>JAFHLA010000091.1:0-600000 GCA_021432705.1 Caranx ignobilis
ATCTCCAAGTAAAAACAATTGATCACGATCTTTCAAAATGTCATTTGTGGATGAAAAGTCTTTTTCTTCTTCTTTTTTTCCTAATGAGTTTATCTTCCATTCCATAAACTGAACAGTCTGTTCTCATTCTCAATAAATTTTTATCTGCAGCCAGATCATAATGGTGAAACTGACATTAGCTTATGGCGTCATTAAGAGCCTCGCACACAATAAAGCATTAATAAGTGGAAAAAAACTCTAAGATACAATAATAAAAAGAGGGAAAAAAAGGAAGCGCACAACCTCTAAAAGATAAAACTGTGTAACGAACTGTGTTGTAGGAGGAGAATTCAAGGCTCCCTGTGCAGCTCCAGGAGGGTGTGATTGATAAATAGTATGAAATATATGCGATTTTCATTATTCACTGGGTTAATGATGAAAGAAAACAATTAGAGCAACAAGATTGCTTTAAAAGTCTATCTCATAAGAAATATCTCAGTAGAGGTGAAATCCAGAGTCGGCAAACGGCTCCTCTTTGCAGTTGAGCTCACCACAGTTAATATCGCATGCAATGTATGCAAGGTTTTATTATGCGTCCAGTTAATGATGACCAGCCAATGCATTAACGCCTGGCTGCTCCGTCGGGGGTAACATCGGTGTTGAAGGTGAAAGGTAACGTCTCCATGGGGACGGAGGTGAGGGAAAAGGTTATTAGATTAGTGTGAGAGAAGTGTTCCACCAATGGTTCCCGCAGGGCAAAGTGATTGAGCTCTGAAGACAGATTGTGTGCAATTACAGTCCATTTGTTCCAGCCTGGCCTCCCCTCCTGTTAGAGGGGGCTGGTAATGGAACTGGCTCGCTGGCTTTCGTCTGGCTCCTATTGTCATTGACTTGCCTCTTTTCTGTCTCGCTTTCCCTCCCCTCTCTCCATCTCTTCTCCTTTTCTCTCACGATCAGAATCACTTTATCTTCCAACTTCGATAAATAGATCTCTCATTCTTTAATTGCTTTCTTTACCTGTTCATCTCTTTATCTCTCCCTCTCTGGTCTTTCCCTTCCCTGTCCATTTTCTGTCTCCCTCTCCTTCTTTCTGTCTGGCCTGAGGCAATTATATGCTTCCCAGCTTCCAACTAAAGGCCTCTCCTTGTCGGAAGCGAGAATCCCCTTCACCCGTTATCCCACTTGGCCTCCTCCAGAGGACCCAGCGGAGTCAGTCTCTTGCAGGATATATGAGTGGAACTTAATTAGATGGAGGCTTGTGACACCAGAGCATGCAGAAGGGCCTCACATGCAGTGCAAAGGGACATAGAAAAAAAATATTAATCACACAGCACTCTGTAAAAATACGACTCCAGTCAATGGTTCCATGTGTCAAATGACCGTTTGACCTCCGTCACACCATGTCCTCCTCTCCTTTATCTTCTGCCTGTCTGATGCGACGGTATGCTCTGCAGCTCTTTGCTAAAGCTCTTTCCTTTGAGCGCTAACCCTTCCCTCCCTCTTTGTCTTTTTTGCCCCTTAACAACGCAGTTCCACTTTCTGCCTCACTTAGTAGCGCCTGGCTCTCTCTTAAGGACCCAGAGGAGTAGCTCTCCTGTGTGCACCCTTGCAAGGTTCAGAGTCGAGCACAATTAGATTAGAGTTGTAAAAAATGTAGTGTGACCTTGCACACGGTGCAAAGGAGAGAGCAGAGCCATTTTCAATATGTCACACAAATATCAATATACAGTGATATTTATGTGAACGCTCTATATTTTCCAGGCTTTCTCTCTCTCTCTCTCTGTTCTAGAAGCAACATCAACGTCATTCTCCATCTTTATTTGGCTCCCTGCTCGACACCGCCCGCTCTCCTCTTTATACTCCTCGCCCCCCCTTCCATGTGACCTCAGAGGCCATGTTTGCAGGGCAAGCTTGTGAGATATCGAGTGGAACTTAATTAGGCGAGCCTGGTGACAAAAACAAATGCTCAGCGGACCTGATAAAATGCAGAGGAAAGGTGCAGCACATCTGATTGATAAAGTTACTAAAAACTCTGCACAAATTCAAAACTAATTTCTAACTTACCCACCATGAAGATGCGATCCGTCCATCTTCTGCTGCCTCTTTGCTGCTTTGGAGAACCACTGTAGTCCACATGCCTTTTCTCCTGAGCCACATCCTCCAGCTTGCAAGATCCGCAAAAATGTTTCCAAGCCAGATGGAGCACGTGATCCCTCCTGGGTGGTCTGCTCTGGGATCCACTCCAGTTGGATGTGCCTGAAGTACATCCCCGGAGGAGGTGTGCTGAGATGAATCCTCATCACATTCCCCTTCAGTTTAAAGGATTCTTGAGCTGGTCCTGATTGTAGTTTAGTTTTATCCATGATCTGTCACACTGACACCCTCATCTTCATCTTCATCTTCATGCTTCAGCTACTTTCTTACACAACAGTCCTGCCAACACTACACAGATTTCTTACAAGGCCTGTAGCCAGTGTTAGCACGGAGAAGAACTGGACTGAAGGTGTTTGAAGATGGAGGTTCACACATGCTCCATTTAGTCACAGTCAAAGCAGAGAAGAGTTGGTTGATTGGTTTGAGGATATTTATCAATATCATTGATAAATTCAAGTGTTTTGCAACATTTAGCAGGTCATGGCCTCCTTTTTCATTTGCAGATTTAAAATGCACATCAACAGATGGATACTCTGCTAGAACAGATGCTTGGTCTATTTTCTCTTTCTCACACTGTTTCCTTCTTATAGTAACAACCCTCCCTTCTCGTCCTTGTTGCCCCCTCCTGCTGTGCACCTCCATTTTCCTCTCCATACCTCCTGGCCTGCTCCAAAGGACCTTACAGAGTCCATGTATGTGGTTGACGCTCACACGATATTGAGTGGGACCCAATTAGATGAACCAAGTGACATAAACAAATGCAGAGGGAGACCACACATGGCGCAGAGGGCGAGCGCACGACCTGCACCTGATGTATATGTCTGGAATATGAACTGTACACATGTGCTCATCAGTTATTAGACTTCAGTGCCTCTATTCCTGGCTTCTTTTTCATCCCTGTTCTTTCTCACACTCTTTCTCTTCCTTTATCTCACTGTCTGACCTGGTGCAATTACCTCCTGTTTCTTCCTCTTTGTTAGAGCCCCTTCTCCCCACCCGCAGCACCACAATTCCCTCTTTCCTCCTCCTTGGGTGCCCCCACTTCATTTGCTCATTCGCTACCTCTTGGCCCTCTCTGAAGGACCCCCTCCAGCGTGTCTCTGGGGTGTATTCCTGAGCGGAGCACAATTACATGAACTTTCCACAAGGCTTAGCATCAGTGGACGTCACAGATCACACCACTGTCAGCAGGACCGGCTGTCAGAGCAGCAGCGCTAACACAGGTAATTAGCTTCAGATTTCATGTTGTTCCTCTGACGCTGTTTCCCCATAGAAACATCAGGATCATGTGACCCCCCCCCTGCACACAGTGATGAATTGAAGGACTGGGGGAAAATGTAACCTGTCAGAGATGAACTGTCGTTGTTTAACAGCCACTCCCACCCACACACATGCTTCCCAGACACTTTTATTTCCGGCCATAAATTTTTGTATTGACAACCTCATCCATCACATCAGCTGCAATTCTGAGAGGAGCCTGTTTGTTTTAGTGTAACAGTCCTTCTGTGAGGACCCGACCTGCTCCCACCTCTTCCCATTCTAGTCTGATGGAAACATGGAGTGACTGTGGGCCAGTGCAGCTGATTGGATAGAACAGGTGTGATGTTTCATATATTACCTACAAATCATTTTGTTAACTGTCAGAAAATCCTTTATAACAGAGTCTACAGTGGTCACTGAATCCCCCCCCACCACCACCACCACAACCATTACCATTAAGTCATTGCATTGTGGCAGACAGCTGCTGCTTCCTGGTTGTGGCCATAGTCTGAACATTGTCCCTATACACCCTGCATGCAGCCTAAATGACACTGTCACCTGGTGAAGAGAAATCAATACACTTCAGGTCTCTCTGCATTGAACCCTTAAACCCCTTAAACCCCTTAAAGCCCCTTTAAAGCGTGCATCAGAAGCAATACAGACCAGTGGGTGCAACAAGCAGCAGAACTCATCTTTGGAGAAACGCTAATATCTGAGATCTGTGTCTGGTTTTCTGTCGGGTCAGTTTGTGTGAATCCGGTTTCCATGGTAATTCACTGAAAATGCACCTGCTGGTATCCTGCGTATTAATTTTCATGGAAACGAAGCCTCTGTTGTATATTTCTCAACCTTAAACTACCCCACTGCCTCTGGACCCATGCAGCTAGCAGGCTACAACCCTGTAAAATAATTACCACAGGAAGTAAAATCAAATGTGTAAAAACCAAACCTGTCTGCAGAGTATTAGTCAAAGTGGAGTCTGTGCAGTGTGGAGGGAAACTTCAGCTCAGGTTCCCTCGTCTGACAAAGTTAATTCACCTCTGCAGAGTTTCCTTTCAGTTTTCTTCTTTATTCTTCATTTCTTTTGACGTTGGTCTAAATGGGGGCTAAAGAAAGGAAGTCAAGTCACTGTCCAAGTAACACACACACAACACAACACAACACAACACAACACAAACACAACACACAAACACAACCACAACACCACACAACACACACAACACAACACAACACAACACAACACAACACAACACAACACAACCTCCTGCTCTCTCCTCCATCATCTTCTCTTTCTCCGTCTCATACTGGCTCCGTCAGTTCATTTGTTAAGCTAATAATCTGTGACATTTTCAAACAAATGTCCAGTTGATATGAGGAAAAATAATAGGAGCCCAGATTCAGGCCGGATACATCAGCACTTTAGTCCAGGGATGACAATCTGGATTGAAGCGGTGGGTCAACCAGCGAGCAGCAGTGACTGGATGGAGTCAGATGATGTTTATGAATAGTGGCCAGAGGATGAACCTGTAGTGATCTTCTTCTGCAAGTTGACATTTTTGGCTTTTATTCCCATGTCACAGTGAATTAATCTCAGAACCACATCACAAATCCACTTGTAGTTCCAGTTTCCACTTTGTTTTTGTGCTGCAGAACAATCCCACATGTTTCCTGTCAGATCTTTGCACATTGTAAAGAAGCAGAAGCAGTTATGGGCGGCTCATTCTCCTCATGATGGACTTGTTGTTTACTGTAATTATACTGACACCTTAAATTATTCGTGTTGGATTTATAAGTTGTTAAATTGCCACATGTAGCAGCAGCAATTATGCAGTCAGTTTAGTGTTTTTATGTCTTTCTTTCTCTGCTTGTTCTTCTGCATAAACACACTGCATCTTTTCTTTCATTGCTTCCAGTAGACTCACTGTTTCCTTTTAATCAGCCACTTTTCTCTTTGTCTCACAAACACACACAAACACACAAATCTGCTCTGTCAATAAGCTAAACAAACATTGAATTTATTAGAATACACTTGACAACCACCTCCCTCCGTCGTTGTCCTCCCTCCCTCCACTGATTTCCTGCTGCATTTTGATCAAACTGTGTTCTGGACGGGGATCTCCTCCTCCTCTTCCACCACTGGTATAATCGGTCCGGAACAGGGTCCAGGTGCAGCTCGGCGGGAGACCTCTCCTTCCCCCGGAAACCTGGTGATTACAGGACAATTAGAGTAAACACTAACAGCCGAGCTTTATCCCAAACACAGCCTTTATCAGTCAGCAGCCCGCTCCTCTCTGGGCAGCACCAGGCATTTATCTCCATCTAGACAGACAGACAACCCTTGGGGGCGGCATCCTGCATGAAAGTAGCTTCACTGTAAACATGTTCATCTTAAAAAGCTCTTTAATCTGGTATTGAGTTATATTGTCTCATGTTGTTTAAACGGTGCAGAAATTGTGGGCAGTTAATTGAGGTGGGAGCGTTTCACTCGTTTCCACTGCGAGTCTGTTTTCCAGCAACGTCTCTGAGACCAGCTGGAGAGAAATCTTGGTCTATTCCATGATACACTACGTAATGAATCAAGAGCTGATAGTTCTCGTTCTGACTCCTGGACTCTTTGCTGCTTGTCATTTCCTGGCTCTTTTTTTTTTCCTGGAGAAAAAGAACTAATTCATCAGACTTGTGCATTTTATCCCACACAGTCTGTAAATAGCCATAAATATTTAAAACTACAACAGTTCCTGACTCAGCACAACATTCATTCGTCGCTCTGTTTGCTTCCTCTGCCTGCTAAGATAAAAAGTTATGTTTGTCTAACTTTGATCGAAGATCAGATGATCAATAGTCAGGATGTAGATGAACTAATTATCCTTAATTGAATAGAGATATATTCTGAGGAGCCTGTCAGACTCTGAGGTCCACTACTCCTCGCCCTTCGGCCTTTAAACAACAGCAGCAAACATCTGTTGCCTCTGGATTCTCAGATGTGAAGATCTGCTGCTGTTCTTTTGTCAGACATGATGGTGATGTGAATATTTTGCATGTGAGACGTGAGATTGACAAGACGCAGATTCAGTTGTGATATAAAATCGATTTGACAGGTTATTCAATACGTGTCTGTATCTGTATGTCATATATAGGCTCCTCCTGCAAAGATGGCAGAGTCTGAAAACACCTGTGTTGCTGCGCGGCGCCTGTAAATAGTATCCCTGCATGTGTTCTTATTTTAGCCTTCACTTGTGACTGAAGTGTTTGTAGATGATGTTTTGTGTCTTATCGGCTGCTGATTGGAGACGAGGAGCGAGCAGCAGAGCAGCAAACTCAGGCCTGTCCTCCACGTGGTGCTTTTGTTGTTGAAGTGAGGAACAAACCGCGGCGCTCCGAAATGATGAATTGATCCAAAATTAATTTCTGAAACGATCCACTTAGCTCTACAAAGCTTCACGCCACCTCTCGACACACAGCAACTAAATCTTAAGCGCGGTGATTTGACGTTTTCCTCTGTCGTTTCCTTCTGGACTCACAGATGTTTCTGTTTTTTTTGTGTTTCCGTGTCTCTCTCTCTCTGTTGTGTTCACAGTCCCGTCCCTGTGATTTGTTTTAAAGAGCCGTCATTTTCTCAAAGCTGCGGCTCCTTGTTTCTCACTGATTATGTGGACTTTCAAGTGTTGGAGGAGCTCCAGCAGCCGGGTCACGTACGTACCATCGACTGTGTGGAGAGAATGAATGGGCAACGTGATTGATAAACAGGCCGTTAATTATTTAACACAGTTCTGCCTACACATCTGTGTTGTCGACAGCGACTCACAAAATTTGATTTCAAGCCTGAGCATTAGGAGCGCTAAGTCTCTAAAGTAGGTATTCATTGCAGTTGCTTGGCCTCCTGTTTCTGTTGCCAGTGTAACTCTTGGGTAACTCGACTGCATCATAATGCAGAAATCAAGGCTGTGCAAATAAAACATGAATATAATACAAACAGTAAGTATGAAAGATGTAATATTTACCACTGTTAGGCTGCAATTTTCCCACAAGGGAATATTTTCTCCACACCACAGTGTTCTGGCGCTCAGCGACTACCAATCGAGTAAAATGCATAAACTGCACGCCCACCATTCAACCACCCCCACCCCCATACATACACACATACACACACATGGATGCTTTTTGAGCAATGTGGAAGCCTTCAAAAAATGAACAAAAGACAGATTAACTGGGACTGCGATTAATGTGCTGTGTTTGTTGTTGACTTGCATTGTGCTGCTGCGTCTCGCTCTCGTGGTTTCAGTCCATCTGAACACACGTTTACTCTCAGTATTACACTGAGATTCTCAGCAGGTCATTCCCATGCTGTCCAGCTGTCCGGCTGCTGGCCAGTCACTTCTAAATAGACTCTGTAATTAGGTTAATGGCACACATTCATTCTCATTTTGAGTGTGTGTGTGTGTGTGTGTGCACTGTACATGCCTGTGTATGCTGCATAGCCGTGAGGAAAGACAACTTCAAACACAAGGACAATGGCCATCCATCTGTTCTTCTTCTTCCCCCTCCTCTTCTTCCTGCTCCTCTACCCTCTACCCCCCACACCCCATGCCACCACTGCTGCTGTGAACTCTGGGAAACCAGTGTCCTGCAGCTGTGTGCACAGTGCACAGTTCCTGTGGCGCTGTCGCCTTCACACCGCTCGCCGGGTGTTACACTGCTGCACTGCTATACTGCTACACTCTCGTAATGTACGATACTGTACAGTGTGTGTGTGTGTGTGTGTGTGTGTGGACCCACCGGCTCCTCTCACTGCACAAGAATCAGAGCATGAAAGTGTGTAATGTATTTAGGATAGATCCGCTTTCACAGGAACTCGTGCTGTGGCGCCTCTTGTTATCTTAGTCTGTGTTTGCAAAAGGAGACAGTCAGACCTGGTCGTATGAACACGTCCTACTTTAGTCACTAAAACTGAACATGAAGAGATGGAGCTGTGTTATATGAGCCTGATACTTACAGTACAACAGGCCTGTGAATGTGTCTGCACCCTACCTAGATCCTGTCAATCTTCATTCACTCGTCTTCTTTTCTGTACTGCTTATCCTCACTAGGGTCGAGGGGGGGCTGGAGTCTCAGCTGACCTCTGCGAGTCCCTCTTGCCCTGCCGCCCTCTTGTCAATCTGGCTGTTTTGTAATTCAACATTTCCTGTATTATTACACAGAGTTTATCCATGTAACAATGAACTTCATCTTATGAATCTATGGGTCAGGATTTAATCAGCAACAACCTGAAACAGGCCTGAACTCAGTCACATGATTCATCTGAGACGTTATGATGCATCCATTGTATATGATGCACGTTGGCTCCATTTGTAAGTTGTCCACAGTCTGCTCTGTGCTCAGTGTGTGTGAATGCAGCCCGTTAGACTTCAAGTCTCATTTCTTTCCTCTGCTGAGCTGTTTGACTGTACGAGCTGTGAGTGGTTCAGGAGCACGGTGGTTAAACACACCCAGTGCAGCCAGACACAGACTGAGATGTGTTGCTTACGTTACTGATGTGCAGCTTAAGCCACAGCTGCTGGTGTAAGAAGAATAAATGAAGCAGGGGAGAATCCACATGTGGTGCAGACCCCAGGGTCTCTGGCTGGAGTTCAGCATTTGCACAACAGAAAAATAATAAGCATCAGTGTCACTGCACCGTAGACTTTTCATCCACCCTTCACTGTGGCCTCATGCTCATTACTCCAGCTTGTCTTGACCTCTTCCCTCCTTGACCAGAGGAATGATGACCCTGTGACCTCAGCCTGCCCTCGGGTAGCAGTGCCTACACATGCTACCATCCTAACTTTCTGTGGATATGCATGCTTTACACGCTCCTAATGCTGCTGTTGTCTCTTATAAAATCTCTCCAGGGACGTTATCACTGTGTGCAGACCCGTCGTCTCAGCACTGAGCTGGAAACCTGTTCTTTCATTAAGAGCCTCTGGATAACAGCATCAGCTAAACGCTAAACATTTACATCCAAACATTCTCACTGTTTCCATTGAATACTTTCTTTTCTTTCTTCTTTTTTCTTTTTGTTTTTTTGCATTTTTGCATTTGGTATGAACGCAATAACATCATGTGGAGTCCTGTCTCTTTTTGATCGCAGTCAACTGGAAAACAAATAGGGGTTTCTGAAATTGACACAAACATTAAAGTGCAATCAAAGACATGATCTAAAACATTTATTTAATGACAGCCGTTCATGTGCTGATTTTAAATTGCTAACAGCACCATGCTGTGCCAAGTGTCCATAATCATAGTGACAATATACAATATTCCGGCCCGTAGGCGAGCGCTCCCTCTCCAATTATGTTTCTCTTGGCCTCAGATTGAATCTATTACTGTGTAATTGCCTCTATATCTCCAACTATCACCCGCAGCAGTCCCACAGATTATTCACACATATGGTGAGTAAATGTTTGGTGGAAATCAATGCTATTTTTAGGGCTGTTGCTGTTGATGTTGAAGGTGTGGTGTCCTGTTCCAACAGCAAACCATGGACAAAGTTATTGGCGGACTATCTTATCCCACGTGATCAGTCCACTGGCAGGTTCCCACTGAAGAATCGTGGAAAGAAATTAAAAAAACAACAAGAACAACTTGATTTGAAAAAGTATATACATGAACATAAAGCCGGAGTTGTGGACAGCCATTTTCAACGTTTCCTGTGGGCGCGGTTCACTGCGTCGCGACAAAATCAGACAGCATCAGACAAGCTGTCAGAGTGTGAGGAGGAGACTTAATTTAACTTTGCCTCCTGTAACAGCGCAGCACAGTGAAGCCTCCGGATCTTCAGCAACTCAGCAGACATTTAGAATGAAATATGATAATTCAGCTTGATGCTCACAGCTCCCTGGTCAGCTGTAGCTCAGGAGTCTTCCACTCTGTAGCTGACCACTTCCTTTAGATAAACACAGGTCTCCATACTGCGGTGGTTGGGCAATGAACATGGGGACACTGCCAGGTCAGGTCATAACAAATAGCTTCTTCTTCTTGCTTCTTCTTGATGGATGCTGAGCGTCAATGAGTCTGGAACAAAGCTGTTTGTCGTCATTTTACAGCAGAATCTACATTTCACGCTGATGCTGTGACACTGTGAAGTTTAGCCTTTTTCAACTCTTCACTTCTTTTCAAAACACCCGGTCATGATTTCAGTCTCATCTCCTTTTGACTGCCTGAATGAAAAACTAAACAGCAAAATGGATCCCGGACTGTAGAGCAGTCCATCACAAAACCTGTTATTTACTGGTAGATGCTGCTTTTCTCTGGTGAGTCTATTCAGCTGCAGATTTGAAGACACATAATATTTCTAAAATTATAGGCTGCAAGCTGAAGGAAGATACATGCAGATCTCTCCTGCCTTTTGACAACATCGCACTCACACTCTAGAAGGAGAATCTAAAGGAGTCGCCTTCTAGAGGAGTCGCCTTCTAGAGGGCGAGCGTGACCTGTCGCATTGTAGAGTCTCCTTCTAGTGACACAGAGCAGCAGCTTTTTAATGTCAGAGATCATTTTTAATCACTTCACTGACCCACTAACCTTTCATCCATAACAGTGGTTTCCAATGTCTTTCGCTCCTTATGTAATCTTCATTTTATTGTGTCAACACTGTTGGAGTGAGGGTTGGTTGTGGAGGTTTCAAAGGTCAAAGGTCATGATGTTACCTTTTAAAAGGAAAGGTCATGTTTGTTATTCACTTGTGTGAACTTAGTTGCAGCAGTGAAAAGGAAGAGAACATCTGCACAGTGAGTTGCTGTTTGTTTGTGTGACCTCTTACTCTTCTTTAAAGTAGATGTTTGTGGCAGTTTTTTGCTTTCACTATGAGATTGACTGCAGAGAGAGGGACAGGAAGGTCAGGGAGAGAGAGAGAGGACGACATAAAGCTGAGGGCCTCAGGCTGGGACGCCCATCCTTTATAGGAACATGATCCATCCAAAACTTGCAGACGGCAGTGTACAAGAAAATCAGCATATGTTGAACTTTGGCCCTGATTGGAGGCTTCACAGCTGTGTTCACACGTGCATCACATCTGGCGGCATCTGCCCTGTCAACAGTTTCATTTTTAGATTTGACGTTATGGAGAGAGCTCTGATGGCTGTTTCCAGTTTTCAGGTTGACAGATGTTTCCGTGGCTCCAGAGTCATTCTTACTGATCTACATTTCATTTCATTTGGAAACATGGTGAACACACAAGAGATTTGACCAGAAGTCCTTCACAGACTAAGATTCAATTCTGGCATTATTTGATCAGTGATCAGTGCCACCAAACAAAGACAGAAATGATGAAATAAAAACACAAGGATGATAAAATCAGAGGAAATAAGACAATAAATAAAAGCATGAAACACCAATGGCAAACCAAATAAAGACAAAAGTGTGGTCAGAAATGTCGCCGTGGTGACAATAAGTAAAAGTTTGGTTTTTTTTAAACATGCTTTTCCAGATGCCCAAACAGAAGGGTGCTGAAATATTAAATATTCACAGTGAACGTTGTGTAAACAGTGCAGCTCTTTGTGAAGAGGGAAAACATCATTATGTGGATTTACAGCCTGAAAATAACCCAAACGAGCCAGAAACTCCAGGTCACAGCAGGTTTTGCTAAATGATGGCCGGTCCTTGAGGAAGCCAGATCAGAGGCGGCTCTCACGGCTACGATGCTGCAGGTGATCATTTGTTTTTTCAACTCCCCAGGTCGAAAGCAGGAGAAACGAAAAAACACACACACGTGGCCTTGTAATGATGGTATGGTGATTGCCAGTTAACGGCCGCACCAAGACACAGGAAAGACGGAAAATCTTTTGAATGCGTAGTGTGGGCACAAATCCTGAAAGGTGCTTTCATGCTGTTTTCTTAGCTGGAGCAAAAAAAACACACACGATGCTTGTGCTTTGCATTCAGCACACATCAATGGCTACTTACTGCAGAGGGGGACATGTCTCAAAGGAGAACAAAACAGCAGCAGGTCCAGACGAGACATTAGTCGCCTGTATGTGAAATAACAGCAACATATACGCACCGATCAATTATAACTGCCCACTGCTACAGCCTGAATTACACATTTATGACAGACACGGCCCATTTAGTGGCTGTTTCCACAGCTCAGCTCTTCATCATAGTGCAGCCTCCCTGAGCAGATGGAGTTTACCCAGTTGTAACAGAGGAGACGCTCAGATGTGCATTTGACTGAAAGAACTTTTTGAACCATGTTGGCTTCAAAATTGGAAGCAGAACTGGTCATTTTTCTCAACAGCTCTGTCAGAAGACATCTTTTAATTACCACAACTATCAGCACTTCAATGTTATGATATGAAGTTTCAGAGCAGGCTTGGGAATAATGATAATAATAATAATAAAATACATAATGATAACGTATTAAAACATGTAATTGTAGTTCAGAAGAGGTTCAAAGTCTAATCTGTTTCATCGTCGTCCTGTGACACAGGTTCAGTTTCATAAAGATGTCCTGACCAACCTGTTGATTGGTTGGTTGGAAACACAAAACAAACTGATCGACACAGTCAGTAGCTTCATCATTAATGAGGCACTGGGATTTGAACATGAAGCCTGGAGAGGAACTGTGCAAACTATACCTGATTGATCAGAGTTCAGTCTGTAAGTTATGAGCTCACCATTAAACATTCACACTCACACACTAGGAGGAAGAGGAAGTCAGGATGTGTGTGTCTCACCACAGAGCTCATTAGATAATAGGTCTCTGAGTTTTGAGGACATCTGCTGAATGAGAATTGAATGGATCAGAAACTCGTGACTTGTGACTTGTTGAAAGAGCTCATTGTTTACAACGGTAAACCAGGGTATATATTCTTTAAAAATGCATCATCTGAACGCCTCTCTCTCTGCTCTCAGTTCTCCACAGCAAACATACTGTGTGGAAAATGGAGCCGGCTGCTGCTGGATGCCTGCGTGGGCGTTCCACTGATGTATGTGACACTTGATTGATTTATTCATCTTCCCCGGCTCTGCCTGGCCCCGACGATGATGACGACAGCGACGAATGCAGCCGTCTTGATGTGGCATCGTGACAGAGGTTGGGGCCTCACCGTGACGAACGACAACAACCCTGTCGCCATTTTGAAGGTAAAAAACACACACAGGACTTCAGTCCTGGGAATTTCTATGTTTATTCAGAAAGAGAAGTTTTATTTAGTTATTTATAGGAAATGCAACTATCATCTGTCTGAGAGATTCGTCTGCAAAATTCCTAAAAAGTCGAGTTTTTATAGAAGCAAGGATTCATCTGAGAGCGGTGCACAGCATGAAGGAGCTCTGCTGATGTGCTTATCAGGTATCTTGATAGGCTGGCAGACCATGTCACACTAAATCTGGGCTATCACCTTCCCCAACACACAACAAAGCAGAGAGATTCAAAGCAGGCGGCGGGGGTTACGATTCTCTCCGGTGTAACAGACCTGGGTAAAGGCAGGTTCAGATATATTGTGGTTATTTAAGACCGGCTGGAGAGCTCAGATGAGGGTGATTTCATTTCATTCTTTATTTTTTCCCACATCAAGAAAATTACAGCTCCGCTCACACAGGAAGGCAACACACCCACCGAAGACAGTAGAGAGGAGGAGGAAGGAAGGAAGGAGGAACTGTAGTGACACAACGACACTGAAATACACAATAGAATTTCTCACAACTGTGTCATGAGTCGCCTGTTGCAGGTTGACAGCTGATTCATGTCTATTTTCAGTGTTTTACCTCACACTCCCCACACCCCTCTTTACTCTCAGAGCTGCATTCCTGCATCCTACAACACATGAAGTTCAGCATCTTCTCCCTCAGTGTGGTTTTGCATGAACAGACTTTATTTACACTAATACATTTTTATTTTCAAATGAAAACGAGCTCGTCCAGGCAACGCTTTCAGCCCCGTATCAGAAACCTTCTCCCCCTGAAAATGCGACACGAACATGATGATCTTTGATAAGATATAAATCACATATATGAAGCAGAAGCCAAGGTTGAAACTGAAAGAATGAAGTAGGGCTGACCCTGGATAGTCAGCGACTCGTTGATTCGATTCAGAGAGGTCTGATTCGACAATCGACCTCATCGGAGCACCCGGCTCGCTCTGTCTGTCTCCTCACTTGATGAAATTTAATTCAGGCCTAAAGTTTTATTTACAAGATTAAACAAAGTGACGCATTCTCCGTCTGTCGATCGTGCAGCACCTGTGTACACACACAAAAAACTTTTTCACTTTGACAGACACAGGTTTTTCATTTTGAAGCTCTGACCGTCAGTTCTGTCAGTTGTGATCACATTACACCAGTCAAAGTGTGTAGTTTAAGCCTGGTGGAAAAGTCACAGGATGACTCTATGCACTAATTTATATATGTGTGAAGCTGTTTCATTAGTATTGAAAATGTTGCATCGAAAATGTCAACAAAATCAAAATATACATTAACAGTCAAAAGTTGAAAAACAAAACAAAAGTAGAACTGTTCCAGTGAATGTGCTTTAACATGAGTGCACATTCACTGAGTTTTCATAGTGACTCTCCCCAAGGCAGAGGAGTTGAGCTCTGCCTGAGAGGTCGCTGCAGTTGTCACCAGTTAATTTTTATTTATTTATAAAAGAGGTCACCGAAGGGTTTGTGAAAGTCCTGAATGTAGCGGGAAAGAGGCAAAGTTGGCCAAACTGAGATCTCAGAAATGAGATGTGCACTTGGTATGAGTGCAAAGATAATCAGCCTTAAAAAGAGTTTGTCAGTTTTGTGCCTTCTTAAGTTTTGGCCACTCGAGAGATGACGTAAAGAAGTAGAAGAAGTCAAGAAGTCAAGAGTGGGTAAAGCTTCAATTTGTAGTTTCCAAGCCCGGCCTGAGATAACCCTGCTGGGTTATTTGCTGACTTTAAGACCTGAGATGACATTTTAAACTGGTAATAGCAGTGCAGTGCTGTGTTGTGGAAACAGTCTGAGAGTATTGGTTGTACGTCTCATGGCTGGTAAACCGGTCTTCAGCTCCTCTGGGGGAAGTTTTGACAGCAGCCTGTTGAGCGTGCCGAGTGCTGGCCTGGTTGCTGCTGTGATGAAGTAGCTCCACGCCTGATTCAATAACTGTATTTTTCTACAACAGCAGCTTTACTCAAAGGTCCTTGTTTACTGTTATAAATGTATGAATTTGCCTCGGCAGCAGAAGCGGCAGCATTGTGAAGCTGAGGCGACCCATAGCTGTTTGTGCCTAATGAGGTGTCTAATGTATCTGAGAGCAGTCAGACTTTGTACTTTGCCAGTTCAATGTTTTCATGAATCTGTGTGTGTGACACAGGAAATACTGGAAAATGTTGCAAGTGGGTACGTGTTGAGCTTCTGAAGATGTTAGATTACACATCACAGCTGGAGGCGCCGACCGAACCGAAAACTGAGATCACAACATTTCCTGATGAATTTTAATGGCATGTAATGTAAAAATTTAAATACAGAGCTTAGAAACCTCAGTACTATGACTAAACTTAGCAATAAAAATAATCCCGTTGAGTCACAGTAACAGTCTCATGCAGTAGGTTTTTCCTCGGGAACCAAACCTTGTTCTATAATCTGTACAGAACCAGAGAGAAACCCCGCCACTGTACACGTCTGTTATCACAAAAAATGAAAGAGGTGTTTTATATGAACTTCCGCTCTCAGAGTGAAAGAGACCGTTTTCTATTATTCTCCAGGTACAGAAGGAAGTAAAACCTCCAGGAGTCTTGTTTCAAAGACTTGAACTATTATTTCACTCTAAAAATTTATACAAGGAAGCTCAAAGGAAGGAAACGTGAATGAGCAGCGTCTCAGCTCCCACTTAAAGCTCTTTGTCAGAGTCAATCTGGAAACGGCTGCAGCTTTAAACAGGTCGATACCAGCTGGAAGAAATGAAGAAAGGTTGTGTGATTAACCCTTTACAGTAGGATTGTTACTGGTTGCTAATGGTCAGGAACTTTAAGCTATAATGTTGCGGCAAGGCAGGTGGAGGCACTTGCATACGTTGGCAGTGTTGTGGACATCACCAGAGGGACAGAGGCCGACATAAAATGCAGGATCAACAAGGCAAAAGTGGTGTTTGACATGATCAGGAAGATCTGGAGCTCAAAAAAGCATCTCCATCAACACCAAACCACGCATCTTCAGTTCCAGCGTGGAGCGGGTGTTGCTGTATGGATCAGAGACAAACAACAAACAGGCTGCAGACATTCACTAACACCTGCCGCAGGAGAATAATGAACATCTGTTGGAGAGACAGTGAAATGTGGACCTGTGGAAAAGAACAAGCCAGGATCCCATCGAGAGGGTGGAGTTGGATTGGACACACCCTTTTTGTAATCAGATGGGGTTGCTGTGAAATATTCGTGGTCCTTGGAGGTTTAAATCCAAATGACTTTGATGACCTTTTGCTCCCAGTGTCTTTATTAGATCAACATTTCAATTTGCAGGGGAAGTGGACTTGAATTGTAAAAAGAGAATTAGTGCGAATAAAGCTGGAGCCGTTAGTGACGAGTGGGAGACATGGCTGAAACACTTTGTGTGGAGATGCTGTCGGTCTTGTGCTGTGATGATGTTCATACTGAGGTTGCTTAAACCTTCAAAGGGAAACTTTGTATTTTGATTGGTTCATCAGAAAACTTGACCCAGAAGTAGGTCCCCATGTACTTATAGCTGCAGTGGTTTATCCAGGGGGCTAATTTCTCTGTTTACTTTCACTTTCACAGACCAGCATTTAAATGATGGGAAATAAATTTATACCATGATGTGGTATTTTTATCCACATCACCCACATGACTCTGTCAGAACGTCAGTGCTGTCTTTTATTAGTGTATCAACACTTTTTCACATGTTGTCTTCTTGACGTCTATTTCTGATCCACCTCTCTTAGAATAAATGTATTTTCTTTTTCTTCATTGTTGTCTCCAAGTTTGAAAACAGGACAGGATGAGACAAGTCGAAAAGTCTTAATAGATTATTGATTAACGCAGAAAGTTTCCTTAAAAACACTTACTGGGCTGATGATGAGTGTTTAAACAGAAACTCCTCTCTCAGTGCAGCCACCACTCGGCCATGTGTTAAACATCTACTGGCAGAAAAACCAACAAGACAACAACAGCACAGAAAAAAGAAAACACCCAAACTGCAGGGTAGCAAATACTCCCATGCCTCTGTAACACTATGCAGCTCCCAGCTGTGTGTGTCTGTGTATATGTGTGTGTGTTCCTCCCCCTCTGGGCCATAATGTAATAATTCAGTGTGTGTTTTTAGTCAGTTAATGTGCTAAATAACAGTTAAATGTTGTGTAAGTCAGCGTTTCTCAGCCTCAGCAGCAGGGGTTTGTGCTGAGCGCTCAGTGTTGGGGTTAGCTGTCAGACACAGGCTGTTTCCAAGATTAGCTTTGATGTAAAACCACATTTGAAGTTACCCTGAAGGTGTTAATGCTTCTGTTTTCTGGACACTGTGATGCTGCGTATTTATTTCTATAAAAACCAGAGTGATTATTTTTCCGAGAGACATTCTCTCGTTACGACTAAATATCTGTGAGCGGCTAATTCACTGCTCAAAAAGGGTGTCACATTATTGACAGCAGTGTATTACAAATGTCCTGAGAGGTGTCAGGATGAATTACACCGGACGGGACCGGGACGGATGTGACGCTTCTGCTGTCAATTGAGCCCCAGCAGAACGGGGCTCATTATAGTGTAACAGCCATCAAATCCACTGAATAGTCGATATCCTTTTCATTGTCAACTTGTACAAATCCCTTTCTGTTCCACAGGCATGTCGAATGTGGCTTTAACAGGAGTGATGGAAGCAAAGCCCCCCCTCCTCTGCAAAATGCAATTATGCTGTATGAATTATGAACAGCTAAACCCCTGTAATGATTCTCCAGCCAGAGGGACAATTATTGCATTTTGTTTATAGATCCCATATCACTGCAGAATGATGCGTCGTGGTTCGACATTATCAAAGCGAGAGGTTTTTTGTTGTTATTAGTCCAAAGGGAGCGAGTGAGTGAGCTGACGCCTGCAGATGCCTCACAGGAAGAAATAAAAGGTGCAGCTGAAGCTCTGTGTGTCGGAGGTTTGTGGAAGTTCAGTCAGAGTTCATGACGTTTTACAAAAGAGAAAAAAAATGCTTCCCCCGAGGATTAAAATAACAAGGATGTCTCCCCAGGTGTTTTCAGACTCTTATGTCAACAGATCCTTGATTCTTGTCTGAATACACAATAGTTCTTTGAGTCTGAACGCCTGAACGTCTGGGCCTGTTGTCCTACTACAGGATGAGTCCCTGACAACGCTACAGCTAAACATTTAACGCACCTAAACCCTGGGCACAGTGCAGGAGAAGACATGACAGCCAGGAGACATTATATATGTATATACTCTGTATTCATGACCCACTTTTAAAGATTTATGTCCTCGGTGCCACGGACAGAGTGTGGATGTCTTCAAGTAGGGAGATACAGATTAATATGTCGCTGGTTTTGGTCCCGTTAACAGTGACAAATATACAGACTATTGGCAGCCTTCTCCTACTTTTAAATTTCTAAATTTAAAGAAGAACGATGCAAGATTTTGACCTTAATTTAACAGCTTCAGAGTCATTGTGATGGTTCAATGACTTGTTACAGGGAGAACGGAGGCTCTCTGCCTTCCACTCTTGGCCAAAAACCAACCTGGCAAGATCAGAGCCTCCAACCCGGTGTCCCAGATCTCGTCTCGGCGGCATCACGACACAAACGCGCCCTGTAATCTGTAATCTTTTGCTTATGACAGAAAAGAGTACACAAATATACACATCGTAAAAAACGTATATCATAAATAACATTATCCACCGCTCCATGAATTGTCTTCTCACCAGCTTCATTGAAAACAAATGCACATGGGTGGGTGGGGGGGCGGTGGCTGGCAAAGCGACTGGACTTGCATAGTTCCCCGTTAATTTGGCTTCTGAATGAACTTTGGAACAAAAAGGGGGGGCTCGGTGGTCGAGTGGTTAGAGTGCACATCCCATATGCCTGAAGCGCAAAAAAAAAAAAACACAAAACATGAGCTCAAAGTTTTTCCAAGTCACAAATTTATGAGAAACATTGGACAAAACTGTGTTTCTTAAATTTTAGCTCATTTTCAAGGGCACTTATTTGCTGCCTCTGCTTGTCTCTGTTTAATTCATGCAAAGTATTTGCAGAAATACTGAAATTTTAAACCTTTATAAAAATTTTTTTTTTTTCATGTACTTCCTGTTTGACACACTGGTGCAAATTAATTGGCTCAAAGTTTCCTAAGATCTAAAAAGGAAAGTAAACTGGAAGGCAGTTGCACCTCGTCCACATAGATCTGTGGAAAACACACACCAGCAGCAGATGCCTGCTCCACCAGTTAACAAGCAGCTTCAGTTTAATAGACAATAATCCAAATAAAATCAATGTCCGCGCTCCATCTCCTCTCAAAAAGCACTTACCCTGTGATGTTCCATGTGATCACAGCTGATAACAACTCTGCTTTCATGTGTGTATTATTGATATTAACACACACACACACACACCTGATACCTGCAGAGATACAACAAAACGCTCAGAGTTCACAGAGAGTCCTACATGAAAAACCTCCAGTTTGAACTTTCCAATCCACTCGTTCTACCCTCAAGTTCCCATGTTCTCCTGTAGCGTTTTGAGTTGGATAATTGCTCTTGAAATATATTTGATTTAGCTCAAGTCTATTTAAGAGTTCCTCAGAGCCATTTCTGTGTAAAGTGAAGGGAAGTACAAACGGCTGCTTGCATCTGCTACTAGTGAGGGACCCTCAAGTGCTCATTGACTCTGTTTGGATGTGGGAGCCTCCAGTGAATGGGGAGATTTGAAAGAGTACAGTTGCAATCTAAAGATCCCCTCCAGGCTCTGGAAAGCCTTTTGACCTTGTACAGCAGAAGAACGAGTGAATGTGCTCATTACTTTCTTCTGAACGCTCCCACCTGGCACGCAGAGATTTATTTGTGTGCGGATGGTTCGTCTTTTGACTCACCTCTTGCACGCGCCGTCATCTTTCTGTGCATCTTTTTTTCCCCCACCCGCTGACCCGACTTCAAACTGTAAATAAACCAGGCAGATAAACACCAGCGACTTGTCAAAGGCAGACACTTGGAAAATAAAAAACGTGAATGTGTGTTCAGTGCAGGTTTCTTGATCATCATTTGCTTTAGAGACACAGAAAGAAAGAAAGAAAGAAAGAAAGAAAGAAAGAACTTAAAAAGCAGGCTGCGGCTTCTGAGGGATGAAAGTGAAAAGCAGGCCGTGATGTTGTGTGGTCGCTCTCGACCTCGCCCCGTCTCGCTGAGGCTTTGGCACTTTATCCGCCTGCAGATTTGCATAATTTATGAAGTGCCCTCAGGAAGTGCCTCCTCATTACGAGGCATGTTATTATACTTTATTATGTTCAGAATCTGGGCCTTTGTGTGCACTGTCTGATAACACAGTTAACACTACACAAACTGATGGGACAGAAAACTGCACTTTCATGTGTGAGTTTCATAAAAAGTCCAGTTTATAAGACAGTGACCTCCAAGTTGTGTGTTTTTTTATGAATCGGTGCCTGACATGTTCCTGTTTTTTTATATGGATTTGTATTTTTATTATAATATCATTGTTACATCACAATGTGCTGTTTACTGCTCTGCTGAGAGGAGCCTGCCGTGCTTTTATTATTATTATCATTATTACTATTTGCCAGCTGATTTCCATGCACACGACTTCGCCCTCTGTGTTGTGTTTGACTGACTGTCCCGGGTGAAAATGCCAAAACACATCTTCATTTGGCTCATTGTGTCGAGGGGTGCGGCGGAGCAATTCTCCCACACCGTTGTTATTTACACAAGCTAACAAGGTTGGGACAGGATTTAGACTCCTGAATGTCACAGTGGTTTTTAAAGAAGCAGAGTTTAATAAGCTCCCCTGTCAGGTTGGGCTGCAGCAGCGCATTAATATGCATGAATATGTATAAGCATCTCTTCCTCACATTTAAAGGATTAACAGCTGAGTCTGGTACCTGTTTTAGAATTGCCGGAGGAGAAGTATTTTTGGCTCCACCGGGGGGAGAATTATTTATCATCATTATTATCATGTGCTGGGGGGCGCACCACACTGAGCTAATGTCGATACTTGAGGCAAAACTGGCTTAAAGTGCTGTACCTCCACGGCCTACCATAATTACTTGATTTCCATTTACATATTATGATAATTTGTGACTCATATGGTGCTTTGCTCATTCACCGTTTTGAATTAATGGGCTCCAACTGTCTGGGTGGTTTGGGGGCTGTAGGTGTGTTTTCTTGACCCACTTCCAGGAGTCTGTGTCACTGAGGATCCAGCTGAGTCAGGGCTGCCCTCCCCTCAACCCGCCCCCTCGCTCAGTCTCCATCCTCACTGTACCCTTTATGTGCCCTCATCATCCTTGGGCCAATATATTCCCATTTACAGTGGCTGACAGTGGCTATGAACAGAGCTACGAATAGCACTGGGTCATTAAACGGGGGCAGAAATAACCTGAAGGTGAGAACAGTGGCCTCCTCTGTAGTGCTGCAGGGTTGCTGGTTCCAATCCTAGAGAGCCCGTCCCCACACCTCTCAACATGCAGACATTTTCTGCACCTTTTGGGGGGGGGGGTGTTCTTGTGATGCAAATCAGCGGTCCTGAAATGTGTGTTTCTCTTCTACAGTATAATACACATTCTGCATCTCGGAAGCGACGTCTTTCCACATATGGGCTTCCTTCACCTTTCAAAAAACAGTAGGAGAGACACAGCCCGAGGGAGAACCGGGATCTGACACAACACTGGAGGGAGAAGCAGGTCAGCCATGCACCAAAAAACATGCGCGTCACACCGAAATACACACCGCTACGGCGCCGCATGCATGTCCCGCGTCTACATGTCGTACAAAAGAACGGCCCCCATGTTCACACGCTTTAACCAAGGCGGCAGCCAAAATCACCCGGGCGACCCACCTTATACAAAAAAGATATACAGCCCATTACTGTTTGGCACTACGGTGGCCCTGAAGGAAAAAGCACAATAAAAATCACAAACATGAAGGGAAAACTCCAGAAAAGAGCTCTTTTATCTAACCTGCACTGACCCTTTGATTAAAGGTGGATATTTTCTCAATCAGCAGAAAGTTCCCAGATGACATTTTCTGAGGCTGAGACTGCAGCAGCTCAGTCAGACCATATCCTGAGATGACCGGCCTCAAGAGAGCGGTCTTATCTCGTCAAGCCCTTTGACAATTTACCAGCAGTTCCTTCGTCTACAGCGGTTTGTAATATGTCATAATTCCTTTTTTGGGAGATAAAATTCGGTCTTAGAGTTGAAATATATTTGTTGCTCCCAGTCTGTCTGAAGGCAACACTAAAAAAAAAATCATAAATACATGTTTTATTAGAGGGTAACAACAACACTGCCTCTGAGGAGTCTGGACTTTTATATGTAAATATATCACCATGTTTCCATAGAAATACATTCATGTAACTGAAAATGAACAGAGGCAGTGTGGTGTATGTTGCTGTTCATCCATCCTGCTCCTCTGATGTACTGACTGTGCTCACTGTGTTTTATGTATAATGAGCTGCGCTTTTTTGTCTTTTTTGTCTTTTGTCGTAATTATTCATTTATCAGATGCTAAACGTTATTGATCGTTCCTCTTTTAACTTTTCGAATAGTTTCGACTCGTTACTTCACACGTACACCCACCTGTAATGTCCTCGGGCAAGACTCTGCCGACGGCTGTACCTGTTGAGCCAGCAGATTTTTTTTCACCTCTGGGAGTTCACATCAAACCTGACTTGAAATTTGACTGAAGTGTCATGTTGCATTAAAACTAAAGTTAATGAACGGCAAACTAGGCAAGGAAAAAAAAAAAAAAACTTGCACAGCTGGGGATGTGACAGAGTGATCTGACATATCCAAAAAGTCAGATTCTATGCATACAGCTCAGCTGCTGTGTCCTCGCTCACAGAAGTGCCAGCGTGAATTTAAATACATCTCTCTGCCTCGTAGCAGCCTGCTGGAGTTGGACAAAGTTGCTGTTTTGCTGATGGTCAAGCCCCTTTGATCAGGAGACATGGTGCGAGGTCTCGCGGTCCTCCAGTGACTAAGTAGATATGACTCAGTGAGGCAGAGAGGAACCTGAGTCAGCTGAAAACCAAACCCTCACTGTCATAACAATGAGAGAGTGATGGAAAACAAAGCGCTGCAGCTGACCAGACCAGAGCAGAAGCAGCCATGACATGACCACATGTTGAAAGATGAAAGACTCCCACATGATTGACTAACCCCCCCACCCCCACCCCCCCACCTTTCGATTTTATAAAGTAACATTATTGGATTTGATTTGTCACAAATACATGGCCACGGCTTAGAAACACAACAGCCACTGTATTCACAGCATGACTGTGAGCAGCCTTAGCTAATAAGGACACAGCTTCAGTCGCTCAATACCGCGCACCATAAACAGACGTTTATGAGAAACACAAAAAGATCCACCGCCTGCCCGGAGGCGATCGAAAGGGAATCAAGGGATGAACTCGGTCTGCGAGGCGGAGAGGAAGAACGAGCAGAGTAAAAAAGAGAGGGGTGGCTAAAGCACCCGCAGGTCAACAACAAAAGCTTCACGAGCAAAAATAGAGACAGCTGTGCCTCAGGATATCAGCTAATGAGCAGGAATGTCTTCCTTGTTCAAGAATCCAAGGGCCCACGATATGATGAGGAGGCCGTAGGAGTGAGCAGTTGATGGTCTGTGGAAAATGACTCTTCATTATGAGAACAGAGGAACACAAAGGAAAGTCAACTAATTTTGTAAATGAGGGGTTTTATGCCAGAAGTCTGGATGTGTTTTGGGACTGTTTCGTTTCCTAAAATTCATCATTAAGCATGAGTGAAGGTATCCTCAGAGCTTGTTCCACAGCCTAATGTCCTCCACCTCCGTGCCAGTGAGGATATTGCAAGAGCAAATCCCCCCCCCCCCCCCCAAAAAAAAAAAAAATTATATATATATATACATATATAGAAAGACTCGAGCCTGTTATAAAAAGTGCAGAATGAGTATAGTTATCTTTCCTCCCAGTTGCTGTATGTTTCATATTGCACTGTAGTAAATCCCTCTAATAGTGAGCAGTAAACTGCACAAGGAACATAAAACCAGCTCGTGTAAAACTTTAGGATTACACGTCCATCCAAATACTTTATTGAAATGCCTTTATTGAAAATCAGTGGTTTAATATTTTTTCTCCTAGTATAAAATATTTGAGTTTGCAGCTGCACCTGTTCTACACTTTCCTTTGTGCCCCCCTTTTTTAGAGACACAGGATAAAAGGTGTTGATTCTCTCCTGAGTCTCTTTCATTGATTCCTCAAACAAATGTTCTTTATTTCAGTGCAGAGCTCAGACAAAAGATGGAGAGGCGTGTCTGACCCTCTTTGTTTGGATTGCTGTGTGGAGCTGAGCTTTTCTGAAGGGAACTCACTCTATGTATTTCACTTTATGCTTCGATGGCACTAGCAGAGGTTAATTCCGTTGGTGTAACGAGTGTAATTAGATAATTACACACAGTCGTACGGTTTATTTATTTACGCTGCAGATAAGTGGTAGATGAGTTTAAGCTTGAATGATGAAGTTAGACCGTCTGACACAGTGATTCATGCGACTCGTGAACATTTGAATGTGAAACCGGTGACGGCTTCAATGTTTTCAAAGTAATAAATGGCAAAAAAAATGAATTAAATTTCGCTGTGTTGGCTTCAGACTTCATGAAAAATGCTTCTGTTCACAGCCAGCCATGAAATGAAATAAGGTGACACCGTTTCGCTCATGTCCCTGGTGCCACTGATTTAGACTGTGCAGATGTGAATTTTATGAAACTGAGTGAACTGTTGTGAACCGCAGCGACACCTGTTGACGTGCCGCGGCTGCAGATTGCAAAAGACCGCGTACAACACCATTCATCGTGTGTGAACGACGTCCCCTGGATAGAAAATTAATAGCATGGACACAATGGATTGTCTTGTTGTGCAGCCCTTTGCACTTTGTTGTGTAACTAGGTAGGGTGCACACACAATGCCACTGGTTCCCATAAATTCCCGAACCGAGGGTGAGAGCGAACGTTGACGAGGACCGAGCCTTTATCTGAGAATGATAAATCCCCCTCCGCTGCCACACGGAGGATCACTGAGGAACCTTGAGCTGATTTATCGAGCTCAGAAAAACAGGCAGAGTGAGGAAGCTGTCCTCTGGCTGGATATCGCTGCCATTCTTCATTTGGGTGACGTTTCACTCAACCCTTGAAGAGAGTCCCAGGGAATACTGCTCTCTGTTTTTAAGACCATTTTTATGGCATTTCTGCTTCATGAGATGGTGTTTAGAGACAAAACAGGGGAAAAAAGAGTGTGAGAGAAATGACACAGGGTCATGAGCTGCATCAAACACTTTGCAAATACATAGCGCTGCATTTTTTTTTTTTTTTATCTCACTCCTGCAGTCACGACATCTTGTGTGAGGATATTTCCAACACAGGTTAGAGTTTAATAATCAGAAGACAAGATTTAAAGTACATGTCAGATCTGTGTTTAATCTACTTCTCTGACTATGGCTGCTCATCTCGGACCACCACACCTCCCAACATACTTTATCTCAAGCATCTTGCAGCATCTTCGTGCAGCTGTAGACTCTCTGAATCATTCCTCATAACAGTATTTACAGTGGTGCAGCAGTGTGCTCTGTGCAGGTGTGTGAATCCACATCAATCCACATTTGAGTTGCAAATTTTCATTGAAGTCCAAGACCGAACCACCACCACAGTAGCCTGGCTCTGCCCTCTTACGTACTTCTGTTCAAGTTTCCCTTCAGTACTCCACCTGAAATGTTTTCGCAGCTTTTCTCCTGCAGAAAATCTACCAGCCAATCAGTGAACAGAAGGAGTGGCTGAGAACAATGACGTTGAGGTTATGCACTAAATTGGAAGCTGTAGTTCAGTAATGGCAGCAGAGATGGATGTTTGCGAAGCCATTTGTTCCGTCATTGCTGTTGTTGACAGGCATCTAACACACACTTGCTTTGCTCTGATCATTCCAACGGGGGATGGTCGTTGTTTACAGCTTGCAGCAACTTCACTGTGTCCTGGCCAGTTCCGGTGCACGACATGCTGTACGTTCGTGATCCAATAGTTTTAGACTTCAACAGAGTATCCACCTACCAGGGAGGGAGTGTTTCTCAATGGAGAGTGGCCAGTCTCTTTGCATAAATGAAATGGGAGTGCAAGAGACTGGTTAGGACCTGGCCACCACTGCAGAGATCTGGAGGAAGCTTTTGTGTTGTAGAGTCATTGGTATAATTATGCTTATTGAAAAAACTGTTGAACTTATTGTTGAACTCACCTGATGGTTGAGATGTAAGGTGGCTCAAGGCTTTTACCAAATCCATTACTGAAGCAGCAAGGAGGCCGATCTCAGCTCCCTCTGTTGCCCTGGTAAAATGCGATTCAATGCAGCCGCTAGAAACGTGAGCAAAAGAGCCTCCTTTTAATTTTTTTTTCCGTTTTATTTCTTTGTCTGCCTCCACCTGCAGGAACGAGTTCACGCCCGCTCTCTGGAGGCTGTTAGAATAAAGCAGGCGAGGCAGGTTGAAGGACACTGGGTACATTGCAAGACTCAACTTCAACACATCAGTGCAAAATCAGTGGCTCCCAAAAGGCATCACATCACAGATCTAACAATGTGAGAGTAGTCGAGGTCAGATTTTTCTTTTAACGCCACTGAAGTTTTGCAAGAGTCCTGCTCTGCACCCACTGAATCCTGGCAGCTGGCCAGCGCAGCCGGTCTGCTACCAGCCCAGACCGAGGACTTAATAATTCATTCTCTGTTGTATCAGGTTGTGGTTGAATCTCTTTGTCTTGGTTGGCTGGAGAACGTCATAAAAGCTGTTTCTCCATGGGCACAGAGAGAAAACCGTCTAATTGGAGATGAGGTAACCTTTTTTACAGGCGACTGTACACCACAGTAGATGATACTTGTAGCTGGTTGGCCTCTGCTAATTATTAAAGTGGTGATATAATGTTTTCCCCCCGAGGTTTTTTCTGTGTTGATTCCTGCCAGGTGGCCGTGACTGAGGATAATCCACTCCACGCCATATGGCTCGTTGTGGATTATCTGTTGCGTTTAATGGCTATCCTTAATTGGCGTGCTTGTTTTAAATATGTTAAGTGCTAATGTGCAACAGGTCCTGTTCCCATGTTTCGATGTGTAGGCTTTCAATTCAGATAATTTCCCATTGTAAAAAAAAGCATAATGTGTGTTCAAGAACCGATAAAGGCTCCAGACACAGAAGTGCTGGGTTGTTTTTGTAAACACATTTGTTGTTGGATTATGCTGGATCAACATTATTGAGTCATTTCACTGCGCAGACACTGTCAGACTGTCAGGATCCATCTTGTGTTCAGACTCATGTTGGGCAGGATTTAACAGTAACACCTACTGTACTGTGACATTTACTTGTTGCACAGTGAAGTTAGTTGTGAGGTTAAATTGAAAAAATATCAGTGCCTCGGCTGCTGCACTGGCGCTTCAGTATAATATCTACCTGTAGGTAAAAAATATCATATCATTTTTGTATGAGCTATGGACCTCTCATTGAGAAGTGTCTTTAATAAAGTATGAATTGAGTTGAATATTAATGTTCACTGGTACTTTGGCTTCAACACAACTAGTGTTTAGATAGATACATAAAAATCATTAATTGTGTGTTTGATCATGAAGCTTCTAATGAGAAGATGAAAACCTGCATGTGACATGAGCTGTAATTAATCAGCTGCTAACTTTGGCCCTTCAATATTTCCCATTAAAATGAACCCTTTTCAGTCAGTATCAGGGGAAAGTTACATGATCAGCTGCTGCTTCTAACCTTCATAACATCGACAGTGACAGTTACGTTACCTTGCGGTTTTGCCCACGAAAAGGTGAAAAAGTCAAATGATTGATTCTGAAATTAATTCACTGTGAAAAAATATGAGTAACCATGGTTGGCCATTATATGATATCTGTTTGCTTCATTCATTGTTAACAAATGAAACTTTTAGCTGCTGATTCTGGCCTTCAGGAGTCCAGGCTGCATCACCTTGCAGCTTTGTCTACAAAAACACTGGCAATTAATAATTGACAAAATGAAATCACCATGAAAAAATGTTAGTAACTCCAAAACTACTTCTTCAAACTGAATTTGAAATTAGTTTAACTCCTAAACCTGACGTTCAACAATCTAATGTCATACAGACATAATTCAAAAATCACACATTTATAATACTGAACTGTAAACAGACTTTTAATGTGGTAACTGCTGTAAACAATATGGCTGCTTCCATGATGTATGACATTTGTACTGTGCAGCATTAAGTTCAGTTACAGCCAATCCCACCAAAGTTAAAGACAGTTAAGGACAGTCTGTCTTACTTGTTGGGCTCCAGCTTTCAGATACATACATCATCCCTCTGCTGCCAGCTACATCAGCCGCTAGTCATGTGGCGCTGCTATTATTTGTCCCTCCAATCACTGCAGCATCAGTGGTGCAACAAAGGCCTTTGGACAGCAGCAGAGTGATGTGGTGACAAGCAGCGTGCAGGCAACAAAGTGGTTGAATGGATGGATACAAGGACGAACAGATGGATTCATCCAAACTAACAAGTGAATCAAACTCCTCCTTGTAGCAAACGCCTTTTTTTGTGGGTTGATCCATTATTCATATAGTGGTTGAGACTAAGAACAAATCTTCTATTTTTAATGCTAAGCCTATGGTGTGTGTAGGAATTCCCCATTCACTCGCGTCCCTGAAACATCTAGGTTATACCCCCAGGTGATCTGCACTGAGCCAAGGTAGTGATGTGGGCTCTGAAGTTAGAGAGGGATACACTGATTTATTTGGCCTTACACTGCTTTCACTGCCTCGCTCACTGTGGCTGCGTCTCATTTACTCAGAGTAAGGTGTTGGAACGCAGGTGAGACAGTGAGCAGGGCTGGACATTGCTAGAATTTATTGATTATGCTTATTGATTCGTTGAGTCCAAGTTTCCGTTCCAAAATGGTTCAAAAGAAGTTACTTAGTATTTACAACAGTAAAATGACTCTTTAAATTACCTGCTAGTTGTTTTGCAATAACAACACACACTAATCCTCATATATACCCCATTAAGGGGTAATTTTAACAATCAAAACAAGTAAATGTGAAAAGGATTATTTCCTGAAATCATTGCATTATACGAGGAAAATAATGCCGTGGAAAATATTCAGGAAAAAAATGCACACAATTAAAATGTAATCTGGAGTGAATCCAGTCCAGCAAGATAAACATGAGAGGAGATGGGAAAGTGCACTTACTGAACCAAAGGTGCCTCATGGAAGGATGCTGAGTGACTGTGTCATGTATATGAGCTCTTATATAAAGACATGGACATACTGTTCATTCATGTGTGACGTAGACAGGTCCTGGCAGACAGCTATGTGCACATATTCCTCTTTTTATTCCTCTTTATACACATCTGTATTCACCTTTGACCAGGTGCCGTGGTTAGTCCCAGTTACCCAGGTGAAACCAATTCATTAACGCATTGATCCATGTCAGGGGTGGTAACACTCAATATCAGTGACTGAGCGACATTTGAAAGAGTAACATTCTTGTGCCTGATTGAGATGAAGCCCTCAGTCCCATTGTTCAATACCAGCAGTTTTGTATAAGTCGGAATACACAGTTTGTTGAAAAGGTTGATTTTGGTTTAATTTTCACATTGATATGTTTGGAAGAGATTGATCATTGCAGTTTTGAGAAAATATAGACACTTTATTTATCAAGAATAAATCACAGTGTCACAATCATTTCATGAGAAGACAGGTAACTGGTTCCTGGCATTTCAGGACAGGTTCTACCAACCACTGTGCTGACTGAATCTTGGGACGTGTTATAAAATGTATCTAACATAATAAATGTAGTTCCTACAGCAGGTGCCAACGGCAAGACGAGGTTTATTTAAAAGGCATGCTTTTCTGTTTATAGATATGTGGTTTTAGACCAACACAAATAATTAACTGATTTTCAGCCACACATGTTTTCCAAAGCGTTTAGTGGGCGGCTGAGCAGGATGAAGAACAGGAAGAGACAGGGAACATGAAGAGCTTCATTCTGTGCTGTTTTCGATTGAGTCAACCTGCATCACTGGGTCAAGCCAGAGCGTCCAGGCATGCCTCGGGATGACCTGCAGTGCAAAACATATCTGACACCTTAATGGTGGAGACAGGCAGGGATGTTTGTTTTAGCTGTGTCAGGCAGAGAACCGTTTTCAGATGATCCTCTGCTGCATGGCTCCAGTCAGCTGATCGCTCTGTCTCAGTCTGCTGCAGGTGTGACCGCTCTGCTCCAGCTCAGATGTGATGGGCAGAGCGCAGCTACACTAAACCATGGTAGTCAGGCTGAAATTGACCCATCACCAAGCCCCAACTATGCATAATTAATGCTGTGTGTCATTATTCTCACAGCGCACTTATGCATTTACATGACATTTACATTTATTTCGCCGGCGGGCACATTTGTCCAAAGCAACATACAAATGAGGTACAATCAGAGTGGTGGTCACAGCAGCTCGAGGAGCAATGGTCGAGAAAATAGTTCCTCCACATGCAGTTGATCTTTGACTTCACAGACACAGTAACACAGACTTCTCATTTCTATCTGAAGGCTGTTAATTCCATGGATGTTGGGCTTTTAATAGCTACAGCTGATTAGTTTAGATACGAGAACCATGTAAAAGAGTCTTAGCTGAAAACAGTGAAGCTGCTTATTCCAGGTAAACTGTCAACATCCTGAGCAGTTGATGGTCCATGTGCTGTGAAGAATTAGTTAATATAAATCATATATAATCGATATGATATTAAGAAAATGAAAACTGAGACTACAGATAGACCCATGTCTGTCCAGACCCGGTGAGCAGTCTGTCTGTAACAAGGAGGAAGTGTTGTGTCAGAGGAGTTCCCCGGAGGCCAAACAAGCATTACAGTGTTCACCACAACAGACTTGTAAATGACGTGCAACATCTTACTGCACACATGAAAGGATCCAAGCTTTCTGTGGAAGGACAGTCCACTCTGTCCCGTCCTGTGACAGACTCCTTGTTGTTCTTGTCGAGGTATCTGTACACCCTCATCACTACCTCCACCTCCTCTCCAAGACAGGAAAAGGTGTTTGATACAGTCCTGCTCCACGATCGTCTCCTTAGTCTTAGTCTAGGCCACATTCAAGAGCAAGATGGATCTTCTCTGAAATCACCACACCTTCCTAATGCTGTGACTACCTTCTCTAACTTCTCTAACTTTCTCTAACTTCATGCACCCAATGATCCAACTGTCTGCTGAGTTTTTGGAACTGTTCTATTGTCTCAGGTTGGAGTTTGGTGTGAGCTACTGGAGTACAATCTTCCAAACAGAGATCGAGCACCTCAGCAATCCCAAAGGTAAATTGACGTGCTGCGGCAGCCACTTCACATGAATCATGAAAACAGTGTGAGAGGTAAATAACAAACAATGCAATTAAAGGCTAAATTCTGTACAATAACTAATTATCTGTGAGGTGAGCGAGGAGCCAGACATCGCACCTCTCTCTAGTTCTCTTTTTAGTTTTCATGCATGTATACAACTGAGTGCAGCACTATGAAGGTCTCTCTGGAGAGAGACAAAATATGCTCTGCTGTATCCATTTATAAAGCATGTGACACCTCCCTCCTCCTTTCCCCTTAGTGTTGCTGCTCACAACAACTGTCTACACCTTTTATTCCCAGTGTTCGTTGGACATCACATAATAAGAACTACATATGATGGGCAGTAGCATCTCCACTGTATAAATAAAACACTCCTGAAGAGGTAATAAGCCAAAACCAAGGTTGACGATCTGGATGATGAGTGTTTGGAGGGCGGGGACAAAAAAAAAGCATCTGCATTTTGAGAGTCAGGGTTATAAACACAAGCTGCAGGGATTAACGTTGCCTCCAAATGCTCTTCTGTTATTACCTTCTGTCCCTGTTGCAGCCATGCAGCCCCCTCACACTGCTGCTGCTGTTTCTCAGATTGCAGTGATGCAAAGATCAATATTCTCTAAATACACTTTCAGTCCCACCTTTCCTCTCAGACTGTGCAGACATCACGTCGGAGAATAGCAATGCTTTCACAGGCAGCTCAGGGTTAAACAAAGGTGATGTGTGACCTGCAAACCTGCTGCACGTAGCTGCTGTTTGTATTCGGAAATACACTCACACTCAGAATTCACGTTGAGTGCAAATTCCACTGGAAGTGTGAATGAACATGTGAACACGTCGAGGCTCAACTCACTCTCTCTGACTGCTCTTAAAGAAACTTGGGAAAAGTGAAAGATAAATGTCTGAGGCCTGAGCTGTTTTCGTGACCTTGGTGACAGCCGGATCAAATTTAATATGTTCTTTTCACATTCACTCGCTGCCTGTGCCACAAATGCCCACAGTGTATCAGTGGGGGTTTGATAAGGTTATTCATCAATACCATTTACTCAGTCATTACTCCATCAGGGGCCAGAGGTTTAAATTGCACACATTAGTGATTACAAAAAACACATGCAGTGAGATAAATGCTTTATGCATAGAACACACCTCCATGAGCTTGAATGGCAATGAATATCAATGAGCCTTTAAAGCCTTTTTTTTTTTTTTTACAGTATTCAATGTTTAAAGTCTTTAAACATTTATTTGTAATAACATTTAAAGCTGCGTGCCATCTTTGAATCATAAACACTGGTTTAGATAATGCCGCCATTTTACTGGAGTATAAATTCAGACATAATGAAGTCATGTAATCCAGTGGCTGCTTTGATGCTGTTGATCTATGTCCAAACCGCAGGCGCCAAATGTCAGGAGATAACAAGTCTGCAGAATGTGTGAGGTTGTAGTTTGATGCTGCGTTTAGGGAACAGAGTGAAAGAGTGGTGACAGGGGAAAACCAGAGAGTTTGGATTCTTATCAAAATGTCTGGCATGGCGTCACATTGGCGTGGCCTCGGTCACTTCTGATGCAAGGATTAGGCAGCAACGTTAGCAGAAAGTTTGGCGCATGTTGGCCTGTTGTGGAGTTAAACCACTTTCCCCAGTTGAAAATGCAGAAGTAAAAAGTTTGGGTGTCTCTTGAACATTTTTGCAGAAGTTCTTGCCCATTTTGACTTGAAGCTTTACAAGGTCATTATCAAAGAGAAGAGAAGAAACATAACGTCATGACCAAAATAGATTTAGCCCTCGAGTCTCTGACGGTCAGTGGAGTTGATTCAGAACTGTTAGCTTAGCATCAACAGATGCAGAATCGGTGACACTCCAAGGACTGAATCTATACATTCATCCCAAACACTGAGTCACTGATGAGCTTCAGACTCTTCAGAGTCAGAAAAGAGTAAAATAACTTCAGCTGAATGATTATAAAATGGGACAGTGTAGATTAATGTGTGATTACGTGACTGCATGTGTAATTTACAAACTGAAAAATGTCTCTTTAAAAGTCAATCACTGTGCAGTGCAGTGTGCAGGATATAAAGCTGCCAGCATAAACACAACAAGCTGTAGCTGCCATTAGGGTCGTTGCTTCTGGCCCAAGTCCATCATTCACTTTCACCTAGCCCAGGTTTAGTTAGCCAACTTGTGAAATGTCCTCAGCCTACATGTGACCTCTGGGCCTCTGTACCATCTGGTTGTGTTGGCCTGTTTGTCCATCAGCTGCAGTGGGCTGTTGACTTCCAGTGGGATCAATAGTTGTTTATTTGAGGAGCTTTTAACACTTTTTTTTTTTTTTTAACTTTGTTGTGGTACATGTTTGGTTTATTCATTTGTTTACATGTGTTGCTTCTGCTCATTATCTTAACCCAGTGTTCAACTGTTTATTAATTAAATTTCACCAAGTTATCCCTCCATTGTTATTACACCAACTCCAGTCCATTTCGTCGTGTTGTTGCAGTTTGCAAGCGAGTCCCATCTGGCGAGGCGCCGTGGAGGGTCTGTAAATGAGCAGACGTCAAGTTGCAGTGAGTGTGCAGATATTTGCTTGCAGCGCTGTGTTGAAACCACTACAGCAGCAGTTTAATTTGTGTGCAAGCTCGATTGAATTTCTAGCATGTTGCTGCCTTCAGGAAAGAGCAGTGCTGGTGATTGACTTTCACCGTTTGTCCACACCAGGTTGAAGAACAGAGCTTCAACTCACATTTGATGCTGCTTTAGTGTGAGAGCTGATGAGGGTTTCAGGAAGCATCACGGTCGACATGTCTGAAGCCTTTCAAGCACAAAGAAAAAAAGGTATTTTTTTAGTCCAAAATCAAATGAAAGAGCATTTTCCCAGTGTTTCATCTCTGTAATGTCTTCACTACACGTCATGAGTCACATTTAATCTCAAGACATGAACTCAAGCCCGTTCTGCTCCGCCGCCCGCTGAGCTCCTCAATTAATTTCAGCATCTTTTGCAAAATCACATCGCTAAAAATCAAATGTGAGATGTGCAGTTAAAGAAGCGAACACAGCGTCGAGCTGGCCTCCATTTCCCTTCGTGATAACACAGCAATCCAGCACACAGAATTACCTACAGTGTCATTTTCTCTGCATGATCACACAGATTTTCCTATCGCAGGTTTTTGCAGAAAATGTATCAGTTTATCTTTGCCATGTAGTGGAACTTCTTCAGCGGTGACGCCACTGACAGCAGAGCAAACAAAAAGCTGATTACAGGGCAGAATTATCTAGATTGCCTGTCTTTCTTCGCACCCAAAAGATATCATTGCACCAAACAACAGAGGAAGGTACTCGCAGCGCACACACTTGTTTATAAGATAATATCTTTTACGATAAGTCTCCATTCCCAAGCCCCGCCCCAAACAATATAAATGTATATGAGGGGGGAAAAACTAGGACAGGCCTGAATCAGAATATCAATAGACACGCATTTTTGTTTAGACTTGCAATTTTGGCAGTAAGCACCACCACACCCCGAATATCAGTGGAAAGCTGCTGTTCTTCTGTCTCTGATATGTGTTTTGAGTGAGACACCTCTCTGCTCAGTGGAAGTGACACCCGTGAAAATATCTACAGTAATCACTACCAGAGGCAGATGTCAGGCTGTTATTTCTTTCTTTTTTCCCTCTGCATGAATTATTCCTCTGATATGAAGCAGCCGGTGACTCCGTCACCTCTCTCTCCCCCACGCTACTATCAACACTTCGACATTTCCGAGACCTCCGCGACCCCTCCGTACATTAAACGGCAACATTAACTGATGTTCTGCTCGCTGCTTCTCTGGCACAGTTTTATTGGAATGATGCTCAGAGAGATATTTGGCTGCAGAGGCCAAAAATAGAAAGCCGGTGATGATGGATCATAAAGTATTTGGTTTATTGGACTTAATGGAGCTCAGTTTATAGATAGAATAGTCAACCATTGAAATAGGAGTGTCAGCCACATATTATAGTCGCCATAAAGCCCTGGCTGGCTTCAGAGCTCAGGAGCTTCCTGCCTGAGTAAGCTTAGTTAGTTACATGTTGGAGAAGAAGAAAAACTGAGAGCACTGTGCAGAGGAGCGGCTTCACATCAAGGTAGTTGGACTGTTCAGAGTCAGCTCTTAATTGCTTTAATTGCTGTCTGGTTTTTACTTTTAAAGAACTGAGGGGATTTTTTTCTTTTGCTCGGGATGTCAAAGCATCAATTTGTGAGTGTGAGAAAGCTCCATGTTGAGTGCTCTTTCCTGTGGTACTGGCCTGAATTTGACAGACATACCTGTCACCTGTGGTTGCCTTGGCTCCAATGAAGTGAATGGGAAAGCTGATGCGTGCACAAAGACATGAGAATGTTAAATTGGCAGGCTACACAGGTTTGCCTGCAACACCTCAGAAGCACATTTGAGCCCCTTACAGCTGATTGACTCCCGGCTCAGCCTCATTAGCGAGTTCGGAGAGGAAAAAGTTTTGCACAGTTGGGGGGGGGGGGTTTCATAGAGCATGAAGGCCAAATACACCGCTTCCCATGACAATACCAAGGACAGCGTTTTGCCGACTGCAGAGCCATGGCGGAGTCCTTGGCTCATCTAAAATGCTGTTTCACATAATGGGAGCAAGCTGAAAACAAATAAACCAACCTGATAATGAGGCTTTCCCTCAATTTCTGCGACAGTTTTCCAATAGGAGTCATCTGTGCTTTTAATAGACGACAAACATCTGTGCTGCTCAGAATCAGACTCTAATTTGTTTGGTAATTGTTTGCCGAGAACAGAGTGAGCTAACTACAGTTTTTGTCAATAGCTATTAAAGTTCGTAGAGATATTATAAAATGGTTATTTATTATACTGTGCACTGCTCTCATAATTCAACTGCTGGTGTAAGTAGCAACTTGCAGAGCTGAGAGGGATCGGCGTCCATTTAAAACGCTGTATTTCCTGAGGTTCTCGCTCTGCTGGCAGCGTGTGCCTCCAGAGATGTCAGTGTCTGTCTTTGTTTGTGCATTTTGGTCCAGATTGAAACAACTAAAGGGGCTCAGTGGTCATGAAATGTGCCGTAGATGTTCAAGCGATCTGCAGGATAAGTGTAACCAGCAGGCTGATGTTTGTGCTTCAGATGAAATGTCTTTATGACCAGTGAGAGGATGGCGCTCACATTTCTGCAGACATGTTGGTGTTATGTAGTGTAATGTGTCTGACAGGTTGAATACCAAATGTCTTGTAAGTTTTGTTTATTCGTGAAATAACCAGGCTACTGGATTTTTGCCCTGAACCTTGGAGCAAGAATTTCTGTTTTCCTCAGGTTCGGCTGCAACTTTACTGATTCCTCCTCAGCTTTACCCCTGAACTCTCAGCTGCTGCTCCATTCTCTTTACAACCAAATGACATCCCCATCAGCCTCAGCTGTAACTTGGTAAACCTTACCTGCACAATATTCAGCATATTAGATGATTGTGTGAAGGTCAAAGCTTCACTGTGGCCTAGTGGAGCCTCACAGAGCCACGAGTGTAGCCTAACGCTGTTTGTTTACATTTGTACATGATGTGACGTACATGAATTATACGTCTATTAATTATATGTCTTCTCTGATATGAAATATATTTACTTCTGATATTTGTAGGATCTGAGGACACATGAAAACGGACTACATTTAAAATTGTGAATAATTCATAACTGATTTTTTTTTTCCTTTTCAGAATATCAGATGAAAGATTTTGGTATCAGCTTACTCAGTGCACTTTGTATCATCAAATGATCAGATGTTTGTGTTGCCAGACTTGACTTTACTTTAGGCATCTTAGTATCCAACTAACACTGAGCTGAAAAGACTTTCTGAATGTCAGTGTTGCACAAAGTTGACGTTTTCAACAGCACTTCAGTGACACATGTTTTTATATCCTGTTCACATGTCAGAAAGTAATGGTTTGTGTTGGCCACACTTACAAAGAGTTTGTACTCTTTCACTGAATTGGTCGAATCAGTTTTAACCAAGACTCTCATCCCTGAAGCGAACAATATTCAGCGTGAAGGTTGTCTTCTCTTTATTGAAAGGTTCATCTGGTAGAGATTCACAGTTGTTCCTGGGACAGAGCTGCAGAAACCTTTATTTTCACTATAGATTTTTTTTCCAGAACACGTCAGCTGTCTATGAGCACGTTATGAGTCGTGTCAAGTGTTTTTTTTTACCCACATACAGAGACACACAGATCACACTTTGCGCACAAAAGTACACACACACATTTTATATAACAAAACCAAGACCTTGTGTGTGTGTGTGTGTTTTGTCTGTGAAAGTCTTGTACGTTATGGCTGTAACACACAGCTGTAATGCATTCAAAGCAGTGGCAGTCACTCTGGCGGTACAGAGGTTTATTGAATTAGCTGCAATTCTGATGCTTTGCTAATTAGTGAGGGAAAATAATTACACCCAGATGACATCCTTCAGGGACACCTGTCCACTCGGCTTGATCGCAGATCTGCAAATTGAGAACGATAGACCCCAGACGCATCTTTAAAAAAAGTCTCAATCACCACAGATGTGAGTGAGTCATTGGCGAGAAACGTTTGGACACGAGCAAATTCTATCATTTTACAGTCGTCATAGTGTGTGAAGGGGAAGGACTGTGATGTCTCACTTAAGCTTTTTTCACTCAACCCTCAATTTTTCCAGACATCCCCTGGAGGATGTTCGCGTTGATGCAAATGAAACTGGAGGTTAAATAGACTTTACCCTGCCGGCTTCCTACTCTAAACTCAGTGTATTGGCCATTGCGACGGCCACTGTGCAGCGAATTCACAGCCAGTGAGCGGGGCAGGTTAATGACGTCTCCATTCAGTGGCGCTGCCGGCCTCCCGCTCACTTTCTACTCAGGCGTCACCTTGTTCAAAACCAAAGGCAGCACTTCAGCTAGGTGTGAATGTGTCACATGGACCAGCTCCAGCTGAAAGTGTGACCTGATTCTCCACACACACACATACACACACAAAAAAACCAGCTTTGCTCACAGCTACTTTGCATTTTAAGAGCTTCCTTCCTTTGCAGAGACTTTAGCCACTGTTTGAAAATTATGACATATTTTCTCACAAAATGACTGATCGAAGGAAATGAAGAGAAATTACACCGTTTTTTTTTTTTTTTTTTTTTTTTTTTTTTTACGAGATACTAAGTAACTGATGACCTTCGCCAGCAGATGAAATGAATAATTTGTCTTTTCAGGTGATAAATGGTGGACTGTGGCTTTGGGTCTCTCTCACTCAAATTGAACTTTTGTAGAAAAACTCAAATAAGTTATGGTCAAAGGCACAAAATATAAAGATGATATTATGTGGTATAGATGTTCCTACTGACTTTAAACTTAGGAGCAGAGTATTATCTGGTGTTCAGTGTTTACTGTTGTACCTGCAGGAATCAAAGTGTATAATTATCAATATTTGAAAAAGCTGAAAGTTGCCTTGAAGTCGACAACTTGATTTTTATTTTGGTTTGCTCAATTGGAGCTTAATTGTCAGTCTGCAGCCGGCACAGCAAAGGCAGAGAGGTGCTGACAGAGGTAGGAGGTAAAGTGGAGGATAGATTGGACACTGCTGGGTCCAGACTCTCACCGCTGAGAACAAAATAGAGGTCCCTCTCAATAATGGTGGCCCGGGTAAAAAAAAAAAAACGGTGTTTGTGAAGAGAGAGGGGAAATGTTGGTGCATTCTGACTTCCTCTGCTGCTGCTGCTGCTGCTTTTAATGGTGATTATAAAACCGAGCCACTGTGGGTTTGTTTTTTTTTGTTTTTTTTATCACAGCGTGACTTACACTGTATAAGTTGTTATTGTCAATTTCTTCATAAGGTGAATCCCATCAAGGTCAGTGCTACAGCAGACAGACGATAGTGTAGTAATCAGAAAAAACAATGCAGGAGTAAACAATACAAAAGCAGCCAGAAAACAATACTGTAATATATTGAACATTAATAGACAAGGCAACACTAAAAGAGACAAAAAGACACTATGATGGACAGATAAAGAAAGAGTACAACAACATATAAAACAAATCAACAACAAAAACCACAAGACTATAAACAAATCTTTCACGTTTGTTCAGAGTCATATTACATTTGTAGTGAGGACTTAGACTTAGTAATTTGATAATTAGTAATTTGTCTAAGCCACAGTCTACCAAGTTGCTTGGGAATTGCAAAGAAGAGCAGAAGCACTTCCAGGACACTGAGCCTTACCTCCATTACAGCAAATAAACTACTTCCATTACGAATCATGATACTAGGTAGAGGAATAACTAAACTTATGACACACTGATCAGAGAGAGAAGCTCCAGACTGACCACACCAGCCGACAGAGAGAGTCAGACGCGACTCTAATAAAAGTCTCTCATGTTGTGGAGTTGAAGTAAATAAATCCGCTATCACTATTGTGGCACCTAGATGGAGGTTAGCCTGAGAAAAATAAATTAAAATGAAAAATAAAAATAGTCCGTCCGTACTTTCTCTCCGACTGGTTATTTCACAGTAAAAACATCATTTCGCTGGTGTAGAGGCATGAAAATTTGTTGTTGTTTCTTTTTAATTGGCAAAATACCACGACGACCGAAAACATCACTTAGATATACAAAATGATGCCAGAATGGACAGACAAGACGGCAACAGAAAAAGGAAGTGCACACAACACACTGGCAAAGCCTACATGTGGAAAAAGGAAGCACTAAACTCTGATAAGAGCAGAAGCAATTTACCATAAAACTGGCAAATACAAAGGAATGGAATACAAGCAAAACATCTAAAAAAAAGAGAGAGAGAGAGAGAATTGTGGGAAAAAAACACACAAACTTGTTACTTTTACAGTCGGAAGTGAAAATAAAAATGAACACATTGCCTGCTCATTTTCTCAGATTTGGAGCACACACAGCTTTCAGACTAATTATGGCTGAAATAAAAAGCTGCTGAGATCACAGTGAAACTCCCTCTGCTCACACCAAGGTGCAGTAATTCAGCCTTGTTCCCTGCGTCTCTCCTGCTGCAGGAGGCTGTGTGTCTGCCTTTCTTTACTTTATTGTTCAAGGTGCCTTAGTGCAGTCGGGGCTCCAACTGCAGCCATGTGCTTGTGTGTGTGTGTGTGTGGAGAGCTGTGTTTTGGCAGCGCAGAGTAAACTTGTTGTTCTGAAGTGCGCCCGGTACAGTTAATGCCGATCTGTTTCTGTTAAAACATGACGTGGATTACAGCGTCTGCATGTGCTTAATGAACTAGATTGAAATGTAAATGCGACTCACTTGAAAGCAGCTGTTTAATGATGAGTCTGTTTGTACTTCTGCTTTAACAAGGACATTGAATTAAAATGACCTTGTATTGAGGCGGCATGTTGGAAACGAGAGCCCGGATGCTGCTTGACATAAATTCCCTTTCCAGCGCTGCCAGTTTTCTAACTTAACATTTCAGCACATTTTTCAGATCCTTAAAAAAAAAAAAAAAAAAACATGCAGCTGTGTGACATTTAACAGCTCTATTGTCAAGACACAAAAAGCAACAGTATCAACTATGTCAATTAGAACCATAACAGAGAGAAGCCTTTCATTACACGCAGACCTACAGTCTTGAAGGTGGCTTTCTGTAAAAATAAAAGAGCAGAAGCGTAGGTTGTTTGTCTCACTAATGTCACTCATTTTACTTTTAAAGCAGGTGCAGTTTGGAAAATGTGCTCTTGAACTGAACCTGGCTTGTTGTTAATGGAACGCTGTGCCGTTGGAGGTGGAGGGCTGCATCCCTCCAGGGATCCTTGATAAAAAGCCATTAGTCTCCTGTGGGCAATACCTGCTACTTTACAGTATATAATGGACTTAACATGCCGGTCGTGTAGCTGTGTGTTCTGTATTTTAACCATCGCACTGAGATTAATCCCTAAAGGCTGATAGATGCTAAATGAATATTTATGACCCCAAACAGTGAGGGTGAGCACTGCAGACGCACACGGCAACCTCACCTCTCACCACAGGTGTGTGATGGAGTGTGTGATGGAGAGTGTGTGTGTGCGTGTGGTGGAGCACCTTCCACAGTAACTGGCCAACATAATGAAATCCTCATAACGTGCTTTTTAACCACAGCACTTTACTGTAACATGAGTGTATGGATCTTTTTGTGTCAGAGGTAAAACCCCTGTGTGCAGCAGCGTGACGTCACATCCAAGCTGTGAGAAACTTTCTAGAGAGAGTGTGTGTGAGGTGACACAGTTTTCTGTTTTACTGCTGTGATGAGCATCCAAAGAGCACATAGACGCCTCCTGAGGAATAGCAAGTGTTCGTTAATACTTAATGAATGTACAGAAATATTGTACTGAACATTACAGACCATGAACACTATTCATTAAATTAGCTAAACACTGAAATTCACATTTGAGGTTGTCAGCACAACCAAACCATCAGCACAGTGTTAGTCCTTTCTTTCTACCTCTTATTGTAATAGTGCAACCATGTGTTAGGACTTCAGTGGTCAGGAGAGTCTGGATGCTGCACGACACAAAGTCAAGTTAACACCTCCTCTTTTTTATTATGAAAGTCGTCATCAGAGGATTCAACATTAGCAGCAGAGCAAGACAAAAAAAATGGATCTGCTGTTTGGCACAAACTCACTTACATTGTTTGAATGTTAAATTGTCAGTTGCTGATTTTCCATAAAGAGGTTTCTGAGCAGAGCAGCTCGTGAGTTTTGACATGCTTGTATGCTGATAGGCATCTCTCTGTCTCTCTCTGTCTCTCTCTCATAGCCATCATCTGGTTTCCATGGAGATAACTAGGGCCTCCAAGCTGGTCAGCGATGAAGTTAACACATTGGGCTCAGTCAGATTCCCTGTCCCTCTGCCATCGTCATATTGTCGCCTATATAGACTGTTGTTATATTGAGATGTGTAATTATGGGTTTCCCTACTATAAATCTCTCCACAGTGATACTGTACATCTTATAGAACTGTGAATTGTGATTAGTTGTATAGTAATATATATGTTACCCTTTGATGAGATGGAAGGACTGTCGCTCACTGAAAGGTAAATAGAACGGGCCATTATGATAAGCAGGATATTTCCTGGTCTGTTCTTCACGGATCGTCCTGAACTGCCTTGTTGACTGTGTTCCTTGTGATATCAACTCTGCGTTCCTATCATTCCCCTGCTGCCTGCTGAGCTGCACAGAGAATTTAGTTTCCTCCCCGTGGAAAGTTTTAGTGTCATGCTCTGCCCAGTGAGATATACACGATCACAGAGTAACCTGACAGCGCCTTCAGATTTGCATTAAAATATTTCTGATGTCATTTTAAGAATCTGGAATGGCTTTCATGCAAATGCTCAAACTCTCCCACGTGACTGTCTGTTTTGTGGTTTAGGGCACTTCTTAAAATGATTTTTGCTGCAGTGCAGTTCAAACCATGGAGCCAGCTCGCTCTTTTTTAACATCAGCCATTTGCTGGGGTTGCACAAAATTGCAAATCGGTGGCTGGTGACACACTCTGTCATGTTTGCAATGAGGAAGAGAGAAGTGGGGGTGTGGGGGGGTTGACGAGAGGAGGCAGAAAGAGTATCTAACACCTGCAAATGGAAACTGTCACAGCTTGATAACAAACCTAGAGGAGGTTGAGCAGAACAAACACTAAGCTCTCTAGTGTTGCTGCTTAATGAGGTTTTCAATGATACAATTCAGTGAGATGGAAAGAAATGACTGGCAGCTGCGAATGTGATTCAAGAGGCTTGCCAACTCCCATGACCCCGGTGAGGATCTGTAAGTCTTAGTGGCCATACATTTCATTCCTCTCAATGGCCGGGGATCCTATAGAATATCATAAAAGGAGTCACCGCCACGGCTGGCCGCTCGCCTCTGTCTTTGATTTAGTGCAGGGAGACGCAGCAGACACTGACGCAGCCTTGCATGACCAGAGGCAAATGAAACAGGAAACTGACCGGCTCATCTTCGGAAGGGTGTTTGAGGAGGGAATGGAGAGAGACGGGTGGCGAGTGGTAAGGTTGGGGGGGGGGGTACATCCTGCTAACGAGGGTGCACCGGCATTCACCTATGCCTTTACAAACAAAGCTGAGAGAAAGACATGCATCATATTTCACCTGTGTACCTGGGTATGCCTTCAGCTGAACACTGCAGAGCTAGCTTAGCATCTGTGTGGCTACAGTGGCTAATATATATCGACGCCTGTAAACAGATGGAGACAAACACTCGAGCTAAAAATCATCTTCTCCCTCATGTGCATTAGAGAACAACAGCATATTTCCCTGTTGGATTCGATCCTTATGGTCTGAGTAATGACTCAGCTGTTGAGACTACACCGTCTACCAGTACACCCACAAACACGCTTGTCTTGCATGTGCTGCTGCTGCTGCCGCCGCGACTTTGAGTGATTTATCAGTTTTTAGTTTTCAGTGTTTCTCAAGGACACAGTGAATAAAGTGCCTCTTCTTCTGGGGATCTAACCTGTGATCCTTTAATTACAGGACGTCTTCGAGGAGCGCGAGGCCGCCCTGCCACCTTTAACCACCTCGCGCTGTTCACGGTTCACAAGCCCACAATCCATTTAGGTGCAGGGAGGCACGAGCTTCATTACAAATGAAATGGTCCGTGCACACTAGGAGGAGGAGAGGGGGGAGTGTCATATTAGCCGAGTGGACTTGGTATTACACGCTGTCATTTCTCTGCTGGGAGATGTGCTTTGACATTGACAGAGAAAGGCTTCCATGGTTCTGCTGGTGGTCCGGCTCCACTCTGAGCAGCTATGACACTTGAACCACAAAATGCCAAAAAGTGCAAAAGGATGAATTTTCCAACACTCTGACTATGACCGAATGCTGTTCCACTGCTATTTGGTTAATACTTTCATCTTGAGCGTTTCACCGGCGCTTGAGCCCTGAAAAAAAAAGAATCCCCGACCATGGCAGTCCACATCCAGTTCAAAAAAAAAATGTTTCGAGCAGTTTATTCAAAGTCTAGTGTATTTTCATCCTTCAGTTCAGACCAGTGGGACAGGTGAGAAGAATGGCATTTAGACAGTGCAGGTCAGCAACCCTGACAATGTAATACAAACCAGCAGCGGGACACCAGTCCAGAGTGCACTCAGTTTTGCTGTGGGTATTAGAGGACACATGTTGATATCCTACAGTGAGCAGATCCCGGAAAGAGCAGAATGAACCGAGGGCCGTCCTCAGGAGTAATCCAATGCAACTATTTCTTTATGTTTCCTTAACCTCTTAAACTCCCCCAGATTCTCCAGAGAGTTCCCACCATGCCGTCTTATATTTAGAAACAGAAAAAAGCACAGAAATGTTCATGGTATAATACAATATCTCATATATTATATATGTACGCGTTACAGCACTAGAGTGTATAATGCAAACAGTGAGTAAGTATTTGCATTTTATGGCTGCAGTATTACATCAAATTGAAATGTTTTACACGTCTTGTGCATAAACTAATGCACATTCTCCTGGATGTGTTTCTGCTGAGGGGAAATAAAGTTCGGCAGATTTTAGTGATGTAGACACACAGGTGTATTATGGCATATATATATATGGCAGGGAGAGGATTCAGATCTGTTTGGTCTCCTCCTTGGAGGGTTGGGCAAAGTGGCTTAGTGTGATGGACTGAAACAGGTGAGTCAAGATAAATACCTTAATACAGAGTGTGTGTGTGTGTGTGTTTTTAAATTAGAGACAGAAATGTGTAGAATTAAAGCCAAGAAGTGAAATCACCTTCTCAACTCTTGGTGTTCGTAGAGATGTGATTCACAGTCATCCAGGTTCAGGAGGCAGAGAGGAGGGCATCTACCTCCAGTCTGTATTTTCAGGTATCCTTGAGCAAGCTGATCCAAGTTGCTGAAGTATTATTGGCGTGTGAATGTTTATGTCAGGTAGAAATGGAGGAAGAGCCACTTTATGAATGCATGTGTCAGTGGGATGTAGTTTCCGCTATTTACCAAACACCAGATAACATTCAGTCATGTGATATTTCATATTGTCCATCAATCACAGCAACATTCACTCCATCACTTCTGGCTGTAGGGATCAATACGTCCTGCACTGGTAAATAATATCGGCCTTTGATGTAAATGTCCAATGTGGTCATAATTCTGTGCCACACTGGGTCTGGCTGTTCAGAGGAGCCGCTCATTGTCTCTGAGCTGCTTTGTAAGAAAATAGCAGCCTTCCCGGCTTTAATGCCGTTGACCTCCCCGGCAGCTGCACACCTAATGAAAATAAACACATTTTAATTTCTTTATACAATTTGTGACAAATTATCATAAGGTTTCACTTTTGTGAACACGCCTCTGGACGTAACTCAGTGTGATTATGGTCAGAAGTTCATTATAGAAATAAATAGGTGAGATCAGTGTGGCGACACTGATAACAAGGGACTTTTCCTCATCTCTGTAATGAATGGAATAATCAGCTCAGCGAGGCTGCTGTCGAATGAACGTCAGCACTAAACCATTTCTCATCCACACTTCTTCTTCTCCTGCGACGGGCTCATTAGTGTGCTGCTGAAAGCTGCACACCAGAGCTATACAACATATTTATTATTTAGTGTCTTTTTCCCCCTTTCTCCCTTTTTTGCCTACTTACTTTGTTTGCACTGTGTTCTCCTGCACACGCTGCAGCTCTGTGTGATCAGCCCCTGAACTACTATTGCCCACGCTGCTTTATGTGGTTCACTGGCACTCAGATGCTTTACATTTATTAAAGGCTATAATAACAGATGTCATGTTAGTTAACTGGCTGAGACTCAGAGATGCCGCTCGGTGTATAAGTTGTCTGATGTGGTGGTGTTTATTCTACTTGTACAATGATGATTTATAGCTAATCCGCCTCTTACAGTGGTGTTGTGTTGTTGCACTCACTGAGAAATATCTTCAGTGTTATGGTGAAGTTCGTGACCTTTAAAAAGATTCATCACTTCCAGCAGGTTTCTGTGTCAGCATCATCACTGAGGCCTGAGAACAGCACAGAGTCTTTACCACTAACGTCATGAACATCTGCGGTGTGGAAAAGTTGCACAGATGTGATGTCGGCTCTCCTCATATAGACATGCAAGCTGATGAGCTGGGAGGTGCACATCTGTCTTCAGCCTTCTGATCCTCCTGCTTTCAGGTGTAGACGTGAAATTTGACTCAGAGAAGATATTCTGTTTGTCTGAGACTAAAAAGGATCAGGGCCGTGACACCTTAGTTTCTGTTTTTGTGTTTATGAGGTTATTTGTATCCATAGTCCGCCAGGTTCGATAGACTCTGACCAGAGCACATACTTGGTCTCTCCTGTAAACTTTTTGCCATCTTGACTTCTTTTCTCTGTTTAAGGGGTTTTTGCCTTTGAAGGAAGTGAAGTTGGGTCGTAGCCAGGCAACTGACTTTGCCAAGAACCAGACCGATGGGCAGAAGAAGCCAGAGGGGCATCTGACTCTGACTGTTTGATGAACTTCAGACATCAGCTGATTAATTTATCCCTTCAAATCTTGCAATCAACTGCTGCAACAATTTTTTTTCGTGGCTCAAGCACATGAAAAACATTTTGCAGCAAATGCATCTGCAGATGCAGTACATTGAACAGAATGTGTTGAGAGGGAAATTTTGCCAATTTCTAACTTAAACATGTAAACACCAGTGAAGCTTATTACAGATTCAAATTTAATGCTGCATCTTCTACGTTGTCTTCACTCCAGGGACCTTGGCTGCCTTATTGTATGATTAGGGTCATTGTCTTGTTGCAGTGTCCTAAAGCCAAGGGAATATGTACAGTGTAAACAGACTAAATCATCCTGTACATCACAGTGCTGCATCTTGTCATTAAATCCCACGTATCACAGTCTTACTTCTACATGGTGCATACCACCTACACATACCTGTCTCCTTTGTTTGCTGCTACCTCTCTACAGGAGAGCCTCATTTTGATTTGAACATCATGGAGTGGTTGATTCGTGCTCGCTTCTTCTTATAAAAGATGTTTCGTCAATAAATCAGTGTTGTGAATACATCTCTGGGCAAATTTTTCATTGAGAAAATGTTTTCCCACTGGTTTTGTAGGCCCTTAAACCATGATCAATGTTTTAAGAGTGTTTTGTGAGCTATTCCTGGCTGCCGCTTTAAAACGCACTCGACTGCAGTAAGCCCTGAAACTTGTTAGCAACAACCCCGGATGCATAATTCTGCACTCAGATGCTTTTACAGGGCATGGAGGCAAAGAGCTGTTTTTCACACTGACAAATGTTTAGTATTTACACTGGCCCCTTGTTGTCTGGGTTGATTATCCAATCAGGTTTTATTATTATTTAATTATGTTATTGATATCAAGTTGTTTATCATGTATGAGTCCAGAAAGCATGGACGAAGGTTGAAGCAGTTGAAGTTGATTTTAGGTCAGAAGAACAGGACTGTGACCTGAGGGCCGTGGGAGCTTGAACATATGTGAGGAAAGTTGATGAGTCCTGCAACAACAAGCATTTGACATGTCCTTAACTCCTCATCGCTCCATCACAGCTGCTCAGTGGTCCACCAGTATGAGACTGTGGTTGTACTGGGAAAGCTTCAAGCTGTGATTGTAATTGAGTTGATGTGAAGGAGAGGGAGCTGCGGGAACACAGCGTGCATGCTCAATCAACTTTCACTGGATAAATCATATGGAAAGAGATTAGCGCCAGAAGAGATTGTATTTGCACTGCATAAATTTGAATTTGTCACCCTCATATTAAGCTGTTGATTTATATTGAATAAATGAATTCTAAAATTGAATTTGAAAGAAAATTAAACGCAGCGGCTTTATGTAGGTTTGCATTAAACTTAGCACACATGTCATGTTAGAAAACAATTGAGAGAAGCTCCACTGGGACAAAACATAAACAGTTCAAAATGATATTTGACTTTGTCATTCAAAGGGAAACATTTAGCCTTTTTCTGTTGTCACTGCTTTCTTCTCGGGTTAGAATTTGTATATAGAAAAAACATATGATAATGTCAGTAGCAGATTAAACCAGCAGTTCACAACCTTCTTGGTTGGTGGAGCAGTTACACCAAGCGAATTCCCATCTAATCCTCTCAGATGGTTTGATGTGAAAAACAGTTTGAGGCCCACAGAGGCCAAATTACACAACCAAAGATTAAAGTCTGAAAAAAAATGAGTTCAGATTTGTCGCAGAACATTTTTTTCCTTTTTCTACAACATGTCTCACAACCTTGAACACTTGAGGCTCTTTAGACTGAGTAGTTGGACTAAAATAAACCTGCGCCAGCTTCAACAGTAAAATGCTGCATACACATTTATGCATTAGTGCAAACAAGCTTATAATGTCCTCTACAATAATCAATAATCAGTTCTGCTGCCAGTACCTCTATCTCTAGTACAGTGCCTCTTCTCGCCATTGTTTATTCATGAGTTCAGTTGTTTGTCTATAAGTTGCATTGTCTGTGTTTAACATGCGCCCTGCAAACTGAAATACTGGAGATAGTCTAGCTATTGATTTATTTATATCTTGATCTCTTTACTTGCAACAAATGTTAAAAAAAAGAAGAACTAAGAACTTTGTGTCCAAAGAGCAGACTAATCATTTCAGAGTCAGTTCTTATTATTGAAGTGAAATGAAAACACATGCACAGTCTTGTCATCTGTCTCAGACCTGACAAATGATCATTTTCAAAGCTGTTTTTAAGCAGCAACTGGCATTAGCAGTTTCATCCACACTGTAACAACAATGTGAAGAACAGACGCTGCTTTATTAGACAGTTGACAGCTGTGCAGAAATTCATGTCTCATTTTTTGTTTTTTTGTTTTTCTTTTTCCAGGGAACAGAAATTAAAGTGTTGACTCCATGGAGAGCCCAGCCAGGACTCACCTTTGATCAAACTTAGATTATGGCTGCAGTATCTTCTGAGGCAAATACACTAAAGCAATAATTCAATTTGGAGGAAATGTCACATTTTATATTTCACCACCTCTTAAGGAGTTCGGTTGCAAGACAAATACAGTGGTTACTGCTCAGTGCAGGTTACTCACCAAGAACTCAAAAGGCTTGTATGCATATACAAAAATCCTTGCTTTTCCACTTTTGACTCGTGGATGTTGCCAGTAAGTAATTATTAATATTAAGAGCAGGAGCAGACAGCTTTATTGCCTGAAATGACATCAGCTCCCTTGGCAGCACATTTGCAGGCTGACTGCTCCTGAAGTGTTTTGGAGGTGTTGACGCTAAAAAGTAAAAATGTTCCGACATGGCAGCTGCTTTGTGGTTTTGATGTATTAACGTTTGATTTCCTGCGGTTGGATACTGACCAAGCCTCTTCATCCATTCTCTGAGTCCAACTTGTTGTATGAATTAATTATCAGACTGTTGTTTGTTAGTTTAATTCGAGTCAATTTGAATTCGGTGCAGCATTTTACCTCCTGAAGAAGGAGCCATGTTGACACTGATCTGAACCAGGTTGCCGACGTCTGGTCACATGATGTGACTGTCCAGTAGTGAACCCGCTCCTGGTACGAGCATGCACCAGCTCTGAGCACCCTGACTGACAGGCACACAGAGAGGGCTGGTGAAAACTTACTGGATGTTCCACTGTCCACCTGATGCTGCAGGATTTCTCCCTGTGCTCCTGATGTACAGGTCGAGTGTGACAAAGTCAGAAAAGACAGGAAATGAATATGTGGTAGTCGTTGTTAATGTTGTTTAAACATAAATCAGTTATGTATTGAATTTACACAGTTTCCCATACGTCTAATGCTGTTTGATCAGACTGCACTCTGTGTATGTGTGAGTCAGGAGTGAGAGGTGTCATTGAGTGTGTGTGTGTGTGTGTGTGTGTGTGTGTGTGTGATGACTTCTGACTCAGCTGGAGAGGACAGACAATGACAATGACAATGGTGATGCTCAGTGATACTCATAGCAACTGGAGCCTTAATTTAGACATGCTGCGGGTACAAAATACAAGGCCATTTTTGTTTCATGCGTTGGCAGGTGATGCATTGTATACATCACCACTGCTCACTTTTTTATCCAGTGCTTTTAAAAGCCTCTCTCAGTAAACATCGTATTTCAAACCCTGATCTGCAGCAAACTGTAAATATGTCAAAAACGGTGTTAAATTGCTCTTTAAGTCACGAAAAAATTACACACACACACACGCGTTCACAAATATTGCATGACCTACAACTCATTTGATTTGTGTCGTGAAAATAACAAGCGCCCCCCACCCCCCCTGTTTTTTGCATCTCGCTAATGAATGGAATAATTAGGTCTGTGAGGCTACTGTCGAATGAATGTCAGCATTAAACCATTTCTCATCTTGACTTCCTCTCCCCAGATGGCCTCATTGATTTATCCATTTCCACGCATCCTTGCTGTGCATCTGAAATATGCAGCCGCAAACACATCATGAGAACAGTCCTGAAATACCAAGGGCGTACGGGTCTTTTAGGTTTCATGCGTCACACTTCTTTCTGGACACGTTTGTCTCATCACCTGCCCAACACAGTGGTCAGATATGATTATAATTGCACCACAGGCCTGCCTTGAAAAGCCCAAACATGCCACGGCCTCATTTGGCAGCCCATCTTCCCTCTCTCTCTCTTTTTTTTCCCTCTGCCAGTTTCTGGTTACAGCTCGAGCCTGCAATGAGAGCAGAAGCTGATGCTGCAGTACATTGGCACCACTGCAGGGGAGGCTTCTCATATTCAGCTTCATCTTCAAAGGGTTTTCATTGTTGTTAGAAAGGCTAGTGACAAGTTGGCACTTTGATGACATGCCTCGTGTTGCAGGGGCAAAGCAGAAATATGTTGCCTGCTATAAACTCTAATCATGGTTGTAGCCAGCGGTCGGGAGCCTGCACTGCATCCAAAGTTGTGAGCAGACAGTTTCTCAGGTGAGACATTTCCTGTGGTGACAGAGTGTATTCAGGTCCTTCAGGTAAAATAATTATTTCCCATAATAAAGGTGTGAAAAACAGGTTAGTGATGAACCTACGCTGAACTATCACCTGAATCTGAAGGTGATTCCACAATGTTTTTATCCAGAGCTGTTTGCAGTGGGAAAGCTCTGCAAACTTACTGTCCTCTACCTCAACAGCACAAAACACAGAGAAGCATTTACTCTCAGTAGTTACTGGAGACAAGAAAACAGAACTTAAAGAGAGTGAATATTAGACTTAGATGACCTTTGCCCTCTGTTTTTTGGGGTGATTTTGTTTTTTTCTCGCAGCCTGTGGAGGGGAGGAGCTACCCTGACCTCTGATGGCATACATCCAATGGCAGGAGATAGAAATAATGATCGAGCCAATTTCTCTGCAGAGAAGAATGGCGAGGATATTTTGTGCTACTCTGAATTCCTTTTTATATCTCTTCATACATATGTATGTACAGTATATTTGCTTTGTCTGCTCTCCGATCTGGAGGCTGGGAAAACTCTCAGCCACAGGAGTAAACATGAGAGACGATGGGGGTATTAGGATAGAAAATTACTTTTGTGACTGACAACCCAGTGTCGTCATCCTGGATAGTAGCTTTGTGGGGTCAGTAATGCCCTTAGTCATGCTCTTCACATTATAGCTCCCTACCACAAGTCTATTTTGTATATGAAGTTCTTATTTGTGGTTGTTTTATGCTTTTATTGAACAGAGAAAGTGGAGGAGAGACATGCAGGAAAGGATGCAGCCAGCCGGGATTCGAACCAGGGACCTGCTCACATGGTATGTTCTCTAACCTCTTGGCCTTTTAGTATTTTAGCATATAGCTTGACAATCAAATATGTAGCTACCTGCTACGCTTCTGTTAACTTGCTTGATGCCTAATTTGAAATTGCAAATTAAAAAAATCTTCAAATTCCTAAAAAACTCTTAAATGTGACAAAGAAATTTCTGCTCTCATGTGAGCCAGGTTTTCATAATAAATGTAGTTTCCTTCGATCTCTGCATGTATAGTAAGTTTTACTACAAAATGGGAGAAGTAGAATATGCAGTGCATTATTAACCAAGCAACATCCTCAGTCCACAGATTGATGCTTTGCGTAAAAATTCAGCTGAGACTCTCACAACTAAAAAAAAGACTAAGCTTGGACATCAAATGAGACATGCTGAGTTTCATTCTACTCAGATCTCATATCACCGTTCACAAGCAATGCCTCCGCTGCTTTTAAAGGCTATAATACACAGCAAATGTTTTGTAGCAGCGTGGCTTGGTAATATTGCCCACAGCAGGGACAGAATTTGCAAATGAGACAAAATCAGTGTGGCGGCCAGGGAAGTGCCATCAGTCCAGACCTTCAGTCGTTGCACTGCAGGCGTCTATTTCTGCACTAATTCTGCCCAAGGGGAGGAAGCGCACGATGTTATGAACTGAGCAGTGCGCCCCGATGAGTTATTAAATAGAATAGGTTAAAGAGTGGTTTGCTTCTGCGGTTGCAGCTGTAGTCCAACGGCACGTTTGTGGAATGACAATGCACGGCTGATTTGGAGCATCGTCTCTGAAATGGCTTCATTTATTGCAGTAAACAGTAAATCATGTCTTCAGGTTTTATGAAACTTTTCAAACCACCATCATAATGAGTGCACAGACTTTCCAAGAATCAGACGTTTGAGGATCATTGCGTACTGGATAATACGTAGTAGTAAACAGTTGCCACAAAATTGGAAATTTGGATTATTGATCAATATTGTTATATTATTATTACATATATTTGTTATAAAGTAATTTATCAAGTGTTGAAGGCAAATGATGTATCTGTTGTTTCTCTGATAAATAATTATACAAACATTCAGCAGGTTTTTATCAGCAGCTGCTTCATTCACAGATGTTTCCTCCTCTGGATGGACCAGATGATGATGATGATGATGATGATGATGATGATGATGCAGTTTCACTTGGACCATAACAGATGTCTTGTTTTGAAAGGATTGTGAAACATCAAGGATAATGTGAGTAAACCACTAAACAAGATATATATTTCATACATCCTTTATTTTTATTTTACAGCAAACACTCACACTCATCACTTTGGAGATATGTTTAAACAGAAGTAGTCATTGTGAAGATATGACCTCAGGCTGGTGAGATCTTGGAAAGCTGGATTTAAGTTGTGCATGAAAGGCTTGTGTTGTTTTGCACCATAAACAAGTGGTGCGCCATGAGGACTGAGGCAGCTACTCAGATACCACATGGGGTCTGCAGCAACTGTGACTGGTCAGCCGTAGCTTCTTGTGTTCTCTGTACAAGACCCAGATCCAGATGGATGTAGCTGAGAGTGAAGTCAGCAGCACTGAGGGAGTTGAGGGAGGGTTCAGTCACTTCTTTAGTTTCCTCCTGGATACAGTACAGTGACCGAAGCCATCTCCACTGGAAACTTTCTGCACACCTCAAACACCTTTGTGCGTCACACAGGGGCCGAGCGTTAACATGGGGAGTGCATGTCAGGAGTTGACTCTGTGAAGTGTTTTGGCTTGTTTTATAAAGAGAATCAAAAAAAAATGTTGGGAAGATAATAACAGCTGATTACAGCCCCCGAAAAATGTGCAAAGACTACAAATCTGACACTGAATTATCAATGAAACCCTGCGCTCTAGGATTCTACATCATAAGTGATGTTCGCATTTTGCGTTGTGCATAAATGCATCTTGAGGCTGCATCTTTAACATCAATGATTTATACTGGTAGTTGAGGAGCCCCCGAGTCAAACTGCGCGTTCACCACCTCCAGTGGATTACTGCACACAGAGCAACAGGAGAGCAGCATGGCAGACTGGAGAGTCTGACGAACCTGGTCTTTACTTAAAATATAGTAGAAATAGAGGGGAGCAAAGTCGGCCAAACTACTTCTGTATAAACACTGCCACTGCTTCTTTTCTCCCTCACAGACACTTCCAAGTCTTAGAGCAACACGTAACCGGCACTTTTATCAACTACAGTCTTTTGGTATTTTACATTAAAATCCAAAACAAACCTCTCATCAGCCTAAAAAGTGAGTAGTTAGGATCTCTGGTTAGCTTTGTAGCCTCAGCTGCTCCATGGTCTCCCCCCTCCTCCCCTCTCTCTTTCTAACCAACCAGTGTAATAGATTCATGTGAAAACTGAAACATAATTTAACTTTGAAGATGTATGTGCACACTTGGTGGAGCCAGCAGCTCTGCTGTAATTACTAACTGATGGTCTCAGCACTGGACACACAGGTAGTAATGACAAGCAGCTAATTAACTTCCTGTAGGAATAGGTAATGTTACAGAGCAGCCAAACGGCATACTGTTAGCACACTAGCATTAGCTACATAGATATTCCAGCAGTTGGAGAAACTGCCACATCACTGTCCTCTTATTTCCAACCTTCCACTCTGCTCTGCTTGTATTCAGCATCAATTTTCTGTTGGTGGCACTCATAATTCAGCCGTAGCTACTGATGCTAGAAGCTGGATCACACTGCTGGATAACTGGGCAGAGGCAGTGAATAATGTATAGAATCAATAATAAAGTCGAGTCAGACTAATGTGTGTAAACCTTAAACAAGGATCAGGATGATACATGTGAGTCAGGCTGTGTTTTAGACCGAGGTGAGCTGGAGACATGATGGAGGCAGCGAGCAGGGCGTTGTGCTGCGGTCGGCCTTCAGACGTTATCATGTAACTGTACTTTCATTGCCTTCGATACCCAGTGAGTCTCTCTGTGTATGTACTGTGGCCTTGAAAGCTGTTCCAACATCTGATTCAGCTCCATCGCTGCTCAATAGCCGACTACAAAGCATCTCCATCACAATCGTCGAGTCACAGTGAAATGGCGAATGTGTAGGTGGTGCAGCATGACATCTCCCTCTGTTTTCTCTTTCCCCTCTTCCTCTTTCTTTCCTGCTCAGCCTCTACCTTTAATTTGTCTCCATGTGAGAATATGTATCAGCGGGCAGACACAGGAGGAAAAAAAACAACAACTCAGGAGCTGGCATTCATTTGAATACATTAACACCTCTTAATCAGCCTAGGGTGAGATTCTTCTACTGTTTCATGGTCAGCCCAGCAGAAGCCTGTCCCACATACTCTACTGACTTATGACATCAGCAAATTGCAGCAAATATTTTAAAGGCGAGGAGGCCTTTTAAGCTGCAGAGAGGCAGACACACAGGAGAGGTCTCTGGAAGGATTCAATCCCAGGCAGCCAGGGGGACGCCGGATTCAAAGGCTAGAGGTGTGGATGTGTGCCATCTTCTTTGGCATTCACTGTGATCCAGGGGGTGTTGGGAGAGGGTGGCGAAGGCCAGGTTGAACTTGAATAACCTTCCAGGAAAACCTCTATTGGAGACACAGGATTGTCCTGCCTTCCTGCAGCAACTACAGCCAGTTTGCCCTTGAGCAAGGCAGTTAACTACCTGCTGCTGCTGCTGCTGATGTGGTGGTGCTCAGCAGAGGCGCTGCTGGACGAGCGCCATGGTACGAGTCCAAACCTCCAACTTTACTCCCCCTCTGGTGTCTCTGCATGAGGAACACTTTCTCTCTGTTGAATATGCACCAGGACACGATTTCATGTAACAAATATACACTAGTTTTAAGTGAAACTGCAACAGACAAAATTTTATACTTTTCCAAAACACAGACAAATTCTGCTCGCAGGAAGTGAGGCAAGCTGCAAAAGAACAGACGCTACTGAGAAACCCAGTTTTACAAACCATAGATCATTTTTTTCTCTCTTCTTCTGTGGTACAAACTCAACGCCAGTGAGCTTCCTCTGTGTAGTTTAAAGGATTTCTTTTGTAAGTGTAGCTGTTGCTACACAGACAGCAAAGTTGTGGGTCCAGGATCAAGGTGGAGAGCAGTGTTAATGCTAATACATCGCCTCTGCTCCTCTGTAAAGTTAGCATGCTAACCAGCTAACTCAGCCTGGCCTCGTCAAATGAAAATCACCGTCAACTCAGCAAGAAACTACATTCACTGGCAGATAAAACTCACAAATATCCCTTCCAGCAACGTGACAGGATATAATATAGTTCACATTTAACCCCATAAGCATCATGGCAGTAGATGGGTATTAAACTTTTGTCAATATTGACACAGCATTTTTCACTAACTGCAAGCACTAAGGAATGATTTATTCAGATTCACCAGTATCTTTAAAGCAGAATTTACTGAACTATATTTTGAACTAAATATATAAACTCATAAAACACCTCTGATGCAGGTCAAACCCTCCCACCTCCACACACACAGTCAGCCAAGAAAGAAGGACAGAACAGAAAGAAAAGGTTAGTTTACCAAATATATACCTATGCATGAGGAGATATACTGTATAAGGACCAGAAATCGATGCACATTACAAATATCTTACCACACTTACAGTAATCACATGGTTATACAGTAACCATGACAAGGAAGTTCCCCAAACTAGTGCTTTAAACCAAAACCACCATGTTTACCTCAAACAATCCAGGTTGTTCCACAGACTAAAACCTGATCTATTTGTTGTAAACAATGTCAATCTTGCTCATACTAAGATTAAACCGCCTCTCACTTTAGTCAGAAAACATCTTATTTGGCCTCCAAACAGAGCCCTAGTATGAGAGGTTTTAAATCCGGCTCTAGGTTAGGGAATTACTAACCTTATTTCTAGTTATTGCTTTGTTATGGGAACTTTGTTGCCATGGTTACAGTAATAACCTGTGTTTAACGTTGAAGAATGGCATAGGTTATGATTAAAAGAAACAAGAACCGACTGTCAGCTGGAAAAAAGGAGCAACTAATGATTTCATGTATCAGGTCTTGGACCTCCTCCCTGTGTGGACCAGGCTCTGTAATTATGTCCCCTGACTTCCTCTGACTTCCTCTGACTTCCTCTGACTTCCCCTGGCAAGATGGAGATTCAGTCTTTTTGCAGAGCTTGTGGTCAGACTGTGTTTTAGATATTCTCTAAATCACCCTGATGCCAAAACAGGTGGAATAAAACATATTCCTCTAGTTTTTCCACATTTGGTTTGTTGCTACTTGAGCGTCTCATTGGCCAATGAACTGGTAAACAGCTAACGAGAGCCACGATGACTCCAGGGCTTTGTTATTGAATCATAAACAGATTTTGTGTTGGTGGACTCGCTGCAATGCTGCATGCCGTTCTTCATGGGACGATTTTCTTAATGACCATGTGATCAAACAGCTGTTGCTGTCACGTCTCTGGTGATGCCACTCTTTTCCAGAGAAAATGTCATCAAGTGACCAGTGGGTGATTTTTTTTATTATTATAACTTTCTGAAATAATTGCATTTGACATTATTAAAGGACAGTTACAGACTGACATTTTTCAAAGCAGATTACACTGTGGAGGTCTCCAGCCACTGCAAATCAGCTGCTTTATGTTTCACCATTCCACCATAAAGATGTGTATAAGAAAGGCTGTACTCAAGTAATACTAACAATCAATAAAAAGCACCAAACCAAAGAAAAATGTTGCCTGATGATAGTATGAATACAGTATATATAGGCTAATATGAATCACTAGTCTCACTCTCCCTCTCACATGTCATGCTAAGAAGCCCTGACAGTGCAGACATGTTGTGATCCGTAAGAAATGAAAACGCTTCGGGCCAAAGACAAATCTCTGAAAATGTAATGAAATTTAAAAAAACACTCAAAAAGCAAAGTGAAAAAAGAAAAAAAATACAACACAGAGAGAAGCTGCAGCACAAGTCCATCACACATCAGCACTGACCTCTGGTCATTATCACTGAATGTTAATACAAACAAATCATATCAGTTTTAATTGTTCCCAGCTAAAGCCTGAGACGAAGAGCGATGGCTGTCGTTACACTCATTCTATACATGTAATATGTTGGTCTTTATTGCTGGTGACAGATTTGATCCTGTTGGGCAGAGATGATGCCAGTGGAAGTACCGGATGTGCTCATGGCTTCCAGATCGGCTCGAGATCCTCCACTTGCAGGTGATGTCACCCTATACGGCAATCGTGATTGGTTGTAGGTCAGAAAACAAGAAGGGTTTGTACAGATGAACAATGTTCAATAAAGTTCGAAAAAGAAAAAAAGTAGAGAAATATGTAAGAAACACAAGTGATGCCTGTCAGATCAGCTCACGGTCAGAGAGCGTGTCACACATCTAGGGTCAGTGTGTTTCAGTAACAAAACATGCACACCAGAAGTAGCTCCCAAAGCTTATATTTATTATCACCTCATGCTGCCGATCTGGCAGCTCGAGCACATCCAGTACTTCCACCGTCTTGTAGAAATCAGTGGAGAGATGTTCTGCTGCTCTTCACATGTGATTCTTTTCAGCTGCCCTTTGCTGCAGGGCTTTTGTTGCTCTGCCTTCCACTTGAAAATACTCCAAAGGTGTTGTGGTGGATTCAGGTCAGGGAACACACTTGGTCAGGTCCCAGCTTTCTTTTTCGGTTTATTTTGCCGTGTGGGATTGTTGTCATGTTGAAAGGTTCAGTTTCCAGCTCGAGTCCTCCTCTTTTTCTCTCAGTATTTAGGCATGTAAATCTCCCACTGTGGGGAGTCTATCTTATCTGAGACTAACTGCTATTCATACTGTCATCTAAAAATGTCATCTCCCTTTCACAGTCATGCAGCTTTCATATCAGCACGTTCCCACCTCCATGTGTCACGGTTGGCACTGAGCAGGTCCACACCAAACATGCTCGACCACATCACATCTGATTGAAGACAAATCTATTTTGGTTTCATCTGACCAAAGAACGAGCCGTGGGTCTTTGTCAAAGTTTAATCTCGCAGGTTTGTGAGCAATGGCTTCCGTCGCAGATGGCGTCCCCAGGGGTCGGTTTCTTTGCGACGTCCCTCTCCCTGTCTGATCAGTCACTGAAATAACCGTCTCCTTAGAAAACGCCTTGCCAAGTCAGAGGCAGTGTCTCTGTTTCAATACAGGGTTGTAGTACTAACAGCAAATTGTGTGTGGCGTCATTTTTCAAGTTTGGCCTCTGCACCTTCTTTTATCTTCACCTCCCAACCAGCTGCAGCTTGTTGCAGCTCATGACACGACTTATCATGTTTACTCGACTTGTAATGTTTGGAGTTTGTTTACAGCGTGCAGGCTTTCCACTCTTCTCCTCTGTTGTTAGTGTGTTTGTGTGGCAGTGTTACAGCGCCAGTACAGGCCAGGCATATGTGCTACAGCTTATTGAGTGGCTTTCAGAAAGACACAGGAACTGTATGGTTAATATGTACAACTGAATATTTGCTTATTTATTGCGATAGTGATTAGATTGATTTCTTGCTGGTTTTTTTGAAAACTAGACAACAACAGGAACCGCGGATATTTCGATCTCCGAGTTGAAAATGGCAACGTTTGATGAAGATTTGCAGACTGCGATAAGGAAGGCGTGCTCGGTTCTTTTGGTGCTGTGGCACCGCCCACGAAATTGAAAGAAATCCAAACAGCCGGGGTGTTTTTTTTCGTCCTATCTCAGAGTCGGTCCAGCCAGACCTATCTTCTCTGGAGAAAGACCTGGTAGAGCGAGACTAGTTGAAAACAAATGCACATGGCCCGGCAGGAGAGTTAGCAAAACAGCGGAAAAGTGAGTGGACTTGCATAGTTCCCCTTTAATAGGTGAATCTGCCCTGATGATAACATTGAATGTCACAATATTTGGGCTGCACTCTGTAGATATAATACTTTGGATAACGTAATGCCCAGGTCTGGTTGCGGAGCCATGTTGCGTTTAGTTGCAGTGTTCGCAGGTGAACTCAGCTTTGTTGCACTGAGGTTGTACATTAGAGCCTGTATTGATGTAGTGTACAGTATGTGTCTAACCTAACACATCAGATCAAATATGCTGCACTTTAGTTTAGAAATAACGTCATTATTTCAGATGGTAGTGATCCTCCACAGACGTGTAGTCAGTGCTGCTCCATGCTGTAAATGCTTGTGGCCTTGGGAGAACAAATGCTCCTTGAATTATCTCTCCTCCTGCAGAATCTCTCCCTCAGTCTCAGTGTGAGCCAGTCGTACAGTACGAGGAGCCCACTGCCCACTCGCCTCGGAGAAAGAATCTAACAGCCAACAGAAGAAGTTTGCCAGTGTCTAAGGTTGTGCGGTTTATTCTTTTTAGAAACCGAGTGTGATCCTTCCCACGGTTTCCATGAGTGTATCATCGCTAGCTACACTACACAAACAATGTTTCGGATGAAAGTGTCCCCGAGATGCTGTGGAAGAAGAAAAAAAAATCCCAAAATAAGCTCGAGGAGGCAAAACAACTCCCAACAGACAAACCGCTTAAAAATTAATTTCTTATCCAGAGTGCTAGTTAAACGGCTTGAGGATAATTCAGGACAGAAAAAACAACAAACACATAACAGCTGTCAGTATGAAGAATTCAAATATTCTCCATGATTTATAGCGTGCTGCCTCCACAGGCTTAATCCACTTATTCTGGGTGCATGGCAAACAAATTTCTTGTAGATAAAAAGAAGTAGGCTGTGTCTCAAAATACAGAGAGTATAGGGCGTCAATCAGGCCCACTGTCCCCGAAACCCAGATCAAAATAGATTATTCTTTGTTCTGTTGTGAAAGGAGACCAGCATGAGCACATTAGGCAGCAGGTAGCCTCAAACAGCTCATGCTGGCTGCAAGATGGTCTCTTCATTTTCACCATTAAGAGGCACAGACACTGAGTCAGCCTGGCTCTGTCTCTACCGTCTGCTGCTCCTGGGCTCCGGCTGCTGTAGGGCCCCGAAAAGATTTTCTCAACTGCCTCCAAATCAATGAGACTCACGCAAGTTGACTGTGGTACTTTCTCTCTCTTTCTTTTTTTGGGGAGGAGGGGGATAACCTACTTTCAGAGAGTATAGTGGATACGCTCTACCCACCCATACAGACTATGCACCATTTTACGCGGGTTTATTGTTTCCCATTTTATGGCGGTATGAAATAGGCTATCGATTCAACTTGTCCTATTTCAACTTTTGCCAAGATTGGATTTTTTGGGTTTTTTTTTTAACGAGCTGGGCTGGGCATCTCTGGGCCGGACCCGCCTGGGAGCTGAGGGATCACAGGGACTGTGTGACTCGCAGGTCGGAGTGCGCAAAGCAACGCGCCCCTGTGATTCATCCGCAGTTTCCAGACGGTGCGCAGGTGGAGGCGAAGAGGAGAGGAAGCAGCAGCAGCAGCAGCAGCAGCAGCAGCCGCTCAGGACGGACGGATGACACGGACAGGGATGTTCAATACGCGCAACGTTTCTTCCACCTAAAGGAACGAACTGTTTTTCTTTTCTTCCCCTCTCTCGGTGTTGCATTGAATTGGAGACACCGGCGTGATTTGGCGCAGCAGCTCGAACCCATTTTCTTTTTCCCTCCATGACAAAAGTTTGACTGTTAGAAAAATGATGCTCTGCTCCTCCGCTCCTGCTTTTTCGTGCATTGCTGTGGATTCCGGCGTCAGCGTGAGTGGCCAGTCATCACTTGAGAAATAGCTGCGATTCTTTCGGTCTTCATTTCGGTGCCAATCCCAACAAACAGAGGGCTTTTTATTCTCGCGCATCATCAGTCGCCCCGGGATTGCATCCATTTGAATCAATGTCGCACTCCATAATGGACTTCCTCGGACTGTACTTCTTACAGCTGGCTCTCATCGGTAAGTTGAACAACACTTGCAGTGTAATTCAGTGTAGTTGAACTTGTGCAGAATGAACGCGTTGTTCTGCGGATGGCCGCTGCAGCTCGTCTTTGACCCGGTTTCAGCCCGAGCCTCGCGCTCGTTAGTCAAACTGTTCCGTCTTCATTCATTCGCCTGATTTTTCTCTGCTAAAGTTGCATTGTGAGATGTTTTTCTTTTCCTACAAAACCAGCCACTTGTGTGTCCGTGTGAAGGGGTGGGAGTGCAGGGTCCCGGGCAGAGCAGGGAGACAGATCATCTCTGTCCATGAGACCACACAGAGGGACCGCAACATATGATCTGATGTGTCCCTGACAGTCCTGGAGCGGCGGGACGCGGCTGTGGCGCACCGGCCGCGCTGTCTCCACGCATCACGCGCCTGCCGTGTCTTTTCTCAACCACGTAGTTGAGTATTTAGTGTGTTACCCGGGAGGCGGCAGCCCCGTGCGTACATGTGGCCTTTACTGATTATGAGATGCCACCAAAGCTGCTGCGCCGCCGCCGCCGCTGGTCCCCAGTTTGACTGCGAATATGCCAGTGCAGACAAGTGTGTGTGTGTGTGTGTGTGTGTGTGTGTGTATCAAAGCGTGTGCCAGGCGGTGTGGTTGAGTTTGCGCGCGCGCATTTGCGTGCGTGCGTGCGATGCGCGCGCTTGTGCACCTGCCTTTGCAGGTGGATTTGTGTGTGTGTGTGTGTGTGTGTGTGTGTGTGTGTGTGTGTGTGTGCACTGGAGGCGGAGCAGAGTGGCAGCGGGTTGTGCGGCGTGTGAGTGCGCACATTAGTGAACGCGCGCACTGACCAATCAACGTGTTTGGTGTGATTCTGATGTGCAGAGTCACATCAAACATTGGATTCATGAGCAGTGGCCACACACACACACACACACAAAAAAAAAACCACCCAAAATGTCCATATCCATGTACACACACACACACACACACACACACACACAGGCACATCTATTAATCTTGTTACCTGTGCACTTGTCATTGTGCCAGCTGGTACAAGTCATTTTTTGTAATAGCACTGCTGTTTTCTGCTGCACGTTCATCTGTGCTATAAACTCTGACTTGTGCTGATTCTGTTCAGCTAAATTCCCCAATTCCTCCATGTTGAGAGAGAAACCCTTTTCCTGCAGAAACAGGACGTACGGACGGAGGGATTTGTGTAGATTTACAGCCTCGATGATGACAGCTCTGCATCTCAGACTCCATTTCCCTTTGCTGCAGCTGTGATTTCAGACACTCACGAGGCACGCTCAAAACAGCCTCGCCATGCTGGGAGTGCACTGGAAGCTCTGGAGCTGTGAGACAAGACGTTCCACAACCTTGAACCCCCGAACACACACACTTACCACCCCTCCTGTCTGCCACCCTTCCTCTACAGAGAGTGGTGTTAATATGCCCCCCATCTTCCCTTTACTTTCATATCGTATGTAAAAAAAAAAAAAAAAAAAAAGAAACATGTATCACAGCACTGCGCTGTCACTCAAGACATAAACCAGGTGGGTAAGTGGGGGCAGGATGTGAGGAGGGCGGGCCGTCAGTCCTGGTCTATTCTCCTCAGATATTCTCACCTTGTCAAAGAGATGTGTCAAATCGGCAGAGAGTCTCTCACCCTGGGCCCCATGATCCTGTCCATCAGCCACACAGGGAGGCAGAGAGAAGGTGGGGAGGGTGGAGGCTAGACTGTGGGGTGGGGGGGGATCAAAGGAGCTGGAGCAGCTTTTAGCCTGAAGGTCACAGAGGGTGAGAGGACGGTGGTCGGTTTCCATCGTCAGGGGGCAATATTAGAGGGAGGAGCACAGGAGTCCTAACATGCTGTCAGAAATGTTGTGAGTAGAGAGCACCTGAGCAATCCACGTGTGTGTGTGTGTGTGTGTGTGTGTGTGTGTGCGCCCAGTCAGCTCATGTCAAACTAATGTGATTTATTATTGTGTTATTTCACTTTCTGGTGATGCTTTTTTCATTTCTCATGCAAAGTAGTTTGGTGCCATTTGAATCTTAAGTAGAACAAATATCATTAAAAAAGGGAAAAAAAAGAAGCCACTTGGATTAATGGCTCACATTTTGTTATCACATCCAACTAAGAGCGCTCGAATGTGTGAAAAATCATATTTACAACTGAAATGGGAGCACTTTAAGGCAGCATCAGCTCCTGTGTGTGGATTAGCTGAGCTACACTTGTGAGGACCAACACTTAACAGCCCACTCTCCTTATGAGGACCTTTTATTTTGAGAGGATACACTGGCTGATGTGTGTGCTTGTGTGTGTCTGTTCTGCTCTCTCTGAAGCTCCCCCCTCCCCGCCAATAATGCTCCTCTGAAACATGCCCAGACCCAAACAAGACATCAGACATGCCTGTGGTGTCCACAGCCACAATAATATCTGTCCAATCTAATGAATGTCTCCTCCTGATGGAGCGTGGTGTGTTATGTGGACGTATGCAAGATTAGCGTGCTGTGTTTTTGTATTTCGTTAACTTGCGGGGGTAATGTTGTGCAAGCGGGAGGGAGAAAAAAAAACAAAAAAACAAGCCTCTGTTTATTTCAGATTTGAATTAGCATATTTACTGCTCAGTCTTGTGATGCTTCAGTGATTATCTGCACCGCACCACTCTGAACATTTTGCAATCATTACTGTAATTAGTTGACCCAGGTTTATATGCATATTATTCTACTGTAAAGCGGTAGGCAGTAAAATGAATACGCACCCGGCCTCAGCGTTTGCAGCGTGGCAGAGGGTTTATAGGCTACTATTTTACACACCTCCCTTCACCAGACTGAAACATACTTTTCCCTGACAGTAGTAAGAGCAAAGTCTGTCGTAGATTCAGGGACGACTCCTCCTCCACCGTCCACTGCCGCTCTCTGCATGGACATCTTCACCTTTCTCCACTCTTTCCTGGCTGAAGAAGTCTTTGAATGTGAACTGTCAGTAAACATATTAAATGTGCAGTGTATGGAAGGAAGGGGGAAAAAATCTCTTCCATGGTAATCTTATAAAATATTTACCAATAACTGACAGTGACATACTCCACTGACAATGCAGAATCCTTTATTTTCCTGCTTCAGTACTCCTGTCTCCAACTTCTCAAACTTACTGCAGGTGTTGCACAGGGAAGTCATCACCATGATCAACAGAAAGGGAAACTATAATAATGCAACAACTGCTGAAGTTACATGGTAAACTATGTAAACTGAATACCTATGTCCTCCTCCTCATCACCACACATGTTCACAAAGATGGTTTAAAAGGAAATATCCATCCATTTAAGGTGATAAATCACAGTGTAATTACCTTGTTTATCTCTTAATCCTTAGCAAGAAAACACTGTTTAAGTAATTTTCCAATGCACATGCACAGTTTCCACACACACACACACACACACACACACACACATCTCCGCATGTGTATAATCATCCATGCAATATCATGACTGTCCTAGACTTAATTTGCCTCCGGCTGCTGACTGAAACTAATTGTTTAATTAGTCTGTGGAATAATAACACCCAGAGTCCTTAACCAGCGCTTTGTATCATGATGGGTTTATTTTTATGGCGTCCACCAGCATGTCCATGGAGCGGCTTAAATTGTCCGTGGACAGCCTTGGTCACATTAAATACAGCGACTCCTACGATGACTTATCTCAGACCGAGTTAATAGCAGTTTGACACAAGCTACTGCTATGGCCAATGCTAATCACCCTTCAGAGATCCAAGCACACTACTTTTAGCTTGAACTGGTCACGCACTGCTCGCTACCAGTTTTGCATATGGAGAAAAGCGTTATACACTCAGTGGTTACGTAAACTATTTACTGCTTGAGGGTGGTGTGCACCTATCTCCCAGCGTGAGTTTGTGATGACTGGCTCCTCACAGGGGCAGCAGCAGTGTGAAGTGGGAAGGTGTGAACGACTTGAGGATGCATTAAACTGCAAGAGCCTTACATAGAGGCAAATTGGTGCAGCTCCAGATCGGAGCCATCAGACTGGGGAGCCTGGGATGATGTCCCATAAAGACATTAATGGACTGAAAAGGGCATCAACTGCTGATTTTTACATCAGCCTGTTTTGGCAAACAGCTGATTATGTGTAATGTGTTTGAAAATAGTTGCTGACATCAGCAGCATTTAGCGTGGGAAAAATACACAATCGACTTATGCAACTGATACATATCAGTCAGAGCGTCATGACGATGACGATGGACAGAAACACGCAGTGAGAGCTTGTCAAAATAAAGGTCAAAGTATGAAACAAACCTCTTGATTATTGCAGCACGACAGTGAAATGACTAAATGACTGATTTTGTTCCCATTATTCAGCAGCAGTCAGTTTGTACTGGAGCTAATCACAGTGTAGTTTGTTGTTAATGTCACTAAAGCTTCTCAAATCACTGATTGGAACAAAACAATCGTTTTGATTTCATGTCTTGAGGATTTCAGAGCAAAGTTACCAAAAGTAATTACACTACTGAGAGTATGCTGACTCTGATTACCATTCCCCATTAGGTAATTATTCACTGATTAACGTTCTGGTCCAATTGAATAGATTATTTAAAGTAGTCCTCCCATACATTGCATTGACATTCACTGCAGTAATAGGGGTCTCATCTCTGGAGGAAAAGCAAAGCAAAGACGTCGATAGAAGTTTAATATTCAGAGTTTTTTTTCCACCTCTTTTCCCTTTGTCTTCTGCTTTACTTTGCTGCATTTAGATGTGAGCTTTACCTGAAACTGAGAGGACTATTTGCAATTAAGGGTTTTGTTATTTGAGAGGAATTCCTCACAGTGTAATGTGTAGTTGAGTCGTTTTCTGGTGAGCTGAGGCTCCTGTCGCTGCAGAGACATGGATCCATCTGCCTCCTCTCAGATGGATTTCTGTCTTTATTTTTATTGCACATCAGCACCAGATGGAGAGTCTGGACTTTAAGAATCAAAGCTTTACTTTAAATTCTTGGGGACTGACGCTGTCGATGTCAGGGATCCACCACAAGCCTGGAGCTGCCACTGACATTTTCTTTAACCAACCCGTCCTCATGTTAACTTACATAAAAATCGTGATAGATGGCACTGATTTTAAGTTTATGAAAACAACATCAGATGACGTGATTGGTATCAGTTTCAAGGGATAAAAAGTTGCCTTGGTGCACCCTCAGGTGATGGTTTCAGTTTCTGATAGTTACGTTGAATCCTGTGGCTCCTCCCACACTGTGACATCACAGGCAAGACACCCAGGTCTAATTTGCACACTGTGACAGCAGCCGTAACTAACCAAAGCCTCAGTTTGTGTTGCTCATACATGGCAGCTGGTGACATTTGCATTAACAAGCCAAGTAGGAGATTTATTCCTCTCCAATGACAGTGAACACAGCTCACAGGCCAAAGTAAACTATAACTCTGCTGCATTCACACCTGACCAAAACAATAATGCTAACTGTGATGAACAGCACTGCACCGACACAGCACAGCGTCTCAGAGGAGAGATACTAGTCCCACTGCAACACAGATGAACATAAATGCATCATAGTAACTGTCAAAGCTCCACCAGACTGTAAGTCCAGGCTACACTAATGTCAGTTTATGTAGACTGAGGCTACACGTCCTGCAGCCTCCATGTCCGATGTCTGTCCACATGTTCATCCTCTTCTTATGAACCTGATATTTAAGGTGGGATTTTGTAGATTTAAGGAGGAACTGATGAGTTTTTGGTGATCGAAGGTCAAGTCCTTTAACCTGAACACAATATGTCAATTGCAGGTAAAATGGCTGGCAGTGGTCTACAACCACAAGGTGATTAATGAATTAATAATGTGCTGGAGGAGAAGTTTCCAACAGAGTTTTAAAGCTGCATTATTTAGCTGATTTTTGGCCACTAGGAGGCCAAAAAAACACCAAACAGGCCGATAGAAACGCTGATTCATAGTTAGCAGGAAAAATAATTATGGTTAAACACCCAGCAGATATAAAGTCTTTCTCCTAGAGCCGTGAGGAATGTAATCTAGTATCATCTCTATGTTGGTTTACACCAACTCTTGCTGCTGAATGCTTTGTCTTCTTCATGTCATCTTCACATATTTGTGTCTTCTGCCTGGTACCGGGCAGGTAGTAGCAGATACAGTGGGTTTAACAGCACTTAGACGTCACAAACAGGCTCCTGCTGCAGGAGAACAGGGCTCATCACAGACCGCACTGCACATGTGTCATAAAACACAAAACAAAGAGCTAAAGGAGGCTGTAAAGTTCAGTGGAAAAAGCAGCAGAGGTGTGTGAAAAGTTTTTGTGTGCGTGCGTGGGTTTTACATCTGTCAATGCAAACCCACATAGTCGTTTGAATCAACTTTAGTATAAGAGAATTAATCACTGTGTCTTTTAAAGTGCTGTAAACGTACAGGGTTTTTGTGTAGGAGATGTAATCATATGTCTGAGCGTCTCACAGGACAGATATTAGAGTGCAGAGGGAGGGACGGTGAAAGACATTCAGCAGATCACAAGACGAACATTTCACTCCACACAAATAGCTTCCTAATTAGCGACCTCACACACTCACACACACACACACACAGGCCTCCAGTGGCTCCAAACCCAAACTGCTTCTCTGCAGTTATTCAGCCTCATCACTCTGCTTTGTATTGGAATGAATAATTTGCTCCTCGTGTGTTTGGTAACCTTGAATTGTGACAGATAATATTATGGGGTTTTTTGCAAGTATAAGCTTTATGCATTTATTCTGACAAATCTGAAGCCCACCCCCTCATTGCCACCCCCCTGACACATGTATAATTCATGCTCACCCTTCTCTGTCTCTCTCTCACCGGGTCCCCATAGCTGGTGCATGCTAGCACAGTGACTTGTGATTTCTCTTACAGACAGTGGATACTTCCCTGCACCTCCAAGTTTCCAGAGAAGCAGGAGAATATTGTCTGAGAATTACAGGAGCAAACATAGCAGGAAGCGCAGGATGTGAATGTGAATGCGAATAAGCCGCGTGTGACAGTGAGAGAGGGGATTTATTTTTCCATGAGGCTGGAGCTGTCATTGGGCATCTAACAGAGAGGAGATATGTATCCTCTGCAGAGCGCCTCACCAGAGCCAAGTCGCTCTTTAGATCCCCGGTGCGCCGGCTCAGTCTGGAGCCACACGTTTACCCGCCGCCGCCACATTTAGTTTGCACCTTCCTGATTGTTGCTTATACGCCACACCTGTTGCTCCATGTCCCTGAGGGGGAGATGGAAGAGATGGCTCGGCCCAGTCTGCACCTATGATTTTCTCACCGGCAGATATCATTTTTGACACCCGATCCATCTTAAGCGATTGATTTATTGATTCAATTTGTCAACTGTCACCTCACTTAGATAATGTCTTGGCACCAAAAACAGGAACAACGCCTCTATCTGTCATTATGACTCCACAAAAGAGTTGGAACCATAAAGGAGCCTGCAGGCCCGTTCCACTGGTGACTAGTTGACATTTAGAGTCAGTTCTTTGCTGTCTCACTGGTTTCCTCACTGCGCTGTTATCTTTACCAGGACAAGTAATACTGTATGGATAAAGAGCAGATGGAAGCAATTACAGGCTATCAGCAAGTGAAGAAAAGAGCAAAATGGAGGCCTCTAAGATGGAGATAAATATTCCCCGGAACAGAGGGAATCAAACTGCGGCGCCGATGCTAGTAGGGAGGATTTTGCGGGGTGAAACCAAACTGACAGTGCTCCTTATTATGTTAAAACCCTGTCATTTCCACTGGCTTTTGTTGAGGGACGATTGTGCCACAGAGACAATTACCCTGCCCTTGCCGCGCTGAAAGGATATGGCATTTACTGCCACCGTATTCCATAGCCAGACATTTAACTTTGTAATGAAAAGGCTGCAAAATGGTCCAGAGCTGATTGTGAGGACGTCTAAAAGGCTGCAATTAATCAGAAGAAGGAAAAAAAAAAAGTTTTGTGAGCGGGGGGAGAAAAGGTAGCGTAGAGTTGGCTTGGCGCAGAGAATGACAAGTGTTAATGAAACAAGCTAGCAAGGCTTCAAGGCCCTTCAAGTGCTCACAGTACTTAAAGCCTGTAAGTGTATCTGTCAGTGTGTTGGAGCACGAGGAACTTTCAGTGTCTGGATGCGAGCGGTGCAGACCATTATATAGGCCCATACAATACAAGGCTCTTATTACTCCACCATTTTATTGAGAGCGGTGCTGGAAGTGACAATCATGTTCTCGTCTGGCGTAGACGGAGGCGACATAAAAATATCTCTTGGATAATCACGTCGCCCCGGTTTCCATTCTCATGATCTTGTGCATTAATCACACACACACACACACACACACACACACACTCTGTCCCACTGCTGCACGTCAGTAATCCTCCTACCAACAGGCCTGTGTGTGAGCCCCAGTTTGTGCTTCTCATATAGCCATTGTTTATACATTGGAGACATGAAGGATTAGGTGGTGAGTCCCAGATGTAAAACAGGTTTTGTCACAGAGTCTTGGAGTAAATCAGCAGATTATTTAATAAAACTTCATATGCTTATACAGAAATGCCCATAATCCTCCAAAGACTAGTCTGTCCTGTTGCTAAGAGACAAACTCTCAGGTGTACAGTGAAGTAGATTTTCCTTTTTACCTTCGCTACAAAAGTGTTTCTGTGGCTATGTGTCCCTATTGTATACTGCATAGTAACTGCACTGTCGGTCTTTGTGGGCAGCAGTCAAGAAATCTACATAATTACACAGACTTATACAAACAGGAAATAATGCGGTGACGTCAATCAGCTGGGACTTCACTGGACCGGATGGCAACATGCTTATCACTGAAGTCATAGTGAAAGGTGGTTAAAAGGGTGAATGTTGCATCGCTAACATGTTCATGAATGCTTCAGCTACTGTCGAATAAGACCAGTTTAACCCTCTGTCTGCTGACTCATGTCACCTGTTAAAAGGAAAAACTGAGTTGAAACTGGCAAAAAGTTAAAGTTAAAAAAGAGAGTCTCAGAAAAACAAAGGTCTTAAGAACTTCTTGGAGCTTGACAGGAGTTTCTCAGAAGAAGAGAACGTACTGGAGAAAGAACGATTACCAGAGTCTCTGTCTACGACTGTTAAATTACCGAACATCTGATTCTGCTGCTGCTTAATTTCCTGACAGCAATTTTAGTTTTGACTCAGAATGACTTTGTAAAACATGTTGGAGAAATCTGTTCTACTGTTAGATCGTGACTGAAGCAGCAGAGATGTCTTGTCTTTGAGGATCTGCAGTTTTTCTCCAACTTTCTGTTTATTTTAATTAGGGATGTTCAATACCCCTTTTTTTCTCACTGAATACTCACTCTTGAGTACTGACCGATACCGTGTACCGATACCACGAATACTTTTGATATATATCAATACATCGAAAATTTCACCCCGAGGTGTTTTAGCAAGTTACTAGTGTTAAACAAACTACTCTTTGCACCACCTCTTGAAACTAATGCCGGCAGAACCGGCAACGTTTTCATGACAGGAACAGCCATGTTCGGAGAGGATGTGACGCACATGATGATTTGCCTTGGTGTCAAACTGCGGCAGTGTAGCACCATCTTCTGGTGAGGAGTACTTACTTGGCATAAGATTTTTTGCCTTGTGGATCAGTGGCTGGGATCGGAAGCCTTCACGTGTGCCAAATACTTTGGAATAAGGCCGGTATTAGCCCAAATCCAATACCTGGTGTTGGTACTCGCCCATCCCTAATTTTAATGATTAAAAAAATGGCTTACCTCCTTGACTCACATATAATTACATCGGAGACACAAACCAGGGCTAAAGCCTATCCATCTTTCCCTGTCAGTGCTCTCATTTAGGTCAGGTCGTATTAAAGAAGTGGCTCCTCCACTTCCCATCTTTCTTTTCCCCGAGAACTTCCCAGCGAATGAGAGCAGACCAGCAGGAGGCAGAAGGGGGGCAGAGATCCCCGTCCGGAGCAGGAGCTGATACGAGATGACATCCTGCAGCCTCTTCTGCAAAGGGGCCCCAGGATCTAGGGAGCTAATTGGTTTCTAATCAGAGCTGCAGTTTCTGTGGTGGCGTTACGCTCAGTCTGTTGAGACAGAAATAGAGGAAGAGTGTGAAATCGGGACTCGGGAATCAGGTTCAGTGCCAGGCTGTCAACTGACTGAGCCAACGGGAGGTGGAGGAGGATGGGGATGTGCAGAACGGGCCAAATCGCAGCAGGCGATCCACCCAGCCTGTCTCAGATATGTGCCAGATAACATTTATGAGGGCTAATGAAAGAGTTTTTGGCTCCACGCTCATACATGGTTTTTACTCTGTGGTTTGACACGGGCCGCTCGACTGATTATCTTTTTGTCTTACATGTTCCACGTCATCACCCAGGCAGATGGAAAACCAGGCAGACTGAGAAAGAACAATGAAAATTGGAAGATGTTCAAGATTGCATAAATTTACAAGAGGCAAAAACAGTTTATTGGCAGTGATGATGGGGCAGTTTGTGGCTTGTCTCTTTTCCCAGAATATTTATCACACAGTCTAATTTAACTTCCTAGCTGCAGCATGCAGTGTTTTTGCATAAGATCCTATTAGAGCAGGACCATATGTTAATATCAGTTTGTATTTAGCTGTGATCCCGTGTGTACACAACCAAATCACACCAAACAGCAAAATTTTGATGAAATTTTTTAAAAACACAGATTTCATTTTTGGAGCAGTTATTTCAGGCGAAGCATGGTTCCAAATATAAAAGTCCAGACTTTGTTGGTGACTGGTGAATCATCAGTAATGAATCATCATGGAAACAGGACTGGAGGATGTCTAATGCAATTCACACAAGCCTGGCTACCTGCTAAGACGTGTCCCTGTAGAGGCCAACAAGGCAGCTAACATGGAGGCGGCTACTCTAGAAGTGATAAAATTTTGGATTAGAGGATGATGAAGAGAGAAAATCACACAGTAACTTGGAACCTGCTTAAGACTCGAAGGTTAAGATTTGAGACCTGCTTGTTCAGTTAAGTTTTGAAGCAACTTTTGACCAAATCAGTCAAAACGATGTTGCAGTTCTGACCCATTTGTCCTCCTGGTGTTTCCACAGTCACTGAGGCTCATGGGTAATGACTTTCCTTTTTTAATTTCTTGCAAAAAATATTTCCTTTTCTGACCTTTTTCTTCGCCCACTTTGCTGATCATGTGAAGCAGCAGGGTTATGATCACCAAGCACAGAGAGGTTTTTGGTAACAATAAGCCTTAAAGCCTGTTCCAGGTCTCTGAGTCACCGCCTTCAGCCTCTGATTTGTTGCTCATTGACTAATCAGCAGCTACTTCTGCTGATTGAAGACACTGTTGACTAATTTGGGTTTTGTCAGCAGGATTAACGATGCAGATGTCGTCTTCCTACACAGTTAGCAGCTACCTTGAAATGTCCATGAAACCTAGTAGCAGGAAAATGATCACAAGTGTGGATGACATTGAGGTTCTGCCTCCATCCTTAGTGAATTGTTGGGCCAAAACAAAGTCATATTGACACAATGCCAGGCTGAGTGAATGAAGTGTTTGATTGTCAGACAAGAGGAAAGCCTGATTTATCAAGTCGACGTGCACCTTGAAAAACCTCTACTTCTTCCAGCAGTCAGCTCTCCTGCTGTGGCACATTCGCCGGTCGTCTGTCTCGACTCGTTCAGACCACCTCCGCAAACATCTTCTCCTTTGTCTGCAAATCAACCTTTGCAGTAAAAGCATTTGTTGTTCCACATTGATCAGCTCTAACTCCAAAAACACCCATTCCACTTCGGTCGCCATCGTTCACTGTGCCTGGAAGATAAACAAACCTCACACCCCTAGTTTTATGGTGGTGAATTGCACAGCGACACATTGCCTCAACGGCATGGTGCCTCGACACCTCGACGCAACGAACAAACAACTCAAGCTAGAAAGAGTTAGCAACCTTTTGTAGCTCTGCTTTGGTTTCCACCATGATTTAAAAGAAATACTTTGCTATTTTAGTTACTGGCTCAAGTTTTTTTAGGAGCAATCTGAAGCTAAATGTGAGGGGAGGAGCAGCTCTGGTGATAACTCTTGGTGGATTTGTCAGTATGACTGAACCCTTCATACTACAAATGCTCATTTAAATATTGATTAATGCAGCTTTAAAGCCAAACTGAAGGTCTTCTTCTCTCATCAAGGAATTATTTCCTTACAAAGCTATTAGATGAGTCATTCCATGAGTGACAGGTGACACAAACCTTGACAGCTGAGTGGCAGCACGGGCGGCGCTATCAACAGACTTCCTGCCTCGAGCCAAATGCTGCATGTTGTAGCTTGAACTTGGGGAAGATGCCAACGTGGAAACATGACATGAGTGTTAGCAGTAAGATGGAGGAGGAGGAGGAAGAGGAGGGGAGAGCAGGTTTAATGCTGGTTTTATCAATTTAAACTGGTCTTTTTCAACTACCAGCACATTTGTATCCTACAGGCACTGAGATGGATTCCATGTGAATATCATATACAGCTTTTTTTTTTTTTTTTTTTTTTTTTTTTTTGCGGGTCTCCAGTTAAGCTGAGAATGAGATGGGGCGACCCCCTTCCTATCTCCGCTCAGTGGATCATCTCCCTTTAGCTAAGCTGATAAATCCTGCCTTCAAGGTCTTTTTGTTCCAGCACATCTAAATACAGTTTTTTTTTCTTTAGATTTATTTCAAAGGGGATTTTAGGGTGTTGTGGTTGACATGCTGCACACAATGTAATAAGGAATTAGTTGCTATTCTTTCGTGTTTCATCTGGTGCATGTTTGCGTTTCACCAGTCGGATCACAAATTTGAAGTACGGTGTCTCTCTTGTGGACACAGGAGTGGACATGTTAGATGTGTAACTCCCATTTCTTTGGCTTTTCCAGCCGACCCTGTCGTCATCCCATCTGCTACTTCCCATATGATTCATGTAATGATGGATTAAATAAAACTCTCTAAGTGCAGATGAAACCGTGATCTTACTGCTCCAAACATGTTGTATGCTCTTTTTTTTTTTTAAAAAAAGACTGAGACCTGAAGATTAGTTGAGCCAATATAACTAAGGTAAGGCAGATTAGTAACACAAGAATGAATGTAAATAGGATTCAGCAGCAATGAAAGGTACAAAGTGGTCTAATTAAATCCCTCTCGATGTGAATTCAATTTCCCCAGGCATCACGGCATCCTGTCGGTGACAAAGAGAGCCGCTTCTCTGTCTTCCTCTCAGCAAATTCCAATTAGGTAGTGGGCGTACACTGGTGTGTGCCAGTCAATCATAGTCAAAGGCTTGTGTTTTAAAGAAGATGACAGTGGCAACACATTGACTGCAGCCCTCTCGGTGCCTCTCAATAGACAGTTAACAGAGATATTGATTTTTCTTTATATGCTCGTTGAGCGAGACAGCTGGTTCATTTAGAGACTGGCCACTTGCAACCGTGCGGCGTTCCCTGCTCCGAGGGGGTTCTCGAAAATATTGATAACACTCATGCGGCCTCTTTTTGTCACTGCTGCAGCATCTCCAGCCAATTAACACTGGCACCCACTGCAGAAGTGATTTTCTTTTTTTTTATTTTTGAAAATTGAAAATATTGTTGCACCGGTGTTATCTGTCGCAGATCACTGTGGAGTTGTAATCTGCCAACCAGGTGCCTTTGTGTAACGCTTGTTAGCAGCTGGGGGAGGACAAAAGGGACGAGCAACAAAAGGGAAAGATTTCATAGATAACGGTGGCACAATCGATTCTGCATATCAGTCTGATTCTCTATTGATCCCTGTAACTGTTCCTGATCGATTTTCAGTGTGGACTGAATAACATTAATGGCAATATCTTCCATGTATAACACTGGACATTTACCCTCAGTTATAGATAATGCCTCTCAGTTTGGAAGCAGCAGCATTGCAGATGTCTCAGCACATTGCAGGTTTTTCCACCTGCATTTGAAATGGCCATTTTACAGACTTTGCAACCAGGCGTAGATGCATGAGTTTGACATCGTTGTTTTGTGATTGTTTTTGTGATTCTCATGGTTCACACAATTTGGGACCAGTTCTGGTTCTGGACTGCCGTTCCCTCCTCCCCCTTTAGAGCAGACCTAAGAGAAAGACAGGCTGCAGTTTCACCTCACACATGCACACACTTCGATATTTTCTTCAAATCGAATTACTGATGCCTGATGTGATGGCCCCCGTCATCGGGTGCGTTTGCCATCAGAGAGCCTCGTTTATTTTGAGAAGACTTTTTTTTTTTTTTTTGAACACGTTCCCTCATGTGGAACAGTGAATATATGATATAAAACCTGTCTCCTGAGTGACTTTGGGCCATGACGAGATCAAACGACAGAGTAAGGGGAAGAGGAACTGAGAGATAGAAGAGAGGAGAGAAAGAAAACCAAAGAAAGAGTGATGGAAAATATTAGATGTCTGTTCCAGGGGGCCTCTGGCTTCCCTTCATCCCCTCGGTCACTGCCCGTCTCCTCTTTAGGTTTAATTAGCTGCTTTTAACTCTGTCTGCCCCCCCCCCATGTGATCGTAGATCCTCGTCCTCCATGGCTTCAGGCCTTGCTACTGAAGTGTGACCCATCCCACTGCCATTGATCTAAGGTCATTCGCCATCAAGCCAGTGACCTTTCACAGACACAATTATTTGATAATCCTCTGCATCATCTGTCCTGCACATGGTCAGGTATTACATTTTTCACCAGCTTTCCAGCAACTACATAACACGCAGCTATTCAGGGTGTCTTGGCTCTATCAAAGCTCCAGCACTCTTTTTTTGAAGCTTTCTCACTCCTTTCTTGTGCTGCTGTCATGTCGATGAAGGATTATGAGTAGATGGCCTCTGAGGCCAGAGCCACTTGACTTACTTAGACAGGATTCGATGGTATCTGACTAAGGTAATGGACATGGTTCCCCTAAAAGAAACAGGAGGAAGTAAAGTAGCGCTTGCGTGACACTGCAGCACACTGGCAATCATCACCTCATCCTAAAAGGCGGCAGATAAAGTGAAAGCCCCTCCTCTTCTGTCAACCGCCCCTGACCTCTCGTCTGATCAGTAACCTGAACAAACCATGGGTTACGTGTTCACAGCGCAGAACAAGACGTCGTCCGATCTTGATAACGACTAGATTGGATGAAAGCCACGAAGCCGCAGAAAAACGCTCTTCAGTGTACCCCCAGCCTTCACGGGGTTCATGAGGTTTCAGCCACCATCAATATCATTTAAGGACCTACACAGTGTTTCCAGCTCTCCAGCACTCGGTGAGCTGTGTTGCAGCACACTCCAAAGCAGAGGGGGGCTAAGAGCCCAAAACGCATTAGAAGTCCGAGAGGCCGGCCTCAGACAGTGAGCCAAGAATCTGCCAGGGCCGGAGCCGTGATAGATGATGAGGCGCAGCGAAGGTTTTATTGAGGCTGTAGCGCAGCTTGTCGTGACGATCAGAATGAATGAGATCCTTGGCGTCTGCGGCCACTGTTGCCCCTCCGGTCCCATTTTTATTATTACCCATTCACATACAGCAATAATGTAGCTTCAATTTCTTTTCCTATCCGTTTGCAAAGTTGGCTGTTAAACTGTGAATTATGCAACACTTTGACAAGAAAAGAAAAAGTATGGCGGCTAATCAACAGGACTACATTGAGGATATTCGCAGCCTTCTTGGCTCCGTCGAAGACTTTTACACTTGTGGAGGGAAGGAAACATATGGAAATACGTGAACACACATCTTGACTGTTACACTTCTCTGTCGGGCCTCTTGATTAGCGAAATGATAAATCCATCCTCCCGCTACTCACAGTTTGATGATATTTGCATATAGTGATTAGAATTTTTACTTCAATCACTGTGATATCAACCATGCAGCGTCTGTCTGGGTCTCATTTAAAACACTGTCGGAGTTTCAGATTTGTACTTGGTACAGCTGTCAGTGTGTCTGTCTGCGCCGAACTGATCTGTAACACAGCACCTCCATAGGATGTCTCACTGATGCTGAGCGTTGTCACGTCCAATCAGATAACAGGAAGCTGAATACTGTTTAATAAAATGATGACAGTATTTGAAGGCATCGTCAGCCCGACCTCTAGTTTAAGCTTTTCAGCACAGTCCCCCATGCAGATGAATACAATCATGACATGGGACATGTTAATCAGCATCTTTGTGCAAAACATTGATCACTATGAGGTTTACAGAGATGTAAGAACTGCTGAGATCCTTATAGAAGTAGTAGTACCAGTACAACAATGTGAGAATACTCAGCTCCAAGTGCAAGTCCTGCAGAGTTTGTGAAGAGTAAAGCAGGGAAGAAGCATATGTAAGAAGTAGCCCATCCCTGTGAGTGACAAGCAGTGTGTCATCACTTCCTGTTTGTATGTTTATAGTCTCTATTGGACAGGACAGTAAAGAAAACAGGAATCATCTGGGGACTGACATGCTGCACAGTCCATGAACAGGCTCCTGATTGAGTTTCTTTTCATGCCTCTGCTCTCCGCTCATGTTTAACGTCCCAGTTTACTGCGTGAAATGGTTTAGTGATGAAAACAGTCCACACAAACTGGAATTATGTTATTTTCTGGCCCAGAATCAAATTGAAGCAGATGCTTTCCGCCAGGGGAAACTAATTTTTCAAGAGAAACTAATTTTGACAGACGGCAGGAAGCAGCCTGCTTGACACTGGCTGTTTTTTAAAACAGCAAATTAAAATGCTTTCATCGACTCTGTATCGGTAAAACGTTCTGCCAGTCAGTGATAACACAATCCCCAAATTTATTTAGATGAACTGTCTTTGCTGCTTTTGTCTGATGTGCTTCTGCTCGGTTTCTGCTCTGTGTGTGCAACACAGGTGCACGTGTGAGTGTGTGTGAGTCATTTTGTGTCTGACGTTTCTGTCGTGAGGCGGCCGACCCCGTGATCTGGCTCGGTTCCTCTGCCCCACTCCTGCTAAATCCTCCGACCAGAGTCATGTCACACTGATCCCCAACCCAGTCATTAGGGCCCATTGAGATGGGCTAGCATGTTCGAGCTACGCTTGACTGGATGATTCCCATTTATCCCTAACTCTCCCTCCCTCGTTGCTCCCCTCGGAGACACGAGCTGCCAGGTTCATCTGTTTGCCTGTCTCCTGACTTGTTAGAAACCTCTGTCAGCCTTGTTACTAAGCCTGCTGATCCATGGCCATAAACCTGTGCAAAGGTGGAGCGGTATTAGCGAAACCAGGGCTTTGCACAGCTGTCCGACAAGTGGCTGAAAGCCCAACATCTACCTCAAAACACGGACACATTCATTACGGGCACTGTTAGCAAAAGGCCGAGCTGTTATCGATCTGAAATACATCAACAGATCGGCATTCGTTTGAGTCTTGCCTTTTGAATTTTAAAAGCCGACTTCCACATGCAGACAGATGCTCCGTCTCTTTAATTGACAATATTGGATTGTATCTGAATCATTTTGTGTAATGACCCCGATGTAATGGTCTATGTCTACATAGCTCAGTAAAAGCAATGAACTGGTACCGCTGCTCAGACCTCTAATCTCCCTGTGTCCTCTAGTGCCACTTTATTGCATCCAGGTCTGCTGGCTTTAATATCCTGCTTTGTTAAATCGGAACATTTCACTGCTGGCTATGCTGATTTGTTTCCGGCGGTTGCTGTAATTACCCCTCATGGAATCAGTTTTGTTGTTGATGTTTACCAGACAAAGCAGTGAAAAGGAAAAAAGAAAAAAGAAGCTGCCCGAGGAGATGAAGATGTATCTTACCCGCTGGGAAATCTTTACAAGATCAACACCATTAATTACTAATGAAGGATTCCCATTTGATATGAGTGTAAGGTCAGTACATGTTAAGCATGCTCTGCACATGTGACTCCATGATTAATGAACCTTAAGAAATGAGAGAAAAACGTGTTTATTCTTCAGAAGTGTTTATTAGGTTGCTGATATTTATTCATTCTTTCTCTTTGATGAACTGATGTAGACGCTTCTTTACAGCAGCTCATGTGTGTGATTCGGCTTCCTCTGCCTGACGCACACTTCATCAAATACACGTTACCTGTCAGCCGGCACAGTTTTGTCCGTCTCTTTGCTCAGCGACTTTCATTAACAGCAGGTAACATTTGCAAACACCGTAGCAGCTGCCCGTGTTTATTCCCCCACCCCGTCTCCAAATGGTCTCCTGAACAAAAGGTGTGCACCCGCCCCATCCATCCACACCACACCAACAAAGAAAACAAACAAAGTATGTTGTGCGAGCGACTGTGAAGTATGCAGAGAGACTGAGGAAAAGAGATGTTTAAGCACAACATTGTGTCTCTTGTGTCAGGGGCCTTGGAGAAAGATGGCTGCTGGCCCTCAGTCTTAATGCTGTTGTCTCTGAGAAATAGAGACAGAAATAGAGAGTTAGGGGAAACTCGGGGAGAGGGGAGGGGGTTAGAGTTCAGCCTTGGAGAAGAAGGGATGAACTGGAGAGTTGACTGAGAGGGGGGATTAAAAGGTGATGCAGGGGGTGAGGAAGAGACAGAGCAGCTGTGAGATGAAGAAAGAGAGAGTTGAGAGAAAGCAGACAAGATTAATTAACTTATTTCCAACAACAGATCCTATTAGAGCTGCTGTCAGCGCCGCGGAGCCACTCACTGACTCGCTCCAACTTAAACTGAATACTTTATGAGCTTTGTTTTTAGACCGTGCCATATGTATTCAGAACATATAAATGTATGCACATGCAGAAGGCTGTGCGTTGTGTGCACACTGCTCACTGTTTGCTTTTATGGTTTTCTTAGGATTGTTGCGGCGGCATTGAGATATCTGTTGCTATGCTATTATAGAGAGCTGCAGATAGTGAAATGGCAGGCGGGTCTGTAAACACAGCATCTGAGTGATTCAGTATAGCAGGCGTTTCACTGGGTCTATAATGCCAAAGAGCGATGGAGTCTGAGAGGGGGTGGGTGAGAGGCCAGCTGCCGGGAGACAGCGATGAAAGATTGATCAAGGAGGCCGGTGCCTTTTCAAGGTGAGATCTCTTCTGAGGGAGCGAGGGAACCTCATCCTCACCTTCTCACCTCCCCACTTCGGCGTTCGACTCCTGTTTTTTTTTTTTTTTTTTTTTTTGCTCCCCCCTCGAAGGCGCTGAGGGGGGCTGTAGGATCTCAGAGAGGAGAATGAGGCTGAGCCGAGGCAGCCGGAAGTCTCAGATTAAGGAGAGTGAATCGTTTTGTGTTTTCCTCCTGAAGCAGACCACAGAAACGCTCTGATGCTTCCACACAGCAGCTTTTTTCCCAACGTTTTGCTCTCTGCAGAATATTATGGTAGTGGTTACTTCTCCCCCCTCATCCCCCTTTCCTTTAATTCTTTCTCTTCACAGCATCCGTGGCCCCACTGTGGTCTATTTTAAAACATTTGTAGAGCTCTATTATACCTGTCAGCATCATCAAACACAACGACAATAACGCCTCTGGGCCTTAATCTTCACCTTCTCTCATATTTACCACAGCAGCATTTGATCTTTTACATCTTTCTTCACCATCCCCCCCTACCCCCCCACCCCAGCTGCTCTGTTAAAACCACACAGGGGTTTGATCCCGTTATGACAAAGCCTCTCTGACACTTAAAAAGGCGTCTCCACACTGCCTCAGCTCTCACATGCGGGCAGGACGGTTAGCAATAATTGCTAATTTCACATAATTGATTTCTCACTGAATTCCACATAAAAACCTTAATTTGAGCTCTATGTCATTCAACAGAGTGTATTTCACCCCCCCCTCCATAATATCATCTATGGGCCTTCAAGGGGAAAGAAACAAATGAGTCTGCTTAAAAAATGAAATTAATGAAATGTATAGAGGAGCAGCAGAAGCCTAACGGGCTACAGAGGAAAGAATATTTGATTATAAGTTTGCAAGTTCGACTCTACGGACAGCTCTGGATGGGGAGTGTAAATTAGGAAGTGTCTGCCTTCCCCCTTAAGGGCTGCCAAGGTGCCCTTAATCAAGGCACTCACTGTAAATTTAGCCCTCAGCTGCTCTTACGCTGTTAAAAATCATCAGTGATTTTCAGGGGATTCCAGGAATTACACCCTGACAGGATGTTGTAATTCCTCCTTTCTTGTATCCACCTCTGCTCAGCCTGACTCATCTTCCCACCTCCTCCTCCTCCTCCTCCTCCTCCCGCCAGACGGCAGGAACTACAGCACAGACTTGTTGCATCCAGATGTTTGCTGCATCAGTCATTACAGAGAATAACACTGGTCCTGACAGCAGAGAAAGTTCCTGCAATTGAGGTTAAGTGAAAAACTTTCTTATTTATAAAAATAATAATTAAAAAAAACATGATGATATTTGCAGTTCCATTAAAGCTGCTGCTCAGCATTAGTTTGCACAGCCAGAGCCCTGAAGTTGTTGCACTCTCTGATTGGCATCAGCTCCTTCATAATCACCACCTCATCCACCAGCTGTTTGGCCACCAGCTGACTTGTAATACCTGTTTATATTCATGCACTTGTACAGTGCAGCAATTTTATTGCTTATTTCGTGCTACAGATGCTCAGTCACACGTGATTGTATTTGAACACTGCAGGTGAAAAGTTCATTCCTGCAAGCCAATATGGATGTACCTGTTTGTGGTGTACACACACGCACACACACACACACACACACACACACACACCTGCAGAGACACACAGTCTTCACACATGCTCTGAGACTCGCAGACGTTAAGACACACAGAGAACCATACAGTCTGCCAAAAAGAATAATGGTGTGACACTGGCAATAAAATGGCTTCTCATTTGCATCCTGCAGAAGCTTCACACATGCTGTATTCACTTCAGACTAGCAGGACATCTGCCAGTGTGCATAATGTTCACTGCTGGACCAGAACTGCAATTGTGGTGCTTTTCCTTTTTGTAACAGAAGAGAATGGACCAACAGAGAGTTTGCAAAGAGACTCGTTTGCTTGACGAGTTTCCTTTGTCCCTCCTCAAAACAGACTTTGCACAAATGCATGTTTTATGTCAGATACCTGTGTATTTATTTCAGAATCAAACTTTTGCCTGGCTACAGATTGCAGAACCCTCTCTACTGGTTGTTCACTCGCACATGCACCTCCAGTACATGATTCGCGGAAGTGCACAACAACAAAGTCAGCCAGGTGCAAACATGGTGATTATCAGGCTTTCTCATGCTGCTAGTGTACATGCTACTGTATCCATGGTAGAGCAAATGTTATGGTTGTGTAGCACCTGCAAAATCCACTCAAGGAAGTTCAGAGATCTGCAGCTGTTAACAAGAAAATACTCTTTTCTTTTCCCTTGGAACACAATTTTAATCACCACTTGTTATTTGTGAGGAAGGCCCCTGCTGTAGGTAGTTGCACCTTTGAGTAAAAGCCATGGATGGTGTGTGTGTGTGTGTGCGTGCGTGCAGAGGGGGTAAACCCACCTCAGCTCACTTTCCTGGTGTTTTGATGAGATAGAGAGTTGCAGCAGAGCCTGGATGCTCCCACAGCAGAAGGTGGATGTTCATTCTGGGCCCTGATTTATTCAGCAGGAGGCACAAGATGTCATCACTTCCACACGGAGCGGAGCTCACGGCCTCACTTTGATTAATTTAAGTCAACATGAAACAGCTCCTCTCCTTGTTGTGGTTGTTCATTATTTTGAAAGTATAATTTAATGATTTGTCCAAACAAACGAGCATTGAATTTATTAACTTGTTTGTTCATAAACGAACAAAACACAGTTCAGGATAAGAGCCATCGAGTGTCGACGTGATTTGACTCACTCGCGATAATTCATTGAGTTTTCTTGATTGTGTTTGTTAAAATAGCCTGACATTTAGCCGAATAAAGAGAAGATTAATTGAATGATGAACTGAATGTGTGAGACTGATTAAAATTCATGTCTCCAGACATTAGCCACTGACCTCACAAAGGGCTCAACCGTCACCAGCGTGAATTTAAGGCCCATTTGAATATAGATGCCCTATGAAGACAGCTCACCTTTTATCCCTCAATGCAACGAGCTAATATGAGGAGAGCTTTGGCGCCGCGACTATTTTGTCATACGCACACCTGTTTACAAACCAATGAATGTCAAGTGATGCAGCGGATTAGGGCTCACATTGGATGCAGTCTGAAACCCGAACCAAGCTCCCGAACCTTGGTCCCGACTTTCAGATGTGAAAACGCCCTTAGACGAGCTGGACTCGCCGTAGAGATAGTTAAAACAGGAAACCATTTGCACATGGAAAAAGAAGCCAGGACATAAATGTATGTGATGTTTAAGTGATGTCCTTTCATTTCCTGCTTATGAAGCATGTTGAGCCAAAACCGGCCTCACAACTAGAACTTGAAACAAGTTTTTCTTTTTCTGTTAAAGAAAATGGTACAAATTGCTTCTCTATGTAATGTATCTTGTTTTACTATGAAATTACCCAGTTTCTATGATTCCCCGGCTAACTGAAGCATAAAAGACCCATTCATTATCAATTTAATAATTCACAGATGGAAACTGTTAAATAACTGTTTTTAAACACAGTAATTAATCTCATAGTTCCAGATGGACTTTTTTTTATTTAAATCTCAGAAAGTACAGGATAATGTGCAGAGCAAACTTTCCTTAAAAGTTGTATTAGTGGATCTCTGACCCTTTAATCATGTCCCGTCACCATGGTTATGTACAATGCATCACATGCACTCCTCTCCGAGTTGAAGGTTCCAGTAGGAAATCTTAAAAGTACAGCACGTGGAGTGGACTTGTGTTCTCTCCGGGCCTGTGTTGAGGTTTTAATTCACTCTTTCTATCTCCTCCGTCCTCTATCAGAGCTCTCAGCAAGGTTATGTACAGTTTAGTCATCCTCCCATCTCTGTCCCTCAGGTTGAATAAGTACGCTCTCTTTTTCTCTTCTATATTACAGTATGATTACACACTGTGCCTCTATCTCTCTCCCTCCACAGAGTGAGGTTATCGCCCGCCACCCCCCCCCCACCTGCCCCCTCCTCCTCTGTCTCATACATCTTATTCTCTCAACTTATATCAAGTTAATTCTTTTTCTCATTTCAAATACGAAGGGTCCAGGGCATCAGCTGTGTCGTCCAGTCAGCACGTTTTCATCACTGTAGTTTGCAAAGTGTTGGCGTTAAATACGTTTTTTCCTCAGAACGTTTGGCTTCTCACTGCAGCAAAGAGCCTTTTCAGGGGGGTTTTAAGGAGGAAGAGCGGCGTTAAAGTGTTGGATTTGAGCCTGATCCGTGTCAGGGCTCCTCTCTCCATACGATTGGTTCAGCCATACTATGCTGCACTTTGTTCAGGGCCAGTCTGGTACTGAACACACCTTGAACACACCTTGTGATCAGCATCTGATGACACACGACAGGCAGAGTACAGCGACACATGGCTGTGCTTGTGCTGCTGGGGCTCCTAGTGGGATCCCCTCACTGGGAACATGCTGATCAGAGTCTGCAAGCATCAAGTTTTCACATCAACTCATGTAAAAAACACAAAACAAAACAGAAACTAACTGTTGCTTCAGGCTCTCCTGTGGTTGTGAGAAACCTGGTTATTGCCAAGAAATTGACTTTCCTCCAGGAGAAATCTGTCTGGGGAAATCATGTTTTCCTTAATCCACTTCCCCCTATTACGGGAGAACAGATGACAGATGACATTTAAGAAATCAGAGAAGAGCATCTTTACCTCACTTACTTAAAGAGCATGTAAACACACTTCAGAGCTGCAGCCTGGTAAGAGGTCAGAGGAGAAAAGCAGTGGTGGAAAACGAACCACAGCAACAGTTACTGAGCTCGAGGAAGTTCAGGTCAACATGGAGACGGTGATGACAGCATCAGTCATGTGATCACACCCTCCTGATATTGTTGTATGCAGAACTACCAAGTCTCAGCTAAAGGGCGGAGCCGGTAGAACAGGTGAACACAACCAGGACTTTACCAGTCTGTTTCTCACACTAATACATTTTCTTTCAAACTTTTCTCTCTCTCTGTCACTTGACCTCTGTCCAGCTCTCTCCATCCCGCTCTGTCCTCCTCCCCCCCCCCTCGTCACAATGAGGATATTATTTACAGTAGCTTGAGTCCATATCTTTGACCCTCCCAGCAGTGATAAGGTTATGGACTTTCTGTGTGCAGCTGGTGGCTGGCGGCGCCTCCTGAAACACCACACACACACACACCCCCACACACACACAGTCACAGTCACAGACACACATGACTGCTTGTCTGTTGGCTGTGACTCATGGTTTTGACCTGGAGAACAGGGAACAGACCTGTAATTAAGCTGTGGAGCTATCATTCCTCCCCCATCCACCTTTACTTCTTCCTACAACTCTTTCTCACTTTCTCACTCAATGACCTCTCTCTCCATTTGTCCTTTTCCCTTTTCCTTTTTGCCTGTCAAAGCCACCTTTTCCTCCCCTCCTCCTCCTCCTCCTCCTCCTCCTCCTCCTCCTCCTCCTCACCTCAATCCTCTCCTTGATTTTTATTTATGTACAAATACAGCTTCTGCAGGTTCTATCAGTGGAAATCATTCTGAGTGCAGCAGCATCTCATCTCATCCTGTGTGCTCAGATGGAAATGAGGCTCTGGTCACTGGCAGGAGATTCTTTTTAATGCCATCATTATGCCGATCAGCCACTGAGAAGGAGTTAAGATCGGAGGAGTACACACTGATTTATGGGTAATGAAGTTCTCTTCAAACAGTTGTCTCCTGTTGCTTTCTGCTGCCGCCGAAGTAAAAGCTGCACAAGTTAATCATGGTGTTGTACTTTTTATGCACCATCACATGAACAGAGATCTGCTGCATCAAACCACTCCATCTCACCTTATGATGCGTTAAATAAATGAATCAATAGCATGTTTCCCTCCCCAGAAGTAAAATATGTTATCGGCGAACCCACAAAACTTCACTTCACTCAAAATCCTGATGAAGGTCATAATATGCAAATTCAAGACAGCTCCTGTAAAAGGAGACCCCCATCACCCCCTCCCCACCCATTTTCATACTGTGTTTGCTTCGGCGTAGTTCATAAGATAGAGAGACTATCCCTCCCCAGTCTGAGGGCTGGAGCAGGTAAATCTCCACACTGTCACGCTCTGTCGGATTCACTGAGCTCCATCCACATACGATGACCGTCACATGCAGCTGAAAGGTCCAGAGAGCCGTTCATAGTTACCAGACCTGACACTGAGGCTGATATTGTTTTCACCTTGTGAGTCTGTGTGTGTGAAAATGTGGTGGTGGTGGTGGTGGTGGAGACACAGAACCAGAGTCGGACAGTGAGAGGGTGGGTGTGGTTTCGCCCCTGAATACTGAGCAGTGTAGTAAAACTAGTAATAACTACTAGGTGTGAGAAGCAATACAGCACAGTGTGGTGATATTTAGTGTGTCAGTATCGATCTTTTATTACATCAATTACAAATACAAATTGAAGTTTTTAGCCCCAGAATAGTAGAGAAGCTCTTCTGACTGTGTTGGTCAGTGTGTCTGCTGGAAGATCCCATTTTACTAGAAGAAAAATGATTCCAGTCAGATGAACAGAGAACAGATGTCGGCAAAAAATGTTCTTTCAGTGCATAATTAGCAAAGTTAATACATTCATAATATGTTATTGCAATATTTTGACAAAAGAGCGATAAAACATGAGTATCGTACAGTAATACTGTGTCACAGGTCTCTGGTGAGTCCCGCTCATAATATCTACTGATAGGTCAGAACATCAGAAGGCATCGTGGGTAATCTGATCCCATGACAAGCTCCTCCAGTCCACGTGTTGAAGTGGATAGTGATACTTTTCCATCAGCTGGTAAAGCTGATTGTTGTTCATTCACTAAAAAAGATCGTCTCTAATGGAAACATGAACATGTAAAATCAGGTTTGGAGGCTTACTGGTTGCTACAGTGCAGTCTAGACAGTACACCTTTGTCTCTCTCTCTCTCTCTGAAGTTGTGTGAACCCTCTCTCTCTCTCGCTCCCTCTCTCTTTGTCTCACTGACCAGTATCATCAGAGGATTGTGGCAAGGTCTCTGTGACCTCACCTGTCATCACCGCCCGCCTGGCCGAAAGCTTCACAACCTGCGATCAATACTCACACTGCCTGCACTGTTTGTCACAATTTGTGTTTGTGTTGAGATCAGCACTGAGTTTTACACACAGTGTTTGTGTGTGTGTGTGTGCTCAGGCATAACTGGGGTGTTGTCTGCCTGAGCATGAAAACAGAGACACTGTCGAGTCGACCAAATGCATTCTTTATTTTAGTTAATCAGTTTTTCTCTCGTTCTCTTTTATAGACTTTAATGGCAAAATACAATAGACCAATACAGAATGTGTAATGATATTCTGCAGTTAGTGTTTCCCCTCTGTGTGTAGTTCATGCAGAGCTTCACCTTACAAGCAAATGCATCATCTCCACTCTTCATTATTTTAAAAAAGTGACATCATTTACATATCAGAATGTCAACGACATATTTGCATATTTTTCATGAACTCTGCACAATTAATGACTTGGCTTCAAGGCTGAAATGGGAAAAGACCCCCCCCCCCCTGCTTAATATTGATATGTATTAGGCCATTATTCTAGCAGAGCACAATCAGCCGGCCGGCCGTGCTAAATAATCAAGTCAATTCAAATGTTTACGTTTGCAGCCTGGTGATGGTGCATGAGAGCACGCCTAATGCCTTTTCAATATGGCTCGCTGTGACTGATAGAGCAGCGGATTGGATGATGACTGTGCGCTGATGGAAATAATTCAACATGTATCAAAGTTGGCAGAGATCAACAGGAGAGGTTTGCATAAATAAGCTGTTCCCCGTGGCCCCGCGGTGCCTGTACTCCCAAGCCTGTTTGTAGGTGGACGGCTTGTGTGTGAGAGAGAGATGGTGTGTGTGAGTGCGTGTGTGTGTGTTTGCGTGGGCAGGCAGGCCGCTCATTAGCATATTTACTTCACATATTTAGAACGAAAGATGGCACCCGTGAACCTGCCTTCGGTCTTAATCGCACCTAGAAAGCGCACACACTGGTACGCATGCCAGCACAAAAAGCACACATGCCAGTCAACAAACACAAACACACACTTCCAGAATCCCACACACGCACACACATCTCCGCCACACTCAAACTCTCTCTCGCTCTCTCTCTCACTCACTCACTCACATTCACATCTCACATTAGTCCTCAAGTGTGCTGTTTGATAAATCTTCCCCTTAAGTCTATTATCCATGGAATACTCTGGTGGCACGAAAAAGCTGCTTTGAAGTCTTCCACCCTCTTCCTGCTTATTCTTCAGTATGAAAACACAGACGACGCACTGCAACTCAGCTGCCTACTCGCCTCCGATGCACAATATTCTGCTTGAAGAGTTCATTTCCAAAGTGCCAGATATGCATTTTGGAAATCATTCCAAAGCGTGTTATCTACTGGTGTAAGGGAAAAAACATAATTTGTTTTTTACTTGTTCACTAACAGTCATTTTGTAAAGTGTGGGTGTTATCTTCTCTCTTTATTATACTGAGAATCTTCCTGAAGGGGGCCGTCTCATTTTTTTTACTGCAGGAACACACGAGGCTGCATATAAATCTTATCTTTATGGCTCCATGCTCCATCATTATAGCTCCATGTGTCGTGAAGATTCGTACATGTATCAGGGAAAATTATTGAACTGTGTGAAGTTATTGTCTGGCTTCTCAGTAAGACGACATTAAACACACATGCATTTATAATGTTGGCATCTTGTGGAGCTCAGGTGGTTGATTGGCCAAAGAGCACGTCCCATGTGGGCTCTGACTGCTGTGCAGGAGATCGTCAGTCCATTCTCTCCCCTCATTTCCTGTCATACCTCCGATCTCATGAAATATAACTAAAAGTAGAAAATAACTTAGAAGAAACAAAAAGGCCTATTATGTTATTTTATATTATATAAAGCACAGTGCTAGGAAATCAGCCGCTTCATGCTTCACCTGCTGACCAGAGATGTCCAGTCATGTTCAAACAGGTGTGTGTAACCTACCTCACCATTATCTCCTAATGCGCTTATTCCAATGGGTCTGGGTCCAACACTGAAGCTCAGGTTGGCACAGCTAACAAAACTAAGCCCTAGCTCAGGGTAATACGATGTAGTATTCTCACAGGAGGCATATTACAAGAACTTTTTTTTTTAATTTAGTCTTTATTTAATCAGGCAGATTAAAACCTCTTGTTCAGGAGACACCTGAGAACAAGAAGCCACAAGTCACAGAGACAGTCAACAACACAGAGCAACACAAGTACATGCTGCAAAATCAGAGGCAAATATTGAACAAAGCATCAAATAACAAAGCTTTCGAATCTCCAAGGGAAATGTAAGAGTCTGGTTTTTCAGGATGGTTTGCACTTCATTTCATTTAAAGTGGACAAACTTTGGCAGCTTTAACTTTTAAACCAGGCAGCTGGATGCAAAAACTTGTAGGTGAAACTTGACTTTTTGTCGTTGTTGTTGTTTTTCATGCACAGTTTTTGCACAAATCTATAATTGGTTCCTATATACAAATATATTTATAGTTCCTACTGTATGTGCAGTATGCTCAAGCACTTTACTTTACCTAGCTGTTTTTCCCTTTTTAAGTCTAGTTTTATTCTACTTTGTTCGTGTATTTTCATTTTATTTCTACTTTCTACTTGCTGCGTTACTCTAACTCCCCATTTGTCGTTTGTTGTGCTCCTCTGATAGCGAAGTCGGTGACTATAGAAACTGAATTGTCCTTCGGGGATGAGTAAAGCTTTCTGAATCTGAACATGCAGAAGCAGTTCTCCGCATTTCTTCTGTCTCTGTCTGCTCGTACTGCAGTGAAGCCGGTTAAATCCACACACAACAGTCCAGAGTGTTGTTGTGTAATCAGGTCTCCATAAAACACATGAGACCACACTCACTGCTTGTTCACAAGTGCCTCCAGCTCCTCGCTCCTGTTGGCCTGGGAGTCGGCCTTCCTCATGAGGATCGTTGGTAGCAAAGGTTTAAATTTAGCATCAAACCTCTGCAGAGACGTTTTCTGTGTAATAAATGATGCTAACATGAATTTCCAGTGTGTTCACAGTCATTTGCAAAAGTGCTGTGCACAACATGGTAAAAGTTCATTATTCCCCTCGTGTCACCGCCTCACAGCTCGTGCTCTCTGATCTGTAGGACTCCAGATATCACTCTTTCCAGGTGTTATCAGAATTTAGAGCACTGACGAGCGCCACACAATAACACCAGCAGCATCCCACACTCATGTAGGAGGAGAAAAACAGGTCCTCTCACCAGATAGGGTTCAAAGACCTCACCTCTCAAAGTGTCAAACTTTCCAGCGTGTCTTTATTCCTCCAGGAGAACAATGAAAGAATTTTCTCTCATACGAACAACAAATAGCAGGAAATATGGCGGCGGCTTTGAAGTGTGTGCTCATCACTACACAAGTAAAAACACGTTATGGATGACAAAGTTTTATAGTGAAGCCTTTTGTCTCAAAGTGGCCGACATTCATGATGGACAAAGATGATTTTCTCAGGAGGGACGTCTCTGTGTCTCGGCCATGAAAGGACTTTATGTTGGGTTAAAGGACCGAGTTAAAAGTGGGTGCTTTCAGTTACTTTACAGTGGCACAGCTAACAGAGAACAACACACAGATTGAAGCCCGCTCCCTCTCCTCTGTCGCTACAAGCCAGCAGGATCCTGGGTTTCTGTTTTAATGGAGGCTAACAGACACTTGGACAGAAACAGAGACACTGATATGATGAAAGGGTTTTTTGTTTTTTTTTCTTACCACCCAGCACCGCAGAATGGAGGCGACATAACTGTGAATTTAAACATTAATGGCATCTCCCTGAAGTCTTTTGTGGAGGATGCAGGGACGGTGGGCACCACAGAGTACTTATTTGTCATTTCTGAATAATTAAAGTCGCAGTCTTGTTAGAAAAACCTTTTGTTGTCTTGTAACTGACTCTGAGGCAATCTACGCCACCAGACCTCCCAGTGGCACTGAGTGCATTAAGCAGTCGCTCTCCCACTGCTGAAGCTCTCATGCATGCTGATGTCTTCATGCAGTTGGACGTGTAATCTTAAGGGCTAAACCAAAAAAAGGCATATGACGAACCAAATGAAACGTCATTATTCATCTCTGAAACTGAGACGTTGTGGCCCGGAGTGGCTAATCGGGAGGCCTGGGACAATTTCTGGTGGGCTGGTATGATTTTTGGGCCATGAGGGCCGGTGTCCACTGCTTTTTTTTTTTTTTTTTCTGGGCCGGTGTTCAGTCTTGGCACTGAGTTGAGACATCCTGTATGCTACTACCACTGTTCCTGTGCCACCTCCACCAGCAGCTCTTGACATTGTGGCATATAACATATGGTCATATGATTCAAATAGTAGAATATGACTCAGAGTCGGCAGCAAGATCCTGCATGAAGCACCGGCCATAACACTGGGCCGGACCCTGCAGGGCTGAGCTCCTTCTTCTTCAACATCATCACATCACACCGCAGCTGTGGCCTACTGGTCAATGTTACAGTGCACGTGATCGTGTATGAGCGGTAAACATGTCTCTAACAGCGTGAACGGCGTCATTGACTGTCGGAAAATCATTCTGCTCCGTGGTGAGTTTAAGGTCTCTCCATAATGAATGTAGTAAGGTCTCTCTGTGGTGCACTGAAGGTCACTGCGCTATCAGACTGACAGCACCAGGACAGTGAGTCCAACAGAGCAATGAAGACTCCATGAAATGGGCTGGACTGAGGCATGAACCTCCAGGGCTAAAAATGAGTCCCACTCTGGCCTGTAAAGGTTTGGTTGTAACCTGCGCCACCTGTTGATGCTTTCCACTCCCCTCCATCAACAGTGAACTACCCATGTGCTCTTGTGTAGCACTGTTACTGCTACTAGCTGCTGTTCCTCACAGGAACTTCACTGCCATGTTAGCTCCTGTATGGAGGGCCAGAAGACAAGGTCACCCGGTGTGTGTGATACGTGTATATTGAACAGATTAATCTGCAGGTCCTGTGCTGAATATTAAGATTAAAAAGAAGTGCTGAGAAGGAATCATTTGGCCTTTTGCTCGGTCACTGTTTCAGACATGGACTGCCAATATTTTTGAGATTTTCAAGTTTGCCAAGAGAAAAAATTTGGGAACTACTGATCTCTCCTGTCTGGGCAATTGATCTCAAGTCCCTCTGTTTCTGACACGCTTCAGTAGATTGTGTCCAAACTATGTTTACACTTGTGTCAGTTCAGCATACAGTACCCTTTAAAGGTCCTTTTAGAGTGTCTTACAGTAAAATACTGGATTTACAGTTCATGGTTGACATCTTTAGCAGAAGTGAAGTTTGGAACTCTTAATAACTCAAGGATAGACGTGTTTAGTTTGTGTTTGCTCTGAAGTTTGTACTTTCTGAGGAGATCTCCTCAGAGTTCAAGAGATGTTTTGAATGTAAATTTTGTCTTAAGGCTCCTGAGCAGTGGCTTCATCTCCTCAGCCATCGTTTCCACAACAAACCCAAACATTTGCTTGAAGGTTGTTTTTTTTAAATGTTCTATACATTTTTATACTTTTTCCTCAAAATAACTGGAAGGAGGAGCAGAAACACTGCTACAACTCCTCCTACACATCTCTTTGAACTGACACAGCTCCCCCACGGCATCACCACATACCTTATTAACCACCTGCAGATATTATCCACACATCTCAGCATGGAGACGGTGAAAATACCACCTATTGCTGCTCTGAAAGGACTCGGCGTCTTGGTGCTTAATATATGGCAGTAAAACTGGTCAAGTGAAGCCCAGTTATCCACTGAGAGTTTGGAGATGTTTAATCTGTTCAGCCTGAGCTACTGCATCAAACCTACACACACACACACACACACAAACATATATACATAGATATATATGCATATGCTGCTCAGTCTGGTAAATTTCCTTCTTGAGTCTCCAGTACATCAAGATCTGTGTGAGTGTGAGGACAGGTTATAGGACCACGACTCCATCCGAGGACTTAGCCTGAGCCCTAAAATCTTTCAACTTTGAATAGAAGTCACTATCAACGCTGTCTGTCACATTGAGATTGTGCGAGCAACGGATGGATGTACAGATTCAAAGCACCGAAGGTCAAACACCCAGAGGCGTCAGCTCGGAGGAATTCTGTGCCCCTGGGGCTCCCTGAATGTCCTGCTTTGTCTCGCTACTGCTAAATGATAAGATGTGCACAGGGTGTGGAGCTGATTCTCCTGGGGAAAACCTGCTTTGTCTTTTTAGTCACCCCTGCAGATTTCACCCAGCGGCTCGCCTGGGCTCTCTTCCAAAAAGATGCCATGCCGAGGCAGACGTGGTGCACAGGCACAGGGGGCAAAGTGGTAACACACAGGGGCTTGTGGTGGAAATGGTAAGAAGTCAGACAGAGGACACATCAGAGACGTCTTTGCTGAGGATTTTACCCACAGTGACGTTCGCTGTTTTTTTTTTTTTTTTTGTCAGCCAAGTGAGCTTTAATTCCTCGATCAGCAACATGACAAGACGTCAAACGTGTTGGAGAAACACTGCAGAAAATGTGGATGTAATGAATATTCCCTGTGTCCCTCAGAAAGTGATGCAAAAAAAAGAAGAGGGTGAAGTAATAAGACATGACAGAAACTTTTTTTTCTTCCCCCACATGAAGAAACCAGATACTCAAGGTAGCAGATTAGCTTTTCACATTTTCACATCAGTGAGACAGGGCAGATATGTGGGATCCATGTTCATGATGTGCTCAGACAGACCTCCAGACAGGCAGCAACACTCTGGGGCAGAGGAGCAAAACAAACAGGTAGGCAGGTTCATAGACAAGCAAACAGACAGGAAGGTATACACACACACACACACACACACACACACAGATGGACAGACAGTGCCCAGAAGAGCACATAGACAAGATGGATTGACAAACTTAAAGACATAGGGAGTGACAAGCTCTGAGGAAAACACATGCACGTGTGCACGCACATGCAGACAGACAGCAGACAGGCTGGTCTTTTCATGGCTCATTCTGCAGGGGATCAGGGGGGAAACGGCCTCTCAGCAGATGGAATATTTATCACGTCTGGCTCTGGTTTCTCTACCCAGTCACAGCTGAGAAGCAGCGAGACGGCTGGGACAGATCTGGGCTGCACAACACACACTGAGCCGACTGGGATGCGCCACAACTCGGGCTTGCTGTGCCCATGATGGTGATGAAGGCCTTGTCACCAACCTGTCATTCGCCAGCCGCACAGCCCGGGCCCGGCCGCCAGCCAGAGACGACACACAAAATGGCCCGCTAATGAATACAAGACAGTACTTAGTGGTTTACTGGCTGTCGGGTGCAGGTTCTGGGCTCAGCTAGTGGAGTCTTTCTTTTCTGTTGTTGTTGTTGCTGTTGTTGTTGTTGTTCTAACACACATGGCCCATCCAGGAACCTGTGGGCATTGCTGCTATAGTCTGCGTTGCTGCTCGTCACCTAGCCTCAAAAATTTAACTTGTACCACTGCTGACAGCTGAGGCAAGAAAAGTGTCAGCGTCGACATGTCTGATATTAAACCAACAAAAAAGACCCACTAAAGTAAAGTTAACACAAACAGAACATCAGGCTAATGGTACGTCAAGAATGTAGAAGTGAGGAGTTTGTCATTATCATCATCGCTACCAACAGTAACCTCAGCGTGTGCGTCATGTAAGATGGACTCTGTTATTAAGAAACTTTTAATGAAAAATAACTGTAAGAAAGCAGAGTTGTAACTTTTCTCATTGTGGAGCTTGATGGAAGTTTTTTAACCTCGAGGCCGACACGCGCTGACAGTTAACTGAAGCTTGTCTGAAGCATTGTTAACTGTCTGTCTAGTAGAGCAGATAAGTCTCTGTCTTAACTACTGTGTCCATCCACACTGACTGTGAGGGATGCGTGCACGTAGCCCTCTCTGTTTTATAACGCTTTGAGCCAATTTATTTCCCTTTGCACTAAGTCTGAACCCTGTAATCACACAAATCCCCATCTTTCTATACATTATGAGCTTGTCAGCTATCCTCAAAGATGGTTCAAGACCCACATTTCACTGCGTGTAAAAGCTTTGATGTTGCGATCTAAAAAGAAAAAGGATTTGTATTGATTGTACAAGAGAATATTCTCATTGCATAGGCATTTGTCCTGTCTGTGTAAAACTTTGAGTGAATGTTGGTGCAGCCTGTGAGTTGGTTTCGTTCATGTTGGTGGTTGGATCGAGTGTGCCACAAGGGCTTTTTATCCATAGTAACATCATGGCTTTACAGAGGGTCATGTCAGTCTGTTGAACAGTCGGCCACTTTGATCAAGACTGAAATAGCTATTAGACAGAGTGCCGTGACATTTTGTACAAATATTGATGATGCCCAGATGATGAATCCTAATGACTTTTCATCAGGCTCCATCAGTGAAGGACAGTCCCATCTGCTCAGAATAGAAATCAAGTCAAGCAGCAAGCTCCTGGAGTAAATTTGGGGTCGCACACATGTCATATAGGTCACAGTCTGTTGTGGTCGTTCAGTATTAAGGGAATATTAAAGGTCCCATACAGTGTTAAGGTAGATGCCCACGTGTAAGTTGATTATAAAGCAGCTCTAGGTTATGGTTTATTCCTGTAGAAGTGTCAAAGCTTCAGTCCACAGAGAAATGTACACACCGTGTGTTCAGTAACAGTGACTGGAAATGAGCTGCCAAGACTTCTGTTACTTTTCAATGTCACAGCAACGCAGTCAGTGCCCTCAACTACACGCCGACCCCACCCACCTGGACTCAACATCCACATTTTCAGGATTTTGTTTCTCTGAGTGTTTTACTTGAAATTTGCTTCATTTTTATCGGATCACTCAGAAAAAACTCAGTCAGCCAATCAGATGAGAGTCTCAGAGCCTCCTCTCTTCTGATTGGTTTGTTGATCTTTTGTTACTAGAGCTCCAGAGAGAGGCCTGACAGACGAGATGTAAACCTAAACCTAGATGGTTTTTGGTTCTTAAAACCACAGATATAAATGCTAAAAATAAAAGACAGGAAAAGTGTAAAATATGCGACCTTTAATCTAATTTATCTACTTTCTTGACCACAGGGGTTTATTGCACACTGTACGTTTACACTGCTTACTTGTGCTCAGGCACTCAGTCCAGGTCTGTTAGTTAGGTTCACATAGTGGTTACTGATGGTTTCTCTCACTCCCTCTCACTCTCCTGCTCTCTCCTTCTTCTTGGTGTCTGGCTATTTCTCTGCCTCCTTGAAGGAATGAAGGTATGCTACATGTAATAAATAGAGCTTATTTTCCATGATGGAGGCGAGGTTCACTGAATTGGAAGCTCGGCTCTGCACCATGGAAACCCAATCAATAGCTCCTGCCAGCCCATAGTTGCCAGTGCAGGTGGACACATGGTAGCTCCTCCTCCCCCTTCCCCCTTTTAGCACCTTCTATGGAGCTGGGTGACTTTTCTAAGGAGGCGCAGTTCCCCATTAGCTAGGTCATATTTTGAGAAAGGTTGTCTCCAGTCTGACAGTGAAGAAACCAACTGTGGTCTTTGGCAGCTCTGTCTTGAGAAGTTGGCGACGCTGGTGACCATAGTTAAATGTGTTCCTGTGGCTCTGGCCTCAGGAACACATGTAACTATGGTCACCAGTGTTGCCGACTTCAATGACAAAGGGCATGTGATTTAAAACTGTACTTGGACATATGCACATGACTCCACCTCATGCTGCACATCATTCAGCCACTGGCTGTTGATGTGGTGTCCTGTTGACATGTGAATGAGGAACTGGTCTGATTTATAAAGTTTACATCCCATGCCCTTTGTCATTAATAGAGCAGAAAGAAAACATAACAACCCAGAGGTGAGACCACGAGGCAGAGTTACAGTCCTACATGCTTCCCTGTGCTTCTGTTGCCCCACAGAGACTCTGTCTGCCCCCCAACTACTTAAATCAATGGATTCAGGAGGTAAACAGAAGAGGAGTAATTCATAAAAACCTCATGCAAATTAGCGCCACTGCAGCGTAAATACAATAAAATAAACAGTGTTTGTGGTGTTTCATCCAACAGTGCAGCCGATCTTTGTTATAGTGAACCATGCTCCTGTTTGATGTCCTGACTTTGTACCTGGACTCTCAGGCTATTTTTTTTTATCTAGTTCAGCCCTCAATATAGATAAAGTAATTATAGTGGCTGAGTTTAATATTTGTATGGACATTGAAAATGATCAGCACTGCAGTCGGCTCTTTATTACACTCAGGTAGTCTCAATGTAAACAAACCCACTCACTGTTTTAACCAACCCTCTGACCTTCTCTCTCTGGCATATGGCTCCAAAATTGAACATTTCATAGTGTTTCCACAGAATTGTCTTATTGTTGTATGGAAGCTGGTTTAATAACTTCTGAATCCCTAAATGCCATTAGGCCAAAATGTCCTCACTCGCTGTCTACCCGAGTGCTCTGGCTAAACTTAAGGAAGAGATTCAGTCAGTATTTAATCTGAGTGTAACAGAGGACTCCCATGTAAACTGTAGCACCTCCTAAATGAATATAAAAGTCAATAATAAAACAAAATATGGTGTAATCAAACCTGTAACTTAAGTAAATATCATTTAAGGATCTGATGAATGTCACAGGTCTGACAAGGTTGTTGTAAAACAAGAAGGAAGGTCCCGTGTAATGCCAGAGCTGCCAGTTACTCATCCCCGGTCACAGCTCTGCTGATCCATGTGTCCATGCAGCTCTCAGTGGAAATGACTTCATGAACTTCTTTAATGATAAAATTATAACTATTACAGACCCACCCTCAGCCGACGACATCCAGCATGGATTTCCCACAGCTGAAGCGTCAACCTGATCCCAAACAGGCCATTTCAGGAAGTCGTAGCCTCAGCCGGCTCTTCTTTACTAGATATAATCAATCTTAGTCCCTATTAACACGCTGTACACCTCAGTCGTTGAGATTAAACCTTTCCTTAAAGAACCCACCTTTGATCCAGCTGTGTTGGCCAACTGCAGACTTACATACATCCATGAGAAACCAGATTTGGATGCATCATCGACAGCACCGGTGAAAGTTACAAATTACCCTCTAATTGCATCAGACAAAGGTCTTGTCTCTGAATCTGTCTTGATAGATCTTACTGGAGCATTTGAAAGTGTTGACCGTCACATCCTTTTACAGACTAGAACATTTAATTAGCATGAGAGGAACCGCACTGAGCTGGTTCAAGTCGATTTTTCTGTGTTTGGACTGATACTCTACACTTTATATATTCATCCTTTAGGCGGTGATATAAGGAAATGCTCCATAAACTTTCACTGTTAAACTTCACTCTTGCCTGTAGAGCGTAAAGACCTGGATGACCTGCTGTTTTCTGCTAATAAACTTCAAACACCTCGGAAGCACATCATGTAATGACGTTGTAAGTGTAGATGTCACCTCTGACCTCTGGCATCACAATTACGACTCCCTGTAGTTTTCTTTGATCACATTATGTCCTGTATCTCCCACGTAAAACAAACTTGGCTTCATCTCTACACAGTATTGTAGAAAGTTCTCAGAAGATGGAGAAAATGAGTTCATGCTTTTGTTGCTTCTGGGCTTCATCATCATCACAAGTCCGTGTCATCAGGTTGTTTCAGGACGTCTCTATAGGTCCAGCTGATCGAAGAGAACGAGGAAAAGATGTCCTATTTCCCCCACATTAGCTTCTCTGCAGTGGCTCCGTGTAAAATCCAGAAGAGACTTTAAATCCACCTCACCTACAAAAAAAGCCCTGAATGGTGCCATCATATCTCAGAGAGCTCATAGTAGCCTATTACCCCACCAGAACACCGTGCTCCCAGGATACAGGCTGAAGTAGAATGGGGATTTGAGCCTGCGGCTATCAGGCTCCTCTCCGGTGGAAACCTCTTCCAGTTTGGGTCTGGGAGGCAAACGCCCACTCTGCGTTTTAAATCTTACTTTTTTGTGTTGAAGGCTCAGGTTTGCCTGAACCATCCCCTCTAGTCATGCTGCCATAGGTCTTGGCTGCCTGTGGCAGACTGCTCCTCTCTCCTCCTCTGTCTCTACACTTTTATATCCCATTAATGCCTCTGACTTCCCCGGCTCCTTCTCTGTCCTGTGGTTTTGTGCTTTCTGTCTCTTCTCCCTCCCTCCGCCTCTCGCTCTCTACCTCCAGCTGTAGAGTCTGGATGTTTGATTGCAAACCACCTGCTGCCCCCAATTATTATCACTACTATTATTATTACTATTATTATTGTTAGTCTCTTCCTCTCACTCCCTCTTGCTTCTCCCTCTGTCGCTTTCTCTTTCAACCCAACCAGCCAAGTTAACAGCCCAGCCAGAGCCTGGTTATGCTTGAAGTTTCTTCCCATTAAAACAGAGTCTTTCTTTGCCTCTGTCAGAAAGTACTTTCTCATGGGGAAACGCTGAGTCTCTGTAAATAATACTATAAGGAGTAGAGTTTAGACCTGCACTATATGAAAGTGCCCTGAGATTATTTAAATAGTGATGTGGGACTTTTGGTTTACTCTCTTTATGGTGTCATTGCTGGGGATTTCTAGACACATAAGGCTCATCCAGATGCCTCAGAGTCTCTCAATAACAGTCCCATGTTGTGTCTGTTGATGCCTGTCAGCTTTACAGTTATTAGTTGTTGTCATTTTACAGTCTGTTGGTGGCAGAACCAGCAAAGCACATAAAACTGGACATGGCTGACTAATAAAAATACAAAACTTGACCTTAGAAAGAGTTGCAACTTATTCAAACTCTCCACTCTAAACTGCCTGAAATAAGTTTGGTGCAGCATCACTCTGCTGTTTACTACTTGGACCAGTGACTCTTTTATAGCTGAGAATTGGCAGTTTTGTGTGACAGACTGTGTGTTAACAGGGTTTCACATTAACAGACGCAACAAAACTGCTGTGAAACGAGATGTGACACGCTTTTTTTTTTTTTTTACAGGTCATCTGCTTATCACATCAACAAAGAATTAACATTTAAAATTTTGTCACCAGTGTGACCTCTGACCTTTGCCGAGCACAGAACTTGTACGTTCAGAAAGCTGCACTGCAAGGTCACAAGAAATAAGATTTGTCTCCTCCAGAGCTGCAGCTCCTCAAAGCCAGAAAACAGCGCTTTTGGAGATAAGTTCCATGGCACATTAGGACTTAAGGGTAATGCAGAAGCATGCTTGAAACACATTGCTCATGTAATGATTTCTTCCTCCAGAATCCGATTTAAACAAAGGAGTTTAGTGATCCATTTCCTGGTGTTAAGATAAGAGGAGCAGTTTAACACGGTGGCTAACGGCTCTTGTAACTAGAGCTCATCTGTAGCCAGACAGCATCTCCTGCTCCTCCTCCTCCCTTCACACTCTCCACCTCCTCTGCCTTTTTTTCCTTCCCTTCTCCCTTTCTTCTCATTCCTCCAGGGCTGCAGACTGGCAGCGGCTGCACTGGTCAGCCAAATCAGTCCAATTAAAGGGGATCATTTGGGGCTTTTGGAGGGGCATAGGTGCACTACTGGGGTGGTAAATCTCCGTTAAACCCAGAGCCTAGTGTTCTCCTGTTCATGTTAATATCCCCTGTTCTCTGTCTCCAGTGCTATCAAGGTGATCACATCCAGGGCTTCCCTTTTTGCTTCTGTTCCCACTCCTTCCTCCTCATTTCCTGCAGAAATAGGGCATCTCTGCGCCGACAGTCTACTTCCACCCAGAGGCGAGGGGCACTGGTTAGCGAACTGCGTCTGGGCCAGCTCGCGTATGTGGATTATCCATCATCCTGTCACTGCTTTTAATTCGGCGCAGTGCAGACGCCTTTAAGAGGGCTCGACCTGAATAAGTTGTTGTTTGTATTTTGATATAAAGGTCAGTCCATTTACTAATGATGCATTGAGGGACTGTGATTGGTGCTAGCCTCGCTGTCCAGGGGTTCAGAGGGCAGGTGTGCTCTGGCAGGGAGCCCTGCTTTCAGACAACTGGGTTTAACCAAACAGAAGAACAGCAGAGCAGCAGCCTGGCACTTTTACAACATGTGTATCTGTTGGCTGCAGAGTAAAGACCACAGGGTCCTGAATGTGTGACTCCCCTCCGTGTTTCAACACTTTCGAATCGATACTGAGGTCAAAACAAAAGTGCATCATTTCGCCGTGAGTCTTCATGAGCACAAAATGAAAGTAATGAGAGCAGTATACAATATTTAAAGTGTATGTGCATGTATGAATATGTGATGTTTTGTGTATGTTGCTCATACGTGCAGATGCACATGTGAGTGTGTGTGTGCGAGCTTTTGTGCTTATGCAGTATGCATGCATATAAATCTGCAGCATATGACATCCTCCGTATGCTGTGTGCATCAGCATATGAACACAGTGTGTGTTTTCATGAATATTTTATTTGCGTTTATGATCGCGTGTGCAAGCAAGAATCCAAGGATTTCTGTGCCCCCTGTGTAATCACAGGCGAGATGAGCTGGTCTGAAGGGAGGAGAATTACAATAGAGGAGCTGAGGCGTTAGGCACAGCTAACAAGGACAGTGTTTGCCAGCTACACAGCTTGTGCACCATCACTCCCGCTCTGCAGGGGAACTGCCCCCACTCACTAGAACAACAATTGCAGAATATTTAAGGCAAATTGACAGACCATCATATCAATGACAGACATCTGTCTCCCACACGGTGTAACGCTCTCTGGCACTTATGTAGTTTAAGATTCAGAGTAATTCTGACAAGAGGGACGTTCAGGGTGCTCTGATCGTGCAGTGAGGTCCTGCATGTGTTTTATATAAGCAATTTTTCTCCTTTTTTTCTTTATAGGAGCGATTTGTGTTGTGCTATTCCATCACAACCAACATTAGCATTAGCTGCTTTTTAGTTACCACTATGAGCAAGAGCCTCATTGATCATTTACAAGATAAGAGGTTATAATGTGCCATCTGAGCAGCGTAATGCTTCAGGGCAGTTTTAATGCTACAGTGACTCGGTATCGGAAAGTGATGAATATAAGTGACAGGGATAGAAGCTGAACCACAGAGCTGATCTCCACCACCAGGAAAAGAATGAACGTTGATGCTGAACACACAACATTTCTCAGACCTGTAAGTAAACAGCTGATGCTAAACTTACAATGTGCTCTAACCATAAAACCAGAGGAAGTAAGAGTTACAAAATATAACAGATATTACAGACTTTCTGATTTTTCATATTTCTTTCTTTTGCATCATATGATCATGGACATGTCGTTTAAATTCAGAATCTGCACTGGATCGATTTATGGACTTTTACTCATCCTGTCAGTAGGGATGGCAGGTCGGTCGGTCGGTCGGTCGGGTCGGTCGTCTGTTGCTACTTTTTTCCCTGACTGCTGAATGTACTGAATTTATTGCCATAAAATAGATATTGGTGTCCAGACGGTGAATCCTAATGACTGCAGTGACCCCCCTGACCACTGCTGCTATTATTTTCACATGGTGACTTTGAGTGAGATCTCTCAACATCTACTGAAGAGATCACTATGATTTATGTCACAGATATTAATGGATGAAAACAGATCATTTTAATGAGCCCTCAACTTATTTGGTGCCATCATCGGATCTTGTCCAGTTTAAGAGGTGTGGTTGGTTCTGCAGCTTCACCACAAGCCACTGGTCTGTGACTTTACTTGAAGTCGATCTACAGGACATGCACTGCAGTGAGCGGCTTTGCATTTCTGTCCATATCCCACTTAGATGGCGATCACTAAAGAAAAGACAGATAAACATTGCACATCACAGCTTTTAGTTGTTATTTAGATCTTTTTTGTGATGATCCACCTGTATACAGTGATTAACTTCTTGCTCACACAGATGTATTTACACTCTGAGGCACAATCACTAGACCTTTAAATAGTACAGGAAAGTGCAGCCGTGACTAATCTGACCAGAGGCTGAGATCTTATCTCACCATCTACTGTACGGATCAGACCAAAAACACACTGTAAATATCAGTTAATCACACCTTGGAGATTTTTTTTATCAAGTGGACATCTTAATATGTTATCATACTGTATTACCCTGGTTCTATTTACAGTGGAAGAGAATGTAAAAGCTACAGGAGACCACACAGGTGTCGCAGCCTGTAGAAAAGTGTTTTTAAATGTACTTTTTAAACATTTGTCTGACATTGGCTGAAGTTTTGTTCTATATGATCCCGGACGTAAACACAGCTCTGACAAGGCTTCACACACGATCAGCACCCTCCTGTCAGATGTAAAAGAAAAATCACCTGTTTGATATAAGTGGCTATTTGCAAGCATGAACGCGAGGCAGGACAGAGAAGTGATGTGCAGAGTGATGATACCTGCTGCTGCCAGTGCTGCGCTTCATGTGATCCGCTGCTGTGATAACAGCCTTTTAACTTTGTCATTTTCTCTCAAGTTTGCTCTTTTCTTGTTTATTAGCGTAATGTTCAAGCGCTCCCTTTGCTTTTACGTCACGCCTAAAGCTCGTCCTCCAGGGGTGAAGGATAATATTCTGCTCTTCCTTGCAACGAGGAAAGTCCAGAAATTGGGCTCTACTATAATTTTAAATCTTGCTGGGGACACATAGTTAAAAAAAACCAAGTCACATTTCTGAAGTAGCCTATTGCTCCACTGACGGCTTTGATTGACATGATCAAAGAAAACAATTACACTGAAGCTTCCTGTGTCAGAAAACGACTCCTGGCTTCCTTTTAAAGGCAGTGTTTGCTTGTCAATTAGCGTTAACAGCCCCAGCAGCAATCATGCAGACTATACGCTAACCAACATCTGGCACCACATGCAATACACAGTGGACCACTTGAAATGAGATGTGCAGAGCGCAGCACCGTTTCATTAATGGTATGCTGGAACACTTTCCTTTTTAAATGCAGCTTTCATGTTGTTAGGAAGCGACAGTTTGAGGCAATGGTTGCAACAAAAAAGCTAACCAGCTGTTCTGGTGATTACTGCAATTTATGTGAGAAAGTAGATAAGGCTTGACTTGGGATCGATTTCATATGTTGCAGGACTAAAACGTGGCAGGTGCACTTGGTTGATCTGGACAGGATTTGTCAAAATTGGCGTTGTGCAAGATAACACTGTAATATTGTGAATCTGTGAGTTCAGGCCCAACACTGAGGTTAAGGAGGGAGAAGTCCATGTTTCCAGGCCATTTCTTTCTTTCTTTTTTTTCTGAAGATGATGCATCCCAGCTTATTTGGGATTATCATGATACTGTTGAAAAAGCAAGGACAATTAACACGGTCATAAAAAAAAAAAAAAAAGGGATGAGTGATTCAATGCTTTTTTTTATCTCACTGCAGCACTTAGGCACACTGGAGGGGATTTATTCTCTGCGAGCCTTATTTTAAGGGTGTGATTACATTTTCAAGGGCGAAAATCACATTATGAGGAGTGACTCAGGGAGAAGCCTTGTCCCCAACGTACCAGGCAGTGGTGCAGTGGAACCCTCGGCTGTGTGGAGGTTTGTAATGTTTCGTTAGGAGGGAAGTTTATCAATGGCGAAACAGCCGGCCGATCGCACGTCTGCTCTGCCCGCTGGAATTGTGTTTTTATCTCTTCCTGCGATCCAGCCATGAAAAGCCTCTGTTATGTAAAGTGCAACCTCCCAGATACATCTGTGCACACACTCGCCATGCATCTGGTGTCCACACACCTAGCCAGCCGTGCCCATTAATCTACTCATCTATCTATCCATCCATCCATCCGTTTCACTCTCTCCTGCTCCTCTGATCTGCTGCCGAGTCATAATCAGCCAGGTCCCCCCAAGGCAAGACAGAGTCTTTTATCTCAATCAAGCATTCTCCACTTCTCTATCGCCAGCACCATCTCCGGACCTCCTGCATAAAATTAGATCCTATATTTTCTCGCCTCGTGCTGATGCAAACCACCCACTGACCCGCTCTCAAGCCTTGCTTTCCCTTTCAAGCGCTGCTCTTTGATGAGGCCAGATACCTGTATTTGAGAACAACATGTAATTTCCTCGTTTGCCAAGGCAGAAGATGTTGCACTGCAGACCTGCTGAGTGAGTACTTACAGTAAATGCATTTTGTCTTTAAGCCTTCAGGGTAATCACTGCATGGCTCAACGGTCCAGTTCAAGACGCTCTCCAAAGTAGAGGACACAGTTCATGTGTTAAATAAGAGCCTGCTTAGCCTTCTTACTATGCATCTTATTCAACTGAGATGTTAGACTTAATGGGTTTTAGGTCAGGAGATCACGTGTGTGTGTGTGTGTGTGTGTGTGTGTGTGTATTCACAAATGTGTGTGAGTGTGTGTTCTTGTATTACTAACAAACAGGTGCATCTCAGTCCTTAGGTGAGTTTATGCAGAGCACGTTTTTCTTTTTTTGGTTGGTGGTGAGGATTAGGATTTATGGGTAAAATTAGGATTATGTGCAAAAGTACAAAAAGAAAGCTTGAGCTTTAAATGAATAATAACCCACAGTGGCTGTATATTCATTAGGTTTCTGGTTTATGCATTAATAAATATTAAAGAGGAGCAGCAGTGAAGACAGTATGATGTCATACGTATCCAGACAGTCACCAGGTGACCTGAACGTCCCCTACAGTTTATTATTAACACTCAAGAGGAATTTAGGAAACAGTAAAAATACATTTAGTTTATGTTGCTTTCATAGTTGAAGGATATGGTTAAAGCAAAAAAAATTGTGAGTCTGTGGCACATGTGTAAGTAAACAGTGTGATGTTGTTCAGGGAGCTCCCTCATTTCCAAAATGTCAAACTACTCCTTTAATGTTTGCAGAACGAGCACAGTAATAACTAGTCATTTGAGCTATCAAATGTGTGTGTGCTGCATATATACAGTAGGCAGGTGTGTGCGTGTGTGTGTGTGTGTGTAATCTGAGGTCGTGGGAGAGTGACAGCGACACTGTACCTCTGAGAGCTTCAGGGAGATAATTGGGACCTTTTCCCAGGTGATTACCATTCAGGGGGAGTCAGGATCAAAGTGAGGGTGCCCATAAACGCTCTCTCCCTGCCTGGCTCCCCGCAGGGCTCCAACCATCCCGCTCCTTACCCGACTGTTCCTCGCTGCCACGGGCGGGCAGACCTCGGCTGCACTTTGATTAGAGTTGATTAGATTTGAAGGATTAGATAAGGATCACATTATATGGGACCAGCTTGAATCAGAATCATGAATTTGTCTTGAGGACACTGTCACAAGGATGGAAAGTTTTCTCTAAAAATAATGTCAGAATTGTATTTTCAAGTTCATGACTCTGCCATCTTCTCAGATACAAGCGTTTAACCCAACAGAGGCCATGAACTGTATGTTTTTTTAGTAAGAACATCTGTACACATCCCTGTAAGTGAGATCATGTTGTGAGTGTGTTAGTGTGGCTGAGATGTTGTCGTTTCTTTGTAGAGCCTCTGAAGACGCTGTAATCACATAATGTGATAATGAGATTATTAGCAGCGCTGTGATTTTCAGAATTACATGAGCGGTTAACTTTGTTCTCATTGTAATTAACATGGTAAAGTTTCCAATTCCAATCAAATAAAAGGGTCATGGTTATATGAGGAAACAAAGCGCATAGACACACTGTACAACACAGATTAGTACCATCACTGCACATACTGCAGATATATAAGCCAGGTCTGGCTGGGAGGGGGTTGAAAGGTGCCTCAGTACCTTTTTACATGGTCACTGTGCCTGAGGACTGAAAGGTCAACATAGAGGAACTCCTGCACGCTGTCTTCACTTGCATCAGGTCGTACTGTAACACGACCTGATGAAGGACTTCTAGACCAAAACATTGTGTAATAAAGCTGCTGCAAGTGAAGACAAGTGTGCAGGAGCAAAATTTCATCTTACACTCCCACTCAGCCAGGTAGCCACTGAGCTCATGTTAACAACAGACGTTCACAGGACAAACTGCTTCTCAGACGATTAAATCAAACGTCCATGTTATTAAAGATAGAGATGAGTGATGAGTGTAGCCGAGGGATTTCAGATGCAGTTTTCTATCTAATGGAATTAACAGTCAGTCAGAGCTGTAACTGTGTAACTGCTGTCTGTCTACAGCAGGGCTGTGCAGTCAGCTAATGCTGTATCATTTCTCAGCTCAGCAATCTGTTGGTGCTTGTGACAGCAAACAGACAGAGGACTCTCACTAACTAATAACTGATATCACAGTGAAAGAAAATGGTGTTTTGCTCTCTTTCAGTCCACCTTTGTCCAAACTAACAGGAGCCAGTGTTTACCAGAGGATGGCAAACACTGGTCAAACACTGGTTGGCACTTGAATTAGCTTCTGTTGATTAAATGATAAACATGATGTTACTTGTGATTCTTACTTAACCATGAAAAAGTTCAATGTATCTTTAATCTCTTAACTTTTTTACTCCAGGGAACAGATCTGAACTAAAAGGCTCATGGCAGTGATACTGCACTCTGAACATTACGTACTTTATATGAGTGTATTCATACACTTCTTTATGACATTTTCCACACTCAAATTAACGACTTAAAGTTGTACACAACTGTCATCTTTAAGAGGGGACAGTCACAGCAGTGACCCCGAATTAATCAGAGCTTCAACATCAGAGACAAGGACGAGCGTCACTTCAGTGGCCTGTGCGCGCAGCACAGATGGAAATAATGGCAAAGGCCTCAAAGGCATTTTGTCCTTTTCACTCGACTTTTAAATTGAAAAGAGGAGGTTTTTTTTGCCAGCTGGGTACACATAAGATAACGCTGCAGCAGAAACATATCAACACTTGGAGGCCACTGGGACAACTCCAGTCTTCATGTCTTTGTCATTCTTATCCTCGTCCAGCGCGTCTGGTCACGTACAGGAAGCAGGCGGCGTCATGAATGTAAATACTCGTAGAGCATATCTCAAGGCCTGCCCCATCGCTGGACCTCTGGCAGAACAAGGGAGCAGGGGGGGCTACATTATTCACAGCCGCAAATGAAACTGTACCCCCATGAGGGAAGCAAACGCAGTAGAGAACACACACACTTGACCTGGCCTTCTGTTCATGCTGTTTCCACATCTTTCGGCTCCTATAAATCCCCGCATCACTACAGAGGTGCATACTGAACAACTCACCGCGCTCCCCACGGACGGCTCCAGGCAGCTCAGATTAGCAATGAGAACAATTTGCTTAGAAACATTGTGATAGAACTTTGTGAAGGTCCTGATAAAGACGAGCACAGGCTTCCTGAAATCTGTCAAGCGCCCTTGACGTGGAAGATTCCCCCCTTGTGAAGGACTAAAACAGAGATCTTAGGCCCAGATACTCTGCTAGTAAACAACTTTTCCTGTAAAGATCCTTCCAGTAGCTTAAAAGGGTTTTATTTTCATTGCCACAATACCAGCAGTTGGTGCCGCATATGAAAACACCCACCTGTTATGTTTGCAGAAGGAGGGACACGTATCAATTTTCTGTGATGGCTTTTTAATGCCAGTCATAGCACGGAGAGAAGCAGAGAGAACAAAATAGATTTAAGCAGTAATTACAATGCAAATCAAGATTTTAAAGTCTGGTGGGACAGACTCATGTGTGAACAGAAGTTTTGAGATTATAGCAAAAATTTCAAAACCCGCTGGAGCCGTCAGCTGTGTGTGTGTGTGTGTGTGTGTGTGTGTTTACTGCAGGTGAAATCAAAGTAAAGTCCATTTGATATGGCCTTGTGTTGTTGGGACTATATTCTGAAGTAGAAAACATTGTCATCTCAATGAAAACTGCAAGGTATCAAGTGAGATATTGGTTTTGTTGTTGAGATTATTGTTTTGAGCACCACAAATGGGATTCCATTCACGTCTATCGGTCCTGTGGTGGCAGCTAAAGGCGATAAGGCAGATGTCTCAAAGTGCTGCAGAATAAAACTGCAGCTACCTGCATGGTTAGACACCACAAGGGATGCGTTTGTTTTGCTCACCACTTTGCCTGCACCTGTGCATCTTGCAAGTATAAGCAAGTGGGTGGGTTTGATGAGAGTGTGAATAAGCAAGTCAGTGACCATGAGAGTTAGTCAGCAAGTCAGTGAGTAAGTGAGTGAATAAGAGGGTGCATAAATCCACTATGTGGTGACAGGTTGAGTGAGAGAGCTGCATAGATATGTAATGTGCTTTCATTTCCTCCCCTCATACCCCCCCAACACTCCCTGCAGTGAGGCCACTGAGCCTCCAGGCTCTCGCCCTGGGCCAGAGTACCGTGCAGCACATGGCCCTCTGGGAGGTGAGGGCAGCAGCTACAATCCTGATGTGAATGCAAAGCCAGAGCTTGAGTCAATAAATCAGCGGCCGTGACTGATGTGCTTGAACATTGAACCTAAGTGTTTGAAAATGTGGCACATTTTCTATAGAGTCACATTCAGACACTTCTGTCAGTGCTGAGACGCACAGAGGCAGGGATAGGAGGGAGTGCACTCTCTGCTCAGCAGACTACACATCTTCAGAGTATCACTGAAACAAATCTCTGCGTCTTACTCACGGCTTTGTTGCTGTATTACATATATATAGGCACACACCTTGTAGATGCACTGTAAAGGACTAATATGTGCTGTCAGGTAGGATTAGTTCTCTAATTGGACAGATATTTGGCCTGTGAGACAGTTTTGGGTAGTTGCTAAACATGTCATCCATCCAAAACATTTCATTCACTCTTATTTGGTCAGGAAAGCTTTCATTAGATTGAAACTGCTGTGAGTTTTCTCTGCCGATAAATATTCACTTAAGGTGGGAATAGGTCACTCTGCTGTACTGTAATATAAAACAATATCAGGATTTAATCACAGCTTTTCCACCTTAAACCACAGAGCTGTTGTGTCACAGCATCTACAGAATCTGTTGTAATGTTGCAGAGCACAAACAGGAACAGGCAAAGTGCAGACTGTGTGTTGGGGGTGGTACTGTATATGAAGCTCCTTTAATCTCTGATGCAGGTATAATATTCATCACTGTATATATATATTCGCAGCATGTGTACAGATGGCTGCTGTGTATCTGCAGACGATCATCTCCATGCACTCTTCATCCTCGCTGCTCTCAGAAGGAAAAAATATGATCGCGTCAACCAAAGAATACTGAACTGTTGAATATCATATGGGGGAGAAGATTTGAATTGCAAAGAGGGAGGAATTATAAATAAGAAGTGACAGTGACACTGACTGGGAATGGCTTAAATGCTGAAACATTTGGATTTGTAATTACATCTTCTTTGCAATTCAAATCCTTCTTCTTCCACAGTCTGACTTTCTGCAACCTTTCGGACATGGACACCCAATAATGTCTGTTTCTGGACTGTTACTTTTTTTTTGCACAAAGTCGAACATGGCACCAACACTTGGAAGTCAGCCTTGCGAGGATGTTATTGATTTGTAACAAGTGCTTGCAACACATTGTAGGAGACCTAGCAGGGCCTGCTAGCACTCAACTGGAAACTGTGGAGGTAGAAGTACTGTCAACCACCAACAGTTACTGTAGATACAGTGTCCTCCACTGTACAGTCCAGCATCAGGTGGGCTGAACCTTCACACAGCCACACAATGACGAGACAATGTTACTGAGTTGAGTCCAAACCAACTGTTCTAACTCTTATTATTTTATTACACCGTACATCACATTACATCGAAATATCATGTTTGATATGAAAATTGTCACTTTTAGTGATGGAGAGTTGTCAGCCAGATCTGTGTCTGGCTTATGGAGCTTTCACATCTTCTACAGTTGCTCATTGTTTTGGTTTTAGCACCGGAAACTTTTACTGTTTTACAGTTTAGTTCCAGTTGTTTTCAGCAGAGAAGATCTGACAGACCCACTGAACACCAGGCAGCAGAGAGACAAAGTCAACAACGACCTGGTGGATCATGGTGGAGTCGGATGTACGGTACCTCTCTTAAAGGAGAGTGAGCCCTGGAAATATAATGTCTGCTGAATGTGATCAGGGAACTTGTTTACCTACAGTGAGTCATGTGTTTATTGTTTGTTTAGCTGAATGAAGACAGAACCAGGAAAAACAGTTCACAGAAGCTGATCCTGAACCGCTGTAAATGGAAGTCCTTCAGCCCTCTAAATGCCGGGCAAACTGTGAAATGCTACTAAATTATGAACTGGTTCAAAAAGCCTGGACATACATGCTTGTGAAAAATGAACATGAAATTCTCCATCCTCACTGAAGAGCCTGCATCAATGTGCCCTTCATCAAAGAATTTGACTCCCAGTTGCACAAGTGGTGGTTGCGCTCAGCGGCACCTGAGGCTACGGCGCGTTGCAGATGTCTGAGTGTGAAGCCGAGCTGAGCCGAGCCGAGCTGAGCTGAGCGCGCTGCTCAAATCCGCCCCGGCAGGAGAAAATAAAATGAGTGAAAATATTAGAAAAAATAAATGGTTTGCCCAGTTTTTAGACAGAAGCTGAGGATAATGTATGAAGGCATACAACGCTATTTATCACTGTTTACAAGACACGTCCTCCCCCCAAATCAAGATCTGATAAGTCGGTCCTGACCCGCAGGATGCTTTATCAAAGCCACTCGAGCTGGTTGATGTTTATGATGATACATGCCTGTGGGTATTTCTTATTCCTCATCATTACACTGGCCTTACATGCCAGTATTTATGAAGTATTACCCTGTTTAAGCTGCAAGAAGCTGCCTGTAGTTATGAGCCTGTGAAAGCGCACTCTGCAAATACCTCCACAGTCGGTTGAAACAGGACACACCCCGAAAGACAGCATGAGTAAGGAGCTGCATGTGCACAGCCAGACATACGCTGAAGTGACCCCCCCCCCACACACACACACACACACGCACACACACACACACACACTATAGGTAGCTTAATTAATACTGCTGCTTGACATGAGATGAGATTGAACCTAAATATATATCATATGAAACATCTCAGATTTGTCCCGATGGTCAAACAGAAAAATAACAAATGAAGAACTTAACTTTGAGATTTTGGGAAGTTTGTGAAGCACGGATTTCAACACTGTCTGACATTGTACCATCTAAATAATGGATTAAGCGAAAGATACATCAACAGATAAACTGATGATGAAACTATTGTTAGTTACATGACCCAGTTAACAGCAGAATCTACTCAAGTCTCCACAATATCAACCTTTTAACTTCGGTTCAATGTTTCCAGATACTCACAGAGAAGGAGAGTAAGATCATGTGAAGACAGAGCAAAGGAAACTGGAAATTGTGAGATAAAAAAGGAAGGAAAGCAAGTGGGAAATAAATAATGAAAAAGGGATGCAGAGGAAAGGGAGGCAACAGAGAAAGACAGAGGGAGGATGAAGGATGAAGAGAGAAGAGAGAAGGAAATAAAGAGCGTGAAGAAGTGATGATCACAGTCCATCTTATGTTGAATATAAAATCTGCAAAGGAACTTATGACAGCGGCCATGTTCTTCATGACTGCAGCGCTTCACTTTCCCCCTCTGATAAAAATACCTGCACCAACTGCAAAAACACCCCAAACACAGGTCTCCTCCCAGAGACATGTCACCTGTCCACACTCACTCATTAGTACCGTACACGCACTTGCATCACACACACTCTCCGTCACTCCACAGCTGCAGTTGACAGGCCCCCGCCGTCTTTGTCATTGTCATCATTGCAGTCCCTGACAGGGCCACTTCGCTGTGTGATGAGTGTAAACTCTGCATCAGCACCGACTCCTATCGCGGGCCGGCTGCCGCTGGCTCGCCGTGTCACTCCTCATCATCTCCTCTGGACGGACAGCTCGCTACTTTTTTTTCCTCACACCGCTGACCTCCTGGCTGCTTCCAGCCCTAGACCTCTCTCTGCTGATGTGTTGGACACGTGGCGAGTAACAAGTTTTAATTACTAAGATGTGAATTTAAGTTTTCTTTCTTTAATTTTACCTGTGAATTGGAAAAAAAATCAGCAGCACTTTGGTACGTTTTCACCACACTGATGCAGCTCGGCATCAAAATAGCATTGTTAATTTATGACTCTCTAAGAAAGTAACAATCAACACTTTGCCATTGTTTATTTATCATGGATTCACACCCATCACAGTCAGTTCAACACTTTTGGATGGTTTTGAACAGTCTGGCTCGGAGCTACAGCAGATCTCTTCACACTATGTGTCAATTGCAAAAACAACACTTGATAAGAATGGGAAGTTCAGGTGTGGATCACTGAACATGACAGCTTCAACTCAGTGATGGTCCAGCTTCAAAGTGTAAGAAACCTGTGCAGGGCCACATTCAGACCTATGGAGACTTTAGGTTTGTCAGTTTAACTAATGTCCTTTTGACTGTTGGAGGAACCTGGTTTGAACCCAGAACCTTGTTCCTGTGAGCCAGCAGTATGAACCACTGTACCACCATGCCACCCATCTTATTGCACACTGTAGACTGTAGAAGTTGGTTTTTAACTGCACAAAAATGACATAAAAAGTCATGTAGTACTTGAACCCCTGTGCACAGTTGCTGCAAAAGGTTTCTTTTTGTGTTTGTGTCCTCTGCACTCGGCTGCAGGTTCTTCTGATGTTCAATCACCTGGCGGAGCTTATATCTTCTATATCTTCTGTCTGATTCTAAATGATGCATTAAAAACCCACAGATAGCATCAAAAGTGAGTACAGATGCAGATGCAGATGCAGATGCTCTTATTAATGTGCCCTGATAATTTTGTCTCCACGCTTGATCTTCTGAGCCTTCACCACATCCAGTCTGCTGCTTCTTCTTCCACCTTCCTCGGCCCATTTGCCCAAAACAGTCTTAATACAAACCATCTTTATTTTATTGTGACTAAGACAGCACCAATGCTTGGATGTTTTCTGGAAAACCAGGTCGCTGAATCCTCTGTGGAGCACACACATGAAGAGTTTGGTGGTGGCGTCTATTTTAGTGGGATTTCATCAAGAGCCTATTTTTAGTGGGGGGCCGGTCACTTCAGACCTGTGGTGGTTGTGCAAAAAGCTCCAGCTTTCAAATCTGAATGACAACAGGATGATTCCTTCATCATGATCTAAAAGCAGGGTGTCATTGATCACACTACATTAGTTTGATTGATCACTTATTGCTGGGATCTGGCTGTAATCAGGTTTTTCTAGATTTCAGTCAAACACAGAGAGCCAATGACCAAACCATAAAACAAGGCTTGTTTACATTTTGTGCATTTAAATTACTTTTTTGTCATGATTTAATAAATGTCCTGTTGAAGTGCTACAGTATAATTATCACGTCCATACCACATAAACACCCCTGTGAGGAATAAATTGTGTGTTCCTGGAAGAGCTTTACATAATTTGTGACATTTGTTTGGCTCGGTTGTACTTTTAAAATATCACAGGTTGGTTGTAATTATCCTTCCTCCATGTTCACAGCAGGCAGCTGAGGACATGGAGGGACATGAGGAAGAAGACTGGTTTCTATAATGAGCACGAGTCAGTGCTGCAAGTGTTCGAGTTACCTCAACTCATGTCAGGTCGTTTCAGGGAAAATTAAACTCTGTGAAATTAGAGTTAGCTAAAGATTGTGTGTGATGTATATTTCCCTGCTGTGTTGTGGTATAATTCATCATGGTCCCTGACTGTGGTTTGTTTACTTTGTCTTCTGCTCCTGGGATGTGGAGTTTGCATGTTCTCCTCGTGTCTGCGCCGGTTTCCTCTTGGTGATTCAGGTTCCTCCAAATTTCCAAAGACATTGAGGTCAGGTGCTCAGGAAACTCCAAATAGCCCCTCAGTGTGAGCGCTGCTGTGTTAGCTGTGATGTTATTTTGTGCCCTCTCTACATGTGGAGGTCAGTGCAGATCCACGCAGCGAGCTGAGCCAAAGACGTTTTACTGAAGGCAGCTGTGAGAACTTTATAAAACACAACAGACTAAATGGAAGTGATTTGGAGCAGTTAGACTGTAGTGTATATGAAAGTAAATTTGCACAGTCATGAGGGTTTCAGCTTTTAACCAACACCGTTTCCCATAAACCCATGGGCTATCACAAGCTAGAGAGTGGGCAAGGCAGTGAGACGTAAAGCAGACATGTTGGGCCTGTGGGAAGCCCCCGTAGGCAGCCCCCTGGAATATCTCCATGGTAACTGCAGTTTTCTTTGTATGTGGACAAATGAATTGTGGTTGAACTTGTAAAATTATGAATTAAAATTCTAGACACTCATTTATCTTCAGTTACTAGCCAGTGAAAGCAGCACAGTTCTGCAGGACACATCAAATGATGAATATTAGCTCTTTTACCTTTGGTCTTTTGTTCCCCAAATATATCACAGAAGAACATCCCACTTTATATTCACAGATAACAGATCTACATATACATTAAGCATAAAGAAACACATAAATGCAAAAAATGTTAAAAAAAAATGTTAAATTTAAAAAACAGAGAGACACATCTGGGGTCGTCCAGATACAGTATGTTGGTGGTTGCCATGCCTTCTACAAACGGTTGCCAGGTGACATACATTGGAATGCCCTGATGATGGTATATGTCATTTCCTCTAGGTGGATATGTCACATTACATCTTTAATCCATCAGCCATGTGTTGGACAGACACATCCTTCCCATTGAACAAAATATTTCTCCTCTTTTCTGTGATTATCTGAAAGCAGCACCTTGTTCACTTCGCTCCTGCACCATCACCACCACCACTGAGGAGTGAACTGACATTTCAGATGCTCATTAATCAGCATCATTGCATCATCACTGAGATTTGTAAAAGTCAGACATTGTAAACATTAGCATCTGCACTGCATGGTAAACTGTCCGCCCTTTGTTTTATTTATGAGGCATATAACTTTCAGAAGGTAAATCTATGCACCTCAGACATGATTCAGACACTCATATAGAATGACAGGCTGTAAATGTGATGCACTATATGGCCCAGTTAACGTCTCTCAACACCAAATCAACCTGGGGCAGGAATATTTCAAACCTCCGGGAGCTACAGCTGCCACAGATGATGAGTCTGAAAAATACTTAACTGTCAATTAAAAAGGATTTTCACCTTTTAAATGACAGAGGAGTGTGTGAGTGAGAGAGAGAGTATCTGACTGATAAACCACATATTTTACATCTTTTTTTGACTCTTTGCTCTGGATTAACAGTCTGAGGGAGTGTAAAGGTGTTTCCTACCCTCAAATCTCCAAGGTGGGACTTTGGGACTGTCTCTTTGTCGGGGTCATATATATTAAGCCCACAAGATGAGACCACTTCCTGTCACTTGCGTTATTACATGACATCAATAAGATAAGCTAACAGAGAGTTTAGCGTTACCATTAGAGCCCTGAAGGTCTGAAGGAGCGCTGCAGGTGAGTGGAGAGAGAAAACATGATCACAGCTGCAAACAAAGTGTCAGAGCAAACGTGTGAGAGTGAGTGCTCCTCACTCTCACACGCTCCTCCTCTCAGACCTTCCTTCAGACCTTCAGGGCACTAATGTTAATGTAAAAAACTCTGTGTGTGTGTGTTAGCTGATTTGAACATCACACAGATCTGAGGTAGAAAGATCAGGTCCTCACTGAGAAGCTGTGTATGTACTCTATACTGTATGTACATACACCTATACCAGCCACCTTGCTTTGACCCCTTTGATCTCACAATGACCTTAATTCTTAATGGCACAGATACAGCAAGGTGCTCGGAGGTTTTGGTCCATATTGACATGATAGCATCACACAGTTGCTGCAGGTTTATCGGCTGCACATCAGAAATGCATGAAAATCACTGTAGAGCAGCAGTTTCTGAAATACTCAGACCAGCCTGCCTGACATCAGTGAACATTTAAATCACCTTTCTTCTCATTTCTGATGCTCAGTTTGACCATATATGCATCAATGCATTGAGTTGCTGCCATGTGATTGGCCTATTTAGATATGTGTGTGTGTGTGTGTGTGTGTGTGTGTGTGTGTGTGTATATATATATATATATATATATATATATATATATATTCTTTTGGTGACACAATAACCTTAGCTCCAAGTGTTCAGTCACATTCTCCAGGTCATCCACACCCACTAGCCAATCAGAATCAAGAGTTCTCAGTGGCCATGGAGGCAGGGTTAGATAATGGATGACTACACGGGAGGAACACGGCTACATTTTTTCATTCATTTCCCCACTGAGAATTCCTGCATCATTTTTTTTTGTCGCACTGCACATTTCCTGTGTCTCTGCTCGTGTGTGTGTGTGTGTGTGTGTGTGTGTGTGTGTGTGTGTGTGTGTGTGTTGGTCCACAGAACGAACCAGGAAGTGAGTGTTAAAGGCAGAACTCTCAGCCAGCTCCTGAGAGCATTGAGTAATTGAGTCATTAGTTTTGATCAACGGCCCTATCAGCCGCTCACAGATAAATTACGGCCGTTTTGTAGCATGAGTAAAAGTTAGTAAGTAAAATCTTCTTTGATTTACTTTTTCAGATCATATTCCCAGTGAGGCCACCCATGGATGCTGTAGTCGCAGTCGGAATTAAACTAGGAGGGAAAAGGCATAAATAAAACTGACTGCAATTGACTGTGACTGATAAAAATAACACAGCTTATCACATTATAATGACTGTAATGATGTCAAATATAATCCTGCACATTGCACTTCGTGTATTACCCACCAATTGCAATGCAATGGTCTGCACACTGCCTTATTACCCCATTGACCCAACTCTCCAAACGCTAAATCCCATTGATATGTACAAGGAAGCATTGATCACATTTTGTCTTTCCATCTAATCCTGCTGAGTACATGAGCCGTAAATCAAAATCAATACATAACTTAATCATTCAAACCCGTCTCTAATTTGTTTGTCACAATCGATTGCCTTGGTCTGAGCATGTTGTCTGTCTCTCTCCCTGTCAATTAAGGTGTGATGTGAGCAGACTGTAGCTGCCAGGGAGGAGAGGGACGCTGGGTGGACGGTGGGTGGTGAAGGTTGGGTGGGGTGGGGTGGGGGGTTTACGAGCAGCTCTGCTGACATTATGATCTATCAAATGTTACGACCTCGGGGATATTAAGTCGAACTAATATGGAGGCCATAGTTGAAATGAAACGATGGCAATGATTCTCATTCAGCACAGTTGTGCATGTTCAGAGCAGTGTAATTAGAACATGGATATTGCTCATTAACACATGCACATTTATATTACCAAGATACGGTTCAACATATTATCCCACATGCCGTGCGGCAGCTGCTATAAATTCTCACTCTCATATACTGTACATGCATTCTGTATGAAGTCATAGCTGTGCATGGACATTAAATGAAGTGCCAATTTCTAAAGCACTAAAAATACCACAGTAGGGATGACACTGAATGAAGAAATTGCTCAGGAGCTTAAGCACAGAAGCTGATTCAGATCGAGGATAAAATGATTTACACTGAGAATAATTTTACAAAAGATCTTGAAAATTGCTTTGAGAACTTGTTTCTTTAACTTTAGCCTGTAACAGAAAGCAGCGAACAATGAGCATCCCTCGGATTAAGCTTCAATTCTTTGATTACCAGCTTTATAAACAGCCGACATTAACGATTGTGCAACTCAAAGCCGCGGTAGATGAAACAAACATTACACAATAACAGCACAACTGCTTGCACAGAAATCCATCTTTCTATTGACAGCACAAGATCCTTTCATCTTCACCGTATCCTCATGGAAATCCTGTGTCAGCAGTGGCAAGACGACAAGAACCTCCGGCTGTAATTACGGTTCACATAAAGCAATGGCATAAAACAACTTTTTGTTGTTGTTGCCGTTGTATACATTGGTACGCTCCTGCCCTGAGGACACAGTGGTAGATTCTTACGCCACACACTTGCAACGTCTCTCAGCAGTCCTCAGTCAGGCTCGAGCTCATTTCAGACTCATTTCTTATTAGTCCCTGTGAAACAAATTAAACAGAAAGCTGCCTACGTAGATGAGATTTACAGGTACACAGGTTTTCTCCTTCAGCAGCCTGGGCGTCCAAAGGCCTAATGCAGTCTCAGTGTTTGGAAGAGTGAGGGATTTCAGTGGTTACAGTGGCAAAAACAAAGACCTGTCACTCAGTGTAGTGCAAAAAATTGTCCGTTACTTGACATATGTATATGTATATATGTCATGTATAGGTTGTATTGCTGCAGTGATTTTGGTGTGTTTTGACATATTTTAAGATTTAAGCCATTTAAGAAAGACTCAGCCCCCTCTGAGGTTACACACACACACTAGACAACTACAGAAATGCTATGTAATATCCCAAGGATTCCAGTTTTTGTCTCATCACTCTCCATTATTGTCATGCATGTCTTTACGCAAACTGCACGGCCATCTATTAATCAGGAGCACCAGAGGGACAGCAGACTCCACTCCTTCCAGGTGTTGATGCTAAAACCATTACCTGCAAGTGAGACCTCCAAGACTTCATCGTTCATAGAAACACCAGAGAAAGTTTCATGCTTCAGTCATAAATACAACACTGTCCATGTCCAAGCTTATCTGCGACATCTCTGTGACATCACAGAGATTCAAGGTTATCAGCCGACAGTGATGACAGACATGACTGAACTCTGACCTTAAGCTCCACCCCCCACCCCCCAACTTAATTCACCCTTCAACCAAATTCAAAGGCATGTAAAGGTCTCTCTGCCCACTGGGTGGAAGTAATTTGCTTGAAACATGGTCATATATCCATCCAAGAGCTGCAGCTTCATGAGGATTGTTGCCTGTTTTCTCTCTCTCTAAATGTAAACAACACACACTCTGCACGCTGCGCTGAGGCTGATTGTTCTGGATCTCACCGCAGATGTAGGTGCAATAGAAGTGTTAGAGCATCACAGTATCTGATTTGTTACTCACCAACATTACCACCCACTGAGATCCGAGCCTGTGGTGCAAAATGTGAACTTACAGGCCACAAACTTTATTCAGCCCAATGAAAAATTCATGTACCTTAAAGTACTTTGACGTATCAGTCTCCACACTATTGCATGTAATAAAAAAAATCTTACTGTACTGTGGCAACTTGACACTTTGGCAGTAAAAGTACAGTTGGGCACATAAAGTCCCTTGAATCAAGCATCATGCATCTTGTTGTTGTTTAGCAGCTCACAGCAGATACGACGTGTCTCGATGTCCTTGAACGCAGCGACAGTGAAAAACCAGTGGAGTCGCTAAAACAATCTCCTCTTGAAAGTGCATTACTGCACAGCAGGACAAGGCCAAACACTGTAGGTCAGCATTAATGCAAAAGATATATAATGTGCAGTTAATGGCCTGAAACACACAGCCAACAGTTTGGTCTTTTAATGTGTTTTTATGATGTGCTGACTCTTCTTTATGACGGAGAACCAGCGGCTGGATCTAACAAAAACAACCCACTCACAAGGTGACATCCACAGCGTGTTCCTTAATTGGAGACAAATGTTCTCGGGGCTTTTTGCACTGATGTGTACCACCGGATCCTTCACACATGAAACACTTGGGTCTTTTTTTTTTTTGTCTTGTAACAACCCCTGCACGCATCTGCATTCAGAAGGTGATGAAGAGATATAGCGAGTGAAGTTAGGAGCAGGCTGGCAGGGGGAATGAGCTGCGGCCTTCGTCTTTGAGTGGAATCGATTTCTTGTACAAGTCGAGGGAAATGAGAGAGATCTGACCACCACCCTGGATTGGCTGGAATCACTCATGGACAGAATCATAACGAGGGATAGAGCTTGCAGCAAGAGCGAGAGTTTGTGTGATAGCTTGATGGTGGAGCAGGTGTAGGCTCCGTGCGTGATGGTGATGGGTACATGTGGCCTTTGATGAGTTCGTCTTTGAGCATCAAATCACTTAACCATCATCTTTTTTCATGTTTCTCTTTGGGGTTTAAATTGCACAGCGCTTTATTGATTCGAGTCATTTTAAGAGTTTTAGCCTGTGCAGTATTCGCATCACCATTCAAAATCACAGAAGTGGTTGCATCACTAGTCTTAATACAGTGAAATTGAAGGTGTCAGTTCTGCTCAACCTAAGTGCTCATTGCGTCATCAGACAGCATCTGAAACCTCCTCTCCTCTCCGTACCTTTCAACTCTGGCGAGTGCCTCTGACATTGTACTTTTCTGAATGTCAAATAAATGAATGCTGTCAAGGAATCTCACACAAGTGCTTTTCAAGAGCTGCTATAAACACGTTCGCCTCCTCGAACGTCTTCACCAGAATAACAAGACCATCCAATCTTTCGCCGAAATGTGTAAAAGTCGCCTCTTGTGGTTGTGTGAGGAGCAACTACTGTCTCTCAGAGGCGAAGACACATTTTGTGTGCAGACTTTCAACACCACAAAGCATCCTGTGTACAAGGCTGCAGTGAATGGCTGCAATACAAAAGTTTTTGACCTTGGTGTCTGAAGTATCAGCTCCTGCTTTTTTTACCTTTTGTAAACCGTCGATTTCTTTTAACCGTTCCCATGATCTCTCGCTGTTCCCTACCAAGTGATGTCAGTCCTGTAAACTGGGCTGAATAGACAATTGATTTCCATACTTCTCTAAATATTTTGACTATGTAAGTGCATTCGACAAAAAAGCTGGGAAAAGACTTTTTTTTGATTCACAGTTCTGCTAAAGGGTATTATGTTAAGATTTCTTTCACCTTGTACAACGCTTCTATTATACTGGTGTTATTTCAACCGTACACCCACTGAGCAGGACACAGTTGTATGGAAGAGGTATGAAAAGATCTGCAGTTGTTGGAGGATTCTTCTGTGCTCAGGAGGTGTGAATGCCTGCTCAGATAAACAGTGATCACCAGAGAGAGGGGAAGGTAGTTGAATTGCTCCTGTATTGGTAGTGAATTACTAGCATCAGTGGATGAATTACTTCAGCCTTTGTTTATTCTCAGCGGACGACTAAGAACAGTCGCAAGTGGTCGTTTGAACTGATTCTAAGCACCATTCAAACATGGCTAATGCTTGCACCGATCAATTTAAGAAACTATCAGAGCCAAAAAGACTTCCATCCCTGACCGGGTTAGCTGAGGGGCAGAGATTTAACAGGAGGAGACGGAGGTGGGGGGTGGAGGGGGCTGCCAGGGTGGCTTCTCTAGAAATGGAGGCCATAGATCTGTTTGTTTGGGGATTAGGCCGGGATTAGGCCTCTAATTCCTTTCCCTCGTGTGCATAATTGAAAAATGTGTCTACCCATCGAAAGAAAATGAGAGGCCACGGAGCCTGAGCCCCGCGCAGCGCTCAATTCTGAGGTTTTTTTTTTTTTTTTTTTTTGGACGGACAAGCTCCGAGGCAGAGAAAGGAGGAGGAACTTTTAACACAACTTTGAACTTTTAACCAAAGTCAACAATTGAACTCCACTCGTCTGTGCAGAGTCTGTCGGTCTGTGAGGGATGAGCTGTCCGACGTCGGCACAAAGCGACAGACGGGAGCATCCAACCAGCTTCTTGTACCTGGGCTGTGACGGTGGCTGTCATTGGAGGCTAACAAAGCACCAGTCTCCTCAGATTACTTGTGTTTTTCCCTGCAGTCCTGTGGAGCTCACTCCCTCGCTGCACACACATCTGGTGGAGATATCTCATGGTTTTTAAAAGTGTGACATTTCACAGAACAATATAAGGCTGTAATTGTGCAGCTGATGCCGAGATCTACATGAACGCAAGGTCCTGAGTCCACTTAAGGTGTCAAAGATCCATTGTAATTGTGTTTTATATCCACCCTGCTCTTCGGATACTTCTGGCACTGAATGATTACATAGCAGGGCGGATGATGAACCAACCAGAGGTGTATTACTATAAATCAGACCAGATAGCCCCACAGAGCTGCACCAGTCTTTTATTTGTCAAATGCACATGTAAAGATCTCCCCATCCACTAGGACGGTGGGTAATATGCTTGAAATGCGGCACATAAATCCAACCAGACTGTCCACGTGGTGGTGAGAAATGACGCCTTTATCCACGATCTCTCTCTTTTATGCCACTCTGAGTCGTATGTGCGCTGGAATCATTTCTGTCTTTTATCTTAACTCTTGACAACACACACGCCGAACGAGCGCTTGGTTGAGGCAGATCGTGTCAGAGCTTGCCGCAGATTGAGCCGTCACTTCCCCCGACGCTGCTGAAAGCTCGCCGTTGTCTGGTAACATGTGTGATTACACTTTGACTTTGACATCCACTCATCTGCTTCTCAAACACACTCAGGCTCATCTCTGGTCTTGATAACTGAGGTTGAGTGATAAACCACAAATGTGTTCTTCACCGGTGTTCGGGTTTTTAAAGTTAATTCGCTGAGGCCTGAGTTTAATGGCTGGCAGTATTTTAAAAGATGGAGAAATCTGGCTCGGTTAAATTATTAACGCTTTCCTCTCCTTCAACATCTATTTCCATGGTGCCTGTGAGCGGACACCACTGGGTGGACAACAGTAAAAGCCTCTTGCAGCTCCCTGTTATGGATTTATAGCTTGTAACTGCATGAATATAAAGCAGGCTATTGATGTAAGAGTATGTCTGTGCAGCAAACTTTCCCTGGATGAATAAAGGTTAAAAAACACTTTGACAGAATTTCGCTCCAGTAGAATTCAAATGATCTTTTGATACTTCAGGGATTCCCAGACAGGAAGCACCATCGATTATATCATCTCTGCACAGGTCCGGCTGGAAAAGGTGCATTTGTATTCACTCAGGCCTAATTAATGACATGCATCCACATCCACATCCACTGAACCACCGGCATGTAATTGAAATGCAGATTTGTAAAAGTGAGTTTGTCAGAACAGCGGCAGTGTTTTCACCTTTTGAAAGCGTCTGAAAGGCGTGTGATTAGATGAGAGCGAGTGATGACCTTTTTTGAGTTCCCCCCGTTCACCTTAATTAAAATTCATCCTCTAAGGCCAAAAGACTTCTCTCATTTGGGTGATGTATTCCCTTGAACGGAAAGGCTGATTAAATGTGACCAAAGCAACATTTAACAAATGAAGAGCCAGCGCTGGTGTGTTAGCAGACCGGGGCTTCACTGGGACGTCACTGTGAGGGGATCATGTGATCAATCCAGATTTAATGTGAGCTCAAATTTTGGAGGTTGAACTGTGAAGCTCTTCAAGATCAATACACAGCAGCGATCCACGGACTCGTCATCTTAACCAGCTGTATGTAGTGAAGTGGCACCTATTATACAGTTTATTATGTTACTCTACTGTCTGTGCTGGTCTGTAGTTCATTTAAAGCCCTGTAATTATCCTGGGGGTAATGGTAATACAAGCATTTATACATCTGCTCTGCTGTTAAGCCTTTCATGTATATATGCAGTGTTTAACTATTTTAATGGATTCAGATGGTCTTTGTTTTAAATGGACATAGTTTTGTTATTAAAAATGCAACATATCATCTATTTAGTATGATCCATAAGTCTCCAGCATTATTCAAGTCATTAAAGACCAGGCAGTGTGAGACTGGAGGATATGGTCCTGCAGATGATTAGTGGGGGCTCCGGGTGTTTGTCTGGTGCTAATCACATTATACTAAGGTGTGGCTGAAATCTATGGGCTCTGTGATAAAATGTCCCCACGACAACTGAACACCTTAAACCATAAAAAAAAGACTATTAACCCAGACTCTGTGCAATCTACTCCAGCTCAGGGTTTTTGTCCATCATTGCTGCCATTTCCTCTGGCCTGCTACACCTCTTGATTGCCACTGTGATAGTGAGATAGATAGTGTAGCAGACCACAGAGAGATTTTCTCCAGCCTCCACCTTTGGTTTCCTCTCTGTGGTTTCTGAGATTTTTTAAAGTCGTTATAGGTATATTTTTCCTCATTGCTTTTATATATTTGAGATGGCTACAGTGCCAGATGAGGGGTGACATGCGACAAAGGTCACAGGAAAGTCTGGAGCTGTAAATGTGGTGGTAACATGGTCATCGCCTCAGATCTAACAGGCCGCCACAGAGGTTAAGTTTTGCAGCAATTTGAGAACTCACATGGAGGAAGGTGCAGATCAGAGCGAGCTACAGTATCTGTTCACAAGATTTAACTCTGTTTGACTTGATATCCCCAAATGTTTTCAGCCATCTTGCCTTCAGTAGGTTGGTATAACGGACAAGACAAGTACAATTCATCAATAAGTCATTCAAGAGAAGTCCATTAGAGTACAGCATAATTCCTCTGTATGAATACAACTAGAGTATCAGATGTGTTTTAATCTGCAGCTTGCACAATTGGTGCAAGTGATGTCCTTTTGGTTCACTTCCCATTTTCAAAATGTTGCATTCATAGATACCCTCCATCTTTTAAGCATTTATGGCTGGAACTTAAATGGATTTAATGTAAAACTAAAGTAATCCAAAAGAGTAAGAGACAAATTTAGGGTTTCAAAATGCCTTTCCTAATTCTTTAATCTCCTGCTCCTTTTTTGATAAAGACCCACTTTAAATCCCATCGGAGACTGAATGTTTGATTTCCATGAAATGTGGAAGGTGACTCACGATGTTCATGTTAGATGAGAATGCACCCATTGTGTGTGTGTGTGTGTGTGTGTGTGTGACTGTATATATCCCATACTCCTGCCCTCCCTGTGGTGTAGCTGTGGGTCTACACTGTGCACATTATGGTCTTATCAAGCCAATGACAATAGACACGCTGCATGATGGTGGCTGCAGGGCTGCTGTAATTGGAATGGACAAGGTCAAGTGCGGCACTCCCAGTATTGAAGAGAGCAGAGTGTGCTTTTCTCCTACCCTAACTATGATGCCTACACAATCTGACATCTGTTGATATAACACTGGGGCCACGCTGCCAGGCAAGTATCAGGCGATAGCGGGTCGGTCGGGTCTAAATCTTCACTCGCTGAAAAAATGAACCGGACGTGTTTACATAGCAGGGAGCTGAGGAGGAGAAGTGTGAAGTGTCTTAGGTGAGAAAACATGTTTACCAGTGGTGGGAAATCAGGAGAGCATATTTCATCAGAGATCATAACTTTGTAAACATGTTTACTCGACAGAACTGTTTGTGCCGGACTGATAAGGGTTTGTCCCGAAATGTAATGGAAGGCATCAGGGACCCGGGCGTGTTGGCAGGTTGGCATCCGGGGAGGGGGGGGGGCTCGGAGTGGCATTTTCAGAACTCAGTGGGTGATGTGAAATCCACATAAACAGCTAGTCCATGTTTACAGTGTGTCTATGGTGAGCTTGGGTTAAGATAAGAGTTCACATGAGGCACGCAGGGATCTAATATTTCACTCAGGATGATTAGTATTCCAAGAAAAGGTGGTGTGACCCATAGGCTTAATGAATTTGCATTATTCATCACGAGTGCGAACTTGATGTGGGAAGCCCCTGTGTTTGTTTGGAGCCCATGGGAAAAGCCTCCCGAGAAGTTCCTGTTGAGCACGGAAACTTTTTTGCTTGCAGCCCCGAAAAAACAAGAAAGTGCTGTTGCTTCAAAAAATCCAACCCAAAGTGAACAGTCCTGTCCAGAATAGTGAACTTAACTGATGGTCGGTAGATCAGAGAGACTGTCACATCTCTGAAAGGTCAAAGACTTCCTCCAGCAAAATACCCAATCCACTTGCGTCCAGTAAGTCAGCACAGATGACGGCGACATGGACATCATTATTCCTTCCTTTTTTAAGATACAACACTGTTAATAATAATCTACAGTCTGTGGCATTGCCTCAGATCACTTCTTCTGAAGCTGGCAGCAACATGAATTGGTTTTTTGTATGTTTGATTTGATATTTAAAGGTGCAGACGATGATTTAAAAAACTGTTTGTGAAGCTTTGGTATCGTCAGTTTAGTAAAATGGTATCTCTCATTAACAGAATAGCAACTGTGTCTTTATATTTTGTTGGAAAGTGCAAATAATGATCCAGTTCTGCTTTTGGACAGTGAGCAGAGGGGGGATTGTTGCTTCAGTTGTGCACAGCAGCAGCAGCAGCAGCATCATCCCTTCAGTCTGAACAGTATTTCATTCTGATGGCTGCTGGAAAAGCCAGCGGTTTGTTGGCAGAGCAACACAAAGAGACAAATCAGAAATGTTAGACAAAAAAAGTATAAAACAGTCTTACTTTTTACTTTATGGACCGTTGAGGAGCATAAATGTTGATTTTCTCTCTGTAACTCTCTAACCTTTCTATATATTCTGTGAATATAACTCATCTAAATGTCAAAACAAGCTGACGAGCCCCTGGAAGCGTTACAGTGTTCATCCAGTTGGAGTAGCTACCTGGATAATGCATTATATACAGTATACTGTACCTCTGATCCCTACAGGGTCATGATGGTGTTGGCTAGAGCTAATCCCAGCTAGGATAGGACGAGTGCCGCCGGCCTATCACAGGCCTTTTAGAGGCACTAACTCAAGGATAATGTTGTATTACAACATCATTTTAGCCTTCTCTGTAAGTCAGATGTGGCATATTACAGGAGAATAAGGCTGAGGTTATTCTGTATTTTTCTTAATATAAACAAATTCCATGAAAAGACCAAAAATGGTAGATCGCTATAGACACTTTCTGACTTCTCTGCCTCCACCTGTGACACTTAGCCCTGAGCCCACGAGCTCACAAATGTCGGGTCAAGTCAAGTCAATATTATTTACACAGCACCAAATCATAACAGAAGGCACTTTTCATGTAGAGCAGGACTAGACGGTGCTCTTTACAATATTATTTACAGAGACCTAACATTTCCCCCACGAGGAGGAGAGGGAATAGAAAAAGTCTTTTTTCAACTGGAAGAAACTTCAAGCAGAATCGGGCTCTGAGTGGGCGGCCCATCTGCCCTCGGCCGGTTATGTATACTAAATAGTGTGAATCTATAGTTGTATTATTTAAAAAAAAAAAAAAAAAGAAGGCCAAATCATTTCTGAACACAACTGGGCTCTGCAGTTTTCTGCAGAAATGACTCAAACTGGAGGAAATGGTGGATTTGTCAGGGGCAGCATATGCACATTCGTGGGTATTGACACAATCAGGATGCTGTGTGTGTGTGTGTGTGTGTGTGTGTGTGTGATAGAAAATAAACCACAGAGCCCATGTTTATTATGATAAAGGAAAATGTCACCCAGTGCAACACTGCTGTGTGTTTAATAGCTTTTGGACAAAAGCGGAGCTCTCTGGCTCTGAGGAATATTATATCTTTGGATACACTGGCAGGTCTTGTTAGCAGGGTGATTGGTTTTGGTCTTTTCGTGGAATTTCTTGACAGTAAGAAAAAGTGTAGAAACCATTACTGATCTCAGGTTTGAAGGATTTTTCCTCGCAGGACTCACTTCCACCTGAGTGGACCGAAAACATGATGTGGTAAAAATCACTGTCTCTGAATTCATAAATGTGGCCTAAAATAAATCTCGATGTCTTCAGTAATTCTAAAGCAGCTCCTGGTTCTGTATTAATTCCTTGAATGTATCACATTCTCAGTCTGCAGAGAAGTGCATGCAGCCTGTATTCAGAAACTGAGCCTTAAAATAAGGCTGAGAGCCTCCTCTCTTCTGATTGGCTGACACCGACCTGTTGTTACTAGAGCTGCAGAGAGAGGAGATGGAAAACTACACTGAGATGGTAGAAATTGTTGTTTTAAGAACCACAAACTCGTATGGATCTACACTTCAGTAAAAGCAGAAAAGTGTAACATCGGAGCCTTTTAAAGCCGACTTTACATCACTTTAACCGCTGCTCTGTTGTTTGTCTTTGACACTGTTGACTTTCACCTAATTGGCTCTCTCTGCCGTCTGCACCGTCAACAGACTATAAATCATATCTTTATCGATGCTGGAACAAACCATAACCACCGGTTACCTGTACATACCTGCCTCGCCACATAGTGTTTGTTTGTGGTGCAGTGAATCTGTGATGTGCACTGTGTCAGGTCAATAACAACACTGTTCCAGCCTGAATCACAGAAATCCTCCACTGTGCCTTGTGATGCATTAAATCTGTACATTTCTGGAGGGTAAGATTTGAGCTGCTGTTTTTTTTTTCCTCCTGTCTGATTCTCCCGGATTGTCATTCATGATGCGGCGGATACCGAGGCAGAGCCCAATCTTTTTATTGTCATATTGTAAACAGATGGGAAGAGGGAATGAAACATGACAAGGCATCAATAAACACAAAACAGCCTATTTTAGTCCTGCGATCTCATGTCTCTGCATGGTCTCTGCAGTGCAGGACTCCATTGTGCTGCAGATGGGTAGAAATAAACAAGCAGGACCGTGGTTCCTTATAATGACTTTTCTCTCAGGAGATCATGAACGGAGACTCTCCACTCTGCCATGTTAAGAAATGCTTTTCTGCCGGCGAATGATATGCCTGTGTGTGTGTGTGTGTGTGTTTTGTTTTGTTTAGTTTTTTTTAAACCAAGAGGTATTAAAAGTAATTATTCCAGCTAGATAAACATAATTAGCTCAGCATGAAACTCTATGCCTCTTCCTGTGAATTTTCCATCACTAATTATCTTGGCATGGTTCAACAGTTTGTTGGCTCATGCCCAATAAGGATCCATGCCTTTTGCGGTTAATGTCTATCTATTTCACTTAATGATTCTTTATTTACACATCAGTCCTCCATCAGTTATCACCAAGCTAATGTGTCCTGAGAAAAATAGCCACAGGAAGGCTGTTGAACTTCATCATTTATTCATGAGCCTGTGCATCAAAGTCTTCAGCCCGAAATCCTTGCTGGTGTTCACCTACAGGATGCTACAGGGGTTTGAAGTGCTGGAGCACTTGACATTGGCTTTAGTTAGTTACAGGAAGTTCGTGGCTGGTTTCCAAACTTCCCTCTCTAGCTGCCCTCGGTGGTGGTGACAGCCAGCAGCGTTCCTGCATGTCGGTGACTCCCTCACAGAGTCAACTCCAGTCATATCTATTTATAAAGGTGCTTTTAACAACCAATGTTCGTCACAAAGTGCATCACAGACAGAGAGAAAAAGAGAGGGAACAGGAAAGTGACAAGAAAATAAACAAGTGCATCACAAAAAGGATGATGGATGGGGGGGGGGGGGGGGGGGGGGGGGTTGCATAGTGACATCACATGCAAAAAGTATGTACATGCCAGAAACTAACATGTACACAAGAAATGTGTATGATTATTCATGTCATTATATTGTAAACATATGGTGCATAATCATATATCCACCTAGAAGCCTATACTCTATATCAATATATATACAGTCAGGTCAGGTAAAGAAAATAAGAGAGTATTTTTATATGTATATTGTTACTGTATATGTATTTGAATGTTTTATATGATATAAGGATATTTCAAAACATGTACACATGCAACTTTTACTGTGTGTTACAGTTGTATTATAATCTTATATCTTATATAACCATACAATAATCAAGTCATGACATATACTGTATGTCTGTAATAGGGACAAAAAGCATGTCCCCATAATGTACATCATTAATTATTGACCAGGGTGGAGTGAGGTAAAAGGATAGTTGTGGCTGAGCTTTGAATCTCCAGGAGGTGAATGAAAGTGAATGTAACGTCCTGTGAAGCCGTGAACATGTGACTCCGTGTTTGTTTTCACCAGCAGTGAGTGAGCGACACTGTTAGTGTGGTGCACACTGGAGGGAGGGGGGGGTTACAGATGCACCCGGGGCCCCTCAGCAGCCACAGCTGCAGCCTCTTGATCTGTTGTCGTGTCGTCACCTGCAGCCCCTGGTTCGCTCCTCTGTTTTGACGCTGATTGCGGGTGAGTTGATGAAAGCAAACATCATGACGTCGTTGCACATCTCACCTCAAATATATCTAATAGAATTTGGATTCTTTCTTGTATTTCACTGTGTGCACTCGCAGTACCAGCTTAGTACAGAGGTTTCCTTTTATCTGTCCTCCATGTCCCACCTGTACGAAACGAGGACGATTTAACTGTAACCAAAAAAAACAGTGTCAGTTGTATGAAGTAATTTCAGTTATTGAGAGGATGATGAAAACCAGGAATTCAAGTCATCTGGGGAAAATTCCCTTGTTTATAGCACGATAACATGTGTTGCAGTGTTGCTCTTTTCAATATAGTGCAGCACATTTGCACTTCAGAAGTGTTTTCATAATAATCTGTTGTTGCACTGCCACATACTGTAGTATTTGCACTGCATGTCGTAACATCACTAATGTCATACCGTCAACGAGCAACGTTAAAGAACCTCCAGTGTGCAGGGGGAGTTGCTGTACATCTGGTGTAACTGGACGGGGGGAGAGGCCCTGCAGCATCCAGGCCATCAATTTAAGGTGGAGCCAAAAGCTGCAACTCCAGACTGACAGCATCTTTCACACTTACTGAGCTCTCTGGGAAACTGATGGACAGGCCTGGATATTTGCTTTTTTCAACTGTAATGTGTCTTTTGGATCTTGTCAAAAAAAAAAAAGTTTTCTGAGATGTGTATGAGGAAGATGAAGGGATAGAGTTACTTTGGGGACTGAAAAGTGTTGAAACAGAAAGGAGAAAGAGAGGAAGTAGTGCTGACTTCCCCCATTTACCTTAACCTCTGCATTCCTCATGGCTCCCAGGCAGAGCAGGCGGAGGATGAAGACGGGGGCCAGAGGAAGACAAGGTGCTCATAGTGGCATTGCGGTGCTGCGACACTGCTGCCTCAGCCCCGTGTGTCACTCCTGAGTGTCAGCTTGATTAATGAGCCTCTGAGCTCCCATGAGTCCCCGCTCACAGGGACAACACAGATCAATACAGAGTGAAAGCTCGCTCCGGAGCAGCCCCGTTCATGGCCGCCGCTGCAGGTTCCTCTTCTGACATGTCAGGTGATTGAAATGTTCAAACAAGACTCTTGTGTATTATTACATCAGCACCTTGAAATGGTCTGAAAGTTGAAACGACAGTTGAGGATTGCCCCCCCCCCCTCCATCTCAGCGACACATACTACTGTGGATCGTTTGATATGAAACACTCAGTATGGTGCAACAGTGCATCCTTTAACGTGAAGAGCTCTGCAGCACGAGCGCGGCATGTTCTCCAGAAGAAGAAAAAAAGAAAGTGAGCTGTGAAGAAGCACTTTTCCTCCCATTGTCTCCCTGCATCGTTTTAATGAACTTTTTCTTCCTGTGCTCTTGGTATTGATACCCCTCTCTGTAAAGACAAACCATCCAAGGTCTCAGCGGGGTGTTAATTGCTTTGGCAGAAGCACAAGTACGTCTCTTGCTCAGATTTGGGACCAGCTGGGGTCGATGGCTCACGGTCAATATTGCTTTGTGTCAAGAAGAGAAGGGGTGGGGGTGTATCGGTGGTGGTGGTGGTGGTGGAGGGGTGAGGGTGGGGGGTGACAATGTTGGTATTTACAACCCCATATTGAAAAAGGATTTTAAACGGAACAGTGATTGTTGATATTGAACATGCGTGCATCGTAAATGGGGCGATTTTATTCCAGCTATTTGAGGGGCGGAGGGTGATGGCGGAGGGTGATGGCGGAGGGTGATGGCGGAGGGTGATGGCAGAGGGTGATGGCGGGGGGTGATGGCGGAGGGTGATGGCAGAGGGTGATGGCGGAGGGTGATGGCGGCGTTTGGCTGGAGGCTGCGGTCAGAGAGGAATCTGTCTGCCTTACATTCATTTTCAGCCTTTTCCTTGAAATCCACATGAGTGAACGTGTTCACATTTCCTGCACACAGTTCACTGAGTATCGCTAACTGCTCCGTGCTCGTACAAAGTCCTGCCTCTCTCAGAGTGACAAAAAACTATTTAGGTTTCTGAACTGTGAACGCTCAGGTATTTGAAATCATCATGAAACTCAAGCAGGCTGAAAATGTGTCTGTTGGAGACGTCCACACTGATGTTTGTTCTCACCTGGAAAAAAATCCCCAAAGCTTCGATTTTGATTTCTTTTCCCATCCCCCCCTGCCCCCCCGTCTCTCTTCATCATGGAGCTTGTTCACAACTGGTTGATGGAAACTTTCATTATGTCGGAACTGAATCTCGTTTGTTTTTCAAAGTTGAAATGAAAACTGGCGGCTGCGATAAAACAGCACACACATGATTGTGTTAACAGAGTGTTGCTTGACTGATTGACAGCTCTAAACTTAAAGCCTGTTTGGCCTTAATGAGGTGGAAATAATAGATAACACTATTTTCTGTGAAGACACAGGGTAGAAATTTATTAACGCCCTTTAAGTGGCATGTTTACATGTGCTGTGTTATCAGTAAAGTTTGAGGGCAACAACCAGAGTGCAGGCTTGATTCTTCTTCTTCTGTCATTATTTATTCATTAATGAGTGCAGGAGTTCCTTGGTAGAGAGTCAGGGTTTGGGTTATTATTGTTATTGATGAATAATATAGAAGAGGGCTTGAGTTTATTGAAGCTGATTGCTCTCGTGTTTTGGAATATCCCTCTCGGCCGGTGTTGTTATTTTCTCATTCTTCTGGAGCCGCTTCAGTTCAGATGCTTGAATGTGCACTTTGCTCTGGGTATTTTCAAGGTCTAACCTCTACACTGAGTTGTGTGAATGTTTTGACTGGCTCTTGTTGTCTGGGTTGAATTTATTGTTCCTCTCATGCTGCATTCTTAATGAGCGCTCCCTTAGAAAGAGACTCAGTAAGACTTTTAAAGCTGCAGTGTTTCCATTGTGAGTGAAATGACTGCAGGGAATGTAAGTGTTTGACATCTTTTGGCTCGCTCTCTACGTTTTTACATTTTCAGGCATATTTAAGCCACAATTACAGTTTGACTAGATCATTTCATTTGACTACTGCCCCTGTCCCGGTGTAGAAGCACAGGAGAGGAATCCGTGTATTGAGCAAAGTCTGTCCGACTCCACTACAATAGGTGGCGATATGCCGCCTCTCAGCTTGTTTATATTGGACCTTTTTCCAGTTGACTTGTTACAACTGAAAGCTTGTTGAGAGGTGAAAACCCTGACAACTTTACAGCTCCATACATGCTGTGCACTAACCTTCTTCTTCTCTTTTGCATTTTGTTTGACGTCCGGGTCAAAGCCTGAGGTGGGAACTGTGGAGCACGTGCAGACGGCCAACTGAGGTGAACATTTGACTCTCAGCTGCATGGCCACAAGTTTTTTTGTTGGAGTTGGATACACAGCTGGTGAGCACTGACGATATTCCCCGAGGAGTTAGCAAAGACCAAACCAGAAGTAAAACTTTAAGCAAACTTTCATGCATAAGGTCAAAAGACACAACTTTGAGTGAATGCTAACATCGCTCTGTGTCTTTACATTTTGCACCACTCTAATATAGTTTAACAAAGAAAATGAAATTAAGAAAACTAATTGCAGTACAACATTACATCACACTCACAAACTCAAGGACAAGGAGAAAGTCTTCCTCCTCTCAAAGCAGAGGAGCAGCAAGTACGGAAATGTGTTCACTCTTTCTAACGACCCCTAATTGCACGTCACAGCGCAACGAACATTACCTAAGGTGTTTGGAAAAGTCTGGAGGATAATTTGATGGAATAAGACGTGAATCTAGAACATCCTGTTCTACTTTTGCTTCAATAGAAGAGCACAAAGTTGATTTAAAAAAATGCCTCTCTCCATTACAAATTGCACCGACAGTTACAGCCAAACAAAACCATAGTGACAGAGAGTCCCCAGCGGCACTGAGTACACATGCCCAATCATCTGGAATGGTAGCTTCAATGACGGCACACCGACACGCAGGCCTCACTGAAACTCCCCGACGTTGTCAATATTTCAGCATCTGATTTATAATTATCCCAGCTAGCGTACAGGACGCCACCGCGGTGCAGCTCGTCCTTATTACAGCTGCATTACATCATGTGTGACTGAGTATCAACTCCATGCATATGTCTCTTTAACACACACACATTTGCAGTCTCCAGTCCGCACTCTGTGACCACAAAGTTTCCTCTGCCCACTTACATCAAAGTTACATACTCCTGAATTATATAATCCCTTTGCCTGCCCGTGGGGATCCTTTCAATAAGCCCATGGCAAGGCCTCACTGTGAAAATATTAACTTTCAGCTTGTTCCGGGTCAGCAGCAGACTACATCCTCTGGGGGGGGGGGGGGGGGGGGGGGGGGATTGTGGGGCATAAATAAAGAAATAAATAAGCATGGAGCGCATTTAAGAGCTTATTCTGTGAAGTCTTTTGGGACTATTTTATCAGACTTCACTACTAACGTCTCTAAATTGAGTGCATTAAATCAGTTATTTTCCATTGGAGCTTAAAGTGCAAAGGTTCTAATATCCTTACCCAGAAAAAAAAAGGCATTATGTGCCGGCGTGAAGGCCTTTGTCTCTTTTTTTTCTAAAAGTTTGCCTCTATTATAACAGAAAATGTTTTGCCAGGCTCAAAGATAAGCGCTTATGAAGAACCACTGTTCTTCATATATTTCCTGCAGTAAATGGAGAACATTTGTCACAGTGAACAGTCCAATATAGTAAAGTGTTGATTTCCTTTTCACGAGACGCAACCGAGTTCTTTCACAGCAGCTCACTTCAGGCTCAGAGTTGTAAGATAACAGCCCCCCCAGAGACTGTCAGGGTATGTCTTCATGTGTGTTAGGGATGTAACAGAGTACTAATATGCTACTGCCTTATGAGTTTTAGTGCTAATCTCCTTTTGAATATGGACTTGTTGCTCAGGTGACACAAACGTCTCACTCCTTTCTCCTCAGTTCATTGCATTGTCCAATTAAAACTCATAGATATCACACATCAAACAACAGTACTGACCTTTTTCAAGTATCTCAGAGTTCCATCTCTGAAAAAATTGATTGATATTCAGATAGATTATTCCTTGGACCTTTGTGCTCATCTGTGAAAGCAGTTTATTGCAACCCTCAGTTGCATTTTGCTGCTGGGCGACCTCTGGTGGCCATGGTCGTTACAACAGGTGCAGACGAGGATGTTAGCTGATAGAAAACCACAGAGCTTTCACATGACAGGACCGCTGCTTCACCCTGATCAGTCAGTCAGTCAGTCAGTCAGTCAGTCAGTGGTGTTTCTTTTATCCATGAACGACCGTTCTACAACCTTATCATTGTTGCCATGACAGCGGGGGTGGAATCAGAGTTGTTGCAGTATAAATCTTCACAGATGGTGAGTTTACCTACACTCAAGCCTGGTGGTAGATGTGACAGTGATGATCTATAGAGTGAGTAACCATGCTTTTAGATGTAGTTCCAGATGAACAGAAACATAGTTTTGCATTGTGTCCCTATTTTTCCATCATTGGCATAACTCAGATTTTTACAAGCCTCTAAATGCAGAGAACGGAGGGCAGGTGAAGAGCTCAGTGTTTTATGTCCCAGCAGAGCAAAAAAAAAAACACCATGACAATCTTAACTACAGACCTTTCTGGACCGGATGAACAGAATCATTGTGGCTCTCTGGGACCTCCAGTCTCTCCCCTCTGCTGACGCAGTGTAGGAAGGAGAGAGTGAGCAGCGTTCAATTACCTCGCTTCATCTCACAACCGCTGCTTGACTCACTCTGTGATTCCCAAAGGAGCATGGGTATTATGAGGTTCCAGCTGACATTTTGGCTAAAATTGGTTATCCCATACTGGTAATCTGACACTGGACACTTGAAGCCCTAATTTTTAATTCAGTTTTGCATTTTTCACTTTTGCTTCTCGCTTTCTTGGGTTTTGCCTTCACCTTTTATAATAATACCTCAAAAACCTGTTTTGCTTTGGATTGAATTATATCCAAAGACAAAGAGATGCCCGGTGTTAAAAATATCCAGTGCTAGAATTAAAACAGCACAGGCTGAAGTATCCCCACACACACACACACACACACACACACACTTATAATAATGGCAGGAGCACCCTGCATGCAGATGGGACCTCATAATTCCAAGCTCATGTGCTGGTTCCATGAGGCATCTGCACACATAAACTAAAGCTGTATTCACAATGAAAAAGATAATCAAACTTTATCTGTCTGTGACACACAGAAGGCTAACTTTGCTGTTTAAACAGGAGGAAATCTGTTTCTGTGAGGCTTTTCATTACTGAGCGCTTTGGGTCAGGTTTGTGTCGCCAACTAAAAAACCAAAACCAAAAACACAAAATGTGGTTTGTTCCTGTGTGAGGGAATCAGATCCGACTTCAAGTCTGACTCCAGCCCCCCAATTTTTTTCTCTTTATGTCCAACTGCTTCAAATCTGTGCTGGGTATAGAGACGTTTTCCTATCATCTCCACCTAAGCTGCGGTTCACACACGATGGTGGGATATCAAACCTTAATAATTGATATCCTGCACAACACTGTGGCCAAAACCTGTCAAAGCACAGAAAGCTGACATTGAGTGGTTGGTCAGATCTGATCATCTGTCCTGGTCTACATCAGGAGACAAGAGGCATTTCCTCATGTCAGCTTTGGCAACGGCTACAGCAAGACAACTGTAATCTGTAGCGTTATGCAAAACACACAGTTGTTCAGTGAAACCATTGAAACTGTGGATTCCAGTCATAAATCTGATGAAGTTTCAAAGACTGTGACTCCTCATACTCCTGGTAGTTTCCTGACAGCCAAACACAGATGGTAAGACTTGGCTGTGGTTAAATAAATATAGTTAATTCTGGTTTTCATGGAGATGTGAGCTGCAGCCTCCAGTACTGTACCAGCCCTCCTTCAGTTAAACGACCAGCATCATGTTGCCTGTGTGGAGCCTGAGCGCTTTGACGTAGATAACAAGCACAGCTTTCCTGAGTGGAGACTGGTGACCTCACACAACCACCTCTACTTATTTACTTTTTTTTTTTTTCATACGTGAATGTACAAAAAAAAGGCAACAAAACACTTGGTAATATGTAATCAGGTGGTAATCACTTGATTAAAAGTGCACCCGGGATGATTACATGATTACATGATTTAACCTGCCTCTGAGGCGAGAGAGGCAGCATTCAACATCAAGTGGATCCATGACTCAACCTGGATCCTGACAAACACAGAACTTTCCACGGAAAGACAAACAAAAAAAAGCACTTGAGCTGGATGGAGGAGGTCGGCTGCGTCACGTCCAGTTAAAAGCCATTCATGCAAAGCTCCAGCTTTTATTCTTAGTCCGTCAATTACACAGATGACTCTTCAGTAGAAACTTTATGTGCAGCATGAAGTACATATGTCTCATTATTTCATGATTTAGTATTTCACTGCAGAATATTCAGATATTTTCAGAGCAGCAGATCAGATGAAACCATGTTTTCATCCTGGTCCCAGTAGGTACTTAAAATGTCCTTTTGTGGCTAGCACAGTTTAAAACATGCTTTTATTAATAGACAACACAGGAAAATGATCAAGGCTGCTATTTATGTGACAAATGTCTCTGGAAAGTAGATTTAAAAAAACACACACACTTAAATCTTCAGCTGCGCTGAATATGGACGTTTTATCGTCTCATTCACATTATGAATTTTATATGATGGATTGTTACTTTCCGATTTTAAAATTTCAAAATAAAGTTAAAAAAAATAAAAGACCTGGAGGCACCCGTTTCCCATACTCATTAATGTGGCCCCAAATACAATCATGGTTTTCATTAAAAGGTCAGGGAACACTTAAAAATACTACATTTCAGATTCATGTATTTTAAGCTAATTCATGTACATGTTGCTCTTTGGAGGAAACACAAAAATGCAAATAACAAGTTCAGCTTTATGGAAATTCACAGCATAGCTATACATCTTGATATAAAGGAAATATAGGTAAAAGTATTTGGCTCATAGGACCTTAGATATGAGCCAAAGGAACATGCAAAGCGCCGCAGAAAATATACAGAGCTCTGCAGATAAGAGTGCTTTTCTAAATTGCTGTGCAGCTTATATCTAAAATGGATCAACTCTCCTATAAAGTGCAACTTTAATAAGGCTTGGTTGCAGCAGTTAATTAAAACTACTTCAACATAACCTTTTGCTGTCTCCTTCCAAGTGCACATATTTGATTTGGAAACGAAACTCTGAGCACACTGCGCACTGAGTAAAGTAAGGCGGCTCATGCTCTGCCCTGCGTCGCCTCAGCTGCTGCTGCTGCAGCAGCGGCAGCAGCTCAGCGCCGCCCACACACTCATATCCACGCCAAGGGAGAACTCGCTTCCACTTCCTCTCCTGTGCTGCATGTCGAGCGAGCGTGGACCGGTTCCTTTCTCCTGCTAGTGAATAGTTAGAGTGCGTCAGTCAGTCCAGAGGAGCTGTCACCTTAGCTGACAGTTTCATCACTGCTGGATCCATAAGAGAGTTTTTTGTCACAACAGCCCCAGCAAATGCTGCTTCAGTGACTGTCGTTAGCGCTGCTTTCAGCTGAGAGCCTCGCTGTCATGTAGCTTCACAGCTGCCGTGGAGACTGTCTGTTGGTTGTTATGGCAGCAGATTTTAAGATGTCATCACTCCTGCAAACTGAATTCTGTCAAACTACACTTTCCTTAACCATCGCCTCATTGACGTAGGTTCATCTCATGTCTCACTGTCCAGCTCGGTCCTGCAAATCAACTAGATTTAATCCTGAAGCTGCTGTTTTTCTCTCCATGTGACATGAGCGGGTGGATGTGAGGCTCTGTGCTGCTGATGCCTGTGCACCCACTAGTTTGTTATGACCATTCGCCAGTATGCTGTGAGGGCACATAACTGTGCATGCCCCTGTCCACGCTGTTCACAGCTGTCAATGTGCCCGCAAGGGACCATTATTGAGGCCTGAGTCAGACCAGAAGTAACTACAGCACAAGTCGTGAGCTGCTGGTTGTTGTTCTTTGTCATGTTAAAACTTGGTGGATGATTGTCTGCATTTACATTTAGCTGTGTAGAGACTCTGGATAATATATTTGATGACAAACCTGCTCAAGTCTTAGTTAGTCTTATCCATTCACATTCCCATTTGAAATTATTTGATTTATATAGATTTAGTCAGTGTTTGAAGATAACAATCTTTGTTCATATGTTTGAGAGAATCATGAGAGGTCTCCCACAGGCGGACAGACTGATCCAACACCTTTTCTCTCAGATCACCACAGACTGGGCTGCATGGGGTTGTAATTGTAGTTATTATCATGTGATGTGCCCCTGGAAGCCACAGAACAAGTACTCGGGTTCTTTTCTGGTGTAACAGTGTTCACAGTGTAAAAATACTAGTAAAGGTGAAGCATACAGTATGTTCGTAGTATCAGAAATATGCAGGTGAAGTATCAAAAGCCAACTGGCATCGATTAGAAACAGTCAGTAGAAGAATCTCACTACATTTTATTTCATCACTGGTTCCTGGATTACATGAGGAACAAAGTGCCACAACACAACATATCATTAATGTGCAATAAACACCATGAAGCACTTACACTTGCACTTTACACTTAGCAGCACTTTAAGCCCACCGTGGGCTATATGGACCTTTCAACCCATTTCCTTCACTGTGTACGTTGGATGTGAGTAAACAGGATGTTGTGGCGTGTGGTATGAGTGAATTTAGTCATCTAATTTTCATCAGTTTTATTTCACTGATTCAGAGCCAAAATTTGTACTTAAAATATTACAACATATTACCAGTGTGACCCCCCCCCCCCCCCCATTCAACAGTCTGAATGCCATTTCAAGGTCTTTTCTGCCCCGGCAGCAAATAATTTGTGTGTGAACCCCCGCCCTCAGGATGCTCTCCCGTGTGCTCAGGACCTGGCAGTCTCCAGTTGGCACTTTAAACTGAATCTGACACAGACCAGCTTGTCATTTGTGTCTTCACTTCATCCGTCTCTGCAGGTTTGGTGTATTATTCATACATGTAGGTGTCTGTGTATCAGTGAGTGTGTCCACACAGACCGCCGGCTCGGGTCTGGCTTATATCAGGTCAACTTGCCCCTGTCACTGTGTCCCTCTTCCTCATTATAAAGATGCCTCTGGCTCCAAACTCATGACCAGAGAGCTAAACTGAGAGAGAGAGAGAGAACTCTCCTCGAAGTGACAAGGACCACATTAATACAGTGATGCCCTCCTCTCACCAGGCCATATTATCGGGGGAATGCTGACATCACCAGCAGCGCCATCACCAGCAGTGGCAAAAGAATGGAATGAAAACTGGCCAAAATTCAATTTCAAAGTCACTCTTGCGCGGCGACATCGAGCCCAGCCAAAGCACAAACTTATTCCATTGGATGTAGCCAAGAGATTGAAAAAATGATAATTTGCTCATGCAGAATGATATTGCTGTGAAAGTGTGACAGAGCATGAGGCAGCTGGAGAGAGAGAGAGAGAGACGGAAAGAGACGGGACTGAATCTGTCAATACACATTATCATTTCATCCTGATTTCATACGGAGCATGACGCCCTCCCAACTCAGATAAGGGGACGCCGAAAACCATCGGTGCGTCTTCTAATCTGCTGCCTTACATAATGAAACATCAGCTCACCTCCTCGCTCATCACAGGTCATTTCCCAAGGAGTATGTGACCACAGTGCTTTGCCAAGCGCTAACATCAAAGTCCTGTCTATTTTTATCTCTTGGAATGATGCCGTTAATTAGCATGCATCCACAATCAGTAATTAATGTGGAGAAGAATCTCGGCCAGTGAGGGCATCTACAGCGGAGAACAAAAACGATAACATAACTCTGTAATGACGCCGCCTTCACGAAAGCTTTAAAACCATCTCACTGAACAAAGAGCTCCATTTGCTAGTTTCAAGGTTAGTTTTTCACTCTCATTGAAAAGTTTTAACGTTTTTTTTTTTCTTGTTTCTAATTGTCTGCTGACCCATGGCCTCCAGGTTAAAACATACGTTTGGCAAAGCTCTTTGTAAAAAGTTATAATTGGGGCTTTGGCGATGCATTCACAGCCCAGACTTTCAATCAGCGTGTCCTCGTCCCATCACCCCATCTGACCCGGGCGCATGTATGAGCAGAGACAGACACGTGCAGCGACATGGACGATCTCCCCAGCAGGTCACACACTCAGTACGTAGTGAAGCATGCACAACACAGACAGACAGACAGACAGACAGACAGACACATGCATTACTATAAACTGACTCATTTCCATGCATATGGCAGGGTAGTAAAGTATTAAAGCTGTTTCATACCCTGCAGGAATATCAGTAAGTTTTATAGGAGCTTATTTCCTGGTGTTTAATGGAGGTTGCACACTAATGTACGAATTTGGTGAAGCACAACAAAAAAACCTGAGTGAAAACAAAGGCTCAACAGTAGAAATCCATCAAACAGACACAACGGATCCAGCTATACCAGGAATCAGGCTCTACACTTTAAATTCAGTCCTGGGCCTTACCACATTACTGACTAATGACTTTCATGTGAGGAGGGATGTGGTACCTCTAATATTATTTACATTAGCCGTCCTCCTAATGATGTATGACCGCTGACACTGAGGAAGGGACTTTTGGAGTGTGTGCACTTCAGGGGCTAAGGCTAATGGTATGTAAATACATTCAAACTGTAATGTAGGGCGGCTGCTTGTTAGACCACAATAAAAATGTCTCCACCCGTTGAATCGTTTATGGGCGAAACACACAAAAACACACCCCCGCAATCCTAAAGTGCTCCTAATGCACAGGTGTGTGACTGTGTGAATGAGAGGGATAATGAAGAGCCTTGTCTATAGAAAATAGGTGTGTTAATGACGCCCATTAACAGTTTTTGAGTGAGTTAAATACAGAGAATATTGTGGGAGCTGGGCTGAGTAATGGAGAGTAATGCCAATGAGTAATGTAACTAATTACTTTTGCTAATTACTTCTTAATAACAATTATTTCATGATAAATCCGTCTCATTCCTCCGGTCAGGCGCAGCACTGTGGAGGTTCAGCACCACGGACAGAGAAAAGAGACTGAGGGAGCTGCTAGTGCACATCAATACCCAATAATCAATCCAGCATTTATTCTCTGATTAGCCATGTGTCTAATTATTGTTATTGTGACAGTAGTGTTTTTACTGCTGAACGCTTTTCTTCTCTTTTCTAGTTGATGAATTGATTTTTGTTTAACCCAACCTAAACCAGCTACAATAACCCTGAGGGCTGCAGCAACCAATTATGTTGATTATTGATTCACCCGGTTGTTATTTTCTTAATCGGTTAATTGGTCAATTAATCTATAGAATGTTGAACAGTAGTGAACACGATGCCATTTACACTTTCTTTGAACAGATGTTCATGTCTTCAGTTCACTTTGTGTCTGACTAAAAGTTTCAGTTTAAGAAGAAGAAGCAGAATCTGAAACCTGAGAATATTTGATACCTTTCGTTAATGACTGAGATGTTCAATCAATCGCCAAAATACAGTTGTTCAGTCAATTGAGCCTAATTGTTGTTGATGACTTGCAAGATAATGGATAGTACTGAGACAATGAGACATAAAACACCATCCTAACAAAATGTCTTTAACCCCTCAGTCACAAAGTCATTGCCTTGCTTTTAAGGATGGCGTCCCTGTTCTTAATCCTGTCCAGCCCATCACAAGCCACAGCCCAGTGCTCCTCAGAGTCGGGCTGACAAGGCCACAGCACATTATTCACATCATTTTAATACTCATCAAACCGCTCAGTGACTCTTAATAAAAGGATCTGCATTCATTATGTTTCCCCACTTGTTTGCTCAGCTCTTTCCTATAATTTGTCATCATAGTTGCTCTGAAACAACATGAGTAGAGATGCAGAGATGCTTTTTCAGGTTAAGGTATATTAAAATAGATGCCAAAGGCAGAATTGCAGAGAAAGAAACTGACAGAAGTCTCATCTAATTAATGAAAATATAAGTTTAGTTAAACTTTTAAGGCAAGAAAAGTTGTATTAAGCCTGGAGTCATGTCTAAACTAACCTGGGGAGATCAGAGATGTTAAATGGCAAGTTTATAGTGACTAAAAAAAAAAAAAAAAAAAGTTTCAAGGTGCAAGTGTTGAGAGGAGCTTTGTGTCTGTTGCTCTGCCCACATGGGATTAACTGAAACAATAAGATTATTTCCGCCTTCAGAAAAATGTTTGTACACAAATGATTGTGTACAAGTGCGCTCGCACACGAGTACTGTAAATAGACAAACACCAGGATGTTGCTGACAGGAAGACACACACTTTTCCAGTTAAAGAGTGTAATTCGCAGCCAGCACGAGTAAACACAGACAGGTAGGAACTTGTAATCACACATGCAGGCACTCGCACGGCGCTATGTTCCTCCCAGCCAAGCACGTATAGTGTGAAATGATACCTGGGGAGGTGAGGTGAAGTGGCGAGGCAACACTTAAGAGGATGTGCAGGCTGTGCATTCGCGTATATTTTATGTTAATATTCATGCTTTTCATGCATGCAGTGAAGGAGACAAGTGAAATGAGAATCAGACTGTGCAGCTGACATTTGTTCGATATCGATATACACAGTGTGTACTGCAAGCTGAGACTCTAGCTGTGTTCACTTTGGTGTCTGTGTGTATTCATATATCCATAGGAGATGATGCAGGGCGTGGGGGTGGGTTGCTAGTAGCTGCTGTGGCGTTTAGAAAGAGAAGGGAAAACTAAGGTGCTTAAATCCCTACATTTTTGATAGAGCTTCCCTCTGTGCTCCAATCAATGCTCTATACTGTAGCTCTTTGTCTCTGGGGGACAGCGAGAGAAGAACAATGCAACAGAATAAAAATATCATTAGAGTAATGTGGTAAAACTCTGCGCCAGAAAAACAAGTATATAGTCTACCACAGTGAAATGTGCCAAATGTCGGTTGAAGCAAATGCTTCAAAAGGGAAGAACAGAGAGGTGGAAGTTAGGTAGAAAAACAGCACCAGCGGGGCCTCCGCTTCTACCTCTGCTTATGGATTACTGTGCATATTTTTAGACTCTGTGATGCAAATCCACAATGCAAAGCTTCTGTGTGTGTTTTTCCAGACAAAACTTTGGGTGTTTGTGTTCCAGTGAACCTTCTCTTGTGGTGTCGATATAGTCAGAAGGTGCTGGAGTTCAGAGGTGAACAGCAGCTGTGGTGGAGACGGTGGAGCTGCAGAGGGGTGTTTTACAATCCTGGTTCTCACAGCGACTGAAACCCCTGTGCTCACAGCGGGGCCAGCGAGGTTAGAGGGACTAAAACCTGAGCGTGGCAGGAGATCACAGAGGTCGGCTTTCAGGTGTCACCTCAGATTTTCTGGAAATCTATTGCATGACCTGAGAGGAGGCAATGATCGTCAGGATTGTTTTATTTTTTTTCACATTAGTGTGGAACTGACGTCCTGAACGTAGGATTTGGCTGAAAGCTTTAGGAGAAACACTCGAACATGGCAGACACGACCTGTGATAAGGGTCAGAACTGGAAGAATCGGGCGGTTGGAGATCAGCTGGTGATTTTCTTGAAGCTTCTCACTGGCAGGATGTGGAGGCACAGCTGAGGCCTGGAGATTACCCAGTCTGATGGCGTCTTTGTTATTTGCAGAAGATGTCTCTTTGTTTCACACTGTAGTCTTGAGTGTGTACTGAGGCAGTTTGCAGCCAAGTGAGAGTGGGCAATGATGGGTTTATATTAAATTGTGATGGTGCAAAGAGCTCTGAGTTTGAAAGTACACATCTGAATTTACCTGGTTTATCTTAGTGTCAATACTCCCATATTTAACAAGCTCTGTCGCAGAAGCCAAAAGAGTAAGATCAGGGCTATAAGATTTGGAGACGAGATCCCTCGTCTCCTTTTATGTGACTTGAATAAAGAGAGTTGACCCACTGCTCTTGGACAGAGAATATCCCTCGGGCCTCCTTCTTTTAGAAATGGTCCAGATATGAGGCATGGGAGGAGATCACTGGGCACATCCAGGACCCATTGGTGTGATTACATCTCCCAGCAATCACCAAAGTACTTTGGGATCCCTTTAGGAAAAGGTGGGGGGGGGGGGGGGGGGCACAGGTTGCATAGGTTTTATTCTTTGACTCTTTTTGAGGCTGATAATAAAAAGCTAGTTTTTGCTCAAACAAGCAAATGTCAGCTAAGTATTCTCCCCAGTCCCTGTAGTGTTTCCGGTGTTTTGCCCACAGGTTTTGCGGTAAGACTACGGTACATCCCCACACATTACAGGCAATCGACAGTGAAGGCTGCAAGTGTCAAATCCACTGTGCTCAAACAAGAGTAAGGATTGTAAAGGTCAGAGTGATAGCACCGAGGCAAGAGATGAAACAAATAGCCTTGTTTCCCCAGATTGTTCTCTAACTGAGAAAATTGGCAACAATTACATTGAGACTGACATTGGGCTCTTTTTTCAAGTCTCTGGATTTACTGACACAACAGAAAAAAATATCTAATTCAAGAAAACATCCTCTCTGCCCAGTCTCTGTCCTCCCAACACGGCACTTTACTCACAAGCTGATGACATGAATAGTATTTTTCTACCAACATTGTGGTCTATAACGGTTTTTTTCGGCTGAGGCCATGTCAACATTGACACAGAGGAGATGTAAACACCTGTTCTCCTTTGTGAGTCTTCTTAGCAACACATTAATACAAGTAAGGGTGAGAATAACATAATGAGAGCAAGGGATAATAGTATGTCTTGTTGACAACCCGTGGTTCTGTGGTCGGGATCATTGTCATCGTGTACGACACCCTGCTCTGGCTTCTTGGCATGGTACAGCAGGGTGCAGCTGGCAGGGTGGACGTGGTTCACTTTGCTGTCAGCTGTGCCCTCTAACAGGCTCCGTGGCCACGCTTAAAGGAAGACGACATGCCCAGAGCCAGGTGGATCTCACTCTGTGTGAGTGAGCAGAGATTAATGCGCATAGTAATATAAAGCTTAATGTATGCTTGAATTTTAAAGAGTATGTTTCGGCAGAGACAGGAAACATGGGGGGCAGATGCAACAAACGGTGGGCCAAGGCTGTTCGACATTGTCAGATGTACACTTTTGCATTTTATTTTCAAGCAATAGATGGATTTAGCCTAGCTTAGCATAATGACAACAACTGATCCCACATAACCAGCCTACCAGCACCATAAAAACTGACTTAACCCCTTTTGCACTGGTCACTTTTGCACCAAGATGCACTAATGTCAGGCTAACTTCTGTCAAGACCTGGCATTCACACCAGGATTCAGTGATTGCAATAGTTACTAACACACCAGTCACTTTCCTAGCACAACACCATTAAAAGCAGTGACACTGTGGCCACACTGAGCTCTGGGGGGAAATAGCAAGCTACAGCCCTGAAATAAGTTTTACAAACATACAATCAGTGTAATACTGAGGGTCCAGCTCATACAGGAGCACCAATGAGATGCATCATGTTAGAGACAGAAACAGATGGCAAGCAGTGGTTTACATCTTCTCACCAACCTTTTGCTAACCTCACAGGAAGCAGTTAGTTTTTTAGATTTGTAATGGAAAGATTTGGTGGATCACGATACACTTCTGTCGCTGCATTGTTTGTGTTGATTTTTATGTAAATTAATTTCACAACAGCAACAGAAGGACATGTTTATCGGAGAAAACATCACACAGGAAACACATCAAAACATCATCTTCAAAACATCAAGCAGACCCAGTTTAATCTTCACTAAAGTGGCCTCAACCTGTCATCCTGTGTGTCTTTCTGGATATGGACTCATGACAAAAGGCTCTGACTTAAAAAAAAATCTGAAGGATTCAGGGACAAAATAAGTCACTGATGTTGTTCCTCTAACAGATGAAGAGTTTAAACTAGCCTCCCTGATGCTACATGGCTGACAGGGGAGCAGGATCCAGGCTGCTGTTATTCACCAGGCTCACAGCTCGTCTGAGAAAGGCTTCATTCAGCGCCCTCTCCAGCGGCTGACCAGCCTCTTTGGAGTAAACTGTTATTTACCTTCAGTTCTTCAACACAACAGAAAGAAGTGACCCACACTGTGCAGCCATACATCTTAACACTCTAAATGACTGTGGTAGAGAAAGAGGAGTTCTTCCCTGGTCTCCAAGGACTGCAGTCTGCTTAAAGGTGGACTCACTCGTGGAACAAAAAGAAAGCTTTGAGAGGCGGAAATAAAACTTCACCTGGTGAAGACTGTGTCTGTACTGCAACATCCAGCTCTGCTTCTTTCCTCTACTGTGGCTATGATAAGATAAAGCAGAAACACCAAAAATATTAATCAAAAACCCAATAGAAATGGATCCTGTGATTGGAGAGATATTTATCTTCTCCTTCTTTGGTTAAATGTCTGATCTTATCCGGTGTAATGGTGCATCTCACAGCTTTCCATGTCTCATCTCTTTGAGCCACTCCACTGTCATGGCTCTGTGCTTCAGTGACCGTCGACTCACTTTCATTTTGACACCATGTTTTGAGAGCTTGCATGTGTACGTGATGATTTTTTTTTTTTTGGGGGGGGGGGGTAAGAGGAAAGAGTCAGAACAGTTACTTTATACAACATTTCACATCAGTGTGCAGGTGGGGTGGGGCTCAGGCACCTTTTATTCAAGTGTAAGTAGTAGTGGTGGCTTTAAAGATGCAGTAAGAAGAATTTACTAATGTATCAGAAGTAAAGAACAGAGCAGAGTTTAGTTGTGCTGACTCGTGCTCATTCATGCTTTCAAATCTGTTTAAAACAAAATAAAAGAAGAGTGAAAGAAAAGTTGGCAACTCAACAGCCACTTACTCACTTCTCGGGAGCTTTTGATCAAGAAGAGCAGAGGAGGGAAAGTTGAAAAGTTTCCAAATGAAAGTCTCTTTAACTCCTATTTGTCCCAAATATATTTGCTTTGGCCTTCTAGAAATATAAAACACATTACTTCCTGTATCTGTTGAATATTATTACACTGTCTAATTCATATTCCTATAAAAAGTGTCTTCATTGTCATAATATACACTTTAGACTTTTTGGAGTCACTGATTGAAGTCTGGAGCCTCTGTCGTTTATGTCTGATCTGCAGTAGTACAGTAATCTAATTTCATTTTAATGATCATTTCGTCCCTCCATCATACCATTCACAACAAGGACGAGCTGAGGCTCAAATCAATTTATTATCATCTTGCACACAATAAATGTGTCTTGCAAAAAGTTTAAAGAGTGGAGTTATTTGCTCACTGGCAGAATGGGTTTTTGAAATTGTGAAAATAGTTTTTGAATGAGCTTTTGGGAGCCTCCGAGACGTTCATGCCCACACGTACACTTCATTTCTAAGAAGACAAAGAAAAATGTCCAAATTGCAGTTGTGCGAGGTTGTTCTGTAACAGCTGCACAATGATATTGACTTTCCTCAGGATGGATTGGTCACTGAGGAATCTGGGCAGGAAATTAGCATTCTGCATCAGGGCCAGAGTGGTCCTCTGGTTCCCCTCTAAATTTCATCATGTTTTGTTGAATCAATGATACAAAGCAAAAGGACCCCATCGCAGCATATTTGGAGGACCAATTATTATCCAAAGAAGACTCGCTGCAAACAAAATTTATGGTAATGTGTCTAAATAGTTTGTTTTTCTGGACTGTGTGCATGCAGTGGCTTTACATGAGTGTGTTTGTTCTTTTGCAGTGGCGTGTAGGAAAAATGCTGCGGTTTTTGTTGTGGCGACACTGCCGGAGTGGAGAGAGGACATGATTATTATTTTTATTAGAAGCTGGGAAAAAAACAAAAGACAGCGGAGCAAAGAAGAAACCCCAGCAGACGCAGTGACTCATCTCGGTTTAAAAGTGGTCGGGGAGGCGCAGTTAGCTAATAAGGAACTACAATGTACAGTAACAAAAAAGCACGGCCCCTCGGTAGCAGTGTCAAAGATTTACCAAACAATCTCAGAGCCTGTTATCTCTAATAGGATTCATCAGTCTGTGTACGCAGCGAGTCACTCAGCCGTGCAGCAGCTGATGAAGAGAGAGATGGTTTTTGTGAACAAATCAGAAACGCCACGACTTAAATCAAGAGAAGAAACTTCACTTAGGAGCCCCCACCTCAGTCAATATCAGGAGCTCAGAGCCGCAACTTGGAACCAAGAGTTTAAGACTATCAGACACGAAATGAAAGGATTTTTGCTGAACGCTGCATCGTCATGGGAGCAGACTCTTTAAAATATTTTAAGTTGTTCTGCTTTTAAGTCAAATTTGCTCATAGAGCTCAAATGTCTCCATCACATTTACAGGCCTATAACTAAAGCTGGAGATCATTCACGTCACAGCAGCATCCAGGAATCAGGTTTGTATTGTACCAGTTTAAAACAGGAGATAAGTTGTTAAAGAAACACAATGCAACCCCGATTAATGCACAAAGAAGAAACGTTTTTAATGAGTGCAAATGATAAAATACTGAACACGTCTGCAGAACTCTGACAGCATTTTTAATTAGTTTCCCTCGTTATAGAGCTTATGTTCTACAGTAAATGCTGCTCACAGCAAATGCAGTATCTTCTTATAGCAGCTAAAGTATGGCAGTGTTATGTATATATATATATATATATATATGTATAAGCATTCACTCAAAGCATTTGATTTCAGTTTTAGAGGCCGTGGTCTGGGTTAAATGTTGGAAAACAATGATGTTGTCTGAACCTCACTGATATAAAACATGATTTTCATGCAGACAGAACTCATCCACATTTGTAATGCCAGCACTGATTATTGATTTCTTAGTGCTCGGTAGTTTAAGAATGTAATTTGTCGACGCAGGTTTTGTTTGATCCATAAAACTGTGCTCAAAGTTTTGGTTTAGTTCAACAGAAACTCCCCAACCCCTGAAGACATTCATTATAAACTGATGTTAAATTTTTTTGGGGGGTGGCTTGATCAATTAATCAGCAAGTCAAAGATTTGTTTCAGTAGTAGATGAAAAAAACATAAGATGTTTAAAAAATGGAAGAAACCTTGGTCGGCAGTTCAGTTTAAAAAGAAACATGGCCGCTCTGCAGACGTTCAGCGGTGGGTTATGAGCTGTGTGTAGAAAAGTACATCAGTTTAATGAAAAGAAAGTTACAACAATTCATTCAAAAGAATAGGTTCATAGTCCAACAGTGGGATTACAGTATATTGCAGTTCCCCACACTTTGGTGGAAACAACTTTAGTGATGAATGAGCAGTAAAGTTGTTCCTGGTGTTGTTTTCTGGGATATTGACTCAGATACAAAAAGCTGAGTTGAGCTTATATGCAAACACATGATTCAGTTCATCACTGTCATCGATATCTGGATCACTCTCATCTCATCGTTTATTTTATGAACTCTTCACAGAGATAAGCATCAGTTATCTTATTGAGCTTCTCCTTATGTGACGTACCGTAAGAGCAGCTCAGCAGCTCTTATGGATTTTAGAGGAAGCGTCCCCCCTCGCTGATGGCTGATGGTGGTGACTGATGCTCGATGGCTGAAGTGGAGCGCAGGGTTTTAGGAGGGAAGCAGGAGGACGTGAGGAGGCGAACGATGAGATGAGTTGAGCTCAGGTTCTGTCTCTGTCCCTGCAACTGGTTCATTTACATAGAGAAACAGGGAGGAAGGTGGTTCTTTCATGTTTTGTTGTACGGCGTCCTCACCAATCTCACACAGTAGTAGTCTGCAATTTACTTTTCATGCTTGCAGGACACCAGTGCTTGCTTTCAATTTACATTCCAAAAAACTGTCAACAAAAAGATCATTTGGTCAAACACAGCAAACTCTGCTTTTGTTTTTCCGCTCTCAGAGAGAAGCCCGACATCACAGGAATGAGAAGTTGATTCAGTTTTGTTTTGGAGAGACCCTCTTCCTTCAAAATGTTTCTCTAATTTCTGACTCTGCTCCTGGAGCCATAGGAGGTGTGTGTTTGTCTGTGTTTGTGTGTGTGTGTGTGTGTGTGAATAAGGGATGAAGAGGGGGAAAAAAAAAGAGAACAAACAGAAAAGCAGGGGGAGAACAGAGAGATAAGTGGAAAGGATGACGCGAGCAGAGAGGAAATCAGAGAAACGGAAACAAAGAGGGGGGAAAAACAAAATAAGCACAGAGAGAGAGAGAGAGAGAGAGAGCTCAAATGGATTATTTACCTCAGTGGGATAAACAGGGAGGCATATAGGATGGAACGAATTTGAATGACAAGGCAACTGATTTCTCCTAATTGGTTTTGACTGTCTCTCTTTGAACTGCCAGTGCGCCGCGGCTCTGTTTCCAGGCAAACGGTTATCTCTCACAATCTTGGAGTGCTGCTTAATTTCTCAGACAAATATCAAACCTCTCTCCACACTGGATTAGTTGCAATTTAATAAGATTTGCACTGCAACTGCTCACCAGGGGGCTTTTCTCTTTCGCCTTGAAGAACGCGTACCGGACTTTAAGGTTCCACCAACCACCCACACATCTGCAAATCTGAATTTTGAGAGTTTCCTCAGAGCGAGAGAAGAATCTTGACATAAGGTGCCACCACTTGATCTGACAAAACTCTCGAGCGGAGCTGATTTGCATTGGAAACGAATGACACTATCTCACCCTGCATTTCTCTTCCTCCTCCTTCACACATTCATACATACATATATAGATATAGATATAGATCCAGATATAAAACACACATTTTACAGATTTTAAAAACTCTACAGTTCTGGCACAGTCAGTGGTTCCTGTCAAGACCTCCAGGACGATTAGCTCTCCAACTGAGTGGCAGATGCTTTCTCTCTATAGCATCCATAAACATCCCAAACCCATAGCAACAACTTCCTCACCTCACTGTCTGTCTAGACTTTTATTGACAGCTTGCTGCTAGATTATCTGACTCCTGTGAAAGGTTGAGAAGCCTCCTGCTGGGCACATGGCAGTCAACCCACTTCTTTTTTTCCCCTCCTCCAGAATTTGCAGCAGGCTTCAGCTATAAGGATGTAAACTTGCTTCAATGGCGCCGTATCCCTTCATTCTGTTTTATCTGATCATCTCCAAAGTCATGTCACCCAGGGAGAATGACTCTTGAGGTACAGTTGGAGTCAAACGGAGGCGGAGAAGCCTGCCAGTCCTGTCAGTCAGTCAGTCAGTCAGTCTGTCTGTCTGTTCGGTGGGGGGGGGGGTCCTCATCACTTGATTGAGCTGTGAGGGGATCAAAATTGATTAAGATTTAATTACTGAAACAACTGAGACAGTCTCACCAAGTAGCCGGTGACGCAAATGCTCTTGGACATGCTTTCTGGGGAGACTGTCATGCAGAGGATAACTAAATTCCTCTTGTTTAAAACTAATCCCTCTCACTTTGTATAGCTTTCAAAATACTGAGAGAGCAGTAAATAGTAGATTGCTTAATACATAAGAAAATGACACCACCCTAATCATCTTATTCCACCCCAGTCTGACAGGATTTCACATACAGTCTTTATCAGCGTCCTCCAGCTCTTCAGTGTAGTTACATGTTGTTGACTGGTGAAATATTTAAAGTCAGAGCTCCATGTTTTTATGATGGAGTACGTTCTTGTGCATCATTTTATAGACATGGTGCAAGGATAAAGTTTGGCTGCACTGTTTGAGTTTGACCCACTAATAAAAGAGGAACGTTTTTTTTTTTTACCTCATTTATCATCTTATATCTCAGAGATGATGTGACTCTGAGGACATGATGTGTGTGTGTGTGTGTGTGTGTGTGTGTGTGTGTGTGTATGTAGGCACATGGATGGATTAAATTACACTACATTATTATTAAGAGTGAGTCTAAGTGCTCGTTAACAGCTGGGAATATACCATCGTTTACGGTCTTCAGAGGATTAAAGCTTGCATCAAATTAGTGCCACATGAAATGAGAGAACAGTAAACACGTCGTCCGTCTCTCTGGGCTGAGCTCTGACAAATGTGACGCTTTGTTTTGACTGCAGCTGAAACACATCAGTGTAATTTTGAACATGTCAGGATGTATTGGTGAGACACATCTACCCCCCCAAAGTTTCATCAAAATCCATTCAACGGTGTCAGATGTATACTATGTGACAACAGTATGAATTCATGAATAATTTTCCCTCGCACACACACTCACACACACACACACACACACACACAGTCTGGTTTATGAATGTAATTTGAAAAATGCTGGAACACACGAGTGAGAAGCATCAAGTATGATTGCTCCTGACAAGGGATGGGAAAGTGTCATCTAAATATTAGATTTAGTTCAATTTAGATTATTTTATCAATGATTCATCTGATCATAAAACCCCTCATTCATTCACTGCTTTGTTTTTTATTTACCTAAAGGAGCAATCCACCTATTCTTTTCACCCAGACTGCATCACTTCAACCAATCTACGACTGAACCTGGTCCTATTGTAACATCAATTCTGATTATTTAACTAAGCTAAAAAGTGACCAAACTCATTTGGTGACCTAATCTGACTCATGCAGAGCTGAAGTCTTGTTGCACATCTCAAACTCACACACTCGCTCAGCTTAAACCCTCACATTCACTACCTGTCATGCAAAAGTGCAGTCAAACCACTTTCAAGGTTCCTGAGGCAACATTCATCATTTTATATTTTTTTACTCTTTGCATTTGCGGCTGTAAGTTTGTGCTCAACAGTTCAATTTATTTCACTTGAATTGTTTTGTTGTTGTTTATTTATTCGGGGTTGAGTTTCCTGAAATTGCTCAAAGCCAGTGGTTTGATGTTTCCATAGACAAGTGTAGAACCAGTAATCCACAGATCAGCCTCCTGCTCGGCTCACGCAGCACGACACTAACCCGCCCTCTGTCTGTCTCGTCTTTTAGGAGTCCCACGTATGGCTCTGTCTATGGGAGGGAGGGACTGCCTGCGTGCCGGAGACACCTGTTCCAGCGACGACACCTGCAGCCCGCGACTGCGCACCCTCAGGCAGTGTGTGGCAGGGGACGGCAGTGTGAAGCTGGGGCCCGGGGCGCGAAACCAGTGTGAGAACGCCATGACAGCGCTGCTGTCCACCCCTCTGCATGGCTGCCAATGTAAACGTGGCATGAAGAAAGAGAAGAACTGCCTGAGTATCTACTGGAGTCTGCACCAGTCAGTGCTGCACGGTAAGAAGTGGGCGGGAGCAGGTACAGTATGTCACATATGTAGGATTATCAAGTGTATGCCGCCCATTACACATGAATTACTGTAGGTATCCGCCTACAGGCAGCTCAAGAGAAATGAGAAGAGCGATTATTGTGTCAAAAATAGTTCAAACTGTGACTCTGATTCCTTTTCTTACAGCTCTGTTCGTTGTATTTCATCACTTCTGTGTGTACATTTCAAATGCTTTGCACTGACATTGTCATTTCTCACACTTGGCCCCATTACTTTTTATACGGTTACGTTCAAATTTGAGTATTTAGCACATACTGTTTTATTCAGAATAAATAAAAACTAGGGCAACCAAGGAACAAGGATGCAACACCCTGCAAGTCACATTCAAACATATAAGACGTTACACAGAGACAGTGAAGAGGAGACCAGAGAGAGAATGCAGCAAATATCCATGAGGTTCAGCACATACAAAAAGTTAGTTGTCACTCTCAACATTTGATTAAGTCATGCAGCAGTGAGCAGTTTGGACAAAGGTCACATGGTCTCCTTCCAGCTCCTTCAGTGACCTCACGCTGCCGCACATTAAAGCGCTGATTGCCAGACGTGTGTTTACACCTGAGAGGGCTGATAATTGGTTTTTGACCTCACATTACCTGCTTCTCCTGTTGTGTTTGTAATAATAGTTAGTTTACTTCAGAGTTGAACTTCTTGCGCATGAAGCTGAAGTATTGGGAGCAGCTGGGTGAAGTGGTGGACCCTGCTTCACCATATCACTGATTGCAGAGGTGTTTGAATACGTTGTAATTTGTTTTGTCTGGCAAAGCTGTGAACGCACCACAAGGTCCCATTACATGGAGCAGGTGGGAGGTTTTACTGTGGAAATTTTGGTTCAGGGTGGCACAGTGTGCAGTGGTGAGCACTGTTGTACACATATGTAGGTTCTGAGTTCAAACCCCAGTTCTTGGGTGGCTTTTGCATGTTTATTAATTTCAGACGATTTCATTTCCTTTGAAGCAACTAAAGTGTGAAAAAGTGATCAATCTTTTGCATTGTACATATAGTTAAGTTTAATCTGGATTTTTCAGTGTATCTTGGCTAATATGGACATTTTTATGATTATTTAGGCGTGTAAGAGATGATTTCATACATACATGATGTATGTTGCCAGGTACAGACTGCAATACTCAATACGGCTTTCTGGTGTGATATCTCTCACTGGAAATGGACATTGTTTTGTGTCAGTGTATTTAGGACATTAGAGGTAGAGTCGGCGGGTTTGTTCGTTGCAGTCTGTAAAAACAACATTCAAACTGCCCCCCTCCTCTCGGGCTCAAATGTGCACACCTCCTGCCCCTGACTGCAGCAGTTGTCAGGACTGCAAAGACAAGGAAAAACAGTCCGAGGAAAGCGCTGGAGTGGCGGAGCGAGACCCGGCCGGGCTGTTGCCGGCGACAGGAACCTCGAAGGCTATGCTGCCTACGATGAGCAAAAGGGCCATTGTGGTGAGCCGGAAAGCGGATGCTAGTGGCGAATGCTAGCCGCCACCGCTAGCGGAAGTTAGCGGCGAGCTAGTGGGTGTTGGCCGCTATCGCTAGCGGAAGTTAGCGGCGAGCTAGCGTAGCGGGTGCGAGCCACTACTGCATCCGGGACAACCGGGTGGGGGGGGGGCGGGGGGCGGCGGCAGTGTAGAGGCCCATGATGATCAAGCAGGATTTATTTTGTATAAGTTTATATTACAGTTTGTTTTATTTTGTTTTTTTAATTCAGCAGTTGGAAAAAGAAGAAAAAGAACAACATTCTCTCTCTCTCTCTCTCTCTCTCTCTCTCTCTCTTTCTGCCCCCCCCCCCTCTCTGCTCCGTGTTGGTAGGGCTGAGCCTGGTGGAGAGCTACCCCTACGAACCAGAGGAGAGGGGCTCTGACTACGTCCGTCTGGCTTCCATTGCTGCGGGTAAGTGAATGGGACTTCTGCTGCTGCTGCTGCTGCTGAATTCACTGAGTCACTCTGGAGGAAAAAAAAAAGTTGTGTTGACACTCAAAGCCCCCCCCCCCCCCCCCCCAAAAAAAAAAGAGGAGTAAGGAAGCAAACAGAGATGTGTCATTTTGACAGAGCAGACAGGTGGATATGCAAAGTGTTTGATGAGTAACAGCTCACACTTTGACTCTGTCTTGCCTCTCAGCCTGTGGGCAAGCCACTGGGCTGGTATGTGCTGCTGGTAGCCCCCGAGGCACACATTAATTACCTATTTTTTTCAATGCAGCTGGAAGCAGCGAAAGTGGAAGAAGGGATGGAGACAGAGAGCATGAAGGAAAAGAAAGTCACAGTAAGACATGAGATGGAGAGTAAGAGACAGAAAATGGAAGACAGACTGAGCTGGTTTGTTTACTCACACAACACTACAGTTTTTGCTCCAGAGAGCGGCTGCACACAAATGAGGAGTTACTTTTTTTTTCATGGAAGAGGACAAAAGTCAAGTATTTTGTTTTCTCCAACAGCAGTTGTTTGGATGACTGAGGCTGAGACAAAGAGTCTGACGATCAGAAATAATGACGTAAATGAGATGATTATTATGGAAGGCATTCAAGTCAATCAAAGGGAGGACGCTGCTTAATTTATACATTAGAAAACAAGGTGATTAAGTAATTATTTTGAGCTGCTCTGTTACAGTGTTTGTGGAAAATGGATTTCTACCTGTGGTTCACAGTATGATGTGTAGACACTATGAGTCTGATGTGTTATACTGAGCATATTGAAAACAGTGATGTTTATTATATTCATTATGGGAATTGATGCATCTTTGTGATGGTAAAGTTGCAGGTTGGCAGCTCCTAATTACAGTGTGTGTGTGTGTGTGTGTGTGTGTGTGTGTGATGTGGCGTCACACTGATTGTAGCTGAGCTAATGGCTAATAATCTTATGCCAAGGTCGTTTTGGGGATCTGAAAATACAGTGACATGTAATATCAACAGGAAGCAGCAGGCTGACGATCCAGCTCGTTGTAAATAACAGACAATGTTGTTTGTCCTCTCGAAAAGAGAGAATTGACACAAACAGTAAAAGTATAACCCAAACAGCTGTTGTGGATTCTCCAGCCCTGGTTTAACACTGGCCTACTGTAGCATCACTTGTCTTACAATGAAGCATCATCATCAGGAGTGCGACCCCAGGAGAGGTTTCGGTTTTCACTCTTGCTGAATTGTTGCTGTGTTTACAAATGTGCAGTGTTTAATTACCCCACTGCTCAGGCCTGTGGCCCCTTCACACTTCACTGTAGGTCTTTGCTGTTTTTTGTTTTTTTTTTCCAGCAGCAATTAACTAACGTAGTTCTCATAGAGCACGATGTTGTCACAACAGATAAACCAGGAGTAAAAGCTGTGAAAATAAGATCCCACGGAATAATAGGTATGTATTCATGGATCTTAGAGGAAATAATTAAACCCAGGACCTCTTCAAGCCTGTAGTATATGCTATATATAATGCTGTATTCATACTCCATCAGAATAGTTTGTATAAAGACGCCAATAACAGTGAAATAGGTGTTATAATGCAAGTAACAATAACCACAGCAGTGGCAGCAACACCAATGGTGAAAAGCCCAAAGGAGCTTTGATATTGTGAACCAATAGATCATCATGTTTTTCGAAGCGGAACATGGCTGAAAAGTTTCTATTCAGACAAACTGAACACCGTACCAAGGACAGTCCACATGACAGGAAATCAGAAAAACAGGAACAAGATGCCTGTAACATCTGGACAGAAAAACACAGGCAGCCTGAACCTGGATGCCAGCAAACTGTCCAATAAAAAAACCAAACACCACTCGAGAACATCCAAGAAAAGAAGAAGAGGAGCATCTACAGGCTGGATGAGAGGCCAGCAGCTGGTGAAGAGAAAGAAGAAGAAGAAACAGCCCTGTTGATGTTCAGCACCGAGCTGAGGAAGTCCAGGAGGACTGCAACAATGAGAAGACAGCAGGGACGAGAAACACTAAAGGAAAAGTCTATTATATAGAACGGTAATCTCTCAGAAATCAACAAAGATCATCACTTCAAGGAGTGAATCTAAATCCCAAACGAAGGCATCCGATACGTCAAGGACGAGATGACAAGACTGAGGAAAAACCAACCAGCTCATACACTCGGCCGCCTCAGCCCAACACAACAACAACAAAAGAGCAGCAATGGAAGAGAAACGTTAAGAAGGAGATTATGAGATTACTGCAAAGTCAAGTAGCACTCCTGAGTGAAGGGGGAAAGACTCCAACATCAAAGAGAGGAAGAGGAAACAAGTGGAACAAACTAAGGGACGATAACCCAGCAGCTGAGCAGATGCTGAGGCGAGAGGAGCTGGGAAAGAAGAAGAGGATACATATAGATGAGCCACCCACTGTCTTAGAAGTCCTGCCATATGATGACAGATGAGTGATGATGATACTGATGATGATGAGTGTCGGATCCAGCAGCTCCAGAGTCAAGAGACAGAGAGTTAACGTCACTCAGCTCATGACATTATGTAAGTGTTACCACGACCAGCTGAAGCCACGGAGGGATACGACTGAATAGGTGATTCAACAGCTCAGCGTATTTTATTTGAGCTGTTAATTTATATTTAAATGAACAGTTCTAAGACAAAGCAGTATTAGCACAGATGGTGTTTTCTATTTACAGGAATTTACATAAAATACCAGATGATGCTCAAAGCTCTCTGTCGTGGTTTTTAAACAGTGTCAGCAAGTGAGTGAGTGTGAGAGCCGGAAAGGAGCAGGACCAGGACATAAACTGACGTGATAATGTGACAATAGGACACTCACTCACTTCACATGAACGAGTTACACACTTTAGAAAAAGCTTATCTTTCCACCGATGGCCTCATTTTCTGTTGTAGGTCACATATCAGCAGAAACGAGAGACTTTTGCATGTCCAGTTAAAGTTCTTTGTAGAGGCTCTAAATTGGGCTCAGTCCAATGTTTATGTTTCGATGCTGAGATGTTAGGAGAGGGATGGAGAAAGAAGAGGCTGTCTATTTAGTGTGAACCAGGAAAAAAAGCAGTATACAGTAGTACACACAGCCATCTCTCCAGTGTATATCCACTGTGTAGCATAGAGCAGGCACTCACTCCCCCACAGCCGAGCCAGCACACACTCTCCAGCTTCGTTCCTGCGTTTTCATGGATCTTCCCACCACTTCTCAAAGCCACTGTGAATCTTTGCAGTGCACTGGGGTGGTAATATCAGCTCAGCGCCATTCATGATTTCCCAGAAAATCGTCAGGCACATGGTAGCATTCACCCTCGTCTCCATAACCAATTTGTTTTCTATGGGCTTGTTGTGCATAATTGAGCGAGATCGCAGATTAGGGAAATGGGATAAACTCCTCACCTGTTTGTGGGAGACAGTGGGTGAACCTGTAAGTGGGATTAATTACACAAAAACCAGGACAGGGAAAAAAGGAAACTGCTCCAATTGAGTAGATGTCTCCTTTAACATGCTTGATCATATGTTTTGTGACCTTGTGCATAAGCTGCTTATTAAAATGACACCACTCGTTTCAGGCTGCTTTGAATTACAGCTATATCAGACCTGCACTGTACAGCCTCCTCGTAAATTCCACTCCAGTGACTCCAGGGGAGGTCAAAGTTGACATCCATGCCATGCATCTCGACAAGCTGACTGCCAAAACAACAAAGATGTGATTAATGGATGTTTTTCCGCCCTCATAGCATCTCTCCCTCAAATAGAGTAATGACCCTTTTCGAAGATGTAAGCCGTTGCCACAGCTCATCATATTTTGAGGAGTATTCAAACAACACACAGCTCTTCACCCACTGCCAATTAATCAGGTAGCTAAAGTCAAGTCTGTGGTATTAAGAAAGTGGCTCTGTTAAAGCACATTAGACGTTCTGCACCAAGAAATAAGCTTTTTAATGCATCATTAGCTTCTATTAGTGGTTGAAATTGTTTTTCCACTGAGTAAGATTTTCTACTTCATGCACCATGGTTGTAAGGCAAATACCAACAGTTTTGTTTTCTCTGGGTCTCCAGTGCAGCGAGGAGGTCAACGGCTCTGTAAAGCAATGACGAATTGAACTTAAGCGTCAGAAACGATGCAGTGACTGAGGGTGAAGTGCAGAGCTTTACACTGGAGGACGGTTATTAGATTAGGTGTCGTCGTCCTGCTGCAAAGTGCAACATGTCAAGGGACTGGTGCATAGAAAAAGCTGCAGAGTCTGCACTGTTCTTCCCAATAAGAGTGTGACCACCCTCAAAGACTCTGAAAGGATCTGTTGAGAATCAAAGTGGCTCTGAAGAGTTTGCAGCTGGTTCCACTAGAGTAGCTGCAAACAATGCCAGAGACAATCAGTGTTATGGCCAGGACTGTATGAAAAGACAAAATGTCCACGTTAACAAATCTTTTCTTTGCTGATCTGGTTTGTAGTGATGAAAAGGTAACTGCAGTGTATTTGGTGTTTGGAACATGGAACATAGTACACACATGTAATGATGTAGAAAAGCACATACATGAAAATAAGAATAACTTGAATTAGAGTTACATTTGAACCAATCATCACTGCTCTCCATAATAGCGATGGTTTAAGAATCCTAACCTCAGCCCCCACTCCACCTCCTGCTGCTCTTTGTTAACCAAATTGCCCTGAGCGCACGTTAATAACTGAAAGTGACGCAGTTGAATTTTTCATTTGGATCAGCGTGGGTGGAAAATGAGAGGACAATAATCAAAGAGATTTTTAGCAAGAAAAATTACCTGCGTTGTTAAAAAAAAAAAAAATGAGTGGGGTCAAAAAAAAAATGGTGTTTTGAAAAGAGCTGACAGATTCACAGTGGAGTTAATATAAACCCAATGACATCTGTTTAGGACGGGATTCACGTTCCTCAAAGGAATGGATATAGAGAAGCTGGTGGTTGTATCTTATCATAAGAGTCAATAAAAGAGAGAAAAATATTCAAATAAAAAACAGTTTCTACAAATACTGGATTTTCATTTTCATCACAAAAGTGGTTCTCTAACCCCAGCTGCCTTATTTTCAGATTCAGTGTGGTGTGGCGTCCTGGAGCCGAAACAGCAGAATCTGTCACTGTCTGAAACACTCAGAGGCTGCACAGTAGATTTAACATTTTGATATGTGAAGATGAATATTACAAAACCAGGTCTGTGCCTGGAAAACAAGCCGGAGCGTGAGTGCACCGAGTCTCCAGTGGCTCCAGTGAGGAGCAGCTCAGGACTCTGGTAGTACTGGGCAGCTCGGAGGTGTAAATGTGTGTAAGGCATTAATGTGAAGCGGGATGTTCCTGGAGAAGAGCGTGCATGCTCAGCAAGTCTCCTCTGAATAAATAATGGCTTTAAAAAAATACAATGACAAGGATTTCACATGAAAACTTATGTGCATATTCAGTTTCCCACACATGTGGCCACTGGATGCAATTTGTCATCCACCCTGCAGTTCCGTCAGGTCCTCCCTTCCTACACCCGCCTCCCCCCTCGGCTGCTTAGCAGTTAAGTTGGGAATAACCTATGCTTTGTGATGGGTTGTTAGCTTGCTCTCCAAGGCCATTCATATTTTATGTGACAGCTTGGCGAGAGCCGAACTCACCAGGAGACACAACTACAGGCAGTTTACAAATTAATGAGCGGCTCTATCTGCCAGAGAAGCTGAGTGTCATCATGGCTGTATTGACTGGGAGGTCACTTGGGGAAAAAAAATGCATGATGATGGATTGAGAAATAATGTGGCCAAAAAAAAAAAGATGGTTATGAAAGGGGCTTTTCACTGCCTCCACAAAGGTGGCTCATTACCGCACAAGTCAGAGGGAGAAAGGGCACAGAGGGAGGCAGAGATGGACAAAGTTGAGGAGGAATGAATGGAGGAGCAAGGAGAGAGGGTGTTACTGAGACAGAGGAGACAGATGGGATGGGTGTGATGGCAACCCTGAGAGTAGCAGACCCACAGAGAGGGGAAGGAGGGACCCAGGTGAGTCAGGGATGGACCCACATGGAGAAGGCAGTGTTGGAAAGATGGATGGATGGATGGATGGATGATGAAGGGGGAAAGCAGCAGTGATTACAGGCCTTGTTGTGTGGTTGCAGAGATGGAGAAGCCGCTTTTTCAGTTCTGCCACTCTGCATTAACCCAGCAGAATGAAATATTCAGCCATTAGGCCTCGGCTGAAACACATCCAGTGCCTGGGCTCATGCAACATTTAAACACCATTCATGTTCTATTCATTACAAGGGGCCTATTACATATAATCATCATTTTGGTTTAGTTTGTACTTTAAGAGACACACTTCTGTTTTTATCTGTAAGTGCAGCACTGCATGTGAGTCGAGAGGTGAGAGCAGCAAGTCAATACCGACTTCAATTAGGCCTGAAATCATTGGTAAACATTGCCTGGGATTTGATGTTCTCAAACCACACAGAGTGATGGAATGCTTTCTGCTTCCCGTTTGTTTCTCCTTCCCAGAGTCTGAAGTGACGACGGTGAACCGCTGCCTGGATGCTGCCAAGGCGTGTAACATAGATGAGACGTGTCAGAAGCTGCGTACGGAGTACGTCTCCGCCTGCATCCAGCCGTCGGCCCGCTCAGGGCCATGTAACCGACCAAAGTGCAACAAGGCGCTGAGGAAGTTCTTTGACCGCGTTCCCCCCGACTACACCCACGAGCTGCTGTTCTGTCCATGCACCGACACGGCCTGCGCAGAGCGCCGGAGGCAAACCATTGTGCCGTCCTGCTCCTACGAAGACAAGGACAAGCCCAACTGCCTCGCTCAGCTGCGGCTCTGCAACAGCGACTACGTGTGCAGGTAGAAATGGGAAATGTTGTCTTACATGCTGCCGGTTGCCAAGAACATTTTTACCCTTAATTCCCTGAGTTGGCATCACTCGGCCCACTGAACTGACAATAAGCAGCATCCATGTTAGAACTCAGCTACTGAAAGTCACATCACATTAACGCTGAACCTTCTGCAGAGCATGTGGTAGTTATTAGGTATCTGCTGCTCTGCGTTCTTGTTTGGTCTTCACACAGAATGAAACTGAATTTGCAGAGACTTGAGACTAAGAAATTGGTGAGTCTAGACAGCAAGCACAGATTGATTTGAAAAATCCTGGTGCGTTCAAATGCTGCTGTGAAGCTCTGATGTCCAAGATTTGAGGCTGAGCGAAATGTTTTTTGACACAGGCAGAAAGTAGTAGGAGAAACAGGCTTTGATACACTATATGAGCTGATGGAGTCCTTGTGTTTAACTTGTTAGCAAACACTTGCCTGAGGTTTCTGACACATCCAGCATCTTGTTTGATCTGCCAACTCCTAAGAAAACCATCTTGGTCTCTTTGTCTTGTTAGATGTTTGACCAGCTTCACCAGCCACTTGTTTACTTTGGCTCTTTGTCATATTAACACTGGACAAATATTCTACAATTGGCTTGTGTGAGCGAGAGGGGAAGTCTGTGAGACCTGCAGGCTCTAATGCTACCACTTCACTCTGCGTGCATATAAAAGCAGACTTGGCTGAAATTAGCATTCATGTGATGTCGCGTTTGTGTCCACCTGATGAATGAGTTTCTGAGACTCTCCTTTTTCCTCTCTTTTGGTCTCCTAAGACAAACAGTTCACTTTTAAATGCTAAATGTCCCTTCTCTCACCACCCAGTGGGCGGGTAATGTATGGTCAGTTTATTTATTTTTTATTTTGCTGAAAACAGTTGTCTGCTGCTGGAAACAGGATTTGATGAGAGAAATGAGACTAAGCTGCAACATGATGGAGCTATAAAACCTATAGACACTAAAAGGTTTTGCTGAGCTATAGATTTAGGTGTAATAATTCTCTGTATGACTTGACACACCCACTTCACATAAACGCAGCTGATTCGATCTTAATATATAATAAATAAGGATTAATGCAGCTTCATGCCCTGCAATTGAATGGCAAAAATTACATGGTAAACTCAAAATAAATCACCATAATTAGTGGATTGGCTGAAATGCTGAGGCAATATTTACATGCAAATTTGCGCCACTGACCGATAACAATCTGTGCTGACAGCGCTGACCTTTGACTACATGGAGACTCCAGGATAGAGGGAGCTGCTGCAGCTGAGCCGTCTTCAGCAGCGCCTGTTTGTTCAACCCAATAAAAAAACACACAAAAGAGACATTATTTGTTAGATAAGAGACATGAGTTAATTATAGAAATATGTCAGTGTGTGGTTAGTTAACAGCTAAGATAACTAGCTTGTTAACTGCCAGCTAGCTTTGACAGCTAATAGCTGCCTCCTGCTACCATCTTCCCTGCTGTCAGCATTTTAGTCACAAGAGTTCATTCACCCTGAGGTGTTTATGCTCAAGTGCATATATTGAAACTTTACAGCAGCACATGAACGCACCAAGCAAAGAGGCTTCCAATTAAACTACTGTCAACTTTAACTTGGATTATTAAAAGGAGAGAGATGCTGACAGACACTGGATTACTCACCCAGGAGAAGCTGCAGCGAGCTGATTTTGATGAGTGAAAACAACGTGTGGCGCTATCTCCACCGCCGTTGTCTTCAATGTGAAGTGCTTTGTCCCTCAGGACAATAAATGGCATTGTGTATCTTAGAAGATAGGTCTGGCTGGTATGATATGTTCATTTGAATTTAATTAGTGAGCTATGTTTAATTAATTCAATTGTTATACTCATTAACTGTGTTTAATTAGTTCAATTAAATTCTGTATTCATTTTCTAGGAGAAGCAGCCACGCAACAAGCAGCCACGTGAAATAGTCATTATGAGAGCAGCCATTATCACTTGGGATTCACACATGGCTTTGCTGCCAAAGTGCTGGGAAAATATGTATTAACATAGAGCCAAGACATCATCAGGCTCAGAGAGTACTTTGCAGAAAACGGACCCTATTAGGGTCATCTTCAAATGATCTGAATAAGCATATTTATTCTGAGCTAAATCCCGGTGTACACTGATGAAAACAAAGATTTCTCTCCATTTTAAACTGACTGTAAACATCCAGTAATATGAGGTCATTAAAATGCAGAGGGTGTATTTCTCTCTGTCACTGGAGACTGAAAACATGGAGTTCTGAGACCCATCCAGTCAGCCTCCTCTCTCTGACAGCAAATGGTCGCCAGCATTTAATCTAGTTCCTCTTCAAATGTCAGGAAGACAAAGGGCTTCATCTGTCACGGCTATCGATCAGGCATTATTCTCCCCCCGCCGTCCCGATGGATGGTGCGTCTCAAGGCTCCTGTGCAGCCCACCAATCCCGCACCAGTCAGCTAGCATTAACCGGCAGCCTGCAGAGGATGCCTTCACTTAGCACAAAGCCTATGAGTTTTACGCACATCCTCACAATGACGTGACAAATGAGGGGAGAGCGGGGAGTCGTGGTGCCCTGAGGGAATCCTGTTGCAAATGCCAGTCGACGGGGGCCGATGATGCGATATGATGGCCGCGATAGCCTTGTATGATGATGATGATGAGGCTAGATGTCTGGGCGGCAGGCGGGAAAGGTGAAGGAGTGAAGGCAGAGCAGCTGTGGGAGGAAGTATTTATGTGGAAGATCCATATTTGTCTAATCTCCTCGTGGCCAGGCCTGCCAGACAGCACCCACGGTATTTAGAGAGCAGAGCCAAGGCCTATCTATGCCCCTCATTGACTCTTTACAGCCTGGCAGCCTTCCAGAAGACGACAGGCGGAGGAACGGGGTGGGGGGAGGAAAGAAAAAGAGGGATGAATGTCACCAAGGGTGACTGGAGTGGGACTGAAGCGCTGCAGAGCGGGAGATCTTGAAGGGCGGAGGGAGTTAATGTAGGAGAGCATGGCTAGGTAGATGAGCATTGTGGGTTTCAGATGCTCTACCTGTCGTTGAGAGAAAAGTACCGGTGCTGGCCGGCCATCAGTGACAAGATGTGTGCATCAGCCAAGCACGAGTAAATGATGGATGGCATGTTATTGCTCCCACAGGTCTCGCTGGGCACAGTTCCAGTATGATTGCCAACCCTCCGAGCAGAGCGCCGGTGGCTGCAAGCAGGAGAACTACGGAGCATGTCTACTTGCGTACACCGGCCTGATAGGTAAGAACTAAATCTTCCTGTGCCAGCCCTGGCTCGCCCGCCTCCTGTGATGGATCGGGAACAAAAAGGTTTTAGAGGGAGGAAGGTGGAGGAGCAGACGAGTGTGCCGAACAGGGCTGAAAAGAATGAATCAAGGATTGTGATGAGAAGTGTGGTTCAATGATCGATGGAGCGCTGATTAATGCGGCTGCAGTGTGCGCAGCCAAGTCGTTGGCATTATAAGTAGTGCAATTACAACTATTGACCGCTGTTTTGAGAGAATTATCCCTGATGTGGCGATGAGTGGGAGCGGGCAGAGGCGTAGAACGAGGCTGATTGTGCTTCAGATAGAAACTTAACAAAAGATCACATACTGTACAAAAGGTTGTTAAAAACCACTCAGGCTAAACATGTCATTATGGGACAACAATACAAAACTCTACTGCTGCAAAGGGGGAGGGGGGTAGAGGTGCTGTGTTTTGAGGGACTGAAGAAGATACAGACAGAAAGCTGTGCAGCAGTGATTGGCCGTTTCTAGACAACTGAAGTAGAAGTAGGACTCTGAGGTGGTGTTGTTGTTTGGAAGCCTGGGACCCAGAAAATCGATGGAGGTAAATCAGAACTTTTTCGCCACACTGCCTCAAAGTGAAGCAATTTTATTTCCCACCACCCTTACAAATACAAGCTACAAGGCTATATTACCCTACCCAGTGAATGACTTCCCAATCATTTCCTGCTGAAAAGCTCCAAAGGCAGAAAAGAATGAAAAGAATACATCTGAGAGACCTCTGTGATGGCGCCTGGACTTTGCACCGGGGGCCGCTGCCGCTTATCAAAGCTGAACCGAAGCCACCTGCCCCGGCAGATATGCATGTAAGAAGAGCAGGGAACTAAAGGGAAAGCAACTGTACTTGTTGTTTGGACTTGATCGGCGTAAGGATCACATAGGGCTCAGTGAGAGATCAGCAGGAGGATAGTGTGTATAAGCAAGCAGCTCTGTCTCTTTTTATCTATATCACATTTCAAGTAATTGCAAGTCACAAGAGATCGGAGTTTTTTCAGCTTGTTTCCAACATCTATTCCTCTAAAACATTAAATACACACCGACTGACTTTGTTGGCTCAGCTATGTTGAGTGTTATGAGAAAATGTGATTGAAGCAGTCAACATTTGATCACCAGGCAGCCTGCCTAACTAACCTGCCAGTCTGTGTCTCTGTCTTTATACACGTCGCTTTCATCTATTTAGCTTTTCAAATTCCTCTCACTTTCTCTCTCAGTGAATGCATTTACATGCGCACTAATAAGTCAGTCTTAACCTGATTAGGGCAACACTGGGATGATAGAAATTGCCACGTGTAAAGGCCTTTATTTGATTATCGTAATCGGTTTGAGGTCATAATCAGGCTAAGCTTAACAAGATTAAATCAGCCAGGCTCCTGCTCATACGTTCTCAGGGACCTTAAAACCTCCCAATCAAACTTTCATCTTGCTTTTCTTTCAAAGCTGCACCTTTTATGAAGCCATTACAAGATGAACATTTGCTCTAAAGGCCACGGAGGTGGATTAACCAAGAATATTCAGATAACTTCCTGTTTAGATGAGCTCATGGGGAGATTCAGTGATTGTGTTGTGTTGTGTTGTGTTGCTTCCCTCCGGCAGGAAGCACAATAACTCCCAACTACCTTGACAACTCCACATCCAACGTGGGACCCTGGTGCTCCTGCACAGCGAGCGGCAACCAGAAGGAACAATGCAACGACTTCCTGGCTTTTTTCCACGACAACGTCTGCCTGAGTGAGTACCACCCGTAACAGAGAGACACCCCTCCCCCGGCACTTCCATAACAGTACAGTAACAACCCTGACAAAGAGCCAGAATAACTGCGAGGATTGAATGAGTCGTAACTTGTGAATAGAATAAACAAGGACACTTTCATGGTGCAAATAACTCTCTGGCCTGAACCCACTGACTGAAAGTCTTTACTTTGGTTGGTTTTAGAGAGTGGAAGGAAGTTGGCTGGTTGTTAGCCTGGGGCTGCTAAATAGAAGCAAACTGCCTACCCACCCATACGTATATGAACACTTTGGAATCACCTAGTTTTCTGCCTTAATTGGTCATAAAATGTGGTCTGATCTACATCTAAGTCACACAAGACAAACACAATGTGCTTCATGTCATTATTGAACACATGCATTAAAAAGTCACAGTGCTGGTGGAAAAAGTAAGTGAACCCTTGGCCTTAATAACTGGTTGAAACTTCCTTTGACAGCAATAAACTCAATCAAGCACTTCCAGTAGGTGTTGATCAGACCTGCACGACGCTCAGGAAGAACTCTGGCAGCATGAATCTGCTCTTTATTCACTGTGATTTTCTTACTTGCACATCTGTATCAGTGGCATACACAGAAAATCTACCCAGATGTTGAATTCCATGGGCCAGATTCATCCTGCTATCAATTCCAGCTCCGTCTTTAACACGGACATGAGATCTTTTCATCTAACTTTTGGCAAGAAAGTGAAGAGAATAGATAGAGCATTTAAAAGAAAGCTAAATTAAAGAAGATTTGGACTCATAACCTCAGTGTATAAACTCTTCATCAGACTTTCATCTAATTTTACTTTCTTTGCTTTTCTGATATGAAATGCAACATCTATGATCGCAGACAAACACCCCTGGGGAGTTATGGCATCGGTGACAGATCAGTGACACAATGTGTTTATTTCAGTCAATATTCATTTATGTCTTTGCACAAATAAGACTTGCAGACAAACATACAGCAGCAGACTCCAGCGACATTAATCAAAGACTGTGACACACAGTAAAAGGTTATGACACATAATGTTATTCTGTTTAGAAATGCAGAAAAAAGTTATTGATGGAACATAAACATGTCTGCATCTGTGGCAGCACAAATGAGACAACAAAGATATCAGTGACTGATAAATTGCAGCTGATGGCGCACAATGATTATCCACTAATCTTCTTCAGACTTTTACCTTTTGTTGTAGGTTTTTATTACAAATAAAGCAGCTGTGATGATAAGAGATCATCGCTTCGATTGAGTGATAGCACCAGTGACAGAAGAATGACACCAGTGACAAAGTAACACAAACAGTAGCTGCTGGTGTCACAGCCAACTCTGGAGTTTATTTTGGGGTTTTTTATTATTTCTAACAACAAAAGAAGACGAGTTCTTGCAAAGCTGTCGAGATGAGTAACAACACCAGTGACAGACCAATGACACCGGTGACAGTACAAAGCAAAACCGCAGCTGCTGTCACGCAGTGACAAAACAGAGTGTCACTGTTTCTTAAATTTATTCGAGGCCGTGTCTTAGTGCAATTATGACAAAGAGAAAAAGCATCAGTTTCTCATCAGACATCTCACATCATCTGGCGTCTGATTCCACCAGACGCGCTCTCTGCATCATGTTCCTCGGCTGCCAGACACCGTCCGGTGCCAGTCAGGCTGTTGTGCCAAACTCCGTTGGACTGGAGACTCTCACCCTCCTGATTTCACACCAGGACTGTCTCTCTCCGACCAGTCCAAGTATCGAGTATGATATCACACATATGACAGGTCATAAAACAGGTCTAGTTTCATGGATCCTGTGGCAAGACGATGTTTGTGAAGCCTTTGAAAGGACATGATTTTCTAGTTTAAGTGTGTTAAGTGAAACAGTTAAGGAGCCCTGGTTGAACTTCATGTGGCAGCAATAACCTCAAACAGGAGTTGTCTGTGACCTGATTAGAGAATACTTTAAGCAGCCAGGGTTTAAGCGATGGCTACAGCAGCCTTACATGTGTGGTTGTAATCAGAGATGGCTAAGCAGCATTCAAGTCTAACAATTGCTACTTCACTACTTCAGAAAACCAAGGCCACTCTGAACAAAGGTGTAATATGTCTGAGAGAACTTGATATTTCTATGAAGAGAACAATTTAACCTCAAATGAAGAGATTGTATAAAACCATGTGTAACTTCAGCACCACGGACAGCGTCATGGCAAATAGTAGTGAAGTTAACATGTAACTTGAAGAATTACACTCATAATCTACTACTAACTACTAATTAAATAACTAGATATATGACATATATTACAAAAACAAATAATGCATATTCTTTTGCGTAGTAGCTATAACAGCAACTTCCTGTGTGAAGTCCTGCCCTCAGCACTAAGCTCCGTGCAACCGTGCACCCTGATTTGCATTTGGTTGACCCGTGAACAGAGATGTTAACCAGCTCCGATGACTCCTTTAAGCCTTCAGCTTTTACTCTGCACAAGTTTTAGCTCACCGATCATTGAGCATTGTGTCTTTGGAGTGATCTTAGCTGGATGCTGACTTCAATGCAGAGCAGCCACAGAGACTGAAACATCTTCATTTACACCCGATTTCTCCGACTGTGTACACCCGATTTCTCCGACTGTGGACTGATGAATATTTAAACTTTTGGAGAAAACCCTCTGTGACCTTTTCAGCTTTATGCTAATCAACAATTCTTGATATGAGGTCTTCCGAGATCTTTTTCTTTTTCTATTTTGTGAGGCGTGTTTCGCATTAGCAGATGCTTCTTGTGAATAGCAAACTCAAGATGTTAGAGTGTCAAAGCAGCTCCTGCTTACTTTCATTGATTTGACACCCCGTTCCGGTACCTGGCTGTTGTTAGCTTTTGTGGACGCCATTAGTCGGTAGGTTGACGCACTGACTCCAACCTATACTGAAAAATTTAATGATGGAGCAAGTGTGGTCAAGGATACAACCAACGTACACATAAATACAGATGATTTTCAAAGAGTCCTCTCACTCAGTCTGATGTTTTGTCCCCCAGCAACAACAATAAAGGATAATGATAAGAGACTGCGCTGCATTCAGGATGTAAAACTACAGCCTCGCAGTATGTTGCTGTATACATTATAAATGAACAGCAGATGTGTATTTCAGTGTCGTTGTAAAACATAAAAATGTACAGGCAAAACAGCTCATATCAAAATTGAATATGTGACTCCTGAATCACAGCAGAGAGGCCGGAGGGGCACACATCTGGTTTAAACTCAAATTAAGTCGACTCACATGTCATACACCTCCAGGGGCAGAGGCGATGTTTAATCAGTATTTATCAGTTTTTTTTGTACGTACAGGCAGACACGGCAGACGTTCACAGGCTGGGTGGCTAGTATGAAAAGACATGGCACCAGACACCAGCTTTAAGTTCAGTTCTTGAAAGGTTCAGTGAAGAAGACTTGGGAGACTGACTGTCAAAAAGTTCAGTGCAGAAACAAGAAAGAGAAAAGAGCATAAAAATAACAGTGTGGAGGAGAAACGCCAACAAAAGGAAAGAAAAGATGTGCACAAGAAGAATAAAATAATATTACTGAAGAACTCAAATGATTCATTAGAGGTGTCATTTTCCTCTCAAGTGACAAAACTCTCTGTACAGTGAACCACTTACTAATTGTATTAGCTGTGCTCCACAAAGACAACGCCACTCGAAGTAAAGTAATGGGTTTTAATTGGTCGGTGCTTCAAAGTAGCGGGTGACAGAAAGAAAAATATTCTATTTTTTTTTTTTTCTTTTAGATTTCTGAAAGTTAAAACTCTTAAAGTAAGTTTGCACAAGTCAAGCTCTGATGATTAATATTTGTAAAAAGCAAATGTCACTTAGAAGCACAGGATATGAGTGTGTTAAAACTGAGTATGATGACTCAGAGCCGAATGCTGGACAGCTTGAATAAACATATTAAAAACTGATTTGGTGATTTTCTTTTTTTTTAAAAGTGCGATGAATTTGCTTGAAAGCTTGAAGCCTTTTAAGAGACAGACCAGACTACTAAGAAAAGTCCGTTTATATCCAGATTATATACAGGAGCACTCATGTGTCTGTAGGAATTAGGGAGTCTGGATCCATGAAGGGTCAGATGACCTTGTTATAGAGGGGTCAAGGTGGATTGACCCTGACCAGAGACCCTTGTTAGGTTCACATGTCTGAACCAACAATCAATCAATCAATCAATCAGAATCATTCCTTAATCATAACCAAGTGTTTAATATCTTTTCACTCCAGCACAAAGTGAGATCTAACACAGTTGTTGTTGTTTTTTGCCTAAATCCAACCAAACTCTTTTCATAAAGCTGAACACTTAACTTCAGTGGTTTTTGGACACTGACAGTGATGTCAGATCACAGACTGTGTTTTTCTAAACGGCACTTTTAAGTCATGACTCGTCTTTAGCCACATGGATTCGGTTTACTCCAGTGAAGTGTCCTCAGTGTCTTCTATTCACTCTAAGGCCTTTGCGTGATTCTTTTCATATCTCTGCCTTTGTGATGTCAGAATCGGGGACGCTGCATTTGACAGTATTTATAACTTAAGAAAATGACCATTCAGCAGTAGATCTCACTTTTATGCAGTGATTGGCCCGTTATGCAAAGCTGTGAACCTTTCTCTCAACTTCCCTCTTCACTTCATTCTTCGCCTACTTCTCTAACTTTTTCCTCTCCACCAAGTGAGACGCAGAGGAGAAGGCTGTCAGTGTTTGCCGCTTTCCCCATTTGTAAAATTCAACGAGTTGAGAAACACAATGACGTGTCAGAGAGTTCCTGGAGAGAAACCATGCGGGCAGCGTGATGGAGGCCAGAGGAGACTGTGGAGGCTCTCTTCACCTTCGCCTCCAAGCCGAGCGTGTCCATCTGGAACAGCTATTAACCCTTTTTGCCTGTAAATGCACTCGGACAAAACGTCACATAGGCAAGTGGCTCCAGAGGAAATGTGCCGTGTCGCAGCTTGTTGGAAATACAATATAAAATATGCAGAACATAAATACACTCGTGTAAACTCTGTACAGATTGACCCCCCCCCCCATGCTACCTGGCATGCATCAGGCAACCAGATGATGACTTCAATAACAGAACAGAAGATGCTTCTGTTCACTCTGAAATCATCCTGTAGTGACTTAAACATCCCAGAATAGTCACATATGTTTTGTTTTTTTTTTCAACTGGTTGATGGATGTCTTGTTTTTCAGAGAAACTCCTCATGTGCATCTTGCAGCCAGGACTCAGTCTTACTAAGGCAGCTCCTATGTGCTGTTTACTGTAAGCTCCTTAGAGACCCAGAAAAACAAACGTCAGACTGACTGGCCTCATTTCCCTGCGCCTGTGCAAAAAAAACAAAAAAAAAAACACTCCTCCACTTCTCCTGCCTGAGCAAATGGCTGAAGCCAATGAGCAAGTATGTGATAATAAGGATGAACAAGTTTCTAATGGGAAAAGGCGATCCATGGACCAGTGATGCACGTCGCACACTCGTCTTAATTGGAGTTCAGTCTTGTTTGCCAGGCGCAGGCAGGCCACACTTCTATTTTGGGGAGAAAGTGTAATGATTTGGCAAAGAGAGTTTGGATTCGAGCCAATAATTGAGAAAATGAATCCGCCCCGAGAGAGCTCCTAAAACGTCTCTCATCTCGTTCTCTCGTGTTCCTCGTGTAACGGCGGCGTACGGAATAAAGTGTTATTCGTTTTGACAAGAGCCAAAAGACTCTCCTGTCCTTCAGCGGTGGCTCTGTTTAACAAGTGGACAGCAGCACTGTCAATTAAATAAATCTTCCTTGTCTGTTTTGGAGCGGACATCTTTTTGTGTGTGTGTGTGAGTGAATTCAGCATTATTTTTTGCACGCCGGGGCCCCTGTGGTGCCACTGCTCAGGGGCCTTCTTGCTGAGACTGGACTTCAGATGGCCTTTGATGACTTTGTAATTGAGCATAATTTGGTTTCCTGCCTCCGAACTAATGAGGTGAACAGAGAGGATAGTGGCCGGGAAAGAATACAGTCGTTTTCAGACAGACAAAGGGGAGAAAGTGGAGAAGAAGAAGAAAAGCTCAGTCTCTGGAGTGAGCGCACTCAGGTTTTTAAAAAACAGCTGTCACCCTGCCTTACCTCCTCATCACAGCCATAATAACCACATCACTATGCAGAACAGCAGCTCTGGACTTCTCCGTTTGCTGAAAGCTGAGTCTGTCAGGGAAAAATGAGAGGACAGATGGAGGTGAAGCTCATTTATTTCTGCAATTATTTTAATTCTTTCTGGAAGTTAAATTGGTAGTGTAACAGGAGAAAGTGAGTGGAACCGGCAATATGGCAAGAAGGTATGGGGACAGGAAGGGGGCGTGCACAGGAAGAGCTCTGCAGAATGGCTTCAGATGAAACTATGAAGTGAGTATTGAGAGAGAAAAAAAAAAACAATAAACCCTCGGGGGAGAAAGTTGAAAGTCACAGAGATGTGAGATGGCGGTGCTTAAACAGCCGTGTCCAAACATTTACAAAGCCTCTGTCACAACAGCTTACCGCTGAAGATATCAATTGGCACTTCATCTCTGCGTGATGGTGGGTGGCAAGGCAGGGTGGCGAGCAGCTGGAGTCGAACCCCTCGCCTCTCTCATCCGTCAGCCTGCCAGGGGATCGCTGCACGCTATCAAGCCCTAACTGCACACTCTCCCACCTGTCCTACCAATGCTAATGACCCAGAGCACCATCAGCACGCCGGTCCACGGCCTCCACTGCAAGAAGCTGCTGATGCATACATACCCTCAGCCATGCTCAATCTGTTTTCCCCACTATTGACCCGTTTCTGTGGTGTTGCAACTTTCAGATTCCCTAATTAGCCGCAGAGCTGCTGGGTCACCCATCCAGCACCTCCATCTCTGTCTAGTAGCTGACACTCAGTGCTGCTGGCACCAGTGGAGGGAGTCGAGTCAAAGCTCCGCATTGATCGCTGCAGAATTTGTTTGCAAAAGGCAGACTATCTCGGGAGGATGGATCAATTTGTTATCATCCTGTGAGAAATCAGTATTTGTGTGTCACACCCCGATACTCCACACTAGGCTCTGAAATCCCATCACTAATAACCAATGAGTTGCTTCTGAAATCGGAGGGTTTTCGCTGGCGAACAGATGGAATAATGGTGTGATTTTCACGTCTAAGCACCCACATCCATCTTATAGAATAAGCTGGGGATATTAATTGATGAATCTCTCATTCATGTCTTCATTTGAGCATATTTTAATTGAAATGACTTTCATGCAAACGTAATTGCTGCCGAGTAGCCCATTAGCCAAATGAAAATGAATGCTTATAGAATATTAATTCATCATATGATCATAAGTCATTCTGCTTGTCTGAGAACTTGATGGAACTGGTTTCCTTTGGGGTGTATGAAACCATATAAATCCACCAGACAGTAAATTACACACGGAGCTGAATGTACATACTGTAATATCCCTCCCCGTCACAGCCTACTTACTGTAAGTGTCCTATTTAAATATTCACCATGGTCATTATATCACATCATTACAGACAACTGACAGATGAAAAATTGAAAGGCTGAGCAGGGTTTCCAGTCGTATTTTTCTTTTTCAACATCCTACTCTTTTTTAACCTGCTCATTTAAATACTCGGAAATTGAACATTTCCACTCTGGACCATTATTGGTATTAGAGTTACACTCTTTTTCTTATTTTTTAATTCACTGCAAATCAATGTCAGTAAAGTTTCCATAATATGGTTCAAACAATGTATATATGAGCATATTTAAAAGCATATAGATGAAGTTAAAGAGGAACTATGCCTGATTTTTACCTTAATTAAACAGCTTCAGAGTGACTGTGATGGTTAAATGACTTGTTACAGGAAGAACGGAGGCTCTCTGTCTTCCACCTAGCGTTTCTTGGCCGACAACCAACTTTGCAAGATCAGCGCCTCCGACCCGGTGTCCCAGCTCTCGTCTCTGCAGCACCGTGACACAAACCCACCCCGTAACCTGAAATCTCCTGTTCATTACAAATAAGACTACACATTGTAAAGTGTGTATGATATATAATGTTATCCACGTCAGTAGACATCGCTCCACGCATTGCGGTCTTGCCGGCTTTGTTGAAAACAAATGCACATGGCTGAGGAGGCGAGAGGAGGCTTAGCAGAAGGCAGGTGTAGTTCCCCTTTAAAGGAATATTTATTAACACATAAAAATCTGTTTAAAAAAAAACTTATTCTGTCATAAATCAATTACTGAACGTTGTCATAGATACAGGGATAAGAAGTGCAAGACAAAAGTCTTCGGCCTCATCCTTGTTCACTTGTTTGACTTTGTCAAACACACCTGACAGTGAAGGGATAAACCGGTGTGTGTGTGTGTGTGTGTGTGTGTGTGTGTGTGTGTGTGTGTGTGTGTGTGTGTGTGTGTGTCAGTCAGGTGAAGATCCAAACCCCAACATCGAAACCATCTGTTCATTTAACTGGATTAAATCCAAACGTGAACATTTGCGTCTCGCACACCCATTAAAGAGAGAAAACACATCTCCTTCCTCCAGTTGTCATTTTAAATTAGCTTCTGTTTCGACAACTTAACAACAGTGAATGACAGCGAGTCACTTGTGTAAACACGCATCCTAACAGGTGCACGCACTGTGAAGATTTGGCAGCAAAATCAAACCCTTGTTCTTTGTGGATTTTGTTTAGTTTTGTTTTGTTAAAACTTTTCTTCTTCCTTTAAAAATGTTTTGAGCAACTTGAATCTGCAGAGCGAGCAACAACACAACATTAACATACAACTTGTGGCTCTTTAGCTGCTAAATGTTCCTAGCAGACAGTCGTTATCTAGAGTGTGCCAGTTGGCGCGGGGCAGCAGAGCAGGTTCACCAGAGCTGGCTTTTCTGAAAAACAAAACACTGTGAAACTTGACTGACGTACAGCAGCTAGAGTTCTTAGATTTATATAAATAATGGATCAAATGTGAGAGGAGAGTTTCTGCTTCTGATGACCCAGCCCCCACCTTTTGCTGCTGTGTTTAGTTTTCTAGCCCACAACTTTATTGTTCTTTGTTTTTTCTGACGGTTCAATAAATCCACTGTAAATTCCTGCAGTGCATTGACCTGCAGACGGAGGAAGTTAGGGACTAACTGGTGACCACCGCGGAGGAGTTAGTCGAGATCAAACAAAAGACCCAAAGTCAGAGAGAATATTCTTCTGTTTCTGCTGAACGTGCATCCAGGCTGTGGAGATCGTTCGTCATAGTTGTGTCCACAACTTTTTTCTGCTGCCCCCAAGTGGCCAATAACCTGTTACTGCAGGTTTTAAGAAGTTAACGTACTTTGTAGAGTCAGGAGGAAGTGCAGAGTACACGTCATCGTATGGTGTGTGATTATAAAATATTGACTAGTGCAGCTTCCAGTGATGGTCACTGTCCATCACAGATTGTTAAATTATTATTGAATGTATCGTCAGTGAAGTTTTAAAATATGAGCTGATTTTGTGACATTTTTAGGTTGAACAAGTTTCAAGTAGTTAACATTCATTTATATGGAGTTAAATCAAAAACAAAACAATAACTCATTTATATGTTCATATATCCATTTATATAGAAGCCGTGTGTTTAGTGTGAGATGCAGCAGCTGTGGACTTTTCCTCTGAAAAGCTGATAAAAATGGAAATAACTGAAGCAGAAGTTCTTCCAAACTGTAATGAAGTATATGAGTAAATGTACTTGTTTACATTGGCTCACTCTGTGGGTGTTTGTGTGTGTGGTTGTGTGTGTGTTTATAGCTTCGTTCCAGCTTGAGAGGCAAGAAGCAGCAAGGACACCGCTTAAAGAACAACTATTCCAACACTCCTTTTATCGCTGACACTTTGTAAAGCGCTGCATAAACATGAGTGATGAAAGGTAGATGTTGGACCCCACCTGCTCCACCACCCACCTCACATCAGCATCCATCAAACACACTCTAACAGTCTTAAACTGTAACATGATGCTGCGTTTAGATTTCAGATGTGGAAGTGTTTTTGAGCTGACAGCAGGAGACACAGGTTGCGGGCATCGACAGCCGGAGCCAACGTAGTAAACTCTTCAATCTGGTGTTTTGTTGAACCTACTTGTTTCGCTGCTGATGCTGCCTGGCAAATCAAACCCTGTTTAACATCACCATTGTTTGGTGAGTGGATGTCATGACTCAGCTGTTGTGCTGCTGCGGCTGGCAGAGTGGTGATGTTGTCAGCCATGTTCAACAGGGCCAGACCCGGTCGACCTTACTCTCAAGTGCCACTGAGCTCTATATGGTTCAGGTTTATATCCATAACAACGAACCTGTGCAGAGAAGTGTTTATCAATCAGTAAACACCTCCCCGCTCTTTTGAGTGTGTCTGTATTAGAAACAAGGTTTACATGAAGTTTGCTTTGTAAAATCCCTCCCTCCAGTGCCTCATTCATTTCTCACATGAATTATTAGCATTAAATAACATGATTAATTTCCGCTGTTCGCCGCTGCTTCTGCTGTGGAGGACTTTCAGCAGGTATTATTGGTTTAAAGCGCGTCGGTGCTCCACTGTCCGTGACCAGCTAAAGAGAGGATCCTGCCAGGCTGAGTGAGTCTGAGAGTGTGCGTGTGCATGTGTGTGTGTCCTTGTGTCCTTCACTGAAGCATTTCCACAGTATAATTCATATTATTTCGACCTTACCGTGAAATCAATCTTTGTGCATTAAATCAAACATTGTGCACACAAATTTCATCAAGATTACAACTTGGTACATGGCAGGAATTGAAAGAAAAGCCCTTCAGCTCCAGGACGAGAGTATCTCCATCAGCTACAAGTGTTTTGAACTTCAGTCTAAAATGATTTTATCTTTATCTCACAGTGAGACACAGAGTGTGGAAAGAGACCGGCCCTGCACCTTGTGGCCAGTACGGATGTGAAGTGGGAGGAGATGTGGACTCTGGGAGTGTTTTTCTCAGCATGTGCAGCCATTTAAATGTTTTATTTAAATGATATTCCTAATATTACTCAACATGGGAGCGCAGCACTCCTGGATAATGTAACAGTCATGTTTTATCCATCATTTTGGCTCAAAATCCCATGTGGCTTTTTCTCATGTGTTGCCATGGAGAAGAAGCCCCACAGATCAGCCAATCAGAGTTATTTATTTAAATTTTAAAAAAATTATGCAACTTTTACCTCAGCACCTAGAGACTCTACTGCACTTCCACTTTGCAGCCCTGTGCCCACCCACAGAAGGCCGTGCACAGTTTTTAGAGCAACAGAATGAGGCCAAGAAGACACTGCGCTTGAACGCATCCCTGGACGAGCAGCACAGCGATCAGATTTAAGTCTAATCAAACACCAGGAGAGCCGGTTCTCCACATGTCTGACCCTCCTACAGCCACTGTGTCTCATATACACACTGCCATACGTACATGCTGTCACTTTCCCTCACAGGCAGTATCATTCTGCTCTCATCAATGATGCTTCTCACATGGACTGTAATTTGTTTCTCAGACGCACTGTCACTCTCTTTCAAACCCCTCTGCCCATGTAATCATGGTATATCTGAGATTATGACTATAATTAATAACCGTAAGAAACACCTTTCTCGGGTGCTTCATGATTTCCACAAGATTCAACTACAATATTTACACAGTGTGCACTATACGTGTTGAATAGTAAACAGAGGGTGGTTTTGAATGCAGCCTCAGTGTTGTAGACCAGCAGGAAGGTCGGACATGACTCAGATTCACTCATTGTCTGGGAAATTTTTCACCTCCATCTTTTAATGCTCCCCCACAGCTATTTAGGTGAGCTAGTCGGCAGCCCTGCTGACCAGGAGAGAAGAAAAAAAATCTCAATGCACTTTATTATTCATTATCCTTCATTATTTCATATTGGGACCAGACTTCTCAAATGTGCTTTTAAGTGGACTGGCTCTACATCTGACTTGCCGCAGCTCTCGCCTCTGAGATTTCTGTAATTAAAACCAAAGCTTCAATCTGCCACCGACTCAGGCGTCGTTCCATTTGGCCAGAAATGACAGTTTTTTGTTTGTTTGTTTTGGGTTTTTTTTTTTTAAGGTGTCATACATAAAAAAGTCAATATTCACTAGCCTTTTTATCTTCTTTAATGGCTGCTCTGTTCTCAGCCAACGCGTTTTAAACGTGCTCCTCAGTCATATGAATAAACATATGTCACTTCTTTTCAGGTGGTGTCTCACACTTGTGGCCCAGAAAGTCATCAACGTTTGACAGATCACAGCTTTTTCTATGGTTTTTCAAACTTCCATGTTGAAGGCTTTCTGGGACACCAGCGTGAAGAAACTGCCTCAAAATGTAAAACATATGTTATTTGTTTATCTATAAATCTGCTCTCAGTGGGGGGAGGCTGTGTTTTTGTCTTTAACTACTGGTGCATCACTTCCTTTGTGCAGATGAGTACACACTTGAATTTCTCTTCTGTTTTTTTGCTGTAAATATTAAAAGCCTGTCTGTTCCAGTGGATGCTGCTGATGAGGCAGGTGCAGTCTTATTCACACCTCTCGCCTGATGCAGTTTGAAATGAATGTTTCACACTGAGGAGACTACAGACATCCAGCAGCCTGATGACTCTCTGTGATGACGTGCCATGACCGCGTCTTAATCACAGTCCCCCAGTGCATAATTATGAAGTGGCCAATCACATTATAAAGTGTCATGCATGTATGGTGGGAGAAAAAAGGGGGATGCTGGGAAGCTGGAGGTGAGGGCTGATGGGGAAAATGTCGACAGCGATGTTGCGGTCTGTTGAAGCTGCCAGTCGTGTCTGTGCTCAGCGACGTCTCTGCTCCTCTTCTAGAAAATGCCATCCTTGCCTTCGGGAACGGATCTGATGTGAAAACCGGTGCCAGCCAGCCTGGGATGCCCAGTCCAGCGACAGACAACCAGAGCCCGTTCTTGGCAACCACCGCCCCGGGCGTCTCCATGGAAACAGAGCAGAACATTCTGCGAGCACAGATACCTACTCAGGTGAGACAAGAGAGAGGGAGGAAAAAAAAAACAAAGACGTGAGAGGCACTAATGGAGACGGCTTCACTCAGAAGTGTAACTTGGGCTTGTTTGTTTTAACTTGCTGAGCACTGCAGACGGGTGGGGATTAAGAGAGATCTGCAGAATGCAGACAGTGTCACACAAAGTCACACCTAAGTTATGATGAGCAGAACTGAAACTTCTAGATGCAAATTTCTCCGTTAAGCATCTTATACATAAATAATAATAATGTTAATATTGACTTTTGCAGAATGTAAGAATGAGCACCTGAATGCTCAGTTCCAGCCACAGCTACTTTTTGCGAACGATGCCGTGCTTCACCTTTGCTAATCAAATGGCAGGCATGTAAATGAGTTTCACGCATCACTACAAAAATAGATTCCCAAATGAAACTCGTGAGCGAAATAAAAAAAATCTGAGAATACTTGACACTCTGCTTTACAGTCACGTTGTAGACACTGGTGTTTGTTGGCAGATGTTTTCAAATGTTTGGTTTCTCAGCAAGGAAAATAAGATATAATCACCTTTATGTGCAGACTTACAGTACAGACTCTATCGACTGATTAAATCAATCCTCTCACCGAGCCACTGTCGTTCACTTCAGACTTAAACTACTGAGTGTTTGAATGAAGGAACACAGCTTTAAGATTGGACGTAACTTTATTGATCCCAGTGGAGTCATTTTAAAGTCCATCCACACACACACAAAGGAGACAACTGAGACAAACACAAAGTTCAACACATTAGTTTGACTTTACTGGAAGGAATATGCAGAGCGAGTCTGGGTCACCAACTATGGATGGCACAGTTCCATATAAATGATTAAAGACCTCTTGAAATAATAATACAATCCTCTGTATATAATGATATATAGAGTATAAACATGCCATCGAAAAGAAAAAGTGGAATAATTATGGAACTTTCTGTATTTACTGACATCACTAAACAATAGGCAGCGAGTGTGGAAACACCATCACTGAGTCTCTGTGGTCTTCACGGTGCTTTAGTGTTTGTCATGCTTCTCTCAGCGCACATATAAAAAACACCACCACTGCTTCATCAACAGTATAAACAGGTCTCTGTAAACATCATCAATGTGGCCCATACAATGAAAGAGTAAAGTAAACAACAGTGGAGCATCAATTTTAATGCGGACGGCCTGTTTTGCATTACACACAATATTTCACATTTCAATAATGAGGAGAAATTTATAAATAATATACTTTGCTTCAGGCTCAGGAAATGTGTTCTATGCATTTGATTATTAATGGGAACCACCACCCAAAACTGCTGCGGATAATATAATTGACAATCTGCCAACAGATATAAACAAACTTAATATATAACTGGGCCACTTACTCATTTCCATAGAGAAGGGCCAGAAGCCAGAATGACATGTTCTCGCCTTAAGTCCCCTGAACGCCTCATCCCACGCGCAATTGTTTTCAACAGTGTGAATCATCCTCCGCCTGCGTTTGACTTCACGTTCACGCCGCAGAGAGGAGGTAAACAGAAAAGTGACACTCTGTTAAACACGGACATTATGTCACCTGATGTCCAAGTATGAACTCTGGATCAAATAAAGCGTCGCCGTGGAGATACCAGTCAAGAGTTAATTAAACCGGTAAATTAGCTGTGGACAGCTGCCTCGGGGTCGTATCATCAGACTTCAACCAACATCCTGTCACATTTAAATAACTGTGTCTGATAAATCAACAAAAATTAAACTGACACCGGAGATGAGCTCTGACTAAGTGTGTGTGTGTGTGTGTGTGTGTGAGGGAGAGAGGAGGGAAGAGAGGCAAACTTTATACAGCAACATTAAAGTGATGGTGTGGCTTATTTGATGTGGGGTTGTGTGAGGTGGATTCAGATCGGGGTGCACACTCACCAGCACCAGCTCAGACGCACAGAAGTATAGAACCGACCTGTGAAGAGTTAAACAAGTTGTGGTGAAACATGTATTTTCCAGTTTTAATCCTGTGTCCACATGTTAATTTATCTTTTGATCTTTGCCAGATTCATGTCACAAAGTTCTTATCTGAGTATTTTTAACATCAAAATCAATGTGTTTGCTCTTTTGCATCCAATTGAATTAGTTTCTTGAATTTTTACATCCCTCTCCTGAAACATAACTCCTGCCGGTCCCTGCACAACCTGCCCACATCTCATCCCTGAGGTCCACAGGTGTGTGTGAGGGTGAAGGAGAGAAATCCTCCACAGCAGCAGACAATCCCACAGGTGGCGCTTAACGTACATTCAACCCAACTGGCTACCAACAAATAACCAAGACAAACATACAGTCATGCGGAGCTGCGGAGCGTCCAGGGCGTCTTTAAGATGGAGCTCGACTGATAGAAGAGGAAAAAAAAGAAAGAGACATCTCACTGTGAAACAGTGTCTGGCTGATAAGTGGTGATGTTCTCACCTTATTTTTCAGCTGTGGGTGTGGAAAATTTTGCCGTTACACCCTCACACAGTCCTGGTTAATACTGGTGCTGAAAGCATGTTGAATCAGGAGACAGAGGACTAATGACAACTTGTCTCGTTTACATCTTTTAGGTAAACCAGAATGACAGATTGTGGGACGACGAGGGAGACTCCACTCTTCCGTCTCCAGGCCTGTCGGACGGCGGCGCCGAGCCCGTCCGCCCGTGCCTGCTCCTGGGCCTCGGCTGGCTGGTGCCCGCCCTGCTGCTGCTGCTGCTCTCCGACTAATACGAGGCCTCGCGCTTTGGCCTCCACGGACAAGAACTCCAGACCTGGGGGGGAGGGTGGGGGCGAGAGAGAGAGAAGAGCCATTTCTATGTTGTCAAAAGACGGTGGGGAGAAAAAGGGTCGACTCTGTCCTGCCCCGCTCCCCCCTCTCCCTCTCTGTCACAAAAAATCACACTTAATCTCTTTTTTGTGAATCATGACTCAGAGCAGATGTGTTGTGTTGTGCAGCCCACGCCCTGGAGAAGACTGGACCGGAGAGGGTGCCGCCACCGCTGCACCAAAAAAAAAGAGGAGGAGGAGGGGGAGGGGGAGGGGGGAGGGGGGACCAGGAAGTACACACCTCATTACTCGCTTCACGCCTGCCCAAACACAAACTGTTAGAAACGATACACGTGCAAACTTTGCTTTGAAAACAACGTCTGAGCTACAGTGAGAAGGGCCGATGGGTTCAGAAGGTGTACAGTGAAGAGACACTGAAGATACAGTGCAACTATAAAAAAATATATATATCTATATATTTAAAAAAATCACAAAAAAAATTTTTGTCCTTGAACATTCCTTGATGTAAAAGAAAAAAACATTAAATGTTAAGAGTTTTCTCTCAGATGAGCTGTGATGAAGTGTTACATGAGATTTAAGGTGGACGTGCGTGCGTCCTTCCACACTCTGCTCATTCAGCTTTGCGCTTTATTTCAATGCCACATTTTTTAAAAAACAATTTTAAATAGACTTTAATTTTATTGCCCCAAATGTTAGATGGAAGCACGTTACTGTTGAGTCCAATCACAATGAAAATCCTGGTCGTTTGTTGTTGTGTTTGCAGGTACGAAGAGTTCATTTCCAAATAAGAATTTATATTATATATTTACACACATGTATAATATAAATTTTAATCTAATTTCAGAATACGATCTCCCAAAGTCTGTCAATGTGTTATATTTTAAACTTACAGGACCTACATGACTCATGAGCCTTTAATGTGTTGTAATTTGTTTTCATTTTGATGCTATGAATCATTTCAGATGAGTAGAAGTCACTTTTTTGCAAATAGTGGATACCTCACTTTGGAAGGGAACTCTTCATATATTCATCCATTCAGCTTTAAATGTGAAGGCCTGACAGATGTTCGGGTCTGTTCCTCGTCAGAAATGTAAAAAAAAAAAAGAAAAAAAAACTTTTGGTTTTGGTGAAGCAACGAGAGACGGACACAAGTGTCTATTTTTTAAATGTATGTGGACTTTGCCGCAGAGAAAACAGATATTTATCCACACGTTTGTGACCGGTCATGCTTTTCGCCATCGCAGGAAGGAAGGTGATGGCGTTTGCTCGCTCGCCCGCCAACCTGCTGGGACTCATGAAAGGACAAAAACGTACTGTACAAAGCACAGCTCTGCTTCGTGGAGCGGACGTGTCAGTGAGGAGGGAAGGTGTGCCATCTTCTGTACTGCCATTCAGTTACCTGCAGATCAGTGACACAGTGGACGCCAAGGACAATGACACGTCCTAGTTCACGTTGGACCTAACAAAGCTAACACACTATAAGCTCATAACATTGTCATGACAGCACAAAGAGTTGTTGGAGTGAAAAACAAACTGTTGAAGCTTCCTCGTGTAGATTTGACAAGACAGTTGAAAGGGCCTCGTGAGTGTTTGTGTTAAAGGGCCGGCTCACTTCACTATGTTTTCTCACTTACCTCTGATGATGTCTACACATGCAGATAGTTTAGTTCTCCTCGCCCAGGTTTTGAGATATCGCTCTCTGACGTCGCCGCCGCCGTTCAGTCATCACCAACAAGAATGAATGACATCTTGATTTGTACTGCTCACAGCATTAAAAGGCACTTTTTCTTTCGGACCACACTCTCACAGTTTCACTCTGTCGTGTTCAGCTTTTGCCTTTCAATTACAAACAAAACCTGATTTTCTCCTGAGTCACTGTTTGGTCATTTTGTTTTGAGCTTCAGGTTTTACTGCACTTGTAACTGTGTTTTAATATCATTTCCAACAAACATTTAACCTGACGCATTATTAACTACTTTCTAACTTTTTGTCTCAGCTGACACTCTGTGGTTTTGTCCTTCACACTTTTGACCCAAACATTGATTAGTGCAGCTTTAATCCACGACGTAAGACACATTTACTGCTGCATCAAATCAAGCCTGGAGATTATGATAACTTCTTGTTGTCATTGTTTACTGCAGCAGAGCATTATGGGACTGTTGCAGTAATATTTCCACGATAGCAGCAAGCAACAGGTTATTGTATGTGTATATGGGATTATAGGATTTCTCCTCCTCATGCTCCCAGTGGCCAGTCTGACTGTGACAGACGGCTCCACTGTCAGTGCAGCAAGTCAATGCACAAACGTCTTTGGTGAATATTATTATAATAAGTGTGATAATAATAATAAATATGCTTTTGTTACAGTCTAGATAATTAATGAGAAACACTGGGATTTGATGCTCTACACCTTCTACTCACAGGTGACCACTGTTGTCATTAGATGTTGGTATTTAGTCAAATGTCAGTTGTGACGTTGGGTGATGGGAAAATCAATGTCAGGAGGTCTGATGCCCCCATCAGTTTGATCGTTTGTTGGATTTAAGTTGTGTTAAGTCTCATGACATAGAACATCTGACGTTGTAGTTGTGAGGTGTGGTGAAAAAAACCCCCACAACATTTCCTGAATGTCACCATGGCAGTTATCGAATGTTGGGTTGTTAATTTTCAGGTTTTGTAATGTAACATTTGAAGTCCGACGTCTTTCTGATGTTACACTGATGTCCAACTGAAAGTGTCCCTAAAAACACACTGAGTCCTGTGGATCAACCAGAGCAACCAGTGCTAATGAAAAGACTTGTTGTGGTGGTGGCAGTAGGAGTTTAAGAGGCAGATATCTCCAAGCTTGGGCACAGGAAGTCAGATCTCTGTATGGCTCAATACGGCGCCGTGAGATATAAGTGAGAAAATGTTGTTGTTGTTGTTTTTAGTGAACTAACCCTTTAAACTTTCAAACAAGAAAGTCACCAGAGCTGCAGTTATGGGTTTTCCTGGTGATAAGAGTGTCTGAGTGATACCTCTGGTCTTCACAAAGCCTCTGTTTCTTATCATGATGTGTCACCAGCTCAGCTCTGTTGCCCTCTTCTGATTGGTCTGGTCATTTATCAGTCAGCGGGCGTCGCCTGGCCTCCTCTGGCACCGGGCAGACTGACAGAACCCCAGATGTGACACGTGTCACTTCCTGCAAATGAAGACAAACACTGTAAATGGAGGTTGAATTGTGACCAGTGTCCTTGTGCAGAGGAGGGGGGGGGGGGGCTTTTCTCACCTGTCTTGCTGCAATTTTTTGGTCCCCGGACAAGACGTGTCTCCTGACCCCCGGTCCAGACTCATCAGATTTCAGTATCACCTCTCTGTGTTTCAGAGGAAGCACACAACCTTTCCCTCCCTCGAGCAGCGCCCCCGGCACTGAGTTTAAAATCCATTTTTCATCACACGGGGCGTGAGCTGAGAAGATGTTATAGTATAGTGTATATACTGCACAGTGTATACCATATATATGATGTCTATAACATTCATACGTTAGGTAATAATAATAAAAAAAGGATTTTAACCCACGTTTTGCTTTTGCTATGTCAGAGGAAAACACTGAGGCTGATTCTGACTTCAAGACTTTACAAAGCACAACTTTGAGCACAAACGTGTGCATCAGAAACTTTAATAAATGAGACCCCTGGTGTAAACAAACCGAGAGGAAGTTTGTGTTTCTTCCAGCCTACTGTATACCTTAAGGCTATTGTGCAAGGGCGCGTCTGTGAGGCAGCTGAGATGAAGCGGCAGAGAGCACCTGGAAAACATGGCTAAAAGATGGAGACGGTTAAAAGATGCAAAATTATCAAAAAAAAAAAAAAAACATTCCTGATGTCATTTAGTTTTTAAGTCATTGTGTCATTGACTCATGAATATTGCTTGTTTTGGCAAAAAGAGAAGCTCCGCCAGTCATCCATTTACAAGGCCAGACTCCAGCTGCCTGTGTGCCACCTGTGCTTTGCATATGGCGGCTGTAATTGGTGCCAGTCTCCATGTTTTGGGTCATCAGCTATGTGGGACAGACCTCCTGCTGTCCCACATACTGTAGCTGTTAAGTCCATGGCTGCTGCTGCTGCTGCTGCTGCTGCAGGCTGATAAACAGCTATAAATCTGACCACCAACAGGAAGGTGAGTAAAGTCTGAGGTCTAACTGCTGCTGTGGAGTTTTTAAACGCCTAGAACAGGGTCTCTTCACCTCTGCTCATCTGTGACAGGTCACCAAAAGTCCCCAAACTCCTCTCTCTGTCAATTAAAGATTAATGAAGTCTCCGCAGCACAGAGGCAGCTCCGCACGGACTGTATAAATAGTAAAGAGCGACATTTTCAAACCCTTATTTTTCTAGTCTTTTTCTAAGGTGTCCAAGTCTGAGAAATACTCAGCTGCGCCTTTTAATAAACAGTCTACCACCAGACACCAGCTAGATTTACAAGTTATGAATTTATAACTTCATTTCTTCTTGTTTCTGTGCCGTTAGAGGTTTGTTTACATCATAATGTGTATAAAGAGGTCTAGAGTTGCAGTTTGGGTTATTCCCTGCAGTCGGTACAGTATCAGTGAATATACTTACTGACAGAGGTGGTCAAACAATGTATGATTTGACCTTTAAAACTTAGCAGATGGCATGAAGAGAAACAAGCGTTTTTCATTACTTTGCAACAAATGAAGTGGATGTGAAATATGCCGAGTGGAGCCCGACCCACAGGGTCAATCAGCAGCAAACGTAAACAGATTTCTGCTCCGTCCACTGGGGCCTCTTCTTCTTCTATCACATTAAATCCGAGGTAAATACATCACTATACTCACAAACAGCAGCTTGGAGCTGGCCTCAGCACAGCACACAATCTGTTACATTACCACTGCATGGATTTTTTCTCTGTGTGTGTTGTGTTAGCTCGTAGCTGTGGTTTTTTGGCCTTTAGCGTTCCTTGGGCCATTTAAAAGACATGAAGTGAAGTCAGCTGTGGAGAAACAAGCAGCCACATCCTCCATGGAGCCGCAGAACAGGCCGTCATCGTGTGAGAAGAAAAGACAAGCAATGAGTTTTTCTGAACAGGAAAAAAATAAACAGTCTGAAAGTTTGATGACGAGATGACGAAGCACTCAGTGTAGCTGAGGCTGCACAAGCTGATAAGGTGATTTTTATCAAAATAATTTCAATTTCCTGCTCTTGAACAGGACCAGTATCAGTCTGGTCCAGGTCAGGAAAAACAACAGGTACATTACAAAATACTTGGCAAATGCACCATGAAATTTGATGGAAATACTCAACACTCGTTGCCACATGTGACATGATAACAACAGGTGACACATTTGCACACAAGTGAGAGCAGCTGGTGTAATTATCATAACAGCACTACGGAGCTCATTTACACTGAAGGAGAAAGTGTGAAAGCAAGTAGCTCTGAGTGTGAGACGGCACCGAAACATCACAAAGGAGGAGGAGGATGGAAACTTCCTCCAGGTAGAGACGCAGCAAAGTTCAAACTAATGAGGCTTCTGTACTTAAAAAAAAATATCTTCCTTCATTTACTTCAACAAACTGCTGCCTCATGTGAATTCCTCTCAAAATATGCAGAAGTTGTTTCCATATGGAGCTCATGTGCATAAACGACTTATTAATAGTTGTGTTGACATTAATGAGGGAGGAAAAAATCAGTATTGCATTGCATTGTGTCAGCACATGCTCAGAGTTGTGGTTTCCAGCTGCAGACACCCAGCAGCGTGACATGAGTCTGGCAGTTTAACCAACATCGACATTATTTACACGAACTGAAGGAAACAGAAATTGATCAACTGCTCTTTTAAACATTTGACACCAAGTTATTAAGGCAAACAAACAAACAAAAGTTGTTCAAACCTTGTAAGTGCTGGTGGTAAATGGGAGGTGATCAGATACTAAAGAAAAAGCTCTAATATCAACTCGAAGCTGATGCAAGTAAAAGCTCAGCTGCGTTAAATGTTACTTAAGTAAAAATAGTGCAATTAGGGCCATGTGCTCAGTGAAGGAAAATGGCCACAGGAACTGTTAGTCCTGTCTGGTCCGCTGTGATATTAAGTCACCACGTCCTGAACAGAAGCAGAAAATCTTCACATTTCAGAAGCTGAATCAGTGAAAAATGACTGAAATAATGTGTTGCCCTCTTTAAAATAGTGAACATTGCACCACTAATGTGACAGGATTTACATTTTCTAGGGCATAAGTGTTGGGATTATTCTGTCAGCTCTCAAAAAGAGTGAAGCCAGACATCTTTGTTCCTGGGAAACTAATTATGGCACCATGTCATATTCAGATCTCGCAGACATTTAACAGCCGTGTCAGGCTGTTAGTCACATTTTTAGATGATATTTATAATTTTGGTCGACACCTGTTTGTTTGTTTGGAGCACATTCTTCACATCAGCCGACAGGTTTTCTCTCCAAATATGGATTTAGTGCAGATTATTTATGAGTGAAACCCTTCAACATAATAAGTAGTGAAGGGGGGAAAACATCACCACAAGTCAGAATCTGACAGCTGTGTGTAGAGGATGAAGTGGGGGCGGAAAGATCGGCAAAAACTCCTCTGAGAATTGTTTACTAATTGTACTAATGTGTCTAAAGCTGTCAACAAGACGCCAGAGAGGGAGGGAGGGGGGAAAAAACCCTGATGCAACAAGAAAACACAAATACAGCATTTCTGAGAATTATGTTTCACCGTGTAACCTTTGTTCAGCAAATCTGAAAAACGACGGGGGAAATTTCATCCAGACATTATTGCCTCTGACAGCTCTGCTGAAAAACCCACCGCATGAAAGATGAAGAGAGAAAATTATATTAGACTGTTTGGTGAATGCAATAAAGACAAGATGACCTGGAAATGGGCAGACGCATGTAAAAGTCTGCAAACAATCCTCTGCTTATTCAGAATCAGACTCAGAGGGTGAAGAGGAGGAGGAGGAGGAGGAGGAGGATGGTTTAATGAACAGCATCGCCATAATGTAAAAGTGAAAAAGTGCAGGGCTCATTATCAGTGTGCTGCTACAGCGCAGCAGCGTGCAGACTGTCAGAACCATCAGGATGGATTTAGTCAAAGACCTGGAATCAAAGGGCAGCACCTAATCATCTGTTTACACCGTACAGGAGCTCCTGGGGCGGGGAGGGAGAGGAGACGGGTCGGACAAGGTAGTGGAGAGAGGGAAGAGAAGGAGAGGGGGCGAAAGGAAAGGTGGGAGATGGAGATAGAGGGAGAGAAAAGAGGGAAAGAGACAGAAGAAGGGGCCTAAAAAGAGAGGAGCTGGGAAAGTGGAAGGAAAGAGAAAGATAGAAAAGCAAAAGAGCAACAAATAGAGAAAGGTAAAGAGTGAGAGTAGGCGAGAGAGAGAGGGAAAAAAGAAAGAGTTGGAAAGTGAAAAAAGAGAGAAAGTAGAAGGCAGCAGATGGAGACAGATGGAGGTGATAGAGGATACAGAGGGTAGAAGAAGTGGAGAGAAAGAGATGGAGTGATAATAAAGGGCAAAATGAAGGCAGATGAGAGGAGGGAGAGGTAGAGGAAGAGCAAGTGAGGTAAAGAGGAGGTGTGAACGAGACAATGGAGGATATGGAGGGTAAAAGAAGGGCTGAGTGGAAGAGATGGATGAAAAGAAGAAGGAAAAGAGGACAAAGAGGAGTGGAAAGTGTTGGTGAGCTGTGGAGGGACAGAAAGATGGAGGGAGAGGAAGGAGAGGTGAAAGAATGATGAAAGAATGAGAATGTGGGATGGAAGAAATGGGGATAGTGCAATAATAGAGGAGGAAAAAAAGAAAGGAGAGACCAGAGGGGGAAAGAAGGAGTGAGAGAAAGAATGAAAGAAAAAAGTAGAGATTTAGAGCAAGAAGTGAAGAAGAGGAGGAGGAATCAAGGAGTGATGAATGTAAAGAGAAGAGTAAAGATGGAGGGAGGGGGAGGTTAAAAGTCAAAAGACAGAATATGAGGATAAAAACAGATGGATGGAAGAGAGAGAGCTTGAATGAATGAATAACGGTGACAAAGAAAAGACAGAAAGAAAAAGTTGTAGGAGGAGAGAGGGATGAGAGATGGGACTAGAAAAGAAACTGGGAGAGGGATGAAAAGATAAAAGAAAAGAAGAAAATGGAAAGAGATGGAAAGACAAACAAAAGGATGAGGTGAGTGGGAGAAGTTTGAGACTGGGAGAGTAGCGACAGATAACAAAGGAGGGATGGAAAGAACGAAGACAAAAAAAAGGTGCCAGACAAAGAGCGAGAGAGAGGGAGAAGAAGAGAAAGAAACGGGTGAGAATGAGAGCTCACAGGCGAAAAGAAAAAGATGAGGAGTGAAAGGAGGAGAAGAGAGTGGGAGAGCGAAACAAAAAGAGACATGAAGTGAGAAGGAGGGAGGGAGAGATTAAAGGGAGGGAAAGAATGAAAGAGAGATGCAGGATGACTGGTGATGAATAATTGCTGGTGAGAACACAGCGGCTCAGCGACACTCAGCCTTTCCTGCCGCTGCGTAGCTGCAGGGCTCAGAAACATCAACAGCAGCATTAAAAATAGCAGCGATTATTTGAAAACAGGCCCCAGGAAAAGTGTATTTACAAATAATAATACTCCACATTTGTTTCATCCTACTTGGAGCAGCAGACGAGCGCGTCGCAGCATCTTAATCCAACCAGGAGGGAAAAACTTTGTTTGTTTGTCTTTTCACATTTGACCCAGACTGACACATCCAGACACCTGCTGACGGACTCGAAAAGGTCACCAGAGGTCACGGGGAAATGGTCCATCTGAGCCCTTTATCTTGGAAACACATAGCAGGACTATATGCAGAGGATGTACCCAAACTGTTGTGGTGATCTCTTGTCCGTCAAGTTAAAACTTAATATTAAAACCAAAACAATCTCTGAGTGTCATGCTCCCCAGAGGAAGAACCTCCTCCACCTTCAGTGCTTCATCTAGCCTGGCCTCAAAGTTGCAGTTTAACTTTACACATAAATTTGTATAAAGACAATACACTAAAGGTTAAACCATGATTTTCCAGTGGCCTTGTGACCTGTATTAATGTTCCCCAGAGGATGAACATCTGCTGTAGACTTTCTGAATTGGTTATATCTATTAATCATCTAAAACACTCTAGGAAACATGAGCACACATGAATAAGTGTGAGCTGCACTGCTTATAAAGAACAGGGGTGCTAAATGCTAACAGTAGCACAACATAATGACGTTTAGTGGGTATAATATTCACAGAATAGTCGCCATCTTAGTTTCCAACAGCTGTTCCTGTTTCATGGATGTCCGCTCAGTATTTGTCCACATATTTCAGTCACAGTGGGTGAAACTTTCCCCTGCACCACCATCAGGCCAAAAAAGGTGCTGCACAAAGCTGTAACCATACTGTACGTTTTCCACCGGTGTCAAACCACATAAATGAAATCAAATAGAAACTTTTTTAAGCCTTTTACAGTATGTGTTCCTTTACACATCTGACTTAAAGGAACACTTCTGGAGTTGCACCATCAAAAGAAATCTTTTGTTTTTACCTTCTTGGAAAAATGTCTCACCAGAAACTGTGCATCTTCCCAGGTGCCATCCTGCTCTGGAGCTCCAGGCTCATCCAGACAAGCACAACGGGGGAGAAGTTCGAGATGAAGTAAGAGGTCGTTACAAAGACACACGGCAACAGCGATGGATTTTCACATTTAATAATAGACAAAAATGTTCTGTCATTCTTTTATGTACATCAGTAATTACAAGTTCATTAAGCTAGTATCCTCAAGTTTTACATGTAGTTTCATCAGCTTCTAGTAATGCTTGTTCATCTTTACACTGCTGTCTTACATACAAAATATGCTATGTACTGTAGTCACATTTTTAAAAGCCTGGAGAGGTTTGCCATGAATGATTTTTTTTAAAACCATTCAACAAATGTCATTCACAATACTTTCTCATTATTTACAACAAAAAAAGAAAAAAACAAAAACAGAGCAACTGCTAAATTATACATATTAACAAACTACCTCATCAGTATATATAATGCCGCTATACAAAGAGAGAGAAAGAAAGAGAGAGAGAGGGGGAGGGTAAAGCCTGGTTTTACAATGACCTTATTCTGATGCTTCAACCTGTGTATTAAAGCATTTTAAACATATATATTAATGCTGCCAGTGTTTGACAAAAAAAATCTACTTGCATTGTGAATATTAAGAAAGGTTCCAGAAACTAATCACAAGTAATAAATATGTTTGCTGTACATTTGTGTCAGTTAATACAGAGATTAAATAAGATGAAATAAGGCCACTGTAAATGAACTGTTACCCGATAAAAGATTGAGGCTTGGAGAGCGAGGCGAGATGGAGGGAGCTTGCTCATCTCTTTAAATCAAAACCAAAGCGACAGGTGTTTTTCACAGGTCGGGTGGCACGACCGCAGACTGTGCACAGGGTTCCTACACATTTCCCTTTGCAAACTTACACACACACAAACACACACCCCTCTCAGATATTTTTGATCAGCTTGGGGCCACTTCACACTCGAGCACAGGTGCAGATGGTGGAAAGAGGTAATCGTCCAGAAAATTTGAACTTTGGGACCCAGGATCCTGTAATGCACCATCAATAAGGTGCTACAGTAAAGTTCATGTTTACCTGCAGGACTGGGCTTTGATGCGGTAAGTAGAGCAAAGGGAGAAAAAGTCCTTAACCTTGGTGAGTCCAGCTCTCTCTGGACAGAGCAAAGGTTGGTACAGTATATTTGTGCTCATGAGTTTCTACAGGCTCTTATTTTGGCGGGATGGGACACTCCTCTCTAATGCAGTTTTAATTTATGATTCAGCAAAAATAGAAAAAGGTGCGTGTTTGCATAAACTGCCACATCAACACAGGACTTCTCAGCTGTGCTGTGTTTCAGCAGGTGTGGGGATACTTGCAATGAGGCAACCCATGAGCATCCACCATCATTACAGTCATGCTGGTACAGTGTTTTTCCACAACGTGTCACAGCAGAAAAAAAAAGCCATTGATCATCTGGTGGGAGTCTGTTTGCACAAACTGCAGAAACCTGTTCACCTATATTTCTTCTACGAGTCCTCCCTTTAATGTTCAAAACTGATCTGCTGACAAAATGCGACAGTCTATATGTCCATGTCCTGCTCTGCTTGCTCAGTGATAAATGCATTGCATTTCCTCTAGCTGTTTCACAATAAAAGCCTCCTGCTGGTTTGCTGGTGGAAGACTCTGCAGCAGCAGCAGTGACTTCAGTTCACCCTGTGGAGTTTCTGACCACTAGTGTCACTGTGGATCACTGTCTGCATGAGTGGGTTGATACACATTCCTGTCAATTTTACACCAGTCCACCGACCTGCAGGGGGCGGTAATGGAGCAGAGACATGTCAACAACACAGGAATTAAAACGTATAAACAAATGCATAAAAAGTTGCACATATTTCATGAGGAAGAAACTGGATTTTACAAATGTTTTAGAAGTTAGTGACACACACACAGTGCAGCCTGTCATGGGTCAGCCACAGTCTTCCACAGTTAGCCAAACATTGCGGCTAACCCTGCTGTGAGATCAACAAACAAAACCAAACACATCACATCAGAAAAACAGCATCAGTGTGGCTGATTAGACCTCATTTAAGATTGTGTGGAGATGCACATGCTCCAACCAAACTCCATGTGGGCTCAAAGCAAAACAACATAACTCCAATTACTGACATTATAAAGACCCAAAGTCAACAACTAGCCAGCCAGTCTGTGATTGTGTATCAAACACACATGACAAACATTACATTTCCCTCTTCATTAGTACAGTAATGTGTGTTTTGTGATTCATTTTATCCAAATCTGCTATAGAAGTCTGCATTCGTCCCCGACTAACAGGGGAGTGTGGGAGATGTCAATCAAGCACGGGGTGTGTACACGCCCCCACACAGTCCTGAGAAGACGTCTAATCAGCCAAAAATAAATGAAAACGCCTGAGTGGGTGGACCAGGCGTGAAAAGTCTTGGGTAAATGTTGAAGCTGCAATATTTTCCCTCTAAACTCCCCTAATCACTTTCCACGCTCTGAGACTTCACAGACCTGTGTAGGAACCCAGCGAGACTGCTGACAGCAGATCTGGGTCAAATAGTGTTTACAGATAATAGAGTTTGTTTCTGATCACTCTGCTGATATTGCAGTTTGAAATGCGTTGAGACCGGCCACACAGGACAACAGAGTAATATCCACAAAAGTTTAGCCTGTCAATGTAAAGTGGGTTAAACTAATCATCAACCAACAGAGGTAGAAACAAACTTTACCCAGACACCATCAGACCCAGGATCTGTTTTTCAGAGCCACCAAAGCAGAGGATCATATTTTGAGAGGCTCTGGGCTGAAAAGCTTCTGTCTTCTTTTTAAACACATCCTCAACAAGACAAACCATCTCCTACATGTTCTGAACCTGTGACCTTTCAGTCTGTGTTAACCACTGCACCACCGTGTCACCCAGGAACTCACGATCGCAGGCTACCAGGACTTACAAAGCGCCCCCGGTGAGTTCCGTTTACAGATTTACCTTGGCTGCACAGGTGATTTTTTCATTTTACATTCATTTACAAAAGAAAACACACACACACACACACACATACACGCGCCCGCACACACACACACACAATCTTGATTCTTTGTGAAATTATTACTACAGTACATTGTGAATCAGCCTTTCAATTTGATTCATATATGAAGAGATTCTTTGCAAAAATGAGATTCTGCTTTGAGGGAAATCAAATAAAATTTGCAACTGAAGACGGCGACGGCGACAACAGTCACAGATCCTGTCGCTGAGTGTTGTTACCAAACAAAGTGATTCTCTAACAGTGAGCAGGTATCATGAGTGTTTGTGTGTGTTGTGTAAATGAGCTGCTCTCGTTGAAGTGTGCTGATGCTGCAGAGGACAGAGACGTGGTGCATGTACAGTCAGGAGCACATCGGTCTGTTTGATGATGGGTCAAGAGATGTTACAGGTTATGTTTGCTTATCTCTCTCTTGTCTCCATCAGCTCAGGGTCACGCTCTGGCTTCATAAGGTCAAGTTTTAATAAAGCTAATTACACCAAATGGAGTTTGGTTTCATGGCAGAAGGTCGTCCACAGGAGTCAGTGGGAGTTTCTGCAGAGAGGAGGAAGAACATCGCTGCTTCCTCTGTGCCTTGTGCATCATGAAACAATCCTGCTATTGTCAGCAATTTCCCACCCAAACAGGACTTTTGGCAAAGAACAAAATCTTCAAGAGATGGTTGGTTACCTGCCAAACAGACTGATACTGTAGGCAAACAAAGTCAAAAACAAAAAGAGTCCTGTACAGGTGAGAAGAAGTGACAGATGCGTAGGAAAGGACTGACGCACAAGTGCTAAAAAACATAATACTCCCACCACAGCCTCACAGAAACTGGATTTAATAAAAGTGGTTTATACGACTCTGACTGGCTTTTTGGTGGGAGGGGTTTTTTTTTCTTTAATTTGCACTCACATGGACCAACTTAGCAACCATATGCCACTTCTACCACATTCGGCCGACAGCTGACGGTGATTTTCTACCATCAAGCCTCCAGCAGAAGCGACAGAGCGCAACATCAAAACCTGAACCCCCCCCCTTCCAAAAAAAAGTGACTCTGGTGGAGAAAAGAGCAAAAAGAGGATTGATAATAGCGAGTGCCAGTGAAGTGCTTTGATTCCTCGGTGCTCGTACGGACAGAGCTGCCTCCTGAATGTGACGGTGGTGGTGCTCGCTGAGAGGAGTTCTGAGCACATCCAGCTCTCTATAATTACAGAATGTCAACTTTGTTCATGCTTTCTGCTCTGACCTTTTTACAATGCTAAAAGTGTGCCCTTTAACCAGATGGTGAGCAGTTCTAGTATGCTGAACACATGTGAGAGCCTGGAACTAAACACACCGGGCTCTTCAGAGCAGATTGTGAGTTATTAAATTGTTCTATTACCGTAACTTCTTCTCCGAAGGCAGGGAGTTAATAACTTTGAGCAAAGGAGGAGGAGGGAGAGGGGGCGGGGGTCTTCTATACGTAGCTTCTGCTTTCAAACACCTGCAGGTGTGGTGCTGTGATACTTATATGCAGCCGAAGATGACCAAGGTGGAGTAATTCAACCCTGCTGCTGATGGAGAAAAGACGAACAGGTAAGAAACACACCTCTGACGCCCCCATCCCCCTAGAAAACAGAAAATGACTCCTGACATTTCAAAGCAGCAGCTCTGTTTTCAACTAGCAGCCTGAGTGTTTCTCTCTTTTTTTTCATGCCTTGTGTTTCTCCCCCCTCCCCGCCCCCCCTATTCAGGTTTCCCTCATTTTCCCCAGTTGACAAAAAAGTAATGTTTCTTTATAAATGGACCAGTGATTTCAGATAAGGACTGTGCAGAGAGCAGGTAGAGCAGACAGAAATGGAGGGGAAAATAAAGAATAAAATGAAAATAAAAAAAAACACCACAGGCTTAGAGAAACCTCACACATGGTGCACAAAGAGGAAGTGAGCCCGAGAGAGGGGGGTAATTTCAAGAGGCAATTTTTAGGAAAAGTGATGCATGTTTTTCTTCCTTGTCTTTTTTTGTGTGTGAATGAATATCCATGAGACGCAGTCCATTCAAAAGGTGCAAACAGGGAAATAGACAACGACATCTGCAATGTGGCTGCTTGTTCTGAGGATACGTGTGTGTATGTGTGTGTGTGTACGCTTCGCGTCGAGCTGTTGGCCTGGTGCCATTTAAATGTTGCCGTTAACTGCGGCCACTGTAGCTGCATCAGTATGAACATCGGGAGCTAATTGGGCAGCTGTAGATTGCTCATTGACTCATTGGTGGTGTTGGTGGGGGGGGGCATGTGTTGCATTTTGGGGGCATGGCAGCAGCAATTAGAGGCTATGGATTTCCTAGGCAACGATCACAGCGGACATTGATGCGTCACCCCTGCCCCCCCTCGCCCCCTCTCGCCCAGATCCCCCTGATCACTTCAGTCAATCACAGAGACGATCTATAGGAAGCCTGTCTCACATGTGCACAAGACACAATGCTGCCACGGGGACAACCGTTAAACGCTGGAGGGTCTTCTCACCACCGGCTGTTCTGCTGTGTGTGTGCATGTGTGAGCTATGCATGTGCACCTGTGTGCAGACACACTGGCTTTCATTGCAACCGGAGGAGTAATTAGCTGGAAAACTTTCAATCGGCACTGGCGCACAATCCAGCCAAGCAGCCAGCGTGGATGAGATGTTGCCGTGGTGTTGTTTTGTTCTCGGCCCACACTGCCAAAGAGGTTGGGAAGGGGGTTGGGTGGGCAGCCAGATGGCCACAGACACACATAGAGAGAGAGAGAGACGGGTCAGAGACAAAGCTCCAGATAGGCCACAAGACAGCGGCTGAAGAGACAGAGGCCGATTACAAATGTCACAGACTTCAGATGTGCTTTGGCTGCACGGCCGGCCTCCTACAGTGGATCCTCATTAAAGGAGCTCTGAACATGCTGTTAGCTTGCTCGGAGGCCAAACTGTACAGGACTCTGGTGACACCGGCCCTCAGCGCTGAGTGGTGAACTTGACAGCGGGCGACAATGGGCTACAAATGAGTCGAGGGCCTGGGAAGTAGGTTTGTGGAAAAATGCTTGCATGGGTGTGTGTGTGTGTGTGTGTGTGTGTCTGTAGAGGTGTGTTTGTGCACGTGCAGTTGAACACGTCCAGTTTGTTCCTGCGTTCAAAATAACACAATACAAAACAAAGAACAACAATAACTTAAGTAAAACAAGAACAGAGAAGGTTGCAAAGTCTCTGGGTTTTTCAAAAACTACGAGACGAGGATCTCTTCTAGCAGCAAGCCGTGGCCGCCTCGACTCTAACGAGGCGGTGTCGACAAATGTAAAATGTTTTTTTTTGTTTTTTTTTTCGTTTTCTGATGGGTAGGGGTGGAGTAAGCACCCGCTTTGTGCCTCCCTCCCTCTTTCCCCTGCTCCCCCTCCTCTGTGTCCAGTGTCTGTCATTCAGTTTGAGACGATCCTGTAGGAGGAGAGACAGGGGGGGCGAAGGGTGGGTGGGATGGGGGCCCACTGAGGCGTCAGTCCTCCACAGACGACTCGGCCCCTCGCCAAAATGTTCCAAGTCCTGCGTCCCAGCATGCACCTCTCCCTGCCAGAGTGGAGCTGGCATTAGTCTCTGAAGGAGGCGGCCGAGGCAGGGGGCTAATGGGAGAGCGTTGGGCTGGGAATGGTGGAGGAGGATGGAGGAAGAGGGGGGAGGGTGGGGCATGGTCAGATACAGGTGGATGGCTGTGCAGTGGGCTGCTGTTTGCGGTTCCTCAGGCCTCCAGACTTCTCCTTGTAGCCCACACACATCTGCTGAGAGACGTCCACCAGCGCACTGGCCACGGCCAGACCTGCACACACACACACACACACACACACACACACACACACACACAGTTAGACATCACATGATTTATCTGTGATGAGGACATTCATATGTAAAGGTGTCAAAACTTCTTCAAACTAAAAGAGCAGGTGAGATCAGGTTAAAGTGACTGAAGGTGGAAAGAAGTTTTAAGAATCTCAATAATAAACTTTTCTTATAAAGCACCTTTCTCAACAAAGTTACAAGGTGCTGTGCAGTAAAAATATTATAAAACAAGGAGAGAACAACAAATAGGCTGGTAGGCTGCTCCAGACCCCCCCCCCCCCCCAATTTACAATCCTAGAGCCTGGATTAACATCAATTCTATCAATCCTGAATTTCACAGGCAACAAGTGAAGTGCAGCTGAAACAGAAGAAGTCACAGACACGTATGAGCCACTGGAAGCTGGAGAAGAACAGAGTCTATACTGGATAGCAAAATGTTATATTGATAAAGATTGATTGCCGTATTGATTGATTTTTTTTTTTGTTTAATGGACAGGAAATCATCGTATGTTATAGATAACTCTGATCAACTGAAAACACAGATTCTATGAAGATATAAAGTTTATGTGTATGAAGCTCTTTAAACACTGAAATATGAGAAACGCTGGCAGCTTCAAAAATCCTGTGTAACTTGGAGCTTGTACTTTAATTTTAGAGCAATTAATGGCTGTAATAACCTTGGAGTATTGCTGTGATCCATTGTTCTTACTTTATGACTTTTTGATTGACTTTAATTGATTTTGCTTTTATCCTCACTTCACTGTTCTTCACTTCATCTCTTCAACGTCTCAGGTCTTTAAACTGCCATTTGTGTGAAAGCTGCAGGTGCTTCTTCCATTTTCTTTTATGCATCATCACAATGTGCAGCAGTCATTTTAATCAGCAGCCTCAGAAATCAACAGCCTTTTCACACGTACTGCTTTTTTTTGTTACATACATAATTTATGTGAATGTGAATGTACATGAAACTGACAAACTGTTGGTGTGTGGTGTGAGGCTGGGACCCACACACACACACACACTCTGTCCCGACCACATACATACGAAGGTGGTGAGACCACAGACTCAGAACACAGGCAATCATTAACTTCTACCACACTTCATTAACATTTATTAATACTCTCTGAGCCATGAAATTCCAATAAACTCCATTTATCTCCACTGATAGATGCGTTTACCCCGATCAACTGCACATAGCCGACGGCGAAATCTAAACTCCACGGGGAGAAGCTGCGGCTGGGATCATCACATCCTCTGAAATCATACATTCTGACAGTGTTCAGTGGAACAGGCTGCAGATCTGAGTTTGTCGAGTGCACGGTGGTTTTTTGAACCATCTAAAACGAGGCTCAAATGCGAATCGGAGATAATTCGCAGCTCTGACCTCCTCCTGGCTGTTTGGAGAGGTACAAAGGCAGCCATTTTGGGAAGAGCTTAACTGTAAACAGATGTGCCACGAGGTCGTGACGCTGACGACACACGCTCACATGCAGCCTGAGGAATGGAAGCGGATGCGGCCGCGTGAGAAACGAGTTAAAAGCGATGTAACAGGAGAAGCTCAGGGGCACGGGAGGATGGTAGGAGAGCGCGGTCTCAACAAAAAGCTGCCCGAGGGAAAGTTTCACCAAGAGCCCAGACGGTTTTGTTATGACAAAGAGACTATGTCGTAATTAATAAGGGCCCCGGGGCGTGCTGGTGGTCTGGGGACGGCAACGGCGGGAGGCGAAGTGATGGTTAAACACGGGGGGAGGGAGGGGAGGGAGGGGAGGAAACAGGTTGAGTCCTTGAAAGAGACACAGAAGAGAAAAGGTGAGTAAAGTGCTCAATCCTGAGTCCTATCCCACCGTCATGGAAACAAGGATAAAAAGAAAAACAGACGAAGGAGGGGAGGGAAAGGAAAGAGAGCGAGTGAGTGAGTATTGGATGAAAGGAGGCAATGGGCTCAATTCCCAGCTCTATCAAGCTGCACAGGAAGGAATGAAGAGGGGAGAGAAAATAACATGTGAGCACAGGGAAATGCACTTTAACCCAGACCTCACAGAAAGAGGGGGATGGAGAGAGAGAGAGAGAGAAACAGGAGCTACAGCATGCAGACAGAAAGATGAGGAAGTGAGGAAACAGGAATGAGAAGAGAGGAGTAGAAGAAGAAGAAGAAGAAAGCAACAGTCTCCATCCTCCAGTCCAGTTCATCACACAGGGAGGAGGGAGGAACAGGAGGGAGCAGGAAGGCAGGAAGGGAGGGAGTAAGGTAGGAAGGAGGGAGGGAGGGAGGGAGGGAGGGAGGAAGAGGAGCAGCAGCATCTTAGAACACGATCCATCACAGTCACATTAACGCTGCTAACATCACACAATCACTGTAAACGAATCAGATGGTACTCAGGATGATTGGCCGCTCTTCTTTCACTTCACTGTTCCTCAACATTAAAACCACATTTCCCATCATTCCATGCTGGTATTTGTCCTCAATCAAAATGACCTCAGTTTTGTTTTCATGTCTCCTTTTACCAAGTTGAAGAGCGTTCTGTGAGATTAATCTCCATGTCAAACACACACGTGGTGCAGCGGCAGCAGAAACACTGCACAATGACGACAAACTAAAACGAGTCCAGAAGTTTCTGTTTTCACAACTCGACAACTATGGATTCATGTGGACAAGGTTTGACTGGCTGAGTGACCAGCTGAGACCCACAGAGAGGGAGCAGACTTTCTGTCCCTGTCGCCTCACTCACAAAGAGATTCAGTGTTGTTCCTGCAGTCGTTCCTGAGAACCAGGAAACACTAGTTGTAGCGTGCCGACAGCATTTTCAGTTTGATCCACTCTTTGATCCAAGCTGTGGACGTGGCCTAAAACTCAGCATGGGGTGGATCATAAGGAAGCCAGTGAGGGAGCAACAGAAAAAGAAAGTCAGATAAGTTAGTGGAGCAAATTGTCGGGCTCCAGAACCGTCTCTCTGCAACTCCAGTGAAAGCTTGGTAAGACAGAAGGAGATCAAGGACAGACAGGAGAAGGAAGTGCACAACAATCAACCAGAGACGGATGAAGAAGAGAGAGAAAAGTGAGTGAATTCAGCTGCTGCATCTTACCAGACTGTCCTGGAGGAGGGATGCCGCCGGTGCCCCTGGGTAACCGCACGAAGATGGAGAGCACGGCGGCTTTGTTGCCGAAGCAAGGCTCGAGGGCGATGGGTTTCGGGACAGACTGCAGAAAGAAAGAAAGAAAAAGAGATGAAAAAAGAGACCAAAAAAAAAAACATTATTACCCATCACAAGCTTCCCAAATCCTGGTGAACACACATCATCATTTCAAAGACATGGATAATGGAGGCTTTTGCTGTTACTGTTCTTTTTGTGTCAGCAACATGCACAGCAGCCGCAGAGAAACCCTTTCCATCCCCTGGTGGGATACACACACACACACAGATCTGTGAGCACAAATTGGATTCCCTCTCACCCCTGCTCACCCCCCACCCCCCCAAAAATAAAAAATAAATACCCCACTGTTCACAGTTTCATGACAATGCTGCCTTGTATGCAGCGTGGGCCACGACTGGAAATCAAGTGGCGGTGCTGGGAGCGGAGATTTGTGTCAGCGGTGCTGGCGGTGCACTCCTGTCGCCGCGGGCTGCCAGACAAACCTGACTCTCTAATACCAATATCTCCTGTTTATCAGCAACTCATCCATATGTGGGGATCAGCCCCCCCCCCCCGGCCTTCCTCCTCTCACTGTAAACACTGGCCGGACCTGCTGCTGCTCACTCGCTTGCCTCGTACAATATTCATGGGTTTACTTCAGCTTAGGATATGGATATGGATAACAGCACCACCTCAGCTGCATACAGATACCCCCCCCCCCCACCTCTCTCTCTCTTTCTGTACTTCCAATTCCTGAGCTGGACAGGAAGCTGGGCCATGGTATCGGCTCACACACTCCTGTGGCTGCTTCTCAGCACACACACACACACACACAGTTGTCTGAACATACAACTTCAATCCCTTCCCACGCTGGTCTCTATACTCTGGAGAGTTGAGCTTAATGCCCCCAGTAGCAACACCACTGGAGTGTGACACACACACACACACACACACACACACACAGGAATTCCTCACATTAAAACACACATTTCTATACTCACTGTATACATACTCACACTTTTTGCCTTTTCACACATGCATTCATCACAGCTTCTCTCTTTCACCCACACACACACACACACACAGTGAGACACACAGTAAGTGTACACAGGGGAGTGGAGCAGTAATGATATTCAGGCTCTGACCCATTTTACACATTTATTCTCTGCTCCGTCTCTCTGAGGCTTACCTTTCATACCAGCAGGATACACAGCCTGTCACACAGGTAGCTGGGGAAGTGGCACAAAGATCTGGATGCCTCTGGGCGTGCGTGTGTGTGTGTGTGTGTGTATGTAGAGCAGCTGATGTTGTAAGTGAGGGGGAATCTCTATTTGTTTATGCTCTTACACATCATGTCCATTTATAGCATGTGTGTTTTCACATGCGTCTGTGCAACTGGCTGTGTTGAAGTACAACCTGACAGGGAAGGACATTTTAGCCTCCATTATCTGCACTGTAAACACACACACACACACACACACCTCAGGAAAAGAATGGGCTGGTACCTTTTTATGTCAGTCTCATCATGTTTGAATAAGCTCCCAGATCAGAGCTGTGCAAACGCCATGACTGCAACTTCACCAACTCAACTATTTCTATGGCACTGTCAACACAGCTGAGCCTTCTCTGACTTGAATTATGGGAAATATAAACATCTCTGTGGGTCTGCACCCAGTTTGAAAACTGCAGTTCCTTAAACGGCCACTAGAGTCCGTCCCCAGTGGCAGGAATGCACCAAAGTTTCGGCTATTTTTGGATAAGCCGGGAGTTTGGGGCAGAGTCAGGCCCTGCCGGGATGGCAATGGTGGAGCAGCTCACTCCTAGCCTCAAAACCACTTTAGACAGTGTATGGTCTCCTCGGAGAAGTGGGTTATGGGTAAATGTGGGTCAGAAGAAATGTGACGACAGTAAACAACAAATATAGAAGAGACGGGCTCTGAAAAAACCCAAAGCATTTCGGTCTATTTGCAGCCAACAGAACCAGGATCCAGCCTTTGAAACACATTTGTTATTCAATTATCGTCTCTTATGCACAAGGAAATAACATCAGCTCAATAAACAGCAACAAATTGTGCCGCGAATATTATGAATGAGCCAGTTTTCAGCCCTTGAGGGGATTTGTTTAATGTCAGATCAGTCTTTAAAAGTTTTCTTTCTTTCTTTCTCTCTCTTCTTTCTTCATGTCTTGACTGTGGGAGGAAAAGAAACAATGAAAATGCTCTTTTATGAAAACAAAGAGAACCAAAGACCCTCAGAAAGAAAGAAAGAAGAAACCCTGAGAATAACCATCAGACGATCAGTCTCCTTAAATTTTCCACTTTTCAGCCAAAGTGAAAAAGCAGGAAGAGTTAATTCTGATAGGAAACAAGAACGAACTGAGACTCATAATCTAAAAGCTCTGCTTGGATGCTGTCAGTCAATATATACATAACACACAGCAGAATTTCATACTCCATCTAATCGCTGATTAAACTGATGGGGAGACCTATTAGGATCTACAGGGTTCATTAGAAACAGTGCAGCGGGGGCTTGTAGCTCTATCTGTGATGTTAATGTAATGAGATCTATGTTTGAAGGCCAAACAGTCCTTATTATAACAGACAGATAACGAGAGAGACAGTAAAGATTTCATGTCTGTTGGAGGCTCATGTGAACACGTGTGTTTACGCATCTTTGGATAGAGAAGGTTATTAAGAGGTTGTGTGTGTGTGCACGTGTATGTGTGCGTGCAGCTTGCAGCAGTTTTCAGCCATGTTGATTCTGGACTGACACACATACAGTGTTACAGCCCCCCCCCCCACCGACCCCTCTAAGAACTGACAGGAGGGGGGGGGGATAGTTCAGATGCAGACAAATGAGCTCGCAGAGGGTCAGTCAGAGCGAGCTGCTGGAAAGAACGCTGCAGTCAAACCAAGGCACAGAACATAACAAACACTCAGACACATATTTGGAGAGCTGAGCGATGTGCAGCTTCTCAACTCTGACTCGCTGGAATTTTAACAATAAATCATCAACGCGCTGCTTCGACTTTGAGGAACGAGTGTGATTAATGTAAACAAACAGGATGTCGAGGGGAAAGTTGGGTCGCTGCTTTGTTTTTACATCCTCAGCTCCCACCTTGATTGTCTTGGTTTCTGCTGTCGACTCAAGCTTTTTTTTTTTTTTTAAGAAAGGACAAAATAAAGACAAGTTTGTCTCGGGGGGGGGGGTTAAACTTTGTCCTGGGTGTGACAACCTCCAGACTTATGAATCTCATAGACCGCTCACTCCTGTTTTATTTCTGCTCTCCCTCCTGTTTCCTGCTTGTGTTCAACAAGAAGCTTTAATTATATATTCAAAGTATAACAACAATAATTACCATAAACAAACCAGATTGACAGCTTCCAGCAGGCTGCCGATACTATGACAGATTTATCCTCCCGAGCAAAGCAAAAAGAAGAAGAAGAAGAAGAAGAAGAAGAAAGGTGCGGACAGACGTCTGGAGAAGAAGACAGGAGCAGCTTCTACGACAGAAAGGAGGAGGTTTAATGAAAACATGTGGATTCACTGATGAGAAACACGAGAGCCAAAAATACCACAGGTGTGAGAGAGAGAAGCCACAAATCATTTTTAACTGTGGTCTAATTTGTTTGCAGCAAATAAACACCATGAAGGTAATTTGTCTGCGACACCGTTCATCACAGATGCTTCACGTGGCACTTGTGTCTAATATTTCTAAATGTGTGTCTAAATGAAAACGCGGACCTGCTTGGTTCAACAATAACTGGTCTGAACAGGAGACAATTAGGGTTTCTGCCTTTATGTTATGTGACAAACACTTAGCACCTTACAATAGAAGCGTCTGTCAGGAGAACACAATACAAGTCAATAGGACAAGCTGCAGCCAGCAGCGTCCTGACTTTATTACAGGGCTGATGTACGAGTGTATTCCTTCTTACAGTGAAGTCTGAATTAAAGTAGATTAATACATTGATGCATGCACCACATGCACAGGCTCCCTTTGGGTGCTAAGTTTGAATCTGTGAGTCTCATAATAAAAATGGCAATAATGAAAAGCAGATATGTTTGTCCACCTGTTGCACATCCACAATCTCCTCCTGTTTATATTCCACATATTACAGTAGCACCAATGTGGGAGGAAACAGACATGCAATTAAACATATATCATTTTGTCAGAGGACCCTTCGGGACCCTGTCCAAAAGACTCCCCGATCCCACTCTGGAACCACTTTAGAGGAGCTCAGGCAAGAGGTGGGAGTGAACCAGATGAAAGTATCCTAATTAAATACTGAAAGAGAGCAAATTACCATTTTGTTTTCCATTTGACTGCAGCCAAAGCCAATGGTGTCCCTCAGGGCCGCAGAACATTAATATCACTTACAGCTTTGTGTGATAAATGAGTGATGAGTCAATAACTGGATAAGACAACCCGGCTCTCCGTGAAAAGGATCATTTCTTTCCATTTTCAATATCATGCTCCTAGAACATCATTATATGTGGCTGCGACGTGGATCTCTGAGAAATGGGAATTAAAAATACTGACAAGTGTTCAAATACAACATTAGGTGCTACAATATCACACTCGGCTAATTTTGCTCCTCGATCTCTTGGTACGAGATGAAACAATTATTTTGGCCTTGCCAGGAGCGGTCCAACCAGGCTCGGCTCGCTCCAGTCCACGGCTCTGTTTTTGCCTCGAGCAAAATGTATTTCTTCTCCAGAATGTTTACAATTGGAAAGATGAGTTCTGCCCGTGATAACCTGAGCACATCTGTACTCTTACAAAAAAAAAACCCAAATAACTAAAAGAGGAAGAAGACTGACAGCTTTTAATTTTACAGCTTAGGGCTGTCATAAAACTCCTCTGCCAAATCCAATTTCCACTGCAGCAGCTGCAAGCTGCTCTTAGGTTCTTGTTTGTTTACATGCTCATTTCTCATTTTCTAACACCAGCATCTCTTATTCAAACTGGAGAGGGAATAGGCACCGCAAAATAAATCTGGAAGCGGCGGAGGCTCGCTGTCAGACTGATGTGGGGATGTGACAGTGGGATCATTTTGATTTTAACAAACTCATTTCCTAATCGATTGCATTGAGAGTTCATCAGAAAGACTATTGTATCCAATGTGCAACCTCAATTTCAACCTGAGCGTGCAAGCCAACCACTTCACTTTCCTTTCCATTCTCCACAAAAACAACACAGAGCAGCCCCAAAAGAACACAGTTTATCTCCTTCAACACACATGTCCACTTTATTTTGGCCTGAGCAGTAATTAAAGCTGCAAAAACAAAACAAAACACCTTGAAAAATTCAATTATCCATCCTTTTAAACTCTTTGTGAATGTGATTTTTTTTCCTGCTTTTTGCCTAAGATGTTCCCCAAAGGTAGTGTCTTTTCCTGCGGTCTTCTTCAGAGGCTGTGTGTTAATAACATTCCCCAGCAGATGCCTTTGTTTTAGAGAGTCGAAGCCCTCCCCTCAACTCCCGCCTGCCCAACCTCCTCTGGAGAGTTATCTAGACTGGCCAGGCAGAGCAGCGAAAGGTTTTGTTAAATTACCTCCAGTAATTAGCCCAGCACGTAGCATCGCTGCTGTGCCCACACACACACACACACACACACACTGATGTGGGCATACACTGCAGCTGCATGCTCGTCCGCTTTCATCCATTGCATTCATCTCTACTTCAGTTGGGGGGGCCAGTGATGAGAGCGAGTCAAACTCCCTGTTGCTATGACTCACCAGGTACAGCCGCTTCCACTGAGCCAACTTTGATGAGTTTTTCGTTCACTGGCTTCTGTTTGCCAAGAAAATGTTTTGTCAGCCTTTAATTATAAACATCATATTGCGACATATATAAACTGCAGAGGAAACAGGTGAAGTGAAGGTTGTCTGTCAGATAATCTGAGGCCAGATGGATCAGGAGTTCAGCTCTTCTCTAAACTGGACGAGTAGAAAACTCATTTGTGCAGCAGGTTGTTGTTGAAGCATGCTTACGTTTTGTTGCTGAGCGACACCTAGTGGTTATAGTAAATATGAGCAAAGGGACAGTACAAGAGACAAAGTCTACATCAGGACGAGGTTGGAGTGGATGGGTCAGCAAAATACAGTAATATGACACAGGAGAGCTGTGTTCGATTCCCATGTGAAACTATCAGTTTATATTGTAACCATGACAACAGAGATCATCTCATCCAGAGTAAAAAATCCAATTTATTTTGACCTAAATCACAATCTTTCCCTAAACCCAAGCAAGACGTTCTTGTAGCTACTTGGTTTTAGTAACCATGGTGTCGATGGTAGTTGCACCGCTGTCGGTAAGATCCACTTTTTTATCGTCGTAACCATGACAACTGAGGTCTGATACATTAGCAGTGTTTCAGGAGACACCACCATAGGTTATAAGGATGCTACAATATGATCTATGAGTGCGATCGGGCCAATCCACGATCCACCGTTCCACTTTTAAAGTGATCAAAGATTAGATGCATTAATTCCAATCAATACCGATCACATAACTTTAAGGATAATCAGCTGACCAATCAGGACATCCCTCCTGTGGTTCGTATGGTTTTTCAGATTGGAGGACTGGTCTTACTTCCGAGTACATAACGCCCTTCAAACTCATGAAAAGTGAGTCAACAGCAGCCACCTCCCAATATCTGTAATGAATGTCAGCAGGACTCAGCAGGTGAGTCTGTGAGGAGCTAAATGTCTGATTACTGCAAACAAATAAAAACAAGGCTTCATGGACCTCTCCTCCCCTCTTCTCTCTGTGCTGCTCTTTCATAGAAAACTATTCATGGCAACTGAACTGACTCACCAGTCACTTCCTGCAACGTCCTGAAAGTTTTACTGCAAACTTTTCTGCCTCCCCCCAAAAACAGCTGTGGACTCTCCTGATCCCAGGCGACCTCGCCATAAAGAAAACACTATTCCTGCCACAAGAGATGTTATAAATAACAGAGATAATTTACTTCTAGATATAAACAACACTTGAGACATTACAGATGTAATTGTGTCACCTGTTGAAGGAAGTTGCCGCCTCACGTGCATCTCCACAACAATTCGCTTCCACATTTATGAAGCACAAGTCTGTACCACGCAGCTATCTTAGAGGAATGATCATAATTGAGCACAGCTCTGGTGGTTTGACCTTTGACCTCACTTGGTCTTTGCCTGCAACACTTGACAGTCACAGAATCTAAGGTTATCACACTCACACAATTGCTCCAGAAATCTGCCAAATGCCTTTAATTTGATGCGATACCCTGTGAGTGGAAGGACCATGTTAGATAAACCAGAGCTGCAGAACCCCCCCCCCCAACTCGCCATTTTTCACAATGCATGTCCTGATTTTCTCTCGTCCCACGGTATCTATAAATAAAAGCAGAGCATTAGGCGTCACAAAGGTAATCATCTGCCCGTGAGGCTGGGCCCGCAAGCTCCATTTGGCAGAAGCAGAGTGAATATATCTCATCGGCAGAGCAAGTTTGGACTTCCCACCGAGGCTATAAACAACTTTAATGATCTTCAGCTCAGTGTGTAGAGTCTGGCCCCCTGTATGCTCTGATCGTGGGTCTTAATACACTACTGTAGCGCCCTGATAAAACAGCATGGAAACAAGGGGAAGAACCTGCTCCGCGTCGCTCAATCTCATGAGGAGATAGGATAGTGTGCGCTCACCGTCTGAGCTGGTGAAGGCACAGAAAGCTGAGGAGGAAGATCTAAATTGGATCTCTGCTCCTGGGCTGCAGCTGCTGCTGCTGCTGCCCTGACGGAGAGAAGGAGAGCAGGCCGGGAAGAATGGAGGAAAAGAAGAGTCGTGGGGGGAGAAGAAAAGGTAAAGCAGAGATGGAGGAGGCAGCGTAGGGCGCCCGATTTCCACAGCAAGCTGCATCTTTTCTTTTCTACACAACAGCACACACGGCAACACCCACACATACATGCAGAGGTACACAAAGACACACACTCATACAGACCCTCACACACACACACATACACACCAGAAGCAGCAGATAAGGCCAACAAAAAAAGCCCTAGACACCTGATAGGATCAGTAAAGTGCTAGTAAATTAGAGGGGAACACTACGGTGAAGTAAGGATGTCAGGCAGGAGACAAGAGAGGAAGCAGGAAGATACAAAGACCAGAGGAAAGATTCAAAGAAAAGTAAAGACAAAAGAAAAAGGCTGATAAACAGCACAAAGAGGGGAAACAAAAAAGAACCTAAAAATGTGGTGTGAAAAGCAATAAAAAACTAATAGAAGAGAGGAAGAGATAAAAAAAAAAAACAAGAGAGAGATGAAAACAAAACAAGGTGAAACGATAGAAAACAGAGGAAGAAAAGACGAGAAGATGAGTAACATCAGAGACCAGAGGAAAGAAAGGAGGAGGGATGATTCCTGCTGGAGCAGCGGTTTGATTAGCTGCTGATCTTCCCCAGGGGCCCCCAGCCTCTGCTGGGAGTAACCTTGTGTTTGGGAGCCCGACACCCCTTGAGATGCATGGCCCCTGTCAGAGACGAGGGGCCCCGAGCCACCCTGCAGAAACAGCCCTATAATTCTGCACTACATCTGCATTCAGAGGTCATTCATCACAAAGTGCGCAGTCACAGGTATGCCCGCCTACCCCCCCCCCCCCCCCGTGGGCGCCTGCCGAATGCTCAACCGCAATTTCTGTAAGTCTATAACTAAATGTTCTCTGCTGCTGCCTCCGTGCACAGTATCTGCATTTAAATCTGCTCTAACCTGCTGCAACTCCACTGGTGCCTCCAACTCTGCTCGATAATTAAGTCTCCGACTCCAACAGCTTGATATTTACCTTTAAATACAATTTATACCTTCAACAGACTTGGCCCCTGCTGTTAATCTGATATTGCTTTACAGTGAAACCCACTGTACTTCTCACTTTACTTAAACTTTAATTTTGCAGCTAGATCTCTTCAGAGACTCTTGGTGCGAAGAAAACCCAAACATCCAGACAGAACCCGCCTGTTGCTAAAGACCACAAGTCTGGAAATGAAAAACAATCTGCAAGTGTGACTGTGGACGGACGCTGGGTTTACCTCACTGCTCCACCTGCTTGAGACTCGAGCAGCTGCTGGTGGCACCACACAAACACTGTTGATATCTGAGTTGCATTGTGGGTAATGTAGGTTTTAATACAAGAGAAGAAGGCGGTGTGGAACAACACACTGACTCTGTGGATTCGCATTGAAAATCCTGCAGAGCTATGCTCTGTGTGAGGAAGGTAATACAATGAGAGCCCATCAAAACACTGATAAACACAGAGCTGGTCAGTTTATCACAAAATCACAATAAAAAACAGCCACATCATTTGAGCACGTAGCGATGCAGTTCATTGGATTTGATTTGATTTGCGGTGCTTTTGTGTTTTGCTGCCTCCACCACTCACTTTCTGATGAGCTGGAGGTGAAAGACATTTTTGTTTTGTGATGCTCACAGCGTGGAAAAATTACACTGTAAGAAAAAACTGCAAAGAAAGGTTTCACTTAAACCTGAATCTTCCTGTGATGGAAATTTCAGATGAAATCGCCTTCGATAATCACAACATTTTCTCTTTTTTTTGGATGAAGAAGCCTCTATTTTATTCTAATCATCAGTAGGTTTCACTGCATCGATTCTTCTGACTGTGGCTCCACCGACCACCAAGGACGGCTGATATTTCTTCTTTCAGTGGAAGCGCTTTGTTTTCCTCAATATGATGTGTCCTGTTTTCTTAATCACAAGATCCCCCCAGTATTGTAGCTGTGTGTGTGTGTGTGTGTGTGTGTGTGTGTGTGTGTGTGTCTGTCTCAGCTGAGATAATTGAACACACTGATGGAGGATGTGGTGTAGAGTTAAGAAATAGTTCCTACAAACTGTGCACGCTGAAGCATTTGTATTAATCAGAGCAGCTTGGACATACTGTAGTTCCTGTCTGGAGAGATTTTTTTTTCCCCCAATGCTTTGAGCATCACAAACAAAAGTTGTGCTGGTCTCCGTGTGCTGTTACTGAAGTTTCACAGAAAGATATCTGCAAACCTCTGCACGGCTGTAAACCAATACTGGCGAGAAAATGTGTTTCAGTGATTTGGAAGTACAGGAAATCTGATTTCCCAGCAGCATCGTGATAAACAAAGAGTCGCAGTTTGAAAAAGACAGAGCTCGTCTTTCTGTCTTTATGTTGCTCTCCTATATAAATGGACGAGGTCCAATCTGCTGATTTATTTTTTTTTTTGACAGAACTTTTTTACCTTCAGTTTCTGCCTGTAATTCAGACACACAGATGGCTGGATGGACCAAAACAGCACTGTTTTGTGAGATGAGTCATAACTTTAATAGTGCCCCTAATGTTCTTTATTTTCATGCCAACAAACATTTCCATTTCCTGCAAGTAGGCGTTTGTTATTTTCTTCTCTCTCTCTGCGTTAGAATAAAAACTCGCTGCTTATTTCTGAGCACAGTCTTAATCTACATTACCTTCCTCTCATCTGCATGTGTTTAACTTCAGGGTTAACTGAATTCAATCCCATTAGAATTCACTGCCTACCCACAATAACTGGCTGTAACTGGTATAATGTGCTGCGTTACTCATCGGCAGCCCACTTTCATCGCCGTGCGGCCTTCGCTCGGGCCCGCCAAGTGTACACTGCGTTGACCCTCATTAGGTGTACTAGACCTGCACCACACTTCAAACTCTCCTCTCTAAGTGAGCTCAATTTTAGATTCCTTGGCCCCGCTGCAAACTCACAGAACCACCTCAAAGAGTTCAGGCTCAGAGATGACGTGAAACAGATGGTGTGAGGAATATCTCTCACTTTAGTGACTGTAATCACAGAGACCTGTCGAGGAGGCCACACGGCTCAGCTCCCACTCCAGAGAGAGAGAGGATGAGTGACAACGTCCATGCTCAAGCAAAAAAAAAAAAAAAAGATGGATGTCTGTGGCGTGGCGGCGAGGTGGTGAAAAAGGTTGCGCTCACCTTGACGTTTCCTCCTATCAGGTCAGGCGGCTCTTCGTCCGTCTCCAAGGCGACGTTGATGGTGGCGAAAGGCCGGCTCGCCATCTGCTGCATCTCCCTCAGCAGTTGCTAGGGAAAAGGAGGAAGGAGAGGAGGAGAGCGAAGGTCACTGACAGGTAAACACTCACCGGCCGCCGTCTACTCTCCAATCAGCTGCCCAGTGTGACTCCAGTGTTTGTCTCTGGAGGCTGAGTGGAAGTTAATAAAACATGGGGACGCCGTGCAAGTGTTATTCACACACACAAGTGCATACAGGGACTGAACACAACACTGAGACATCATAAAATTTATATGAGTAAAGTGTTTGCAGGCAGAGGCTTATGTAAGCTTCTGTCTATTGAAGCTCTGATTTGGTCTTCACCAACTCTGCAGGGAAACAATCAGCCAGTGTTTTAAGGCGGTGCAGCAAAGTTTCAGCTACTTTCTTATTATCCGCCAGTAAAAAGCACATTTTACACAACTTTGCCTTGTATGAAAATGTCAATCTGTGCTTGTCAGATGAATATAGTGAAGTGAAAATGTACCAGTGTAGAAATATAAATGACTATATAATGGAAACAATCCAGTAAAGTACAAGGACCTCTAAACTGTAAGTGCATAAATGTACTTAGTGGTAACTTTCCACTACTGCAAGGTGGGGGCACAGTCTCATTTTGCTCTGATTTATAACATGGACCTTGGCCAAAGGAAGAGGAGGAGGAGGGAGGTGATTATGACAGAGTGAAGGAGACGACGGCAGGAAAAGAGGAAGAGGAGGCTGAGGAAAGCCTGAGACCGAGGCGATGTACTGTAGCTGCGTCTTCGACTCTCAAAGAGCTATGAATAGAGAAACAAACGCTGTCAAGAGCCGAGACACTAAGACCTGAACACCAGCAGCGAGAACCTCGAACAAAACAATAACACCTGCAACCGCTGTACAAGCAGGAAAAAACGCTGACAGGAATGAGACAAAGAAAAAAAATCACAAGGGAAGAAGAAAAAAAAGTCAAACAGCATCTAACTGATCATTTGTTTGAATGCGTCTCCTGGAGCCTCAGCTCATAAAGGAAGTCAAACAGCAACAGCGCAGCGTTGATGTGAGTGGAGTCGTGTGTGGTGACAGACAATCAAAAGAAGTTTGACACAATCTATTGGCCTCTGTCTCATTACAGCGAGTCGCTGCCAGAGACGAGGTGCAAGTAAAAGGGCAGCGCCGCAATTCAGCTTCAAAGTACACACACGTGGCATTTCTGCGTCCATGCATGTTCACACGGGAGAGGGTGTGTGTGTGTGTGTGTGTGTGTGTGTGTGTGTGTGTGTGTGGGGGGGGGGGGTCAGGGCTTGTGCACGTGAAGTAACGGCCTTCTAGTCAATTAATCTGCCGAGTACTTCCATCTTCTTTCATGTGATGTCTCATAATCATATCCTCCTTACCAAGTGCTACAGAAATAGCGTGATGGGAAGTCTCTTTCTGTCAAACAGTGAAGCCTGACGAGAGGAAGAAAAAAAAAACAACCAAAAACGTCTAAATTTAATGTCCCGGATTCTCTTTGTGGAGCGAGCCAGCTCATTAAATTCCTGTATGAGTGTGTGGATGTGTGCCTGTAGCCACATCTCTGCACTCCTCTCTGTTGTAACAGCTGGGCTCGCAGCCGCTGCTGCTCCCTCGTTTTTTTTTTTTACTCAAGTCACTTCTTTTAAAAAGAAAATGTTTGACTTTTTGGGAATTTGCTTTTTTTTTTTTTTTTTTTTTTTTGCTGAGAAATAAACACGAAGATCAGATCAGATCTTTTTTCTCCAGTTTGTCCCATGAAAATGAAGCTACATCCAGCAGCCACGTAGCTTAGCATGGGGCCTCCAGTTTATCTCATTTTATTTTCTGTTTAACTGGTTAAAACTTTCATACTTTTTATACAGATTGGACAAAAGGAGATTTCTTTACCTTTGACAGGGACAGGCTCACTGTTTACACCCCCCTTTTTAATGTTACGCTAAGCTACATTAAGAAGCGGAGCTAAGCCAGCTGCCTGCTAACTCCAGTTGCACGTGGCATGAATCTTTGTACCAGACTCTCAGCCACTAAACAGTTTACGTCCATTTTATAAAGAGTAAATATTTTTACAGTTTCTGACATACGAGAATAAACTTTCTTTTGTTTAACCACATGGCGATGGAGGGACAGTTCAACGGAGAAATCAAGTTTCTCAGAGATAATTTCTTCTTGTTCTTGACATTTTAAATATCAATCAATTAGGCCTCATCATAAAAATGTGACTGACAGAATAATGATGGTCTGAGGTCACGCCAAGATGAAGTGGTTGACCTGAAAAAGGTATGAACACACACAACACACACTCTCCCTCACACACACACGCACACAGCAGCTGGCGCAGCTTTTTAAAGTGTAGACTGTAACCTGCCTGCAGCCAGTTAAATGTCAGCTGATAGAAGACAGCGGGGAACTGTTACCTGGATACTGCCCGCAAAGTGCTTTAAACACAGCTCCTATCTTATTTAGACAATAACAACATCATGAAGAAATTCCCATGAGCCTCCGGGGCTCGTCATAGCACAGAATCAGCTCATCTCAAAAAATCTCAAGTGACCTATTCTTTGTAAAGCGACATGTGGCCGCTGTTTTAAAAGCGCCAGGGTCCAGGTGGGCAGCCAGGCAGGACGCTGCCCTCAGGTGGTTTGGATCCTACTTCTGCTGTTTTGTTTTGTTTGTTTTCTGTGTGTATGGGTTTGAGGCTTATTAATACTTTACTTTAACTGACATACAAATGTACCTGTGGAGGTTTGAACTCCATCATATCCATCCTTTGGATGAGAAGACAGAGGAGACTGTCTTCTGTCTCTGATCCGTCATACTGATGTTTAAAATCTGTGGTGAAGGGCTGCTTCTTCATCCGGGGGACAGGGACATCCTGTCTCACTGGACCTGGGCTTTGGCCACGTCTCTTAATATTCACCTCTTTTCCAGCTGTAACGTCTTTCTGTTCACAGACACTGTGGACAAACATGTCACCTGTTAACTCTTAACTGGTCCTTGCATTGTTTTTTGTGTTTCAGTCTATTGAACACATCTTAGAAGTTTTACTCAGTTTTCACTTGTTTTGCCTTTTATTTGTGGGTTTCCTGCTGATGTCTGCTCGACTCCAGCTGTTTTTAAAACGAGCCACATGAATTAACTTGATTTGATTTGATTTTTTGGATTTGAATGAATCACTCATTACTCAACTTCTCTTTTTAACCACATTTGCTCTCTGACAACACGGCGACTCACTTCATGAATAACAGAGCTGGCGTCGCGTGCTTCCTGCTGCTGCTTTTTCAAAAGGCTTTAACTGAGCTCTAATGATATTTTTGGAAAATAAAAGCTTTTTTTTCTTTTTAATTTAAATTGATAACATTAAAGTGCTTAATAAAGCCAGAGATTGAATAAGAACGTCACTTAGTGTGGAGCAGATACAGGGTAAGAGAGCGTTTGTTTATTAAAAGCTCTCACTTCAAAACGGTAAAAAAAAAAAAAAAACTGCAGGCAGGAGCTAAAAATAGAACCAGTGAGAATCATAACAGCAGAACAATAACACCCATGAAGTATGAATGACTCCAAACACAATGGCAGAGAGTTGCCTCATTACCATACGCACAAATAAAAACCGGCTGAAGCATCCGACACGCCCGCTACGACGTCTGGAATCTGTGTGCCGCAGCAGTCAGCACGCACTAACAAATGAAAACGCAAATGAGCAACTCGTTGTGCCGCGTCCCGATTTGTCATGATTAGACTTCCCACTGCGTTAACCACCCGAGAGCCAGAATACTACGCAACACGACACACCTCTTCACCAATTATCTTTTAACACCGGCTCCTAATAATAACTAATAATCAAATCTGTAAAAAACTCAATGCTCCTGCTATAAATCCGGTTTCCCTCTGATGATGAAACTCTTCTGGCAGGAATGGCCTCGCTCACTGGAGGATGGATGCAGCAGCATCACTTCAGCCTGGACCAGCGTAGCAAACGGTGCTGCCTGCAGAGGAGGTGAGAATCTGCATGCAGGCAACATCCTTTTCATAAGCGGAGCTCCTTGAACAGCACAAAGCAACAGAATTGATTTAGTGGATAAAGAGCAGATGGAGGAGCATCTGAATGTTGAAGTAAACAAACTTTATAGATTCAGTCCACCTCCCTCTGGCTCTCTGCAAACAGTCCCGCTCTCATGTCTGACACACAGCTAACCTTTATTTAAACAGCCATGTATAGCCAAACTCCTGTGTGTTTCATGTATTCATTTTGCGTGTGTGTGTCATAACTCTGCTGGGAACAGTCCACAATCAATAGCTTGTATTACTGAACAATACGCTGCTTTAATGGAGACGTTTCTGAATGAATGCGAGTGTGAAAGCTGCAATAAAAGTTTCTCACTTCAAGGACACTTTTTTCTTTGCTTTAAGGACAATTCATCAACTGAGACGGAAAAAGTTTTCAGTGGTTTTTAGAATAAAAGCGAAGACCCAATCAATTTCTGTGAAATAAAAAAAGAAATAAATATGTTGTTTTTATTCATCACAGGACTGTGATGTGATTTTAGCGTGTTTCAGGATTCATGTTTTCACCAGCTCCACTTCGAAAGCATCAACTAAAGCTGCTTCACCAACTTTCTCATTCAGTCTTGAAGGCAACACACATTTAACACATTATCAACTCAGATCCATCCATCCATCCATCCATCCATCTTCCTCCGCTTATCCGGGGCCGGGTCGCGGGGGCAGCAGCCTGAGCAGGGACCTAAATCCAGATGCAACATTAGCTTTAATTTACAGTTGTGTTTCTGTTCACCTGATGAACCTAAGTCCAGTATTCACTCTCTTTTTAGCTCTGGTGTTGGGCTCCACCAACTCCTGAGGGACACTGAGAGAAACGACCCGCCCTGGGCTGATGTATTGAACTGTCAGCTGTTTGCAACCCACCGCTATTATTGTGTCAAATTAACAACATTTTCACAGCCGGGGTCTTGTTTGCATCATTATTACAATTGGTTATGATAACATTTTACTGGCCTCTCCCCCTCTGAGGGTCTGAGAACACACAGACAATCGAGTCCAATCCAACAGTGGACGACACACACGGGAGCAGTCAGATGGTCAGAGATGTAATAAACAACCATGTGATTATGTCGGCTGGGTTCAGAACTGTTTATGATTGAAATGTTATCACGATGGACAGGAGCGCTGGACAAACACTGAAAAAAACAAAACAAAACAAGATTTCCTTCAACTGGAAACAAATTGAAGCACAAATGTGATTTCACTGGGTTATGAAAATGAGTTCCTGTCTACAAATGACAATCTGTTTTCCCCACAACTAGACTGGGCAGTCGCTCTGAGCATTCAAAACCATCTGTCCATTTGATTTCCAGCCCTCCTCTCTAACCTCTGGTCTGCCCCCGTCAGGTAAAGGAGACGTAATTTGGAGAACAACCATCCTGGAAAGAGTCCTACAGAAGATACAATTTGCACAAATCTCATTATGCCATGCTGCGAGTAGGCAGCCGCTGTAGAGCAAACACTCAGCGCGCCAAAGATAACCAGAAGCCAGAGGAGTTACAGTGCAAGTCGCCTACTTCTCAAATTGGCTCTCAGTTTTCTGCAGGGTAGTCAGAGTGTGTGTGTGTGTGTGTGTGTGTGTGTGTGTGTGTGTGTGTGTGAGCCAATATCTGACTGGCAGAGTGAGCTGTGCATATATAAACCTAATTATGTGAATGTGTGCATGGAGGTCGACACACGTGCGTTCACACACATGCATGCAAGGCAGGTTGGAGATACCTGCACATGAGCACCCATGAATGTGTGTGTGTGTGTATGTGTGTGTTTTCACAAATGCAAATGAATTCTCTCAAAACACACACACACACACGAGCTGAATTAATTCTGTATGAACAAAAGCACGTCTGAACGCGCCTGCAGGTAAATTTAGACTGTTTAAATTAAATGCACATATGTTACAATGAAAATACATGTGCAGTCACGGTCACATGACCAGAGCAGGAACGGGCCTCAACACACTGGTGCTAAAAACAAACAACTGGATTAACTGATCAACCAATCATTAGAAAATCGGTCAATAAGTGATGTCATTTAGGAATCAGCTGTTTTGCTAAAATGCAAAACAGCTGATTCCTTATGTAAATGTCATGTTTCTGTGTCGTTCTGTGTCTATTGACTTTGATGTGTGCTGCTGTGTATTTTTATTTATTCTGTAAAAGTGTCCTTGAATGACATGAAAGACAGAAAGATTTTTTTTTGCTTTTATATCATTTTAATTCAATATTGTTGGAGTGTGGACAGTTTGAGGCCGTCTCATCTGTGAAGCCGCAGGAGACACCACTCAATCTGACGTTTTACACCGTAAGTGATTGATTAAGTAAACTTGTGTAAATTGATTTTTGGACACTTGGGGGACGCAGCATTAGCATTTACTTGGATTCATGCTTGCACCACCTGGTGGATGCCACTCAAAATATTCATGCTTTGGTTTTTTTTTAAGCCACATTTTGGTCCCAAGAGGTGAATCTGTGTCCTTTTAAGATGCTAAATGTTTTGTTGTGTTCACCAGCAAGTTGCTAAGTTTGTCTGACCAAAGTTTGGTGCTGAACAGACAAACTACAGTGAGTATAGAGTTTTTTTTTTTTTTTTTTGCTGATGATAGCAGTGAGAGTGAACCACAGGAGTGAAGTCGTGAGGCTGGAAGCAATGAGTGGAGCTCAAATCAAAGTCATTTGAGCCACTGTTCAGGTAAAAAATAATGAATATAGCAGCTTTAAAAGTGATCGACAGGTTTGATGAGGCTTCGATTAAAGTTGGGGATTTAAATGCTTTCATTCACAATCTCACACACACACACACACAAAGCTCTCTGAGGGAACTGTGTTTGAGCATTCGCAGCGAGCAGCAGTGTGCCAAAGAGATTGAGTGCATCAGCAGAGCGCAAAAGGAAGGAGGGAGGTGGAGGTTGGAGGGTGGGTGGGGGTGGGGGCAAAATGCAGAAGAAAAACCGAAGAGAGGGAAAATGAGACAAAAGAGAAATAAGGGAGGATGTTGGAGAGGGACGAGTGATGGCAAACACAGCAGAGGAGGAAAAAAAATGGGAACAGAAAGAAAGACAAAGGCGTTCAAAGAGTTCGCCCCTGGGAAGTGGGGATGGAGTGCTGGAGCGCCTGGGCTCAGAACACACACACACACACACACACACACAGATAAACACACACATCCCGCGTGCAGCTATACTGCTGCACACAGACGGACACACACACACACACACACACGCAGCACTACATCAAGCCATTTATTTATTGATGCGTCTGTTTAAAAATGCTGTTGGTGGGAGAGCTCTCAATCATCCTTCAGCTTCAGTGAAGGGAAGCCACGGAGCGAGATGCACGGAGGGGAGGAAGGAGGGGGAGAGAGAGGGAGGGAGGGAGGGAGGAGAGTGTGGAGAAAGAGGAGAGAGGAAATCTTTGTCTGTGAAACGACGTTAGCTGCTCGCTGCTTCTCTTTCGCTTCATCTTTCCATCTCTCCAGCAGTGAGGTGGGGGGTAGAGGAGGCACGCTGTGAATACTGACAAGGGAGAAGGCTTTGATCCCTCCCTCCCTCCCTCTACATCTTTTTGTCTCTCTTCTCTACCTCCATCACTCCCCCAAACTCTTCCTCTGTTCTCACTCCCGGCCTCCTGCTGCCTGTGATGGGCACCTCTCTATCCATCTCTCTCCCCTCCGGAATCTGTTTACCCTCCACTTTCCTGTACATATACTGTATACTTTCTCCGCCGCCTCGGCCACAGCGCTGATCAATACTCCATCAAAGTGAGGCACACAATCAAAAAGCAGAAGAAAAGAGGAATGCAGAAAATAAAGATTGTGCAGAGATAAAATGAAAAAAAAAGCAAAGGGACGAGAGGTTAAAACAAAGGAGACACTCAAATAAAGCAATTACTGCGAGGATTCACTGAGAGAGCGTTTAACCAATCAGCAGAGAGAGCACTCAGGCCAAGTCTGTCTCAAGTGGCTCATTGTGTTTTCTCAAAATGAGTCACTTGGACAGTTGCACCAAGAGTCTTCGCTCTTTACTTGAGTGAACTGTAGGAGAGTGAGGAAAGAGTTATGAGTACGTGCAGAGTGAATCTGACATGTGATAGCCGGCAGCTACTGGACCACAGCCCAGCACGAGAGAGAGAAGAAAATACAACAACTACATCAGGAGATTTATTCAAAAGGGGGCCGGCAACAGTTTGCTCTGAAACTTTCTGACGTGCACATGCACAGGACGGCTGATGAGACTTTGTGGCCGGCTGTCAGTCTCCTCTCATGTCCCAGTCACTTAGAGTTAACACCTGGCCCTGCTCCAGCTCCAGCTCCAGCTCCAGCTCCTCTCTGCTCACATCTATAATATGTAAACAAGAACATCAGAGCAGCCGCTGACACCGTTTGCATAATCATGACATGTCCACAACTCTGTTTTTAACCTTATCAACATGCTTTATTCAATACTGTGGGTCCGTGTTGCTGTAGCAACTCATTACTGTCAGTACAAAGGCACAGTGTTTAGTCTATTGTGCATCATGTTGTTTTGTACCTTTGAGCCACAATCAACATATAAACATCGTTTTAAAGTTCTCCTGTCTTAATCTGTTGCATCATTCGAAGCCAACAGGAACAAAACTGTTCCTCACACTCAGACTAATTAGGTTTTATGACAATGGAGCAAATATCTGCCAAAGAAAAGACCATGTTACACAGTCAAAAGGCCCAGAGCAAAGTCCCTCCTCCATTAAAAGGCAATTGAATTTACTTCATCTGCTTCATTATGATCAAACTCGAGTGGAGGGCCAGTGATGCAACATATCAATCTCTAATGTTCTACTTTTATAATCTCAAAAACCACCCAAAAAAATCAGAAATAAACAAACAAGTCTGTTTCCTGCATCGCTCTCACTGGCTGTGCTGCTGACAGAACAGGTAAAACTCTCACACCGACTGTGCTGCTGCATCACGATGTGTCACGCTGCGTCACGTCACACTGTAGCATGTCATCGTTCATCTGTGGCTCACACCAGATATAATGTTCAGGCAGGAGGAGGAGGAGCAGGAGGAGGAGTCAGTCACTGTGCAGGAGCTGGGACGTTAAGAAAACTTTGCTGCTGGTGCTCAGGACAGATATGGAGATGCTAATTCTGCACAAGCGTGAGGAGGTTAAGCAGTGCAGCTCTTGCCTTATATAACACACACACACACACACACACTGACCAAAAAAAAAAAAAAAAAATCAAACAGGAACTTCAACTTGTGCTAATATTAAACTAAAATACATTCAAATGTTTCCAGAGAACAGAGCTACAGCAGTAAGCTCACATTAGAGGTGTCAGAGTTGTTGACTTCAGTGTGACAGAAGAAGAAGTGAAGTGAGGTGGTTCTGAAGTTAAAACAGAGGCTGAGCACTGATGGAGGAGATAAGACAGCTGCAGGAGGGAGGAGGGAAGGAAAGAAAAAGAAGAAGAAGAAGAAGAAGAAGAGAGAAGAAGAAGAAGAAGAAGAAGAAGAAGAGAAGAAGAGAGAAGAAGAAGAAGAAGAAGAAGAAGAAGAAGAAGAAGAAGAAAACCCTGGACGAGATGAAACGGCATCAAAAAGTACAGGAGCAGGGCCTTGACAGAGGTCCTGGGCTTATGATAAGCCCTGTACCACAGGCATGATGGACGGGTGGAGGGGTGGATGGGGGGTTATGGGGGGGGGGGGGGGTCCAGAGTCCTGGGTGTTACTAGGCGAAACGGGGGTCACCCACAGTGCAGCGGGGTTGGGATGATAAACCAGCCTCCAGCTACATGGAGAGCGATGAGACTCTGGCTCTGATCCAAACTCTAATTATATTCACCATCTCTGTGGAATTAAGATTAGCAGGGTTTAGATGTGTTTTGGGAACTGTGAGACAATAAGCCACACACATACACTCTCACTCTCAGAGAACACTCTCTCACACACACACACACACACTTGGAAAATGTGAATGACACAACTGCAATCACTGCACTGAATCGAAATGTGGGAAGCAGCTGCAATAAGACTGAAGACACACACACACACACACACACAGACACACAGTCGACTCACACCAAAATACTGCAACGTACAAACTTTTCTTCCACCAAAAACACACACACACACAAACACACACACACAGGATGCAGGTTTTCTTCCTCTTGTGCACATGTTAGTGTTAACAGTCCATCAATCAGAGCCGATGTCGAGAAAAAGCTCGTCTCCTCTGAAACACTGTTGCAGAGGAAGCCAGCTGCCAGTGCTGCAGTGGCTCCACATTCTTTTTCATCACATTTTGATGAATCCGCATCCTGTCAGGTCCGAGGAGACTCGCTGTTTGCTGGACTGCGTGGAGGATATCATTAACAAGGTCTTTCCTTTAAGGAGGATGCATGTTTTACTGAAGACTCTCAAGCTTAAGAAGTGACCTTCAGTGCAGCCTGCTGCTCTTCCCTCTTTTCTCCCTCCCTCTCTCTCTCTCTCTCTCGTCATCTCTCCTTACCTCTCACTTCAGGATTGATCACCTCAGAACTAGGCCTTTTGTTCTGTGCGGTGGTGCAGTGAACATTGACCTCAGGAGAGAGGAGGAGATGGAAGGCAGCTCTCAGAGAATCTTAAAGCGTAGCTCTAGTTAATCTACAGGGGCCTCACAGCGCTTTAAAGAGGAACGCAGTTGATGTTGCTGCCTCAGTACACAGGAAACACATTTTCCCTCCGTGTCTACGTGGCCTCAGCTCATTTGCATCACAATCTGAAGCTGAGACAACGTCAGCAGCAGCGGCGTCCTCGTGTCCAAAAAGAAAACCCACCAATAAAAATGAAGTCGCTGTTACTACATTAAAGTATAATTTCCAACACTTGTTTTCTGCTGCGTCATTTGGAAGCTGCTTTCATTAAAGCTCGTTTTGGAGAAAGGTTTATGGCGTGTGTGTGTGTTTGTGTGTGTGTGGTCTGAACTTCATTAGCACCGGTTTCAAGGGAGAGTTTAACTGTCCGATCGTCTCAGCGCTGCAGCACACAACTTCATACGTTTCTCTTTCCAGGGATAGTTTAAGTGTTTTTATTAAGGCTAAATGCTGCTCCACAGCAGAGCAGAGAATCAGTGCAGCGCTGGTTTTAATGGAGAGATTTTAAAGTTACGAGCAAACGAAATCGAAGATTTAATAAAATGTTGCGTTCAATGAGCAAAAAATGTGGTAAAGCTGGATTTTTGTGATGATTCACTCCCTGATGATGTGATATATCATGGCATTATATGGACTGTGAGTTTCATAATGATCATTATACGTCTGGGGATCTTATTGTATTGGCTGGTAATTGACTATAATAGCTTGTTTTACTGCTGTAGCTCTGACCCAGGTGAGAGGAACATCCTGTGAGGTTTCACCAACAAACATGGGGCCATGCAGCAGCTGCAGAGGACGTGGTGAGGAGTTTGTCTCACCGAGCTGCAGAAGGCCGACGGCTCTGAAGTCGGCCGCCTGAGGGTCCCGGGGGGGTGGGGCCCGGCACTGTGCGTGATGACAGGACAGGATGGGTGAGTGTGAGAAGCGGTGACATGAGGTGGCGGGCGGGGCCGAGCAGGAAGCACGTCGGCTCAGGTCACCTTCAGTGATTCATCTCCAGCAGGGGAGGAGAGACGCCACAGGAAGCTCAGGAAAGAGAGAAGCCCATCTCCTCCCCCCTGCTCATGCCACGCTGCGCAGGTGAGGTGAGGTAAGGTAAGGTGAGGGCTCTCCCTCTTCGATCTCTCGTCCATGACATATCTGTCACATTAGTCTTCAAACGGCTGCGGCTTGCTGTAAAGAAGAAGATGTGTCGACTGTGACACATCCTGACACTGGTGCGTTTTCTTTTCTCCAAATAAATAAAAAGCCAAAGAAGAATCAGCCTTTGAGTTTTTTTTTTTTTCCTCTCAGTAGTGAACTGTGAGGAGACTGAAGAATAACCCTTAGAATAAGCCCTTAAATAAAAGTAAGATGCATCACCTGCATATTTCAGGTGCACCATCGTCTCCCTGGAGACACACCTGACTCTGTGTTGCACTGTCAATCGTTAAAAAGTTCAATCTACATGTGTGTTTGTTTCTGCAGGAAGGGAAGAGGTGGCAGGGGAGAACATTTCTGTTTGCTCTTTATGCTGCAGCTCAAGCAAAAAAAAAAAAAAAAAAGAGAGAGAGATCTTTTTAACCCCTAAGTGACAGATATAAAGTGCAGGCGATGGCTCCAACAGCAGGGAGCCTCCCCCAACTTCTTTATGTTTCATAAAGCGATGTTGCAGCATAATCCCGGCCCGGCATACGCTGCCACTGAGCTGTAACGACGGCCATGGCCTCAACAGTCTGCCTTCAAGGACACAATTATTCTTGGTGCAGGCATGGCTGAATCCATTTCCAGGGGAACACAATGGAAACAATGATCCACCTCCATCTCGAAAAAAAAAAACATGACAAAATCTCTTTTGCAAGTTCAAGATGACGTCTTTCCTGATCACACAGCTGATGCTGTTTTTATCAAGTGACCGTAATGTGAATGAGCCTAAGTCATACAGAGTCTATGGTCTAAATTTCAGAGGCTTTCAATGAGGCTGAAGATCAGGTTTGTCTCGATGCAGCTCTGCTCCTCTGCTGTTTTCTCAGGTCTCATCATTTCAAGTTTAGTTTAAAGGTCACAACTTGGGCTCATTCACACATTAACTCAGTGTTTAGCTGCATTTAATGACCAGTCGTTGCATCAGGTAATGAAAAATGTTGTGGGTATTTGTAGTTTGTTTATATCCGATTCACTTGATATGCACCAATCCATGTAGGCAATAAAAGGCCCCCGTCCTTAATTAAACTGATGACATCACCACAGCCAAGTCTCCCATCCAATTAACAGGCAGGCAGCCTCGGCAATCACAGCAATCTCCTGCTCAACACATGCACAAGCAGCGAAGGAACTCATTATTGACTTTAACCACAATGCCCACCCCTCCCTCCTCCACTCCTCCACCCCTCCCTCCTCCCTCCCTCCACCCAAAACTCCCCACACATCTCTCAGGAGAACTCATAACCATCACCGACTCCAACTGAATATTAACTCGGACCACATCACTGGGAAAAAGCGCGGCAGAGACAAGTCTGCCTCCGACAAATTCAAAGTGAACCTCGAGACTTCTGCGACAGTTTTAAGCAGCGTTCGTTAAATCTAGTTTGAAAGTGCAAACAGGAAAAACAAAACTGCAGCCCATGGTTTGTAATTATCGCTTTACAACAGATGTATCATCAAGAAAAGCAGGTGAAACTGTCTCATGTCTGTGTAGTGGGAGGTGCTACAGGTCTTTTCCCTCCCAAAACAACTGGGTTGAAGAGTAAACAGTGTTTGGTTTCCTCTGTAACCTCTGAATGTCGCCTAATTCGCGCCTCTCTTCTCTCCCACCTCCTGCTGCAGCTGGCAGGAATTCACCACTTCTAATTAGACGAAGATTCCCCAACTTTGCTGACTGCGTTTATGCTTTGTAGCAGTGATTCCCAAAGAGTGGGCTGCAGCCCCTGGTGGACCATGAAGGTACTGCAGGTAGTCAATGACAGGTCATAAGATCCTAAAAACATTTTCAGTGTTTCATTTTGTAACTGGGTTTGAAATATGTTTAGTCACTTATTGATATCAGAAAACGCTGTGTCCCTCTTCACTACCCTGGCCTTTATTTCTCCAGTCTGGTCCTGATGCTTGTTTCCTGTTTTGTTTCCTATGTGTCTCTGAGCTCTATGGGAGACAAGACTTTGTTTTGTCATCAGGGTGAGGGTGAGGTCAGGGTGAGGTCCTGCATATTCACTCTCTGGATCATGTGGTACACACTCCTGGAAGGCACGAGTCAAGAGTTGCAGTGCATCCCATGATTCTGAAATGATCATGTATTACAGAGCATCATCATGAAATGCTTCGTAAGGGGGGGGTAACAGCTGCAGAGTTGAGGTGGAAAGATTGTTTTTTCCTTTCTTCCCTGCTCATGTGTGAACTGCATTCCCATCCAGCCATCTGCTGCTGGGACTGGTGTGTACGGGGCGGGAGCAGCAGCAGCCACGCCGGTGAGAGGATCCTCCTCATCATTAGGGATATTTCGGGAAACTAATTTGATGTGGAGCTTCTACGTGCTCCTTGATATCTTCATTGTGTTTCGGGGGTGGGGGGTGGGGAGTCTTGGCTTATTCAGAGGATACCTGCGCCAACCTCTCCCACTCCGCTGCACCAGTCAGTCAGTCAGTGCTCAACCTTCTGCTGAAGACCTCGCTGCATGAGAGGAGAGGTGAGCTGGTGAGCTGCTGCTGCTGCTGCTGCTGCTGCTGCTGTGAATACTCAATGTGTTGTTGAGGCTGTGTGTTTGTACCAGTCAGATAATGACTGCAGGCTGAATGACTGGCTGACTGATTATGGAGATGTCTATTAGAAAGCTGCTTCTCATTGACGCCTCTGTGAACCAGACTTGGCTGTTTGTCATTGTGTTTGCACTGCTCTTACCAATCACCCTGCTCTGAATAGGAGGCTGCTGTTACAAAAAGCCAGTTTAAAATGTGAAGTGTTTTCTATTCAAACAGTCAAGATGATCAAGTCAAGTCACCTTAAGTTGTCAGACTCTCTCAGTTTACCTTTTGAGTGTTTCACATCAATTACTTCGACTGAAGGGTGAAACACACACACACACACACAGAGGCAGCATCTGATGCAGTGTAGCAGTGTCTCTCTCTCCTGTTTCTAATGTGGCCACTTGTCAGCTCTCCGCAGAAGCAGCAAGTCCATCACAAAGATTCAGATTAGAGGTTTTTACAGAGTATTTGAGTTTGAGTCAGTGAATTACAAGTGTTGAAACTTGAACCGATTCAACAGGAGATTCCAAAGGACTTGGAGACGATTACAGGATTCAAACACTCATGCTTCTCTACAAAGCCACTGTTGGACTCAAAACTTCACCATCCCAAAATAAGTCTGGAAAATATAATTAGCATTTCGTTTTGGAGCAAGCATCTGTTTCCTGTGCTCATGTTTTGTTTCTGAGCAAGAAGAGCTTTCTGTCAGCTAGACTGAGGCAGCCAGCGTGTGCAACTGCTGATGTGATGATGAGCTGCAGGAGCCGTCTGGATGGCTGAGAGCTGCAGACAGGGTCAGAGGTGGGTGTGGACAGAGCCAGGAGGCGGGAGTACGAGACAAGAGGTAACACAGCCGTCCGTCCCAAAAAAAGAAAGAAAAAAAAAAAAAAAAACGAGGGTCAGCAGTTTGCGGTGGCCGAGGGGACAACGACAAGGACGCAGCTGTGGAACTGTTAAACGACTTTATCGCCGGTTCAGATTCATCCTTCTCCTCCTCGCCCTCTGCATCAGATGGCAGGGAAACGTCCTGGCAGAGGTGTGTTTTCATTTGGCCACTAGAGAACACAGTGTGTGGTTTACAAAAGGCAAGAGGAGACAGTTAAATGACTGTAAGTGTTTCAGGTGGAGACCTAGAAACAGAACAATCAGATACGATGAACTCACGCTATAAATAGTTCATATTACCTTGTATCTTTGTCTGTACTACATCGTTTTTATATATGAACGGCTGCAAACATGTTTCTTCCTGTGAAGCCGACTCAGTATGAATGTATGGGCTTGTATCTTTTGTCAGCAGTGCTCTCACATTATCACATGCACATTTGCATAAATGTAGAGGGGTATAATTACCTAAAGCCCACGGCCCACATAAAACTGCACTGGGATGCAAAAGCTGCCATTTGCTGAAAAATATTATTTCATCTCCAGCAGAAATCAGGTCAAACCTCTGGAGATCTGTCGAGCGGTGAGATCTGAACTTCCAAACGCACGCGCATTGTTTCCGCACTTGTACGCCGTCGAGTGTTTACAATCAAGACGACAACACTGCATTTGTTGCTTTTGTGCAGGTGAACTCGCAGGTTAATGCACTTGAATAGGAGCCGGTGAGAAACCTTCAGAGAGCAGAGCCGCTCGGCAGCAGCCCCCGTCTTGTTAAGGCCTCAGATCTTTCCTCTGATCCCTTCCCATTCTTTAGAAACTTTTATGTGTGGACTGTAGACTTTCCCTCGCTCAGAGTCATCAAAGGCTGGAGCGAAAGGGTGGCTGCTGAGAGAGAGAGGATTTCTCAGGGAGCTGACGGCTGCACATCACTAAATTAACATCCCACATCCCCACAACCTGAGTTAGACGGTGTTTGATTGGGGGGGGGGCAGCAACAATAACAAGAAAAGTTCAGTTTAAACATCACAGGCCATTGCACAGCTCTCCACTCATTTTATGACATAATAGCAGGTATTTCCAACAGAGGCCTGAGCCTTCACACCTTGGCTGACATTCATATTTATAGCCAAGGGAAGAAGGTGGTGGTGGTGGGAGGGCGGGCAGCTTAATGGGGTAATAAATATGTGAGGGTATCTGGAGACGTTTATGCTGCCTCCTCCCCGTGGCCTGCCTCCACCGTAGTGTAAAGAATCTACAACACAGTTAATCATGTGGGACGTGGCGGCGGCGGCGGCGGCGGTGACGATGAGAGATATTATCGCGTTCTGCATTTCTATCAATACCTCAGGGTGCAATACACGTCCAATATATGTCAAGTTATCTGTGATGTATATCTGTGTGTTGGGGGGGCGACGATAGATGTCGGGTAAACACACATCCTGTCGTCGCCAGGATTATTTTCATAGGAGGGACATCGCGAGGGAAATCAAACACTCACTGTCTCAACCACCACGATGCCATTCAGAGGGGCAGTAACACTTTGAATGCCCCTTTACAAATCCATACACATGACTCAACTCTTACGTGGCCAGGTACTGAAATTTCCACTCTGGCCTGAAATCTTTTTTTTTTTTTGGTGCTACACTCGAGTGAAGCGAGACGTTCTGTCCTCAGGCGAAGTAAGCCAATGTTAAAGCAGTGCCATTATTACAGTATTTTGCATCATGATGTATTGCCCCTTCACTAGATGCTGCTGCTGGATCTCTGCCTTAATTAGCTAGCTCGCTCATCTCTATTCAAAAGAAAGAGAAAAAAACAGCTTTTATCACTTGTGTCTCTGTCTCAGGCCTCCGTAAGCTGTGCCGGAAACCTGCCGGTGTCGCTGTAATCGTTGGCTGCTGATAAGAGAAACCGTTCCTGCTGTTACGGCCCGGACTCTCTTTAAGGATTCGCTATATGAAGGTAAATATAGCACGTTTATAAAGATCTAAAAGTCACAATTCTTCCTGTACTCAAATGCTCCCGCAGGAATAATCACAATGGGCTGCTCCAGTTGCACTGAGGCTTATTCTGACTAAAAGGCCGGAGCCTCCTGTAGCACAAAATGGCTTCTACTGTTGCGGTCCGTCTATTGCCATCTGTGCAGCTTCCAGCTCCTTCAAAGGAGCTGTCAGCTCTCAAAAGGAAGCCTTTGATTAGGACTCAGACAGTACAGAAACACACACACACACACACACACCGAGCACATCTTTGCAAAACAGATGCACAGCAAACACACATGTGTGAGGAGAAACATGCACCTGAACACTTTTCAAACGCACGCAAACACACACACACCCCAACAGGTGGTGCTCTGGGTTGTTCCAGAAAAACCTCCGTCAGTCTCAGCAGGTGTTTGCCTGTTACCACGGTGAGAAGAACCTCAGACACAGTCATAAACTTTTTTTTTTTTTACTCAGGGTTTGAAATCAGCACCGTAAAACCTGCCAAAAGCATAAAACTGAACGGTGACGGAGAGCATCAGTCAAACCATGGTAACGGCTGTCTCAACTTTTTAACCCTTCGTCACCCGCAGCTAAACTACAACAGATGGACAAACTTTGATCATTAGACCCTTCTGTTGGAGCTGGTCATAAAGGCCTTTCAAGATTTATTACATAGTTGAAATGCCGCCCGGCTTTGAAGGTAAGAAAAGTTTATTTTGAAGGTCCACATTGATGAAGCTTTTCATAGAACTAGCAGCCTGTGCATAATGTAAATGTCTCATCAAACGAGAAGGAGGAGGAGGAGGAGGAGGAGGAGGAGGAGAGTGCAGACCAGGTTTTCTGAGGTAAATAATAAATTCACATCTGCAGTTACCGACTCTGTAGCACCAGAAAATGATTTAAGTAAAAACTGGTTTAGAATTTGTTGCACGTTGCCTTTCTTTTTATATCATGCACATAAATTAAACTTATTGCTGGAGTTGATGTGATATCAGATCTCGAAGAAGAGATGCAGGGACTTCATGATTTGTTTTACTTCTATGAAACTGTTTTGGCTCGCACTCGGAGCGACTGCTAACTGATCCAGGCCCTGTTTCTGTTGCATTTCTTAAAGAATAGCTCACAATGACATTTTATGTTTTTAGGGTTAAAGCTAACACTGTTATCCAGAGAGGCTTACAGTGACTGCAACAGCACAATAAGCCTAAACTCCTTAAAGTCAGATGACAAGCAGCCAGCAGCAGCCAGCAGCAGCAGCAGGAGCGCCCACGGCTCAGGGCCAAAGTCCTGAAATTCCTGTGACCCTGCGATGACCACATAAAATGCAATGGCCGCCGTTTCTCTGCTGCACCGCGGCCTAAGTGAGGTGAACGTGGGCATAATTAGATGCAAATGTGTGTCACTGTACGGCTGATGCAAGCACAGGGTAACGCAGAGGAATCGACGGGGGGGTGAATATGGGAATGGAGCCTGGAGGGACAGCGCTGGAGAAAAAAAAAACACAAAAAAGGTGGCGGTGTCAGGGACGCAGGCAGCTGTAACGAGAGAGTTGACCTCATGGAAAAACATGATTAGCTTTCTGTTTGTCGGAAATCATGTGTCATGTTGTGTTTACACAATAAATATGTATGTGCTGCGTGGCTGTGTTCATTTCTGCACGAGTGGGACGAGGTAATTATGGTTTAAGCTAAAAGTACACAGTTTAGAGAGTGTTGCTTTATTTACAACGTTGTCTGGATGTTGTGTTTCCTCCACTTATATCCTCATATCAATTCACTCTCACCTGCAAACGCCGTCTGTGTGATGATGGTGATGACGATGATGAGTGTGTGAGGTGTATTTATATGCAGTAAAACAACAGCTTCAATGCATCAAGTAATGAGAAAAACCTTGCAGGGGCGAAGTGGCTCTGAGAAATTTTATGTCCAAACATCATTCTTTATACATCCAGAGAAGAGAGCGTGGAGAGGAGCGAGGCGGACGTGGGATGCCAACACTGCTGCAGAGTATTTCTAAAGGAGTCACAGCCCTAATTCAAGTTGACAGCTACGATACGAGGTGCTCACTATATAACTAATATCTGTGCCCCCCCCAACCCCCAAACCTCTTCCCTCAAGCCTGGATTCAATTCATGTCTTTGTGGGTTTACATTATAGATCTGTATCTGTAATACTCTGTGATAAACCGCTCCTGATTTGCTGTGTAGCTTGTTTTGTTGAGTTTCAAAATGAGGTCAAATTAAAGAGTAAAAGAGCTGCAATTACAGCCATGAAGGACGAGGACGTCGTGAGGAGCATCATTAGCAGGACTCCCCTCAGACACGGCTCTCTGCTGATGTGTGTCTGTCCGCGACAGGATTTTTTAGTGCCGCCACCTCCGAGGAAGAAAAAGCAATTCTTACAGAAAGGGGCACATCATTAAGGCTGACCCCCCCACCACCACCACCTCCTGCTGTTTGCACCGGCCATCATGACTGGATGGCATTTTTCACTTTGACTAAAATGAGGATGCCACAACTACTTTCCTCTGTGTGAGGATCCAACAGCAGTGAAATGAAACTCTACAGGATTCAGTGGGACTTTTTCAAAAGCAGACTTTAACACTTGCTGCACCAGTCATGTGACCGGTGCGTCAGTCAGAAACACCTCCGCGCAGCACTGAGGCTGTGCTCCTTTTACACGGATCTCTTTGGCTTTGGAAAATAATTACCATGCATTGATTGATTCCACTTAAGAAATTACCTGGATTATTTTCTTCATAAGAGGCAACCACTACATGATGGCGATGGTGATTGACACCTCCCATGAACTAGTGATTGGTAAATTACCCATGTGATTGGTGTAATTTACTGACGCTTTCATACTTATGTACACAGTGTAAAGCCCAGCTCCGTGTCGCCACATCAGGCTGTCAGTCCTGTGTTTGCATACAGTGAATTAACACTTTGACGACACTGCATAACAATACTCTGCTAATGAGTTTGACACCATGAGGCCTAATGAACATTCAGTATGTAAATATGTGAGATATGATACTGGAAGACACTGGTGTTATTGCAAGAAAGCATCATGGGATGTTAACGCTGCATTATTTTTAACGTAAGAAGAATACCTATATGTTATGTTATGTCTTTTTTCTTCCATCACCATAACCCCCCCCCCCCCCCCCCCTTCAAAGTGAGTCTTTAATTTCCTTTGTGCTTTCATCAAGTTAAGTGAATGTTTTCATAATCAGTTTAGGAGAACAAACTGATTCCATGAAAGGCGTTCGAGTAAACCCCGCCGTCCTCCTGCAGCTTTTCCAGGTGTGTGTGTGGGGAGGGGGGCGGCTTAATATTGGCCTCACCGTTTCCTGTAGCCCCCAAATCCTCTTAACAAAGGTCCTGTGCTAATTTTGTGTAAAGGTTAGCCTGTAGAGAGCCCAGCTGGACAGCAGCGGCTGTGTGATGAGAGAGGGCAGAGTGGGAGCAGGTGAAAGGGAGGACGTTAAGAGGCACCCGGAGGTGAGGGTGATGACAGCACTCTTGGGCGAGGTTACGGCCGAAAGGCACTTCAGCCGGCACGGCGAGTGTGAAAAGCACAAACCAAAAAGTTCATATTAGCTTGTATGCCCTCAGACTCTGCATTACACACACACACACACACACACACACAAACATACTCCCACATGCACACAACCTTTCAGCCACTCGTTCAAAAAAAAAGGTGATCCAACCCCTCCTGGAAACGCACTATGAAAATGCATTTTGTCATGTTTTTTTTTTTGCGCAGGGAGTCACTCTTTAATATGCAAAACTTTTTCATAGTTTTCACATTACTTTAGCTTGAAGCAAGTGTGGACTCTGTTTCACCGCCGGCTAAAAGATCCGCTCGGCCTCAGACACTGAGGTTACAGAGAGTCTGTTTACTTCCAGGACAAAAGATAAAATGCCATCACCGTCACTCGGACAGTGAGTTTAAGAAATAAAGGCATAAACTGAGTAAATCTATTGTGGCTGCTGTCATCTTAGGAGCCATAAACCAATCACGCAGGAGCTTTGTCAGGCCTCGTCTCTATCCGTCAGCGCTACGTGTGTGTGTGTGTGTGTATTTTTGAAAAAGTGGGTTAAGCATAAACTCTGCAGTGCGTCATGATATATTTTACAACCTTGTCTTCTGAATCACAGGTATGAGACAGACAACTTGATGTCGAGGACCGTTCCTCTGACAAAACAATTAGCAAATTAACATTAACGTTTATATTTCCATGTCATTAAATGCGTCCTCAGCCCATCTGCACTGAGGCAACTCATACGTCCTCCAAAACATTTGAATTATTCAGACTTTTTCAGTTTTGCAAAGAAATTGTTAAAAGACCTGAAAAATGGTCTTTTTCCATCCTTTGTGCAGCCTGCAGTGCTCCCCACAGTTTGGCAGATTGCTTTGGCATCCTCTGTGCAGTCTTTTCAAAGAATTAGTGACTTGTGAGTTTTTTCCTCCGTCGACTCCGCATGTCTTAAAAAGACACCACGCGCTGCGCCATAGGAACAATTCATTACAGTCAATTCACTGTAGTGATGTACTTTCAGGGGCTGACAACTCAACATTTAATTCTGTTTTTCTTTAATTAAATGTTGAAAATGTTGAGTGTTTGAAGCGCTTTGGTTTTCACAGATGTTCCTGAACATGAAGTCAGTATTAAGGTGCTTTTCTACAGCCCCCCCCAAAACAATCCATCTGAGCTGTGATGAGTCTATTCTTAAGGACAGGCAGTAATGGGCCCTTTAAAAAGGAGGTAATGTGATCTCTGCTCCTGTCCCCGTTTGTTAAATTATCTGAAGTTGATGTCACGGAAGTTTTTCTTTGGGTAGTTTAGGAAAATACATTACAGCACTCAGGCCTGCTGTAGATAAAAGCATCCATCTATCAGGCTGTTAGGAGCTGCCTGTCAGAAAAATGGCTGCACTTTAAATGAGGATAAACAGAGACTCAGACTTGATGTTTTGCTCCCAGGATTGTGAGCTAATGCACACGGCCCGCAGCTGCAGTAATTAAAACACTGCATCTTTTTTTTGGTCACTGTGTGCCATCCATAGACTGATGAGATCTCTGCACTGTGATTATCAATATAGGACAATATATCATTAAGAGATCTACCACTGCATAATGTCCACACAGACACACACACAAATAAGATCAATCCTGCAGGTGGAGCACAGGCGGAGCCTCAGGGAAACATCACATAAAGCATTAATATTAATGTGACGGGAGGATCAGAGAGCAGAGATCCTCTCCAACCATTTCAACTGGACCAGTGTTCAGAATAATAACACCCTGAGGTTGGATCAGATGTAGAGCTGGGTATGCTAACGCTACGAGCGTGCAGGTAAGTAATGTCGGCTGTCAGGTCTGCACTCATGACAACAAACCTCTGTGCTAGTCTTAGCAGCCAGTAATACTGAAGCTAACAGAGCAAGCTAACAGCTAGCACTCAGTCCCTGTGGATGTGTAAGGTTCTCTGTACATGTCTTTACTTCCTGGTTTTCAATTGATTGCGTATGAGGAAGATTTAAGTTCATATTTGAAAATGAAAGTCAGTCTGTTTAAAGCAACATGTGATGCACAGAGGCACACGTTGCCATTTTGAATGATGCTTTTTCCAAAAGTACCAGCAAGTATCTTCAAACCTCCAGGTGAAAGAACCTCGGCTTGATCTTTTTAAAACTGCACTGACCAGAAACATTAAACAACTTTGCAGTGTCTAAAATAAATACAAGCAGAAGTACATGTCAGTGTTTGTGATTTCTCTCTCCTGAGGAACCCAAAAAAATCAATATCTGTTGTAGGCTTTCATCTCAGGCTTACCTCTCGTCGCCTTGACGCCCAGCAGCTCTGCTTGATCTTCCAAACCACGGCGGCGACCAGGAGCAGGGACAGGAAGCAGCTGTGGACGACAGGGAGAGGGAGAGGACATGAGTGGAGACTGAGGTGTGAGACTATGAGTGTCATTAATGAACGTGACGAGGTGATCACAGCTCACACCAGGCTGGAGTTTTATTTAATGAGCCACATGTCTGAAGCTTTGTGAACCAGCCTTCACTTATTTTTCCTGAAGCCGTTGCTCTGCTACAGTAAATATGTCATTTACATTCATTTTGACACATCGCTGCAGTTCGTCCCGTCATCTAACAGCATGATGAGAAGATGAGACGTTATCTCAACGTGAAATGAAATCACAAAAAAAAATGGGACATGAAAACATGATTCCAGGGCGCTGTCTGTTTTAGAAACTGTACAAAATGTGATCAGACGTCAAATCAAAGCATAAAAGAAGAAATAAAAATGTCTTTGCAGTTGAAATACATGAAATATAATCTGACACAGATGTTTCATGTCTCGTGGTGACAGACAGAAGAAGAAGAAGAAGAAGCTGTTCAGAGACGCTGGTGTCACCGCTCTCATGTTCTTGCCGCCTCTGTATTTACTGCACCGCTGAGCCACGCCCACCTGCACACACCTGTTCCCATGCACCTCTTCCACACCCCCCCCTCCCCACTCACAGGTGTCAGAGTCTGCTCCTGCCTGCCTGCTTTGTTTTAACTCTATCCGGTGCCATTGTTGGTCCTGGCACAGTGGTGCTCATGAGAGGAGGGGGGGGGGGGGGGGTGGCTGACTCTGCTTCAGACAAGACAGTTCTCTGTGCCAACAACCTTTTACATGCATGTTCTTCCATTCACTAATATATCTGCTTATACTTATTACCTCGAGGTGCATCTAATGAGCAGGTTTATTTCTGGCTGTTGTCACTTCTCTACAGCTCCTCACCGCTGGAGTTTGACGTTGTCGTTATTATCATTATTTTTTTTTCTTCCTGTGCCTGGATATGATTTTTTACTGTGACTTTTTTTTTTTTTTTTTTTGCTTGAGCACTTCATCTTTTTTTCCTGCTCCATTTTCAGTGTTTTCCACATTTGTGCAAATAAAATATACAAGGAATCAAACTCTGAGTGTTCTTTGCACTCTACACAAAATCACCTTATGCTGATGAAGGTAAGGGTGACATGTCTAGCAGTAGTTGTTTGTTAGTGTCACTGTGCATGTGTGTGTGTGTGTGTGTGTGTGTGTGTCCGTGGCTCACTCTGCTTCCCCTGGCTGCTTTTACAGCTGCACTTAGGAGACTGTGAAGAAGATTTGGAAGAAAACCACAAAAACAAAGACGAAAACAGTGTGTGTGTGTGTGTGTGTGTGTGTGTGTGTGTGTGTGTGTATTGTGTGCATGCTTAAATACATCAGAGACAACATCTCCTGCCATCTGAACTTCATTCCCTGACTGTCACGCCTTTCGCTGATTTCCTGTCACCGCTCCTGCAGCTGTCTGGGCCCAGACTTCCTGTATCTCAGCTCACGTCAGTGTTGCCAAGTGGCTGCTGAGCTGAGGAGCGAAGTATCAGCAGCACGACGTGTGTGAAACAACTCACAACCAACGATCCAAACATCAGCTCAGAGTTTCCTCCAGAAAAAACAGCCACAATAAAAAAAAAGGAGGGTGCACATCAAGATGTATGTCTCCTGGATGTCTCGGTTTTAACATGCAAACTCAGAGAGCGGTGGGGCTGGGGCGGGGCGGGGTGGAGGTGTGCAGGGCACTAAATTATATCGTCACATTAACAGAAAATAAATGTGTTTAAATGAGCTGTGGACATATGATGTGAAGGAGGTCTGACCAGATTAATGAGCTACATTTTTACATTAATGAAAACAAACTCAACCAGAAAATGCATCAGTATCTTCACAGTGAAAAGTCAGAGCTCTCACAGACTCTGGCCTGAACGCAGCTCGTGTTCACATGTTTACAAGCTTATTTTAAATATAAGAATCAGTTACAGTTTGAGTCAACGTGTTTTCTGAATGTGGTGGTTTATAGCGCAGCAGTATAAGATGCAGGAAGCTCTGATTGGCTGGTTGACGGGTAAGAGGTAAGTGAAGCTGACACACTGAGGCTGGAAACTATTGACGCTGACGTTCCCAAATTCACTTTTGCTTTATTGTTTCAGTTGATTTTCTATTCAGGTTCAGGGGAACAGAGGTTAGAAGTGGATTTAATTAGAAGCTCTGAACTGATGCATAATTCCAGCGAGACCCCCCCCCCCCCCCCTCACAGATTTTTCTATAAAGTTTTACCACCTTTTCAATCTAAATGTCTTTGCCCATTTTTAATACCGGCTGTGATGCATTCAGATCTTTATTCATCGCTCCCCCTCCCCCCTCCCTGCCCACCCTGTGTGACTTTTTAAAGCACCATCCATTCAAAAATATTCCCTTATCTCTGCAGGCTGAAGAGGACTCTTAAGAGATCCATCCGTTCAGCCATCTTATTGATCTGGCTTCCTGCTCGCTGTTTAAAGAGCGACACGGTGCTGATGAATGACCCACGTGAATAGATATCAGCCTCGCATCAAAGGCCTCCCTGCCCAGCAGGGTGGGAGGGAGAGAGGGGAGAGAAAGAGAATGGGAAGGAGAAGGAGAAGGTAAGACAAAGAGACAGAGGGAAATGGACAGTAATGGTGAAAGACAGGGAGATAAAGACAGATGAGAGGTTAGAGAGTGCAAGTAAAAGTCAGGGATGGACAAAGTGAAGAGGCAAAAGACGGACACAGAGACCTGGAGACAAAGACAGTAAGAGGAACGTATAGACAGGAGGAACAGCGAGACGGACGCAAACGCAAAGTGAAGACGGCACAGATAGAAACAGACGGAGCAGCGCGCTTCATTTGATCTCAACCTACACAAGGGAAACTGGCCAAGTTAGTCAGGCTTCAACTCCCACAGCCCCCCCTCCCACCTCCACTCCACCTCCACCACTCAGAGAGAAAGCAGCCTCACAGGGAAGAGAGATGAGCATCCGTCTAAAGAGACGCCGCTGTACCACAAACCACCTGCACCATCATCACATGAACTAAACTGCAGCTCTGCTGTGATTCAGCTCTGGGTGATGACGTTCAATGAGTCTGAGCTTGTTGACAAATCTGAGACTACAGCTCCCTACTACTACAGAGCTATTGACTGTAATGTGTTTCAATCGATTATTATTTTCATGGTCAGTATTTGCACCATGCACAGGTCAACCTATAGTTCAGTGGGAACTTTATTTCCTGTTTCTAACATTTAAGTCACTCAGTCGATGCAGAGGTTCATGTAGCTCCGTGCAGCCTGGAGGGCGACACCACCCAACACTCACTGACTAAACATCCATCACTATCAACATCCACATCCTGTGATTCGCTGCTTCTCAACCTGGACTGAGCTAAATAAAAAACACAAGACGTCAGAAGAAGAAAAAAAACTCAAAAGCCAAAATCAACTTTCTTAAAAAACAAAAAAAAGCAGCTTACAACTTTGATGTCTGCTGGTTTTTCATCTCAGAAACACCTCCTTCTTTCACACTTTGTTATTTTGAAGCCTCATGTTAAAATCATTGTCTTTCCACTCATCAATCCACCCTCAATACCCACAAACTGAATTTTAGATTTTTCAAAAAAGGGATCAAACTTGAAATATCACATTGACAGAAGTATTCAGACTCTTTTCTATTGACACTTGACATCTTAGCTCAAAGCCCAGTATTTAGCGCAGGTCCTGCAGAGAAGAGCCACATCATTACTGCAATGAGGGAGAAGTGTGAACGAACCACGTCATGTTCTGCATTTTACTCAGTCAAGATCTGATGCCAAATGAACAATTAGACCTGATGTTCGTGGAAAAACAGAAACTACACCAGCTGCATCTTAAAGCTGCTGCGACTTGTTTTTTTTTTTTTTTTTTTCAGTAATACATGAGTAAGAGCAGAGGGAGAAGAAACGGTTTGTTTATGATACAGCAGATTTAAGCTCTAACCCTGCGTAGAGTCACTGTAGAGCGCCACATGTTCTCTGCAGTGCAGGAAGACACAGCTCAGTGTGTGAGACTGAAAGACAGTCTGATGTGATACCATGATCCTAAATAGGATTGAAATAAAAACTGGCATCAAAGTGGCGAGGACTGGAAAGAGACACATAACTCCTCATTTAATGGAAACTATTTCCCTCATAACCCGAGAAATAACCCGTCTCATTCCACCTGCACCATAAGGAAGCCTTCCTTTATATATATATTTATTGTTCCCTGTGGAGTTTTCATTGTAAACAACCACAGTTTCGTCTTTATTCAGTGCTTCTCACTCGATCGCATTATGTGTGTCCTCAAGGCCAAACAAACAAACTAACTAAATGTATTTTTCTGCCTCACAAAACTCTTGCAAAGACTTTTCACTCAATGTTTTCCAACCTGCAAATCAGCAGTTTACTGCCACTCTGCTGCTGTCGACTGCTTGTCCCTCTGCAGCCCAGTGCACCATCTACTGGCCCCAAACATTGCTTTGATTCCCAGGGACACCTGGTGGTTAAACGGGAAACTTTGCAAGTTCAGATTTGTTTTCAACGAAGCCAGCAAGAAAGCAATCCATGGAGCGATGTCTACAGAGGTGGCTAACATTATGTGTGCATTTGTGCAGTCCGATCTGTCTGTTTGTGTCGTGGTGCCGCCAAGACGAGATTTGCGACACTGGGTCGGAGGCGCTGATCGTTCAAGGTTGGTTTCCTAGCCAAGAGACGAGGCGAAGAGACGAAGGCAGAGAGCCTCCGTTCTCCCTGTAACAAGTCTTTAAATCATCACAGTTACTGCGAAGCTGTTTAATTCAGGTAAAAGTCTTGTATAGTTTCTCTTTAAAACTCTGCCGGGCACCTGGGCATCAGTGGGATCAGAGGATATCACATTCTCATCCCAGTATTCAAGGCAGAAACTTCTCTATTGACTCTCACTCTGACAAGTAAAGACAAAAATCTGAGACTTGAATGACATTTGTTTTTCCTGTTATTTTGATGCAACTTAGATTTTCCTCCAGAAAAGTTCCGTCATGAACAGCATCGTCACACGCTGTTGCTTTAACATGGTGACATCCAGGTTAAGTAGCTTTTTACAGAAGCCATCAGCAGAAACACTGGGAAATAAATGTCAACCAAAAATGTCACTGGAGTCATAAAGGCCAAGGCGGTGGAGGTGGACAAATAAGTCTGTACCTGATGTTTTATCGACCGACAGCAGGAAATGGACTGTTTTTCCTCATTCTGTTTTGTGGGACTTCATTTTGAAGGCTTTATATTGCTGATTAAATTGCTGATGATTTTCTTGCTATAGACAGTTTGTCCCACTCCTGGTGTCCTGGACCAAAAAAATATTCTCATTCATATGGAAATTGAACGTGTGTTTGAAACACACCTCTGAGGTCGAGTCGCTCGGAGCCGACAGTCGGACAACGTGTCTGCGCTGCAGGTCCAAGCTTCAACAGGGAAAATCTGACAATCAATCTTGATTAAAAAAGTCGACACATGATAGAAACTGTGTGTTTCAGTGTGCACAGAGAGAGCACCATAGCCACGAGCTGCTGAGGCCAGAGAGGTGAGCTCTGACGTGTCATTGGCTAACCTGACAGCAAAACAACAGCCACAGGGCAAACACCAACAGACCGGCTCTGTAGTCCACAGCCAGCTGAATACTAATCCAGCTGCATGCTGCTGCCTGCTTCCTGCCGCCTGCCGCTGGCTTTGACTCTGGGGTGGGAAATTAAACCTGCTCATCACTTTGGCTGATAAGTTGGCCTACTGAACCACACGCTAACCAGCGGCTGCCCACAGGTTCCTGGTTCGACAGTAGAAGGCCCGTGGCGCCGCGGGCGGTGGGACACTTCCAACAAGTCCAACCCACCTGAAACAGAAGCAGAGCCGAACACGTCGCAGAATACTAATGTCTGTGTTATATCTGCAGCTCTGTATTGTTATCCACGATGGGAGCTGGGGGGGGGGGTGACTAGATTCTCCTCAGTGTGTTTGGTGAGCGAGACAAACGGTAAAAATCAATTCTGGCATGTTGTTAGCAGCAGGTTTACAATCACAGAGAAAAAGATGAACGCTGCTCCAGAGTGTGCACACTTCTTTTTTGTATTTTATCCACAGCCTCGTTCACTACCCCCCCCCCCCATGCCAATTCATAGATCTTAATTAGTTACAGATAATTAAATTTGCCACAGACAGTTATCGTTTCACCTCTTGGAACTTGTGAAGACGACAGGCAACTAATTAAAACTGCAGCTCGGTTTTTTTTTTTTTGGCTCTTTTTTCATTGGAAGTTCAATAAAATAATCGTTAATCATTTTTGGTCCACACACACACACACACACACCCTCAGCACTGTAAATGTGGGCACTGCAGCTGCAGAGTCTGTGCACTGATATGTCCCTTTCCCACAGGCCAAAAAACCCGTTTAAACCCGCCAACAACCGGCTGCTGAGGCAGTGGGAGGGGGCCACCGAGCCGGGACAAACGACTCCGCAATCGACGCAGGTTTTTGGGGCTTTTTGCCTTTAATTGAAAGGATAGGTGGCAGAGAGAGGTGGAATGACATGCAGTAAAGGGCCACCCGATGTGGGATTCGAACAGGGGCCGGCTGCAGAGACCACTGTAGCCTCTACACATGCGGCACCTGCTCAGCCCACTGAGCTCTCTGCGCCCCATGACGCAGGCTTTAATCAGCTCGCAGTGGGACTGTTACACCCAGGTCAACCCACTACCAAAGTGTCAGGTTTCAGAAAGTCACAGCGTGCAAAAAGGAGCTTGTGCCATCTCTGGGGGAACAGGAAGTAACTGGGTCATTCATTGCTGTTGTCTTTTTTCCAGGATTATGATTGGCTAGCAGCACGGCTTCATGCTCCTTGTTACTCTGCCGCCCATAGGTTTGGCGTGCTCACAGTAGCTCTTAGTGCCGTACTTCTGCAGGTTCTTATAAATGAAGACTTTTTCTAAAACGATCTGGTGTGAACAGTGTTATTTTTGAAAACGCAGAGGGGGGCTATGTGTAAACATGGCCTGATACTGATATCTACCTGTGGGAAGACAGAGAACTTGCTGAATGTTGGTGGGAAAAACAGTTCCTGTCTGTGATGTAATCTAGGGAAAGACGCAGCTTTAGTGGCTCTAGGATAAAAAAAAAAAAAAAATAAAAGTGACTACTTTCTGTTTTTCTTCAGTGGAGAAAAAAGAAAAGGGACAGAAAGAGCCGAGGGAATGTGAGGCTTTAGAAATCGTTTGGTGAATAAAGGAGCAGATTCTCTCTAACAACCTCAGAGAGCCGAGGCTTCACACCTTTCATTCTGCGAAGGTAAAGAGCTGACCGAAAAACAATGAAGTGAAGAAATAAGGGATTTACCACGAGTCATATTATATTTCAGAAAATCCTGCAGCAGAGCCAGCTGCATGAGAAGTCCAATTCCAATGCACTTTTTTTTCCTGCAAGCATTTCCTTTTGCTTGTTCTAACCTGTCGAAAGTTATTTCAACAGAAAGAGCAACGAGGGCCTGAGAGCACACGGTGGAGGCGAACAGAGGGGGGGGGTGGTGGACACGAGGCCGATCGGAGGAGAAGAAAAGACTCTGCCTCCCTCTCGGGACTCCCCGGGAGTGCGTTATGGCCCAGTTCACGTTCCTGCGTCTCTCCTCCCCACTCATTACAGGTGAGGAAGAGGAGGAGGAGGAGGAGCAGGGAGTGTACGCTCTGAGTCAAACCGACTGATCTGACTCATTCATTATTAATCGGACGCAGAGTGGCTCTCAGCTCCTCGCGGACCTATCAGGAAGAAGTTTAGCCGCGAGGCACTTCTTGCACTTTCTCTATCTGCTCCATCTTCCACTTGTATCTCCTCACCGATGACCTGACAATGAGGTCAGATACAAAGAGGGGAAGAGAGAGAGAGAGCGTTAAAGAATGCAAGGGAGGGGCGGAGGACGGTGGAGATGGAGCAAGAGGTCGAGGTGAGGAGAGAAGAAACAAAGGAGCAGTGGGAGAGGAGATAAAGGGAAGGTTGGGCATATGGAAGAAAAGCAGAAGGTGTGGGGAGCAGAAAAAAAGAGGAGGAAGAGTGGAGAAGGCAGGGAGGTAAAAGGACGGGTGGTGATGCAGCAGCAAAAGGCTGAGATAAAGACAGAGAGAGTGAGGAGGCAGAGATTCACACAGAGAAAGAGACGGTGAACTAGAAAGCTTAGAGGAGGAGATTCTGGCTCGGTGCCGACAGCAGCCCCTGCTGAGTGCCCGAGGAGGCCCCTTAGGACAGGCAAGGCAGGGCTCGAGTGTGCAGCGAGTGTCTCTGTGCCTCTCTCTCTCCCTTTCATTTCTCAGGTGTCTCAGGGGGGATTGGAGGAAGAGAGGAAGAGGGAGATGTGAAGAGAGAGCCTGCTGTCAGTCAACACCACAGGCAGCCAGCTGAGGGCACACACACTGAGTGTATCTGCCTGTGTCATACAAGTGTGTGTGCATGAAAACTGAGGGTAAATAAAGGCAAGGAAACGAGAGCTGCAGATGACAAACAACTTATGATCCTTCAAAATAAAGGCCTGTCTTTTCTCGTGGCCCCTCGTTCGTCCCCGAACAGCATCAACAAAAGGCCGATTGATTCTCAGCCAAACTGCACATGTGGGAGGAATAAAACCGATTTCACTCAAACCCAGACTCAGAGATTGAGTCGGTCACACGTGGGACTCCTGACCTCCACCCACCCACACACACACACACACACACAGCTCGCCTCACCTCCACCGTTAGATCAGCCGTGAACTTCAACACTCGTCTTTACTGGAATGTTTCATTTGGAAAATCTTCCAAAAAAAAAAGAGAGAGAGAAAAATTCACACGAAAAATAGATCAAGAGAAACACAGAGAGAGAAAACGTCCAAATCCCAGAGAAAAGAAAGTGAGAAAAGTCACATCAGAGACGCTGTGATTTCTGTTTGATAAGTGACTGGGATACTTCGAAGCCTCTATGTCTAGACTTTTGTCATTATGTAATTATAACACCTTTCAAGTTAGTTTGTTGGTAGGAAAAAAGAAAAGCAATAACCTGCATTGTGATACTGCATCACTAATTAGTTTACTGTCAATCAGCGCCGGCTGCAGAGAACAGACCTCATGTATAAAACACCGAACATGGCTGTGAAGGTATAACAACTCCACAGCTCTTATCACATCATGTATGAGAGCTCTGCTGTTCCTGACCCTGCAGCTCTGACAGCTGGATGAATGGATCAAGTCGCAGCTCTAGTTTATGCTCCATGCCTCTGAGTCCTATATGCTCTGTCCTGCTGTCAATCACCGTCCCCGTCACCGCCGCTGGTGATGCTCATGCAGGCCGACGTCTGTGTGCAAACAAACTTGTGTTACAGAGGAGCAGGGAGGCTGTGGACTCTATACGGCCCGGATCACAGCTGGGGTCACTGTCAGCTTCCGCACTGACGGATTTTCTTTCCTGAGTTCTCGATCACAAAAGTTCTGTGCTCCATGATGGACCCACTGACACCAAATACCACGGGGGAAATAATTGAGAATGATCTGTCATCAGTAAACGGGTTGCAATTTAAATTGACATTTTGGAATTGACTGTATTGAGCCGAGTCGTGCACTCGTGCAGGCTGCAGAAGAGAAAGGCGCTGCATGTGTTTTGTGTGTGTGTGAAGGACAATCACGCTGCTCAGAGGACACACAGCACCACTGAGTGGCCAGCTGCCTCCTGCGTTTGAACAAAGAGTGTGTCTGAGTGTGTGTTCGTGTATTTCCGCCCAATGTCCAGATCTGCAGATGTGTTTAAGAGGCCGAGCAGTGAGCTGATGATCACAACAACAGAATTATTGATGTTCTGTTGCAGGCCACTTCCAGCTGCCAAAATATGCATGAGTTGCCTCTTGGTTGTCCTCAGAGGGCCAGTGGGGGAGGGGGGGGGACTCAGAGAGCCCCAAAATGATGCTGCATGGCTCCATTGGCATGTGCACATGTGGGCAGCTGTGCACCAGTATCTGGATCTGAGAGTGATCCAGGCTTTATTTACTTACTGGGTCTCACAAAAGTGAGTATGAACCAATAAATTCAGGCACTTAGCTTCATTATGTGTGAACAGAGGACGCTGATTCCTCAAAAGCAAAAAATAATGGAGGTGCATCACTGAAATCAGCACAGGCAGGATGAATGAAGCATGTGACAGCCAATAACAAAACAAATGGTATATTCAACTGGTCAGCATCTCACATCTTGGCCAAACAAACCCAGATTTGTGATTTGGATGAAGAGTGAGACATGTTAAATTGTCCAAGGGGAAAAATACTGAATCCTCATATTGCTACCAGTGTAATACTGGTGTGTGAATGTGTGTGTGTGTGTGTGTGTAGAGAAGCACAGTATGAATGTGTTACCAGATTTTAAACTTTCGTCATTGAATCATCAGAGTGTCTCTGATGAAACAATGCTCCTCATGTGACCTTTGCCCTTTATTTCCCCCTGAAAAAACACAATTTCTGCACCAGCATCATTTAAAAAAACCTGTGCTTAGGAGGCAGAGCAGGCTGCACACCCCCAGAGCGCAGAGCCAGTGGTGAAAAGCTGAGGTGCCACTGCCGCATCTTAAGCACAAGAGGTTAAAGACCTGGGGCAGGAAGGACGGGGGGGAGGGAGTAAAGAGTAAAGAGTGGGAGGGATAGAGAGGATAAGAGTGACATACATGGCTGGGATGCTGACTCAAGAGACCTGAGAGTGACGACACTAATCACCCCACTGCTTTAACGAGGTAAATGGTTCAGACCAAGGTCAGGGGGTGGAATAACATCGCCGCTCGCTTCCTGCTGCTGCTGCATGCTGATGGCAGCCAGGCGCTGACGCTGGGAGTCGAGTCGCTCTAACAGGAGCCACCATGAGGTGCCAACACACTCAAAATCACAACTGAACATAATGAGTAAAATAACGAGCTGCTGGCAGCGCTGATGTACATCTGAGTCAAACTCGTCTCAGTGGAGAGAATTTAAGTCTCTGTGATCCATCAAATCCCAGCAACACACACACCCACCCACTCAGACTTGGCCCGGTGTGAGCTCCCTGCTGCTGCCCCATCTTTTAAACCTGTGTGCCTCATTACATCACCCCTCTGTACAAACAGCCGGCAACGCAGTATTAATCACAAATCGGTTTCAATACACAACCGTGATAATAGGCTGCAAGTGAGGTGAATTCAGATTTTTTTGATAATTAATCTCAAATACAACGACATGACAGATCTGTGGTTTTTACTGGATGACGTGAAAGGACTGGGAGTTTTTCTGCGGTGGCCTAGATAAAGCTGCCGTTACTTTACAGTTTTCTTGCCATCAACAAATCCTGTAAAGAAAAAAAAAAAAAAAGACCAAAACCAAGAGTGTGTGAATCCATCTCTCAATACTTACCTTACTTCTTAACCCTGTCTGTGGCACTCAGACTCAAGCCTATTAGTTCTACTGAAGACACAAAGCTTTAAAAACCTGTCCTAAAGTAGGCCATTGTGGATTTTTTGCATACCAGACTAAATGGTGCATTTTTGTCAGGGGACTATTTTCTACAGTGGAGAAATACACATGTGAATGTTGTATGTGGGACTGACTTAAAATGAACTTAACTGGAGGCACGTTACCTCCTGCAACTATGGCTCATTAGGATAAGAGTCAAATACATTTAATGAGGTGTTAAACCTGTTACCAAACAAGCACCTGGTGCAGAAAAGCGTCTGTAGTCTGTAACAAATGTGAAAATCATCAAACACTTAATTTGTTGATAACTGATCTGCAACACTTCCTGCACTTATCTCAAAATAGTTTTCAAGTGACAGGATCCACAATTTTAATCATAAGTTACAAAAATAACAGGGTCTTATGCAGCTCCAGTGAAGTGCTGTTGATTTCACAGGTTAAGACATATGTCGCTGGTAAATTCCCTCTGCTACAGAGAAGTAAAGTAACAAATTAAAAACATTTACTGAGCTGATAAAGTGAGAATAAATGCTCTCTAACTGCTCATTTGCACCACAAAGGTCCTGTTGAAGTATCACATAAAGTGTTATATGGAAACTATATTTAGTCTATAAGTCAGCGAACGTAGCAAAACGTCACAGTAACTTCAGGTGAACTTTGAAAATACATGTTTTTGCATATAGAAGAGGACTGTGGGCTTATTACGTAATCTCTGGGATCTGTGGGGGAGGGGAAGACGACGGCAACGTGTTTGTGCTGTGTGAAGCTCTGGGTGATGGATAAAAAGGGTTTTCTGAGGTCCTACTGAACTTGACCTTTGAACTTTGACCACCAAAGTCAAATCAGGACTCACTCCTTGAGTCCAAGTGGACGACTGTGTAAGATCTGAAGGCTTTTCCTGGAGGAGCTCTGGAGATGTTGTGTTCAAAAAGGCCACAATCTTGTCATATGAGGCTACTGAGACGCTGACCTTTCACCTTTCACCACCACATTAACATTTGCAGAAATCCCCTCGTGGTGTTACCAGAGGTCTTGTCTTCAACAGGCCAAAAATGTGTTTTGTGAAGTCTCAGTGACTTGGCCTTTGACCTTTGACCACCAAAACTGAATCAGCTCATCCTGGAGTGAATGCTTCAAGGTGTTATTGAGAGGCTGCATCCATGAGAATGGGACAAATGTCTCTGTGTCCAGCATGGAGACACAATAAAATCAGAAGTTCCTCTTTAAGAGTCTGATGAACCAGACTGGAGCGTCTATGGAGGACGACTGTGACACTTCAGGGTGCTCCACACTCAAAGCATCGGGGGGTTCATGTCCCACTGGGACCAGTCCTCCACTAAAACTATACAGTGAGCACTCAGGCTGGATGTGGAAGTGGAAGTGTCCACCAAAAAGCACAAGTTATTTTAATAGGTGCTGTCAAGCAGCGCAGACGAGCTGCAGAGGTACATCTCTCAAAGGAAGCGGAATTTTCTGGGACATCGGGTTCAGCGCGGCGCCGACTATTAGAGGGTTAAGTCGGATGTTTTTTAAAGGCAGGCCGACACACGGTCAGTGATCTAGAACAATGGTTCAGAAACTGTTTTTCCTTCCGTTAACTTTGATGCATCCATCAAAAATAACAATGAAAAATAAATACAGGTCCCAGAGCAGAGGAGCAGCATCAGAGCAGGTGAGGGAGGCTGAGTGTTTCCTAAAAAAACAACTGACAGTTTTATCTCGAGTCTTTGTCTCGTTCTTTCTGTTGAATCTTAGTTACATCCAAACATTGTGTCTGGTTTTGTCTTCACTTCTACACTCAAACATCTACATTTGGCTGAATAGGACATTTCTTATGTAATTTAGTTAAGTTAATCCTATATTCAAGTACCATGTCGCCTCCGTAGGTTACGTCCCACTCTCACATGCACCTTTTCTGAGCTCCTGCTCAGCATTTTGCTCCATAAACAACATCAAATGTCCAGAAAACATAAACAAACCAACTTCTTTTTCTCCTTTTTTGAAGGAGCTCGTAACCAGCAAAGATGAGACTTAAACTCAGAATTTCAAAAATAGCCATAACTGCAGTAATATTTCCATGACAAACACATCCCAGCATGGGCGGCAAAAGGAATAAAAAGTTGTATTTTATGATAACTTTTCTGGCGTCTTCTTCCATCCAGCAGTTTGGACTTATGGAGCCAAGAAATTTGTCATTCAGGTCACTCTTACTTCAAAGGACGCTTGCTTCAGCAGCAGCCAAGTTTAAGATTAAAAACATGACAGCTGGAGAAAAAAAGGGTCAAGAATACATTTTCAATGCATCTCCCAAAAAAAAAAAAAAAAAAAAAAAAAAAACAGAGAAAGAAAAAAAAGTTTTGGAAATTTCACATTCTCCAGCCCTGAAAGAAAACATCACTCAGCTGAGGTGTTTGATTTCAAACAGGGATAAAAGGTGTTAATTCACTTTTTAAAAAGCCATGATTCAACATAACGGGTGTAAGGTGAGAGAGTGCTGGACAGCTGGATGAGAATATGTGGATGCATCTGTTTCCTGTTAGCGCCAGCGTTTAATGCATCTGGGTTTTTTGTGTGGCTGGAGAATTCATGTGGGGGTATCCGTGCTGGTGCTGCAGATAAAGGGATGGCACCACCTTCATCCGTCCCCACAGGGAACGAGGCACAGAGAGAGAGTGAGAACCGAGAGCGAGAAAGAGCGAGATTAAGACAGAGGAAGTCAGAGTGAAGAAGAGCAAACAATTTTCACGTTAATTAGCATCTCTCTCCTCCCCCGCAACACAAACAATGCAGCGCCCCAAAGAAGCAGAAGCAAACAGGGACAAGGCTGCGAGCTCGCTAACTTTAGGTCTCTACTCATCTGTGCTGAATCAGTGGCAGGCAGCACACACATCAAAAAAGACTGAGCTGTGGGATTAAGAGCAAGTCAGAGGGAGTGGTGGGAGGCTGGGAGGAAAGAAAACAGGGGAAGGAAGGAGGGAGGGAGGGAGAGATGGGGTGGAACAAGGGAGACAGACAGAGGGAAGGGAGCAGGGGACAAGAAAAAGAGGAGGATGAGGGAGCAGTGGAGGAGGAAAACACAACAGAGAGGGTGGAGAGCCAGAGATGAAAGGAGAATGATAGGAGGAGAGCATGGAGGGAGGGAAAGAGGGAGATGGAGAAGGAGGAGAGAGGGAACAAAAAGGGGAGGCGTAAAAATGATGAGTGACACTGGGACAGAAGAGCAGAGGAGGTGAGTGGGGTGGGGGGGTGAAAAGGAAGGAAAAAACGATGGAAAAAGTTGGGAAAGATGATAAATATGAAAGAAAAGAATGGAGGGAGCGACTGAGAAAGAAATAAGAAAGAGAGAGCGAGACGGCGGAGCTCTGTGATGCAGGTCACTCGCTTCCACTGCTGACATGCGAACATTCAAATGCTGACACATGTGGATAGGCATAAACATACCAGCATCATGAGCCAGTTACTGCAGGGTCGACATTTGTATGCAAGGGGGGGGTGAGGTGTATAAGAGCTCTTGTATTCCCACTGCTTCTAATGCTGAACACCCTCCAGTATAAACCTGAGTGAAGGAGGTGATTTATTCAGTCGATGCTGAGACACACTGTTATTGAACAGCACTGTATTGGCAAAGGGCCGCTCACCAAACAATAAAAGAGAAGCCTTCAAATCAGCCCCATCAAATCTCTCCGCCTTTTTCGCCGGGCTGCTGCCGGATCAATAAGCAGCAGCATGACTTGGAATAGCCAGCTATTTTTTTTCTTCCAGGGGGCGATGCAGAGAGCACACAAACATGACAAAGCCCCACAATCCTCTGGGTAGGAGACACAATCAAACACACAGGATACTCAGGAGAAATAAACACGCACACACAAACACACCTGCAGTGAAGCATGCATACACGTGTGTGTGTGTGTGTGTGTGTGTGTGTGTGTGTGCGTGAGGGTAGCCAATTTTCAGCCCTGCTCATTTTTAAATCTATAACACATCACAACGGATCCTGAAGGAGCGAAACACACGCTCTGGGATTCATGGCAGCTCAGCAGATGCACATGCGTTGAGCCCTGGCAGCAGAACCAGTGCCTCTGTCATTACTGTGCCGCACGTTGCTCTGCCAACGATCCCTGACAAGTTCATTTTCAAAAACCAGGCAAAGATCCACAGCTGATTCACACTGATCTATAAGATACTGTAAGAGATGCACACGTTAACATTTATCTCCACTGCCGCCACGTGGCATCATCGATTTACATACTGGACTCCATGTAAATATCTCCCAGCTGCAGGGAAGCACAGACAACAGCAGATGCAGAGACTTTATGTGCTGCTTATGTAAAGAGCGTCAAGGTTAGACAACCACAGTGTCAGAGATGCTGCCACAAAGCCCAGATGTTGCTGTTAATGCTTTCAAACTGTTCCTGCAGATGGCAGCTATAGAAATGGTTGCATTTAAGAAACATTAAAAGGTTGTTAAAGTTGCTCTAATGCACTTTTTCATATCGACATTGGATGCAACAACTCGAGTTATCATCTGAGGCTGCAGTTCCTCTCTTTTTGCACCTATCAGCTCCTTGTTTTGGTGACACTTCACTGCCTTCACTGTGCTGTGCACCTCTGTCTGCAGCAGGTAAACCCTCACAAAGCTGCTACACAGTGCTGGACAGAGCTGGTGAGTGTCTGGTGAAACATTCAGCAGCTGATGTTCCCCTGAACAAGCTGATAGAGATGAAAACAGAGCAAAGAGGAGGTCAAATCAACGCTCTCACTGCTCCTTTAAGTGTTCTGTTTTATGGGAAAATAACGATGGTTGCTATAGAAACTATTATGTAAACCATATGAATCAGGGTTATGTGCATGTCCTGCTTTGGTACAGTGAGGTACATGATTGACACACGTCATGTCTTTTCAGAGGAGTTTGATTCTTTAACTTTTGCTTTCTTTGTTTCCTCTGCACAGACACTACTTGTAAAAAAAGGAGTGGGTCTGTGTTTGTGTGTGCATGGTGTGAGTAAATAAAACACAGGAGTGGGAGCTCCATGTGTGTGCATGTGCCTGTCTGCACTGAGAGCCAACCAGCAACCTATAAACCGGCGAGCTGCAGCGCTCGTTCATAGTAATGGCTGCTGGTGCACAGGCACAGCAGAGCAGCTGTGGTGATCCATCACTACGGTCCAACATTGCATCACACATACGCAAGGCAACTGCAGCCACTTTAACAATAACACATCTGTGGTGTGTGGGGGTGAGTGTGCTGACAGGAGGGTAGTAGGAGAGCTGCTCACCTGAAGAATGTGACAAAGAACTGCACCAGGTCCATGAAGTTACTGTGCTGGGAGAAGGCGATCTGTTCAAAAACAAAGGACAATGGTCAGAGTCAGAAATGTGCTCTCGAGGGAGAAGTGAAAACAAGAGGTCAGCATTATACACGCAAACATGTGAGCTGCAGACTGGACTCGACCTTGTAGATCTGACAAAGGAGGGCAGGAAATGAGCAAGAGATAATGCTGCATCCGCTTACACACACACACGCACACGCACACGCACACGCACACACACACAGCATGATGCATACTCTCATACATTGTGAACATATGTGTATATTTCCACTTTTCTATGGTCCCCGCAACTGGTAAACCACTGGGTGGCTCCCAGTCTGTCTGATTATCTGAGTGTCTGACATCACACCTGTCAAGGCAGCATCACACCTGCTGCCCACAGAAGAACTCATCGCTGCACACGAGGGCAGAAATATTCACTACGTAATCATCACAGGAGCAGTTGTATTAACACACTGTCTTAATCACAGTTGCCGGTCGCAGCGTGGGAGACTTACTTATGCCTACATACCCCTCCCCCTCCCATCCAATCCCCACTAACCCTCCAAAAAATGCCCCTTTAAATGCTGAATATCTCCAACAGCACAACATTGCCTCTCTCTGGCAGCAGGCAGGTATTGCACCTGGAGGCAGAAGCTGAATTCCCCTCACACACTTCCCCCCTCTGAGGTGACACCTCAGACCAGAACTCATCACTGCTCCTGCTTATTATTCCTCTGCAAAGCAGGGATTTGCATACAATTCCACGGGAAAAAAGAAACAGGAGGCTGGATAAAAAGACAAAAGCCGGAAAAGCCAGCTGTGTGCATGTCAGATTAGTCTATGAATACTTAATACATGATCAAGAATTACAATATATGCATGAGAAAGAAACACTTGATGGGTCCCAGTGAGTGTGGATCTACAGTGACTTTATACAAGAACAACATGGGGGCCAAAGGCAGTGGCCTCTGTGGTGAGATGACAGGGGTGTGGGTGTGTGTGTGTGTGTGTTTTGTCAGCGGCCTGGGGTCTAATTTACTTGTGTAGTCAGCACCATCTGGCTCGCTAATGTGTTGCTGTTGATTACTGTTGAGCGTAGAATCCTCAGTGTGATAATTTTGCTCCAGACTGTTGAACACTGAAGAGAAGTTCAGGGTGCCAAATACGCCCAGAGAAAAAACTTTTTTTCAAAAATGTGTCAGCAGTGAAGTAGTGTAGTGTAGTGGCTGTTGGTGCTCAGCTGCCTGGGCATCACGGTGGGAGAGCGGCACGGCGCTAATGCTGCTGAGATCAGGTGTGTGATGTCACCCAGGGCACAAATACGACATTTAATGACAGCGAGCCTCCAGAGAAATTCACCTTTACTGCAACAAATCGTAACATCCATTATCATTAACAGGTTTAAAGTTTGAAAGGTGACGGAGAAACCTGAGGTTCAGTCTTATTATAAGTCACTGCTTTGAACCTACAGTGGCCCTGAGGGCTCAAGAAAACACATGAAAACACAAAAAATGAGCTACAAAAACACACGTGTTTCCGGGGACATAAAAAGGTGACAGACCAGGCCGTGGTGCACTGCGGCTCACATGTTGACCTGTGAATGGTGTTTGAAACAATGTGAGTTTGGTTATTTTATCATCACAACAACATGGCATGTACTGTTAGCTTAGCATTAGCCTTTAGCTGGGTCCGTCACTTTTTTGTGTCCCTGGAAGTTGCGGTGCCCTCTGTACAGGTGTGTTGGAAGTGCCACTTCATTTCCTGCAAACTGCTGCTGCTGCTCAGCATCAAACTTTATTGATCATCGTGTCTCTCCAGAAGTAAAAACTTCCTGCTGAGTCGGAGCAGTGTGCAGGATATTCTTACATTTTATTCTTTTTCAAGCCTAAATTAAGTAAAAAAAAAAAGGTGTCAGAAAACAGCGAAGAAGGGGAAAATCCACGGGTCCCTGTGGTCTGAGCTTCTGTTCTACCCTCTGTTTTTCTCTGATATTTTTGTCATTACAGTCAAACTCCACACAAAGCTGCGGCTCCACTCCTCTGATTCTGCTCACTTCCTGTGCCTCTCCGGGGTAAACAGAGCCTCCATGTTCCCCCACAAAGCACTACTGGAGCACTCCTTTGTGAAACTGCTCTGAGTTTCTAAGGAACAAGTCAGGTACTGTCAATTAAGAGAAAACTGTTTGGAGGGAACTTTTTTTTTTTTTTTTTTTTACTTCCTGCACTTATGAATACAAACGGGACTCAGTGAAAATGACGAGATTAAAGAGAAAGACAGGGATTCTTTTAAGAGGATCATTCTGAGTTATTAAAAGAAGCATTTTCAGCCGGTGCAGTGAAACCCTGGTGAGTTCTGTGACAGCCGTCCTGCAGAGCATCTACTGCTCAATGGTAATGACACAAAGGGCCCATACAAAGACAATGCCAACTTTCTAAACGCAGGGAAAAACAGCAATGATGGCTGCTCCTGCGTCATGCCACCGCCGCATAACTGCATTTGAAAAATACATGCAGGCCAAGTCGCAGGGAAGATGTGAGATAACCGTTATTGTAGCGGCTAATCTCAAGTGTCAGCCGTGTGCGGTGCTTTGTCATCGAGAGTCAGGCTGACGGTGGAGGCCCGGGTGGCGCTCTCGTTATGTGCCCAGCAGAGGGTGACTCTTTTAGGGCGCCTGCTGAGGATCTCACAGCGGGGGCCCCTCCGTCAGCCTGCCGCCGGGCATTAAGACGGGAAGCATTCTGCCTTTAATGGCTTCTGACAGTCGCATGTAGTACACTGGAGTTTTGAAGGAAAGTGTCGTTATCGGCGCCGCTCAACAGGTTCCACCACGAACCAAAGGACAGAGGGAAACTGAATTTTAAACATGGTGCAGCTGAAATCTGTGTGTGAGCTGCTTCCATCAGCCTGACAGTGCTGCACCACAGATCATTATGCTTTAAATATAACATATTTCCTTCTTAAATGAGGGAAACCTGGTCTGTAAGTGCAACTATTTCTCGTCCTAGTGATACTTCTTAGTATTTTTTTGCAATGTTGCCTTCGCCCGTCCACCACTTTGGTCCAGATTGGGGATTAAAAAAAAAAAAAGTACAGGATGGAGAAGAACTGACAGCCGTGGTTCCCTCACTGTTGGACATTAGGTCATTAGATTTGGTGCATTAAACATTTGAGAGAAGAAAGCGTTTGCCTGAGTGCAGCCTTCACAGTAGCATGGCTGTAAACTCTTCATCTAGTTTACATATCATTATCATAAATGTAAATCTGCTTGAATAGCTCATTACATTTCCATAATCTATCATAGTGGTTAACAGTTACTTTTCTTCATTTATATTGTTCAACATTAAAAATACAAAATGCGTTTTAACATTTCCTATATTAATTCTATATAAATATGCATCATATCGTTTTCATTTTTAATCCGTTGTCATAAAATTCAATTTGCTGTTTGAATAATAAGCAGCTGGGCGACTTTGTTCCCGCCACTGTTGCGAGCTGGCAGAACCTCAGCGTTCCTGCTTCCCGCCCCTCTCCCTGTGATCAGTATCAAGACGCAGCCATCAGGCAGCCATGCGTGGCCCAGATAAACACTACACCAGTCCTGATACACGGAGCGGCGCAGCCAGCTGATAGCTACAGCTGCTGCGGCTCCACAGCGGGGTATTAAATTGGAGGCTGTTTTAATCTCTACTATATCATGACATGTTCACGAAGGCACGGAACGGGAGATCACAGCTCTTTAATGTAATTAGTCTGGGATTTGCGTTTCATTACAAACATCATTAAATTCAGATCTATTCTTCATCAAGACAGAGGAAATGCGCGAGGGGGGGGGGGGGGGGGGGGTGGGACTCCTTGCTGACTAATCTGAGCGCAATTGATTCTGCTTTGATGATCCGACCTGTTTGACTGTGATATAGTCGTCACAGATTCACTTTGACCACTGGAAAATGATCTGGTTATAGAAAAAACATCCAACATTGAAATCTGATGGGAAACAGCAGGAGCTGCTCTGCTGTTGGGAGGTTTAATCACAACATTAACAATAAGTGCTGCTAATTTAATGCAACATATTGGGCAGTGAATGCAACAAGTGGAGGGAATGCTAATGGAGAAAAATGTGCATGCTGTTCTAATGCTACTTCCGACCATGTGAAAGCAAACAGAAGCAACCTCGAGGTGGTGTGTTGCAGGAGAGAGAGAGAGAGAGCTTAGCTTGCACTCAGCCCACTCTGAATGCAGCATGTGTTTCAACTTAACATTCCTCTTTGCCCTTGCTCTTTCTCGGCTGCTTATGAGCCGTTTTTCCACCGCTCCGATCTCTGCCTGCCAACACTGGAGCACCGACCGCCTACAACCACATACGCGCTCACATCTCATCTCAATGCCACACTGCTGCTCTAGACCAGAGAAGAAGCCTGGCAGAGTGAGTGAAAAAAAAAGGCAGCAAAAGAAAAAAAACGAAGAGAAAATTGATAAAAATATGATTCTGAGACGAGGAGCTGTGGCGAGAGAGGAAAGAAAAACAAGTGGAAAATGTTACCTCGCTGACGAAGGTAAAGCTCCATGAGCGTGAGGAGGCAAAAATGACACGCTAGCAGACCTGCATGCTTTAGTGTCATGGACAGGGGTGATCTCCTACATGATGCCCCCCCCCTCACCACCACCACCAGCAGCAGCAGCAGCAATGCAGAGGGTGAGTTGGACCAGAGGAAGCTGAGAGGGGCAGAGTCCCTCAGCTCAGCTCAGCTCAGCTCAGCAGCTCTGGTGATCTCCTGAGGCTGGCTGGCAGCAGCCGGCTCCTGGAGCTGAGGAAAAGTAAAAAAAAAAAGGATATGGAAGACGGAGGCAGGATTTTTACCCCCCTCCTCTTGGAGGAGGGCAGAAGGGAAGGAGCTTTGCACAGGGGCAACCAGTCAAATCACTTCCACAGCTGATCAGGGGAGGCACAAAGGCGGGCAAAGGCTGCAGAGAGCCGGGGCCCAGTGAACCTCACGCTCCACACCAGCACCAGCCGATCCTGTCGCTGCATTCACTCTCTGCATCAAAGGCCCTTTTCTGCCAAAACCAATGCAAACTAATAATAATACTAATGATACTGTACTAATAACTGCTGAGCCTGTGCCCCGCTGTGAGCTGTGATGCATGGTGTGAGGCCAGGAGCTCTCTGGACATGTGGTGAGACAGCTGTGATTCTCATGTCTGTTCACATGTTAACATGTTGGAATGGACACGCTGCCTGTGTGAGACGTGCTCCAGGGACATGTCTGGCCTCGTTTTCACACGTGTGTGTCCCTGCAGAAACAGACAGAAGAGACCTGTTGATGGTGACATTCACATCATACAGGGGGGAGGGGGGGGGGGGGGGGGGGGGGGGGGGGTCCTCTGGAAAACCTTTACTCTAGAAAAGCTTTTCGATGCCATTTCTGCCTTTCAAGCTCATTGCTCCAGAAAAACTTAATGACGCCTTTAAAGCCAGGTGAAAAAATCTGAAAAATCAGTCTTAGGGATGCATTTTTTTTTTTTTTTTTTTTTTTTTTACCGACGCTCGTTAACCGATTATTAACCTGATGCTCTACTATACGTCTGTGACTCGACTTACGTCGGTCGGTAACCCGTTCCTCTATTGGCGGCACCGTCCTCACAGGTGATGCACCCGCAGATCGTCCGAAATGCGCTACAGTGCGGCCGGTGGGAGGAGCGAAAACACGGCGTGGACTTTCATCCCCACAGACTCTGAACAGGCAAGTGGAGTGGAATGGACCTGAGAGCAGGAGCGTCGATACCGAGGCAGGAGCGAAAACACGTGCGGAGTTTGGTAACCGGAACCGGGACTAGGGCCGGAACCAGTACCAGTACCAGAACCAGAACCGGGACCGGAACCGGGACAGGAACCAGAACTAGGGCCGGTACCAGGACCAGGACCGGAACCGGGACCAGCACCGGAACCGGAACCAGAACCGGGACCGGAACCGGAATCGGGACCGGCACCGGAACCGGGACCGGGACCGGCACCGGAACCGGAATCGGGAGCAGAACTGGCACTGGAACCCGGCAGTCATATACACAGGCACCAACATGGCTGCCTCCACTGCCGTTCTCTGTATCCAGACTGAATCTGAATTTGACCCAGACATGGAAAAACATTCAACCACAACCACGACATCAACGTGTACATCAGCAGCACAACTACCAACAGTTTTCACATAGGACAGGACTTTTACTTTGAAGGAACCCAACACAGTGACTGCACTGACAACAAGCTGCGGCACATACCTCTGCTACACACTGACTCATTATGTGACAACAACAACAACGCTGCTGTGGGCCGTACAGCAGGAGCACTGTGGAGGGACAGCGGCGGTTCACTGGGTGCAGCGGCGATTGTAACACAAACGCAAACACACACGTCCAACTCAACACAACCAGGCGAGCGCACACAGAGCCCTATTCACTACCACTGCAGAGGAGCCACATCAACGCTGGGGAAATGCTTGTGCACACCAGAGTAGAGGAAACTTTTTCTTTTTGCTCCCCACTCACCACATTTTACTGGTGACTGCCAACTTTCACATTTTGCCAGTTTGCAAGCCAACTTTTTTTGGTTTGTAGAGTAGAAAAGTGGCTTTTGAATGAGACCAGTCACAGTGAAAATTGACCACAACTTTAATGCTGAATGTGTGGAGCTGGGGTGCAAGTTGCACACGTGTGTACAAGCCGAGTCTGCACATTAAAAGCATATTAGGAGACCTGACAGTGCATTTTTGTGGATGCTTTTTATTCATGAATATGCATGAATACAAACATTTTCAGCACAACTTGCGCTTCTACAGTCGCTTGTAATGATCTGACATGTGAGCAAGCATGCAGACATGATGCTGACGTCAACTCCAAGCAGCAGCAGCAGTGAATATTCAGGACACTTTCAGTTCTACTTGACTAAAATCTGTTGTCTATTGTGTATTACATTGAGTTATTAAGTCATTTTCACCTCTCCCTTTCTGAGCCTCCATCCTTTCTCCTCTCCCAAAGTACAAACCCTCTTTCATAGATTTCAAGTGACCTTTCTGCTTCCTTCCTGTATTCAACAAACCCATCAATAGAGAGAGAATTAATCAGCTTAATCTGCACCGATAGGACGTTTTACAAACAATCGTAATCAGCTGAGCTAGCGACCGATAGATGCTGATGACTACGCACACTCCTCCACTCACACAGTCGGGCTACGTCGCCTTATTGCACCAGATTGTGTCCCTCATGTGTGGACCAACTGACACTGACTTTGTCACCGACCTGTCTGCACCGTCAACTCCTAATCTGCTTTTTTTGTGTCGCCAGTTAATCGGCTGTCAGGTTTTTCCTTCTCCAAACTGTTGTTACTTTATCAGCCTTTAAAAACCTACAATCGATCGACCTCCACCAGTTAATGATGCTGATCCGACGATGCCACAGCTGAGTGTGTTATTCTGTTTATTGCAGTTAAATCCAAAGCATCACAAACACTACAGTAAGCGGGCTCAGAGATTATGTTCATCATGCAGCCTCAGATATAAAGCTTCACATATGTTGCGCTATACTAGGCAGTCATGCATGCATATTATATGTGCTGGATCACTTCAAGCTCATGTTACTCTATTGGAGAACGTAGGTTTGTACTGTTCTCCCCAGCGGAGAGCTAAAGCTTACTTGAATCTTAATGGGCCACGTAAAGTTGCTGACGTAGACAAAGAACGTAATGTTGGGGTTGTTGCGGAAATCGAAGTGTTCGTTGGAGAAGCTGTCTTTGAACTCCTTGATGTTGCTCCGGGAGACAATGGGGATCTCCTCGCCGGTCTGGGTTCCTGCTGGAGGAGGCAGAGAACGAGAGACATGCACACATAGAGATGGAGGGATGGACAATGATACAGAGAGGGAAGGAGTGAGGAGAGAAACAGGATGAAGCACAAATCATGTTGAGTTGGACAAAGATGGAGAGACAGACAGACGGATGGATGAAGTGAAGGAGAAAAGACGTTAAAAACTCAAAGATGAACATTAACAACAAACATCAGCTTCTAATTGTGGATTTTTTTCTCATCCATATGAGATGAGCTGTGTTTATAATTACCTACTTTCCAGATACCAAAGATATTCGACAGTAATTAAATTACATGAGGAGAATTAATGAGTTTCTGAGTTTTAGCTCCAAAATCATTTTTATATCATTTGCATTTATTTATTTATAACTGTGAATCTGTAAAACATTAAATGTTACCAGGCTGTTTCTGAAGTGTTCACTTACAACAGACTGTTTAGTGAAAAGTGGCAGGTTGGATCACATGATAATGTGACTGCCGAGAGGATGGTGAGGATCAATAATCAGTAATCATCTAATTGTGTAAATGTTGTTGGGACCTACCGGTGAAGCTCGTGGCCCAGGTGATGTTCAGGTTGAAGTTCTTGGAGGCGTTGATGAACATGTCCAGGTCCCGGTTCGGCTGAGGAGACAGAAAACATGCAATCATCATCATCATCATCATCATCATCATCATCATAATCAATATAATCAGCGCTGGTGTCATGGTCTTTTTCTAGCTCCCACACTTCCCAGTGGGGGAGGGGCATGCTGAGGGGAAAGCGGGTCAACAGGCCGCTCTGCTGTACAGTAAATCCTGAGCAGACAGTTCTGCTCGCCTCCAGCTCCACTTCACGTCGCAGCTGTACAAACACTTATTGTTTTGCAGACTCGGGCAAATTTGCAAAGCTAATGGAAGCTGAATTAGCAAAACAAACATTTATACAGGAATCGATGGAGGAAACGCTGCGTTTGAGTACTGTAAGTACAGCTGTAAACTGATACGGTTCAAATTAAAACCTAATTAATGTTTACAGGAGGATTGAAAGGCAGAGGTTGTTCATAATTGATTAGACTGTCAAATAACTTTAGTGGAGATGAATGACGTGTGTACATGACATGTTTAAAAATCCAGGGTGTTCAGTGTATCCAGAAACATTCCCTGTGACTCTGAGAACATTTCTTTTATGCACACCTCGAGCTGACAAACCCGACGGAGCTGACTGTCCTGCTTCTGTTACTGTTTGGTAAAAAGCTCCATCTGGGACATTTAATCAGATCCTTGTGTTTTGAGTTTCAGCTCCAGATGTTGCAGCCACGTGAACGGGACCGGGACTGGACGAGCTTTTGTTTGCTGTGAAAACATCTGTGTGATGATGAGTGCAGTTCACGCTGCAACATCACAGTGAAGTGTGATGTCATGAACTGCACTGGTGTGGGCCGCGCTGACTTTCTGTCGCGCCAGAAAAACCTGGATGTGATAAATATGGTTGATAATAAGTTGCCTGGGCAGTATCTGTACTTTTATTATTATTATTCATATCCCATTACTCAGACATTCTGCCCATGTTCATATTATTAAGTCAAGTCAAGTCAATTTTATTGTATAGCCCGTTTTTACAACAGTTTGTTTCTTTACACCATGTTTTCATACCTACTTCTGCTCTGCTGTGTCTCTTTGCTCCTTGAAATACTGTAATATTTCTAATTATTTTGTTTTGAATGAGCTCAAGTCTTAATAAAGATACTTTATAATGTAATAACACTGTTTAACGGTTTGTTTTTATACCATTTCTCTCTCTCTAACTGGAGCTACAGAGGATTTATTCACATTATTATGGGTGATGCTTATTTTCATCAAACTCTTTACTTACTCATGAAGATTTTAAAACCCCTAAATGTCACTTCTAGTAGATTTAACGCAGAGTGTGTGTGTGTGTGTGTGTGTGTGTTCTGTGTGTGTGTGTGTGTGTGTGTCCAGTGAAAATCATCTTTCTCCCACTGAAGTGATTTCTGCAGGTTAAAATCGGCTCCTCTGTGGATTCAGAAACTTTTCTCCACCACATCTTCAGCTGAATAAAAGTCCTTTGCATCCAATTAATAACTGTTATTTTCCCTACTAATCTAATTAAGAGACAACTGGAGAAGTGAAGTGAAAAGTGATTTACTGACAATAACAGGGGGGGGTAAAAAACAAACAACATACCCATCATCATCACCACCATCACACAGTGTTTCATCCTAATACAACAGACAGCTGCTGTGGCAGTGAGGCGTTCACTGACAGACACGTACCTCCTCAGGTGTGGCCACGAAGTTGATGGCGGTGTAGTAGCGGTCGTCCTCCTGCGAGAGGCTGAAGGTGAACTGGTAGTCGATGAGCAGTGTGTCTGTTTGAAGTGATCAGGCCGGAGGTGTGGAGAGGATTACAAAAAGGAGAGGAGGAGAAAAAAAGCTCCATCAGTCAAGTTTGAAAGTCACACAAGAGCGTTTTTTTTTTTTCTTTCTTTTTCCCAGTTGGCGCTCGGGGCAGGAAATTGTCCAGACCCCCCCCCCCCCACCCCCCTTCTCTTTATATCTCAAAATTTTTATTGACTTTCTGTGAAGGACTTGGAGATTTTAGTGTGTGTGACGGTGGAGATAGAGGTGGTGTTATATTGCCAGTGTTAATCTCCACCTGAAGATCACTGCACCACAACAACAACAACAACAACAACATATAAGTGAGTTTACAAACAGGAAGTCCCACATGCAGCAGAAGAAGTGAAGTGGACCCGACGTCTCTCCTCTCATGATGTGGAAACTTTTAAAATCAATTTTTCATTCTCTTTCCCGTTGGTCTTTATTGACCTGCGCGGGGAGAACTCATTGACTTTGTCACTTCCTGGTCACACCGGGCTCCACTTCTAACCCAGCATGTTGTGATCCCTTCTTCTTCTCATGCTTGTTGAAAATCAATGTGGGAAAATAAGATCTGCTGCCGACAGCTCAGAAAACCCAATGAAATTCAATTTACTAAAACTGAGAGACAAGCAGACCATCCTCACCCTGGACACACACACAGCATGTTTGCTGTTTTTACAGTCATTTTAACTCATTGATGAGATAATTAGTTTAAAAAAAGTTAATTAATAAGATTAAAGATTCTTTTTTTTGTTGACTGACTGTTTGTTTTTTAGTTCACACCACAACAACGTGGTGAATTTCTGATTTCCTACAGTGTGACAGAATGACAAATACAGTCCTTGAATCCTTCTCTTTCTTAAAAAAATCATGTGTTGGATCTTTAACTAACGAGGAGACACGTCGTTATATTCTCTATAATCACGACCGGCAGAAATAATAATGACATGACACTAATAATCTGCAGCGTGGACCAGAGGACTGGAGTGTGTCCCTGACAGAAACTGACTGTCATCACAGCAGGAAGCAAGAAACACAGTCTCTTCAAAAGCTTCCCGTTCTGCTGCGACTCACTTTCATCTGCGATTCTTTCCACGTGCGACTGATTTTATTTTAAAAGAAGCCAATTTTTTTCTTTCCTCTGGCTGTTATTTCTTTAAACATCAAAACTACCTGAGACCCACTTTGATTTAAGAGCCATGTTACCATCTTTGCACTGACCTGAACAACCACCACAGTCAGGCCTCTCTGTGCTTTCTTAGTGCGAGTCCACTCCCCCTCCCACCCCACTACACCCCTCCCCTCCCCTCCCCTCCCTCCCTCCCTCCCTCCCTGAAGCAGGTAATTGCAATTCCACTTACAGTAGCATGTTCCTTTGAGGGGGTTGCCTTGGTAACGATTCTCGACTTCACACCTGGAAAAAAGAGAGAAAGAGAGAGGGATGTGAGATATGGGCCAAAAAAATGTGGGGAAAGGAGGGTAAAGGTGGGGGGGGGGGGGCAAAAAGAGACAGAGAGGGTGAAGTGGGACAATTTAACTGCTGATGAAAACAAAGCAGGAGGAAACTAAACACAGTCGACAGTGACACGACTCTTGACCTTCAATCAGCAGGAGGAGCATCACAAAGAAAATCAGAGAAAAGAACAAGGCCTGGTGGGGCTGATGACATCACACACACACACACACACACACACACTCTGCCTACAAAGGTGTGTCAAGTCTCTTTTATATATAATGTTATTTTTAAATCATTGTTTGGGGCATTTTTAGGCTTTAATTGGATAAAGCAGCGAGAGCGAGCAGGAGTGGCTCTGACTGAGAAATCGTATTTTCATTTTCTGTCTTTTTATGATTCTTATTCTTTTAGGGAGGTCAAACACAGGCCAGGATTCAAGAGACAGTCTGTCCCTGAAAGTTGTTTCTTTCTTAAAGACTAGTTGGGAAACTGACCTCAAACTCTTTTATACTGATTAATGATCAAATCAGCAAACACTCGGGGAAAGTAAATGGTCAAACTGTCTGATCGTTCCTGGGCAATAAAACATAAGAAAATAACTCCCCAAAAGTGAAGTTAAGACTGCGGTCAAAAGGCAAAGTAGATACAACAGTAAGAACTGAGATATTAAAGTTAAAAGACAAAGCAGAGGTGGAGAAGGAAACATAAGGACAGACAGATGTAGATAGATGTGGGACAGATGCGTGACAGATGTGGACAGAGGGACGGACGAGTGTCTCAGACTCACAGGTGGCAGCGATCTCCCTTGATGCCCTTGGTTGTGCAGAAACACTTGCCGTTGTTTGTGTTGCAGATGCTGGCGTGGCCGTTACACTTGCAGGCTGAACAACAGACATCAAAAACATCAAACAGGGAAATGGTACATAAAAAAATCGTGTCAGTGAAGCAAAAAAACAATTTTCATTTAATGACAGGAGGTTCATTTCCCCAGAACACTGAATCTATTCTGTTACATGGAGGACGACACGACTTGTTCGGCTTTAAGCATAAAAGTAAATGTGAATCAAATGCAGTTTATCCACTTCATAAACATCCCATCATGCAGCTGGATGAGCAGGTGGAATGAAACCGAACTGAAATCAGCAGACATGTCCGTCTCAGACCTCACTCTTGGTCTGAGACGGACATGTCTGCTGATTTCAGTTCGGTTTCATTCCACCTGCTCTCATTGTTAACGCCTCTCATCCTTTGTATTGATGCTGTTGATCATTTCCAAAATGACGAAGCCTCCCGGCATCAACAGCTGCGAAATATGTAGAAATCTGTTCAACAATGGGAGGAAACAGCTGCCGGAGCAACAAACAGTAATTTATGTACATGTGTTGTCTTGATTATTCGTTCATTATCTCCCTTTTTGGAGGTATTGATTTCGTCTCTCCAGTCAAATGGATGTAAAGGAGGATGCAGTGATTATCTCTGAGGTAATGCCTGATTTTAAGACTCAGATTTTTCAACTAGATGGGAGAAAATATGTAGAAACAATGAATGCATAACACTGACAAGATATGCAGAGAGACCAGTTCATTGATTGGCTGTCACTTATATAAGTAAATATACTGTATAATCCAGCGGGACTCCAAAACTGCAGAGCCAAGTCTGGAGTATACTGGTGGTTAAATGAAGCTGTGGAAGGACCGGACGATTGATTTGTTGTCCGATTGACTGACTGTCAGTATTAGCTGCAGAGCCAAGTAAATCTTTAATATCCCAGGGGGAATGTTTTACTGTGCAGCCAGGAATCAGGAAAATGGCCAACATAAAACCCGCACTGTAAAATACTGACAAGTTAAATGAAGCTGTGCGTGAGACACAGCCTGACCGCTCGATTTACGGGCCCGGCGGATACTCACGCTGGCAGCTGCCCCCGTTGGTCGGATCTCCGTAGAAGCCGGAAATGCAGCTCTCGCAGTGTCGGCCGGTCGTCAGGTCCTCGCACTTCTCGCACACACTCTCATTGACACACTGGCTGTGACCATTACACTGACAAGCTGCCAGGGAGTAAACAAAGCACACCCACACACACACACACACGGAAACATGAATGTGTAAGAAGTTCATTTGGAGGAACAGGAAGGGATGTTGAGTCCGAGCTGAGTGCTGCTGCTGCTGCTGCTGCTGCTGCTGCACAGGAGGTCAAATCCTGTTCCTGTGGTTTTCACTTTGTGTCACTTTCAACCACACTGAGGTGCTGCAGCTCACTGGGAAGTTCATCATTTCATCTTAGGTGATAATGAACGAGTAAAACAATCCTAATGTGACCAAATACTTTCAAATATTTACTTTCCTGTGGCTCAGTATAATAATATAATAAAAAAAACACATGTTGTGCAGCTCCGGGCTTTAAGAACAAGAAGTCTTTGTTACCATAAGGAGGAGTGGACATTTAAAAGGCAGCAATGATGGTTTGGTTTCAGCATTCATCTGCACATCCTCCGCTTCATCTAAATTAGCCCACAGGTCGGAATATTTCTGGCCTTTGCTGCTTGTTTTTGACCTTTGATCTGAGCCATTTAAAGTCTGTCTTTGTGTGCACGTCTGTCTGTCTAGTCTGGAAAATCTTAATTATTTCTGAGAAAACAGACAAAAGCATGACTGAGATTTAATATAAAAGTCCATCAGAAGTTAAGTTGGGCTCCTGGCTGCAGGAGTCTGGTACAGGTCCAGCTCCAAAAACACAAAATTATCACATCTAATGCCTGATTATAGAGATTATAGACTTAAACCTCCTTTAAGGCTGTTAATACACTGATCTGTTAATTTGATTTCAATTCACAAAGCTGCAAAAATCCCATTTACACACATCAGGATCATATCTCAGACCCGTCTCCTACCTGGGCAGTGGATGAAGGACCAGTTGTATTTGGCCTCGCTGGGGCACATGCTGGCGTTGAGGGCCGGCTGGGGGCTGGCAGGCAGACCGGGCAGGGTGGACGGGGCCGGGACAGACGTCTGGAAGGGCCCGCGGTACGAGCCCTCGATGCACTGACCTTTGCCCGTGTTGCTGGGGTCGGTGCACCAGCCGCAGCCGGGCTGGTCCAGACACTGCCCACATGTTCTGTACCCAGAGCAGTTCTCCGCTGCAGCAAAACACGCACACACACACAACACGGGTGAGTGATGGCTGAGCTTGTTAAGTAGAAACTAAGATCCAGCTTTTCCATAAAGTTTGATTTAATAACTCCCACAACACCTTCATGAGGCTCAACAGTGAAATCGGCTCCTTCCTGAGCAGCTGCTTCCCTCCATAGAAATTTGCCTATATTTTAATTCCAAACTCTCGGGCCCTCGAGGGCTTCGTCTGCCTATGGCTGTAAGCAACAATTTGTACTTAATTGACCTGTTCTCTTCTGCTGTGCACAAAAAAACACAAGAACCAAACTATTCCTAATCCCCTTCTCAGCCATGGTTTAATGTGCACGGCTAAATGATGGTTAAAAACAACAAATATTTAAAGATGCTCTGCTCCAGGAAGCCACACTCATTTAAAACGCAGAGTTTTGGCTCCTTCTTTAGTCTGATGAAGATCGCTGCACATGCTCAAGTGGTCGAGTACTTTAACTGCAACTGGAGCTTGACGTGAGCCGACTCCAGATTTATGCTTTTACATTCAGTTTTTCCTCATTTTACAAGATTGCGGCTCATGAATCCTGAGCGGGAGGGAGGCGGTCGTACGATGTATGTATGCATGTACATGTTGCTACAGCTTAATCAGAGGATTAAATAGCTCGACGCAATGATTTCATGTGTCAGGCAGAAAGTTGTTTTTTTTATTTTTATGACAGAAACAGCTATTTGTTTAGAGCCAATGGCAGAGGAAAGCACAGCGAGGTTCATGCACATTTCATAGTAATATTTTATGTATAATCAGTGGGTTCTGACTCCAGAGATGGAGATGCAAGGTCAATGTCGAGAATCCATTAGAAGAGAAAAGAGTGAAGCTTCTTTCTACTCGACTTTTATTTACTATAAAATTCCTCAAAATCACACGTAATTTGGGATTTTAATAAAAAGAAACCTTCATTCATTATTCAGACGTTACTCGACACGTTGTCGTCCACATCTTATTGTTGTTTTTATTCCAAGAGACGAATTTCACTTCATGTCTGTGTTCAGTTGACCTGCTGCTGCACTGATGTTGAGATGAATTAATAATGAATCAAACTTAAATGGCTACCAAATGACTCATTTCTTTTTCCAAGCAACTTCATCATCAGGTAATTATTGAGAAATTATGGCCCCATGAAATAAAGTGCAACCAGGAGTTCTTGAACTGAAAGTCGTGGAGTCGTATTTTAGTTGGCAACAACTTCGAAATCATCTCATCTCATGTACTTAGTTGATTTGTAAATGGCAGCGATGTTGTGATTTAAAAGTAGAAACATTACAAAAACAGAAAATCAACACCTGACACGTTATTTCTCCTGCCATGAGCCAAAACTAGTCCTGACAGCAGTGCTGCCTCCATCAAGACTCTCTCCACAGGGACTTTGAATTATTTCTGTGTCCTACATCCTGCACACTGTTATGAAAGAGTCTGAATGACATGATTATTTTTAAAACACATGAGCCACTGTAGTGGATGAAATATTAGTTAAGTAGTAAAGTATCACAGTGATGTAATCTTACGTGGACAGGTGTTCATGGTGTACCACTCCATGCACTGTCCGAAGGGGAAGGAGGCCACGTAGGCGTTGGAGTCGACGCACTGCTTCATGTTGCTGCACCACATGCACTCGGAGCTGCCACTGGTGCACTCACTGCAGGTGGTCCGCATGGCGCAGGGCGTCCGGCACTGCTTGGCGCTGTGGTTGGCTGAGGAAGAGCATTCGATAAGTTAAGTTTAGGAGCCTGCAAGGCTTTTAAAACATGGGCGTCTCAGGGCTGAACTCCGCTGGACTATGATAAACATGGTGGAACAGAACATCCTGGATAACTGGTGCCAAAAAAAAAGATGTCTACTTCCTGGTGGAGGTCAATGTGATGCAGCCAAGCAGAGCTTTTAATCTATGTGAAAACCCCATGTCAGCCTCCACCTACCTTACTTTACTACATCTCTGCAAATTTACATTGTAAAATGCATATGAAATCACCTTCCATCGCTGATGGCTGTGCAGGTCATACTTTGAGAGCAGCTGGTAGCAGTTACATCTGCAGTTAAAGGAGTGCCGCCGCAGTTTAGTGAGGTGATTCCTTAAATTTGAGGTGACTGGCAAGAGACGTATTAAAACTGAACCTTCGCTGATGCAGCAGCAGAGGCCGAGACATCCTGAGGTTTTACTGCCTGGTGCGGGTCAAGATCCGAAGAGACCAGATTTCAAATGATGCATCTCAACTTCCAAACAAATCCTGCTTCATTTATTGGTGTTTGATAAAATTCCTCTTTCTCTTCAAGCAGAGTGGCAGCTACAGCCACACAGTATGAGCCTGGTCACGGCCTGAGCCGACGGTAACTTCACATGATCGGTGGTTGTGTATTTGGTTGAATTCCCATGGATCAAACATACAGTACAGAATTTGCTGGTAACGACACATCGAACAACTCACCTGGCCGTTCACACAAGCTGCCGTTCACCGGGTTGATGCAGGTCTGAGCCTTCAGGCCGCTGGATGCCGGCTCAGCCAGGTAGCCGCAGAAGCCGGCGTCGCTGGGCTCCCCGGGCAGCCACTGCAGGGTGGTGTTGGTGAAGGGCGACATGTCCTCCCAGCACCAGTACGACACGTTGATCTTCCTGAGCCCCACCCAGGGAGTCAGCGTGGCCTTGTACTGTAAACACAGACACACAGACGCAGAGTCAAAACAAGGCTCGTTCATGTCATGGTCTCTCTTTCTCTTCAGTTCTGTCTCTAAATCCTCTCGACTTTCTGATTATAGAAAAGAAAAAAAATGACGACACCTGTTGAAAATCAATGTCAACACATTTTAATGACTGTCATTTTCTTTTTTGTCAGAAATCACAGCGCTGCCTCGGCTGCAAACAACAACAACAACAGAAACAAGCCGGAGAGATCCTTCATCTGCGTTGACATAAATTTCAGGTGACTGACTGCGTGGCCATAAAAAGCAGCTTCACCTCAATGGACTTGAGCGGCTCTGTTATCAATCCCGTCTCTAATCAATGGCCACGCTGTTGCGGCAGTAGTAAACACAGAGAGCTCGATCCCTCACCGACCTGACTGGAATTACTGTTCCATCAGCTCCGCTTGCATTTCTGGGATTAATTGATCCTGTGTGGAAAAAAGCTGGAACTGCTAAACAGCAGCGACAGTGTCAATAAAACACAGCAGGAGGACGTGAGGCGTGTTTCACAGTCTCTGTGTTTTACTGTTGGATTGTTGTTGTTACTGTTCATAGTCACAGCTGCTTTAATTCCTCTGCATGCAGATTATCTGTAACTGACCACAGCAACAGGACAAAGTCATTAGTGTGGATGGAAAATCCTCGATTCCAGCCTCATCTCATTTTTCTTTAAAGTTACATGTCATTTAGTGGCTGCAAGGAAACGTACAGGATCATAAGGTGGAAACATGTTTGCATGTGTGGCCTGAGTGAGGGCTGCATGCAGACACGACAGCAGGCCTGCAGCTGCGGCTGGAGTTGATGCTTTGTTTTATTCAAGTGCAGAGCCGGTCGCTCTCACGGTGCTTTTGACACATTTAGGATTATGTAACACTCTTCAGTGAACTCAAGTGTAGACACATGCTAAAATATTTAGACAGATTTAGCTGTGATTAGACCAATAATATGGCACCCCCACCCACCCATAAAAACAAAAAACAAAAAAAAACACCACACATTTCCCCTCAGCAGCATAAAACTCTGAGACACTCATCTACAGTGTTTATTAATTCAGGAAACGAAACACTGAGTCTTATTTTAGCTCCTGGAGCCTTTCAGGACACTTAAAAAGCAATATGATGGCTGCTGTTAAAAATCATTGTTATTACTCATTATTCTGTAGCAAATAGTTTTGATTAACTGATTGATAATTTATCATTTGCTGCAGAAAATGTTGGAGAAAAGAGAAAAACAGCTTCAAAAGGTTCAAACTCAAAACTGCTGCTTTTATAAAAACTAGAATTATTGTTTGCCTCTGCCACCCAGTCAAATTACAGGAAATATAGTCCTTCAAAGTTGAAAAATAGCGACAGGCGTTTTTATAAAACACCATGAGTAAATTTGACCTTTGACCTTTTACATATGAAAATGTCAGTACTTGATCATTTTATCCAAACAGACATGAACGTTTTCATTTGTGAGTAAAGATCAAACCAAATCAGATCATATTTTCTTTTATGCCAAATTTAAAGAAGTTTTATTGTCAACGACCAAACTCAAATCTAATCAGGTCTGTGAGTCTAAACCTGAAAATACAGCTCTTGTTAACGTTTCCTCTCCTACAGACAAAGTGCTGATGTGAATTCAAACCAACGTCACAGTTTAGAGAGCTGACAGACTGAGAGCTCATTTTAGACTTGTTTGACTGAGGATTTCATTTCTGTGCAGGTTTTGAAGCATGCACTGAGATATTAGCCAACACTGCACTTCCTGATTGTTTCACATTAAAAACAAACCACTGAAGGCTTCAGGATCAAAGCTACAAGACAAATAGCTTCAAAGACGAGGCACATACATTCTGCACATTAGTTTTATGCTGTGTGTGTTATTCCTATGTGCAGCTGTCAGAGCGTGATGTCACATGTGCACGTGCCCATCCTTCATGCAGATCCAAACTCAGAACGTGACCTGCGTCTGATAGAGAAGCAGCGGCTCGAGATGCCTGGTGGATTGTTGGGATGGATTTCTCCGTGTTTGCTCTAATGGAGCGAGTAAGAGTCGTCTGAGCTGCGAGGAAACTATCTGCTAATGTGAGATTTCTTTCACGCTCACTGGGCCAAGAATTACGGACAGAAAGAACCCGACCAGAGCCTCACCTTCAGATGAAAAGACAGCACAGAGCCGCCGCCGCAAAGACGTTCAAGTTCAAAAACCTAACGCTCAGTTTTCTGCTCATAAAACCACCACCTCTCATCATCCTGCTTTATTTACAGCTGAAACTTCTCATCTGACCTGATCTGATCTGTGACACCCAGGACTGAGACCCTCCTCCGTCTTACCGCCACGCTCATGATCTGCAGCTCCTTCAGGACAAAGTCCACCTTCTTCTGCGTGGTGAGCGAGGCCAGGACGGCGTTGTGGCTCCTGCAGGCCAGCTTGGCGTTGTCGTACGAGTCCTTGGCCGTGATGATCTTCAGACAGGAGTTGCCCACCAGGTGCCAGTTTTCACCACACACATTTTCTGGAGCAGAGAGAACAAAACGTGGAGTCGGTAGAGAAGTCACCCCATCAGTCTCTTTTATTGATGATGCATCTCTGAATCTTAGAAATGAAATGATTAGAACTATGGTCTGTTTACATAATGAATACAGGTATGTCTACCTGCGCATGTTCAACATCATCCACCTTTACCTGGCAGTGAGATGCACTCCTGGTTGCGAGGTTCCCACTGACAGTTCTGGTCCACGGCGCAGCTCTTGCAGCTGGTTTTCTTGTTGCACACGTAGGAGGGGTTGTCTCTGGGGCAAACGTCGTACTCGCCGATCGCCCCCTGAAAGGCAGAAAACAACAGGCTTCAACTCTTGGGCTCCCAAAGTACCAACATTATTAAATGTCATGCTCCACAAATGACTCCAGTCTCTGAGAAGTGAAACTGGATTTCATTATTTAACCTCTTCAACTCCGCGGGGACGCCGACGTCCCCGAGCCGCTCCTCTTCTGCAGTTTCAGCTTGCGCGGGCTTACTACATTGGTAAACATGGCGTATTTGGTATCTGTGGCTTCAGTTGTTTTGCTAATTCAGTATCGATTTTATTTTGTTTCTCATTTATTTTTGCACAAGAATATACGGAATATCTACAGTCCGAAGCGTGATCGTTTTCCCCGTTTCGACCGAGGGAGACGTTCCCTCGGTTTTATTTTGAAGTCAGTGTACGACACGGATGTTGAAGGGAGGGTGCTGGACATTGATGTATTATAGTGGACAGTGTAAATAAAGATTTAGCTGATTCAATCGTAAATGTGTACAAGATGAAGAAGAAGAAGACTCGTAAATATAAGCGCGCAAACATGGCGACATGGCGAGGCCAGCTGGCCAGAGCCGCTGGCCCCCGGTGAGAATAGTAAGTGAGGCGGGCTGACCGGGCCCGACTCAGCAGAGACACTCAGCCACCCGTTCAAACACTGGAGCACACTGTACAGAGCAGGAATCAGGGGGGCGGGGGCAGCTGGCCAGAGCCGCTGGCCCCCGGTGAGAATAGTAAGTGAGGCGGGCTGACCGGGCCCGACTCAGCAGAGACACTCAGCCACCCGTTCAAACACTGGAGCACACTGTACAGAGCAGGAATCAGGGGGGCGGGGGCAGCTGGCCAGAGCCGCTGGCCCCCGGTGAGAATAGTAAGTGAGGCGGGCTGACCGGGCCCGACTCAGCAGAGACACTCAGCCACCCGTTCAAACACTGGAGCACACTGTACAGAGCAGGAATCAGGGGGGCGGGGGCAGCTGGCCAGAGCCGCTGGCCCCCGGTGAGAATAGTAAGTGAGGCGGGCTGACCGGGCCCGACTCAGCAGAGACACTCAGCCACCCGTTCAAACACTGGAGCACACTGTACAGAGCAGGAATCAGGGGGGCGGGGGCAGCTGGCCAGAGCCGCTGGCCCCCGGTGAGAATAGTAAGTGAGGCGGGCTGACCGGGCCCGACTCAGCAGAGACACTCAGCCACCCGTTCAAACACTGGAGCACACTGTACAGAGCAGGAATCAGGGGGGCGGGGGCAGCTGGCCAGAGCCGCTGGCCCCCGGTGAGAATAGTAAGTGAGGCGGGCTGACCGGGCCCGACTCAGCAGAGACACTCAGCCACCCGTTCAAACACTGGAGCACACTGTACAGAGCAGGAATCAGGGGGGCGGGGGCAGCTGGCCAGAGCCGCTGGCCCCCGGTGAGAATAGTAAGTGAGGCGGGCTGACCGGGCCCGACTCAGCAGAGACACTCAGCCACCCGTTCAAACACTGGAGCACACTGTACAGAGCAGGAATCAGGGGGGCGGGGGCAGCTGGCCAGAGCCGCTGGCCCCCGGTGAGAATAGTAAGTGAGGCGGGCTGACCGGGCCCGACTCAGCAGAGACACTCAGCCACCCGTTCAAACACTGGAGCACACTGTACAGAGCAGGAATCAGGGGGGGGGGGCAGCTGGGGAGCTGGCTGGCTCAGAGCAGCCATTCAAACACTGCTCAGGGGGGCGGGGGCAGCTGGCCAGAGCCGCTGGCCCCCGGTGAGAATAGTAAGTGAGGCGGGCTGACCGGGCCCGACTCAGCAGAGACACTCAGCCACCCGTTCAAACACTGGAGCACACTGTACAGAGCAGGAATCAGGGGGGCGGGGGCAGCTGGCCAGAGCCGCTGGCCCCGGTGAGAATAGTAAGTGAGGCGGGCTGACCGGGCCCGACTCAGCAGAGACACTCAGCCACCCGTTCAAACACTGGAGCACACTGTACAGAGCAGGAATCAGGGGGGCGGGGGCAGCTGGCCAGAGCCGCTGGCCCCGGTGAGAATAGTAAGTGAGGCGGGCTGACCGGGCCCGACTCAGCAGAGACACTCAGCCACCCGTTCAAACACTGGAGCACACTGTACAGAGCAGGAATCAGGGGGGCGGGGGCAGCTGGCCAGAGCCGCTGGCCCCCGGTGAGAATAGTAAGTGAGGCGGGCTGACCGGGCCCGACTCAGCAGAGACACTCAGCCACCCGTTCAAACACTGGAGCACACTGTACAGAGCAGGAATCAGGGGGGCGGGGGCAGCTGGCCACAGCCGCTGGCCCCCGGTGAGAATAGTAAGTGAGGCGGGCTGACCGGGCCCGACTCAGCAGAGACACTCAGCCACCCGTTCAAACACTGGAGCACACTGTACAGAGCAGGAATCAGGGGGGCGGGGGCAGCTGGCCAGAGCCGCTGGCCCCCGGTGAGAATAGTAAGTGAGGCGGGCTGACCGGGCCCGACTCAGCAGAGACACTCAGCCACCCGTTCAAACACTGGAGCACACTGTACAGAGCAGGAATCAGGGGGGCGGGGGCAGCTGGCCAGAGCCGCTGGCCCCCGGTGAGAATAGTAAGTGAGGCGGGCTGACCGGGCCCGACTCAGCAGAGACACTCAGCCACCCGTTCAAACACTGGAGCACACTGTACAGAGCAGGAATCAGGGGGGCGGGGGCAGCTGGCCAGAGCCGCTGGCCCCCGGTGAGAATAGTAAGTGAGGCGGGCTGACCGGGCCCGACTCAGCAGAGACACTCAGCCACCCGTTCAAACACTGGAGCACACTGTACAGAGCAGGAATCAGGGGGGCGGGGGCAGCTGGCCAGAGCCGCTGGCCCCCGGTGAGAATAGTAAGTGAGGCGGGCTGACCGGGCCCGACTCAGCAGAGACACTCAGCCACCCGTTCAAACACTGGAGCACACTGTACAGAGCAGGAATCAGGGGGGCGGGGGCAGCTGGCCAGAGCCGCTGGCCCCCGGTGAGAATAGTAAGTGAGGCGGGCTGACCGGGCCCGACTCAGCAGAGACACTCAGCCACCCGTTCAAACACTGGAGCACACTGTACAGAGCAGGAATCAGGGGGGCGGGGGCAGCTGGCCAGAGCCGCTGGCCCCCGGTGAGAATAGTAAGTGAGGCGGGCTGACCGGGCCCGACTCAGCAGAGACACTCAGCCACCCGTTCAAACACTGGAGCACACTGTACAGAGCAGGAATCAGGGGGGCGGGGGCAGCTGGCCAGAGCCGCTGGCCCCGGTGAGAATAGTAAGTGAGGCGGGCTGACCGGGCCCGACTCAGCAGAGACACTCAGCCACCCGTTCAAACACTGGAGCACACTGTACAGAGCAGGAATCAGGGGGGCGGGGGCAGCTGGCCAGAGCCGCTGGCCCCCGGTGAGAATAGTAAGTGAGGCGGGCTGACCGGGCCCGACTCAGCAGAGACACTCAGCCACCCGTTCAAACACTGGAGCACACTGTACAGAGCAGGAATCAGGGGGGCGGGGGCAGCTGGCCAGAGCCGCTGGCCCCCGGTGAGAATAGTAAGTGAGGCGGGCTGACCGGGCCCGACTCAGCAGAGACACTCAGCCACCCGTTCAAACACTGGAGCACACTGTACAGAGCAGGAATCAGGGGGGCGGGGGCAGCTGGCCAGAGCCGCTGGCCCCCGGTGAGAATAGTAAGTGAGGCGGGCTGACCGGGCCCGACTCAGCAGAGACACTCAGCCACCCGTTCAAACACTGGAGCACACTGTACAGAGCAGGAATCAGGGGGGCGGGGGCAGCTGGCCAGAGCCGCTGGCCCCCGGTGAGAATAGTAAGTGAGGCGGGCTGACCGGGCCCGACTCAGCAGAGACACTCAGCCACCCGTTCAAACACTGGAGCACACTGTACAGAGCAGGAATCAGGGGGGCGGGGGCAGCTGGCCAGAGCCGCTGGCCCCCGGTGAGAATAGTAAGTGAGGCGGGCTGACCGGGCCCGACTCAGCAGAGACACTCAGCCACCCGTTCAAACACTGGAGCACACTGTACAGAGCAGGAATCAGGGGGGCGGGGGCAGCTGGCCAGAGCCGCTGGCCCCCGGTGAGAATAGTAAGTGAGGCGGGCTGACCGGGCCCGACTCAGCAGAGACACTCAGCCACCCGTTCAAACACTGGAGCACACTGTACAGAGCAGGAATCAGGGGGGCGGGGGCAGCTGGCCACAGCCGCTGGCCCCCGGTGAGAATAGTAAGTGAGGCGGGCTGACCGGGCCCGACTCAGCAGAGACACTCAGCCACCCGTTCAAACACTGGAGCACACTGTACAGAGCAGGAATCAGGGGGGCGGGGGCAGCTGGCCACAGCCGCTGGCCCCCGGTGAGAATAGTAAGTGAGGCGGGCTGACCGGGCCCGACTCAGCAGAGACACTCAGCCACCCGTTCAAACACTGGAGCACACTGTACAGAGCAGGAATCAGGGGGGCGGGGGCAGCTGGCCACAGCCGCTGGCCCCGGTGAGAATAGTAAGTGAGGCGGGCTGACCGGGCCCGACTCAGCAGAGACACTCAGCCACCCGTTCAAACACTGGAGCACACTGTACAGAGCAGGAATCAGGGGGGCGGGGGCAGCTGGCCACAGCCGCTGGCCCCCGGTGAGAATAGTAAGTGAGGCGGGCTGACCGGGCCCGACTCAGCAGAGACACTCAGCCACCCGTTCAAACACTGGAGCACACTGTACAGAGCAGGAATCAGGGGGGCGGGGGCAGCTGGCCAGAGCCGCTGGCCCCCGGTGAGAATAGTAAGTGAGGCGGGCTGACCGGGCCCGACTCAGCAGAGACACTCAGCCACCCGTTCAAACACTGGAGCACACTGTACAGAGCAGGAATCAGGGGGGCGGGGGCAGCTGGCCAGAGCCGCTGGCCCCCGGTGAGAATAGTAAGTGAGGCGGGCTGACCGGGCCCGACTCAGCAGAGACACTCAGCCACCCGTTCAAACACTGGAGCACACTGTACAGAGCAGGAATCAGGGGGGCGGGGGCAGCTGGCCAGAGCCGCTGGCCCCCGGTGAGAATAGTAAGTGAGGCGGGCTGACCGGGCCCGACTCAGCAGAGACACTCAGCCACCCGTTCAAACACTGGAGCACACTGTACAGAGCAGGAATCAGGGGGGCGGGGGCAGCTGGCCAGAGCCGCTGGCCCCCGGTGAGAATAGTAAGTGAGGCGGGCTGACCGGGCCCGACTCAGCAGAGACACTCAGCCACCCGTTCAAACACTGGAGCACACTGTACAGAGCAGGAATCAGGGGGGCGGGGGCAGCTGGCCAGAGCCGCTGGCCCCCGGTGAGAATAGTAAGTGAGGCGGGCTGACCGGGCCCGACTCAGCAGAGACACTCAGCCACCCGTTCAAACACTGGAGCACACTGTACAGAGCAGGAATCAGGGGGGCGGGGGCAGCTGGCCAGAGCCGCTGGCCCCCGGTGAGAATAGTAAGTGAGGCGGGCTGACCGGGCCCGACTCAGCAGAGACACTCAGCCACCCGTTCAAACACTGGAGCACACTGTACAGAGCAGGAATCAGGGGGGCGGGGGCAGCTGGCCAGAGCCGCTGGCCCCCGGTGAGAATAGTAAGTGAGGCGGGCTGACCGGGCCCGACTCAGCAGAGACACTCAGCCACCCGTTCAAACACTGGAGCACACTGTACAGAGCAGGAATCAGGGGGGCGGGGGCAGCTGGCCAGAGCCGCTGGCCCCCGGTGAGAATAGTAAGTGAGGCGGGCTGACCGGGCCCGACTCAGCAGAGACACTCAGCCACCCGTTCAAACACTGGAGCACACTGTACAGAGCAGGAATCAGGGGGGCGGGGGCAGCTGGCCACAGCCGCTGGCCCCCGGTGAGAATAGTAAGTGAGGCGGGCTGACCGGGCCCGACTCAGCAGAGACACTCAGCCACCCGTTCAAACACTGGAGCACACTGTACAGAGCAGGAATCAGGGGGGCGGGGGCAGCTGGCCACAGCCGCTGGCCCCCGGTGAGAATAGTAAGTGAGGCGGGCTGACCGGGCCCGACTCAGCAGAGACACTCAGCCACCCGTTCAAACACTGGAGCACACTGTACAGAGCAGGAATCAGGGGGGCGGGGGCAGCTGGCCACAGCCGCTGGCCCCCGGTGAGAATAGTAAGTGAGGCGGGCTGACCGGGCCCGACTCAGCAGAGACACTCAGCCACCCGTTCAAACACTGGAGCACACTGTACAGAGCAGGAATCAGGGGGGCGGGGGCAGCTGGCCACAGCCGCTGGCCCCCGGTGAGAATAGTAAGTGAGGCGGGCTGACCGGGCCCGACTCAGCAGAGACACTCAGCCACCCGTTCAAACACTGGAGCACACTGTACAGAGCAGGAATCAGGGGGGCGGGGGCAGCTGGCCACAGCCGCTGGCCCCCGGTGAGAATAGTAAGTGAGGCGGGCTGACCGGGCCCGACTCAGCAGAGACACTCAGCCACCCGTTCAAACACTGGAGCACACTGTACAGAGCAGGAATCAGGGGGGCGGGGGCAGCTGGCCAGAGCCGCTGGCCCCCGGTGAGAATAGTAAGTGAGGCGGGCTGACCGGGCCCGACTCAGCAGAGACACTCAGCCACCCGTTCAAACACTGGAGCACACTGTACAGAGCAGGAATCAGGGGGGCGGGGGCAGCTGGCCACAGCCGCTGGCCCCCGGTGAGAATAGTAAGTGAGGCGGGCTGACCGGGCCCGACTCAGCAGAGACACTCAGCCACCCGTTCAAACACTGGAGCACACTGTACAGAGCAGGAATCAGGGGGGCGGGGGCAGCTGGCCACAGCCGCTGGCCCCCGGTGAGAATAGTAAGTGAGGCGGGCTGACCGGGCCCGACTCAGCAGAGACACTCAGCCACCCGTTCAAACACTGGAGCACACTGTACAGAGCAGGAATCAGGGGGGCGGGGGCAGCTGGCCACAGCCGCTGGCCCCCGGTGAGAATAGTAAGTGAGGCGGGCTGACCGGGCCCGACTCAGCAGAGACACTCAGCCACCCGTTCAAACACTGGAGCACACTGTACAGAGCAGGAATCAGGGGGGCGGGGGCAGCTGGCCACAGCCGCTGGCCCCCGGTGAGAATAGTAAGTGAGGCGGGCTGACCGGGCCCGACTCAGCAGAGACACTCAGCCACCCGTTCAAACACTGGAGCACACTGTACAGAGCAGGAATCAGGGGGGCGGGGGCAGCTGGCCACAGCCGCTGGCCCCCGGTGAGAATAGTAAGTGAGGCGGGCTGACCGGGCCCGACTCAGCAGAGACACTCAGCCACCCGTTCAAACACTGGAGCACACTGTACAGAGCAGGAATCAGGGGGGCGGGGGCAGCTGGCCACAGCCGCTGGCCCCGGGTGAGAATAGTAAGTGAGGCGGGCTGACCGGGCCCGACTCAGCAGAGACACTCAGCCACCCGTTCAAACACTGGAGCACACTGTACAGAGCAGGAATCAGGGGGGCGGGGGCAGCTGGCCACAGCCGCTGGCCCCCGGTGAGAATAGTAAGTGAGGCGGGCTGACCGGGCCCGACTCAGCAGAGACACTCAGCCACCCGTTCAAACACTGGAGCACACTGTACAGAGCAGGAATCAGGGGGGCGGGGGCAGCTGGCCACAGCCGCTGGCCCCCGGTGAGAATAGTAAGTGAGGCGGGCTGACCGGGCCCGACTCAGCAGAGACACTCAGCCACCCGTTCAAACACTGGAGCACACTGTACAGAGCAGGAATCAGGGGGGCGGGCAGCTGGCCACAGCCGCTGGCCCCCGGTGAGAATAGTAAGTGAGGCGGGCTGACCGGGCCCGACTCAGCAGAGACACTCAGCCACCCGTTCAAACACTGGAGCACACTGTACAGAGCAGGAATCAGGGGGGCGGGGCAGCTGGCCACAGCCGCTGGCCCCCGGTGAGAATAGTAAGTGAGGCGGGCTGACCGGGCCCGACTCAGCAGAGACACTCAGCCACCCGTTCAAACACTGGAGCACACTGTACAGAGCAGGAATCAGGGGGGCGGGGGCAGCTGGCCACAGCCGCTGGCCCCCGGTGAGAATAGTAAGTGAGGCGGGCTGACCGGGCCCGACTCAGCAGATACACTCAGCCACCCGTTCAAACACTGGAGCACACTGTACAGAGCAGGAATCAGGGGGGCGGGGGCAGCTGGCCACAGCCGCTGGCCCCCGGTGAGAATAGTAAGTGAGGCGGGCTGACCGGGCCCGACTCAGCAGAGACACTCAGCCACCCGTTCAAACACTGGAGCACACTGTACAGAGCAGGAATCAGGGGGGCGGGGGCAGCTGGCCACAGCCGCTGGCCCCCGGTGAGAATAGTAAGTGAGGCGGGCTGACCGGGCCCGACTCAGCAGAGACACTCAGCCACCCGTTCAAACACTGGAGCACACTGTACAGAGCAGGAATCAGGGGGGCGGGGGCAGCTGGCCACAGCCGCTGGCCCCCGGTGAGAATAGTAAGTGAGGCGGGCTGACCGGGCCCGACTCAGCAGAGACACTCAGCCACCCGTTCAAACACTGGAGCACACTGTACAGAGCAGGAATCAGGGGGGCGGGGGCAGCTGGCCACAGCCGCTGGCCCCCGGTGAGAATAGTAAGTGAGGCGGGCTGACCGGGCCCGACTCAGCAGAGACACTCAGCCACCCGTTCAAACACTGGAGCACACTGTACAGAGCAGGAATCAGGGGGGCGGGGGCAGCTGGCCACAGCCGCTGGCCCCCGGTGAGAATAGTAAGTGAGGCGGGCTGACCGGGCCCGACTCAGCAGAGACACTCAGCCACCCGTTCAAACACTGGAGCACACTGTACAGAGCAGGAATCAGGGGGGCGGGGCAGCTGGCCACAGCCGCTGGCCCCGGTGAGAATAGTAAGTGAGGCGGGCTGACCGGGCCCGACTCAGCAGAGACACTCAGCCACCCGTTCAAACACTGGAGCACACTGTACAGAGCAGGAATCAGGGGGCGGGGGCAGCTGGCCACAGCCGCTGGCCCCCGGTGAGAATAGTAAGTGAGGCGGGCTGACCGGGCCCGACTCAGCAGAGACACTCAGCCACCCGTTCAAACACTGGAGCACACTGTACAGAGCAGGAATCAGGGGGGCGGGGGCAGCTGGCCACAGCCGCTGGCCCCCGGTGAGAATAGTAAGTGAGGCGGGCTGACCGGGCCCGACTCAGCAGAGACACTCAGCCACCCGTTCAAACACTGGAGCACACTGTACAGAGCAGGAATCAGGGGGGCGGGGGCAGCTGGCCACAGCCGCTGGCCCCCGGTGAGAATAGTAAGTGAGGCGGGCTGACCGGGCCCGACTCAGCAGAGACACTCAGCCACCCGTTCAAACACTGGAGCACACTGTACAGAGCAGGAATCAGGGGGGCGGGGGCAGCTGGCCACAGCCGCTGGCCCCCGGTGAGAATAGTAAGTGAGGCGGGCTGACCGGGCCCGACTCAGCAGAGACACTCAGCCACCCGTTCAAACACTGGAGCACACTGTACAGAGCAGGAATCAGGGGGGCGGGGGCAGCTGGCCACAGCCGCTGGCCCCCGGTGAGAATAGTAAGTGAGGCGGGCTGACCGGGCCCGACTCAGCAGAGACACTCAGCCACCCGTTCAAACACTGGAGCACACTGTACAGAGCAGGAATCAGGGGGGCGGGGGCAGCTGGCCACAGCCGCTGGCCCCCGGTGAGAATAGTAAGTGAGGCGGGCTGACCGGGCCCGACTCAGCAGAGACACTCAGCCACCCGTTCAAACACTGGAGCACACTGTACAGAGCAGGAATCAGGGGGGCGGGGGCAGCTGGCCACAGCCGCTGGCCCCCGGTGAGAATAGTAAGTGAGGCGGGCTGACCGGGCCCGACTCAGCAGAGACACTCAGCCACCCGTTCAAACACTGGAGCACACTGTACAGAGCAGGAATCAGGGGGGCGGGGGCAGCTGGCCACAGCCGCTGGCCCCCGGTGAGAATAGTAAGTGAGGCGGGCTGACCGGGCCCGACTCAGCAGAGACACTCAGCCACCCGTTCAAACACTGGAGCACACTGTACAGAGCAGGAATCAGGGGGGCGGGGGCAGCTGGCCACAGCCGCTGGCCCCCGGTGAGAATAGTAAGTGAGGCGGGCTGACCGGGCCCGACTCAGCAGAGACACTCAGCCACCCGTTCAAACACTGGAGCACACTGTACAGAGCAGGAATCAGGGGGGCGGGGGCAGCTGGCCACAGCCGCTGGCCCCCGGTGAGAATAGTAAGTGAGGCGGGCTGACCGGGCCCGACTCAGCAGAGACACTCAGCCACCCGTTCAAACACTGGAGCACACTGTACAGAGCAGGAATCAGGGGGGCGGGGGCAGCTGGCCACAGCCGCTGGCCCCGGTGAGAATAGTAAGTGAGGCGGGCTGACCGGGCCCGACTCAGCAGAGACACTCAGCCACCCGTTCAAACACTGGAGCACACTGTACAGAGCAGGAATCAGGGGGGCGGGGGCAGCTGGCCACAGCCGCTGGCCCCCGGTGAGAATAGTAAGTGAGGCGGGCTGACCGGGCCCGACTCAGCAGAGACACTCAGCCACCCGTTCAAACACTGGAGCACACTGTACAGAGCAGGAATCAGGGGGGCGGGGGCAGCTGGCCACAGCCGCTGGCCCCCGGTGAGAATAGTAAGTGAGGCGGGCTGACCGGGCCCGACTCAGCAGAGACACTCAGCCACCCGTTCAAACACTGGAGCACACTGTACAGAGCAGGAATCAGGGGGGCGGGGGCAGCTGGCCACAGCCGCTGGCCCCCGGTGAGAATAGTAAGTGAGGCGGGCTGACCGGGCCCGACTCAGCAGAGACACTCAGCCACCCGTTCAAACACTGGAGCACACTGTACAGAGCAGGAATCAGGGGGGCGGGGGCAGCTGGCCACAGCCGCTGGCCCCCGGTGAGAATAGTAAGTGAGGCGGGCTGACCGGGCCCGACTCAGCAGAGACACTCAGCCACCCGTTCAAACACTGGAGCACACTGTACAGAGCAGGAATCAGGGGGGCGGGGGCAGCTGGCCACAGCCGCTGGCCCCCGGTGAGAATAGTAAGTGAGGCGGGCTGACCGGGCCCGACTCAGCAGAGACACTCAGCCACCCGTTCAAACACTGGAGCACACTGTACAGAGCAGGAATCAGGGGGGCGGGGGCAGCTGGCCACAGCCGCTGGCCCCGGACTCAGCAGAGACACTCAGCCACCCGTTCAAACACTGGAGCACACTGTACACAGCAGGAATCAGGGGGGCGGGGGCAATTGGCCACAGCCGCTGGCCCCCGGTGAGAATAGTAAGTGAGCCACGCTGACCGGGCCCGACTCAGCAGAGACACTCAGCCACCCGTTCAAACACTGGGGCACACTGTACAGAGCAGGAATCAGGGGGGCGGGGGCAGCTGGCCACAGCCGCTGGCCCCGGACTCAGCAGAGACACTCAGCCACCCGTTCAAACACTGGGGCACAGGGTACAGAGCAGGAATCAGGGGGGCGGGGGCAGCTGGCCCCAGCCGCTGGCCCCCGGTGAGAATAGTAAGTGAGCCACGCTGACCGGGCCCGACTCAGCAGAGACTACAGCAAGGCTAACCCAGAACCTCGGACAGGGGGACCCTCAGCCGCGCATGCTCAGTCACACACACACCCATATTAGTCAGCTGGGCAGCTGACCGCTGTGATAGCTACGGGGAGCCGGACCGGACCGCGGAGACTACAGCCAGGCTAACCCAGTGCTATCTTCTTCAAATTTGAACCAGGTGTTCACTGATAGTGTGCTTACAGGCCTATACTGTCATTTACCTATATGGATAAAGCCACACAGACCATTTTTTGTTTTTTTAATTATTTTTTTTTAGGTGGACAGAAAATCTGAATTTTTGCTCACTTACTGGCCCACTGCTCTGTTCCAGTAACACCTAAAGTGTTTTTGACACTTTCACAAGAAACTCTATAGTGTCCCCCTTCTGGCAAGCCCTCATTCATGCATGTAGTCAAATTGGTTCAGAAACTACAGCCATTATAATATGAGGATGGAATTTTAAGCGTTTTTGCTTCAAAATAGGGTGGGAGTGGAAGAGGTTAAAACCCAACACGGTGGACCTTCATGAGGAGGATGCAGGTCGTCACGGGTTTAAGAGATTTTCAGTGAAAAGATTGAATATTTTTTTTTTCGCCCTCATGAAGCCAAAGCTATTTGAATAGAAAGACCTGTTATCACAAGTGTTAAATTATGAGACTAGAAGAGCACAGACCTCCACTGAGGCTGATGTCAAACACACACCAGACTTCAGAGAGAAAAAATCTAAATCATACTAAATGATCTGAATCTGAATCTGTCACAAAATCACTGCAGGGTTTTTGTGTCACCAACAAAGGTACAAGTGAAACATGAACCTGTTTACAGAGGGGATGGCTGGCGTTAGAAAAACACACCCTCACTGTTCAGATGTTTTAGAACAGGTGCAGGTGAGACGTGTGAACTGTGGTGTAATCATCACTGTTCAGATGTGACCTGTCCTTTTTCATAAGATGAAGCAAAAGCTGGAGGAAATGACAGGAGGGGCTGTGCATCTTCTTCACACAGAGCTAGTGGAGATGCACTTGTACTGAGAATCCAGGACCAAACCAGGTTTGTTACCAAGTAGGTTTTCACATATGAGGAAGCAAAAACATATAGAGAGAAAGACAGAAATGAGAAACGAGTGCTGCAGCAGTCAGGCAGCGTAAAGACAATATGTAATCAAAACTACAATAAAACATCTGTAGGTAGAATGAGGCTCCACCCACTGAACAGACTCGGACCAGACTCAACAGTCCTGTGGTGTGAAAAAGGAGGGAGAGGTTGTAGAGAAACTACACTGAGGACATGAGGTCAGCAGAGTGGAGCTAGCAGGGTTAGCACAGTTAGCACAGTTAGCACAGTTAGCGGGAGGAGCTTCTCACCGAGGCCGAGGTGCAGTTGCTTCCCACAGACGCGCACTGGCTGGAGCACCACTGGCAGCCGTTGGTGTTGGCGGTGCAGCTGTAGCAGTCCGTGTACTGGTCGCATCTCTCGTTATCAGCATCTGAGAAGTTTGGACAGACGTGTGACGTGTAATTACTTTCACAAATCCACAGTTTTGTAGCAACAAAGACAGAGATGATAATTAGTTTGATCAGACTGCACAGAGTCCAGATGCTTTATCAAATGACTCCACTCATTGTTGTGACAAATCCAGGACACCATTAAAAAAACTAATTTCTTTCCATTTCAAAACCACTTACAACACGTATACTTCACTGTTTTGTTTCAAAATCTAAACACATAAATATTATTTCTCTCTGTTGCTCTCAGTGCTGTTTGTCCACTCATCAGGACAATGTGAAACTCACCGCTGATCTGTTGTTTTGAATATCACAATATCTCATAAAGAATCTGAATTTCTGGCCTTAAAACAAAAGTGCAGGGGATTTATTCACATCTCTGATTCCTACACGACAGTTTGAAGTCTTTCTGATTCTGTCAGGTCAGTCCACACTTCGTGGACACCAGGTTTCTTCTGTGGTTAGCAGCAGCAGAGCCTGGAGCCTCGCTGCTCTTAAATGTGCCTGAAAGATATTCCAGCCTTTTCCATCTGGCAGTGAGTCTGCAAATGCCGACACCGGGAAATGAGCCGGTGAGCCAGGCCACGCCGGTCGAAATGAGGATTTTTTTTCTGACATGACAGATAACAAAACAGCAAACAGAAGTGAATTCTCAGCAGGAAGCAGAAAGATGTGGTTGAACTGTCCCTGATGATTACCTCCTCATGTCCTGTCCTGTCCTGTCTGACACACACACAAAGGCCAGCGGAACAGGACTGGGACACACTGTTATGAAATGTGTTGTAGGACACAACAATACATGAGGGACACACACTCTCTCACACACACACACACACACACACACACACACACACAGGCTACAAGTATCTCCACAGTTAAGGAGCTGGGAGTAGAAAACCTTATTTCTTAATAAAGCAGCTTCACATTGATCCAAACTGTGATTATTGATAATATTTTCTGCTGATAAAGTAAAGAATCATTTCTCCTCATCCTCCCCAAAAACCTCACTCATCCTGCAGACCCCCCCCCCCAGAGTGTTTACTGATGGTTTTCTGTCCCAGCCAATAAAGTTTTCTGAACCAGTATCTGAGTTCTTCCTTTGTCTCCCTCTCTCCTTATTTTACTGTTCACTCTCTCCTCTGTTTTATGTCTGGTTCAGTCTCGTTCATCCTTCCTCACACTGTAACACTTGTCTTCAGCTGTTTCATAATCACTTCATAAAAGGAGGAAACTAAATAAATAAACAAAGTTGCGTGACTGTATCCTCCACAGTCGTGGTGATAAAATCTGTCCACAGACATTTAAACACACGACACACTAAAAACCGACTCTGTGCTAGTTCCTGTTACACCGAGTGTCTCCACGACGTGTCTCACCACCACGACACATGAGGTGTAAACAACAGCAGCCCAGCTGCCACAGCCTGTGATCATCTTGGATTAGATTCACACAGCACAAATGCAGGATTTCAGAGCGATGGTGGAGTCACCTACATGATCTGGTGTTACAGGAGAGCGGGAGCTGCTGCTCAGCTCCTGCAGCGTTGCCCTCCCAGGACAGGCAGCTCGCCTGGGTGTTGTTCCACACGCAGTGGATGCCCGGCCAGGCCTGGTTGCAGGAGGCCTCGCTGGAGAAGGCCGAGCAGCTGGGCGACGTGTACATGAGGACGTCGCTGAGCAGCAGGCTGTTGAAGCCGCCAAACACGTACATCACACTGCCAAAGAGAGGGAAGAGGAGAGAGGGTGAAAATAGGGAAAGAAGAAGAGACACATTCAAACTTCCTGTTTATTTGCTCCTGTTGTGCACAGTGAGAGATGGAGGCTGGAGGCCTGGTCCCAGTGCTGCTGCTGCTGCTGCTGCTGCTCTCCTTGTCTGGACCTCCACCTGCCTCACATGTGCCAAATCCCTACAAGAGCTGTGTTCTTGTGAGGATGGACCTGACGGAGCCTCCTCCTGCTGTGGATGCCAGGTCCAGGGCATATTTGAACATCTTTCTCCACTGGCCTCTGTCCAGCTGCTGGGATTACTTTGTGAGTGTGAGTCAGTGTGTGTGTGTGTGTGTGTGTGTGTGTGTGTGCCGCTGGGGGTGGCGGTGGCGGCGGCGGCGGCGGCGGCGGCAGCTGTGCAGGGTGGATGGGTAATTTGCACCAGACTGATCAAAAAGTCCCCTTGGATCATAGAGGGCACACTTCAAACTGTTCGCTCTGGACTTCCTGTGAGTGCGCGGGTCAGGGGGAGGAGGTGGGGAGGAGGTGGGTACTGCAGAGGAGCGCATCAGTTTGCCACTTTGTTTTTTCTTTTCCCCCTCATTTTAAAAAAGATGTGAGTCACTGAAGGAAGAAGCAGCCGACCAAGACAGTGAAATGATGTATTAAAAACGGTCAGAAATCCAAACTGCAGAGAGAAAAACATTCTGACTCACATTTAAATCGTCCGTGTTATGAGACATCGGCCTCCGCCCAGCACCAGCGCTTTCTCCTCAGCGTTCACTCTTGACCTCTCACACTTCATCTCCACAGAAGCTCCTCTGAGTGCACTTCCACACACTCTTAACTACGACCAGTTTCCTCCTCTCTCCACCCCCCACCCCCAAACACACATTTCTTGCTCCTCCATGTGTGTTTCCTTGCTCTGGATTCAGTCTCCAACGCTGCGATTTCTCATCAAATCTGAATCAGATCGATGAAGGAAACCAACGCATGAACAAACTCTTAATTGCTCCTGAGGAGCCGGAGTCATCAGTGAGATTGACTCAAACAGCGCTGGTGATTCATGTTAATATTTGATGCACTCTCTACAACAGGATGTATAATTTAATATGGATCGCTGTGTCTTGCTCGGCTGGCAGAGCAGATAATACTTACCGATGAGTCACAGCGCCGTGCCCATCGCAATCTATTCATATTGCAGACTAATAATGAAATGTCATGTATGAACGCGCAGAGGATTTGGGTTTTTTTCCCCTCTCTCTCATTGGCCTTGACTCTAAGTGTTTCTCCCTCATGTAGTTTACAGTGAGATTTTAGTCTTTGTTGACTTAGCACATGGATTTTTTCCACTTTTTCATTCATTTTTGTAAAATGTAATTATAGACTTTTACTTTGAAGGTCAAATATGAATGAAAAGAGTCAGTGTTTCTGGTTTCACACTGTCAGAGTAGATGTTGCCTTCCAGATTCATTCTCACTATGTTTCAGATTCACATCATCACCTGTGGTAAAGACTCAGTGAGAGAGTGTAAAGACAGGAATAAAGGAGGATGATGTGCAGCAAAGAGCCACAGGTTGTGACTGAGCCTTTATGGTGCGGGCTCCACCAGGGGAGACACCGGGGGCCACGCCACGAAAACTGACACCGACTCTGAGGTGTCGAGTTTGTCATTCGTCCTGTTTGATGAGGGGATTTGAAGGGTTCTGATCCTGAACAGCAACATCGGCGACATTTTTTCTTGAGTCAGAAAAAAAAACAAAACAAACATTTCTATTCTCAACTTTTTTTTGTCTGCACTGCCAGAAAACGCTTCGATTCATAACCTCACACACCCAAAGACTCGTCTTCCCAACCCAAAAAAAACCTTGGTTTAATTTAATCCACGCCCCCCCGCGGCCTCCGCTGACTATGTGCCAGCTGCAGATTGTTCGTACAGCCATGTTGTGAGTGCACGCAGATGTGATCATGAATAAAAGAACCTGGAGAGAACCAAGGAAACTGTAATTTCCCAATAGAAAAGCTGAAAACTTAGTGCAACACATGCTGAGGAAGAAGAAGAAGAAGAAGAAGAAGAAGAAGAAACAAAAAATCACATTTACATCAGATGGAGATGTTCAACATGCTCCATCTCAACATGCCTTTAAATGCCATGAGTGCATTATTAAATGTGTGGGTCGCAGTGGAAATATAACCTGTCGCCCTGGTTTACATGCACCCGAGGAGAAACCAGGTTACACTCAGCGAACATGGATGCCCCCCCCCCGTACATGCCTCCAACCCACTTTAACACAGAGTGGTAGTACAGTATCTTCAATGCATTAGTCATAAACAAATTACAAGGAAAAGCAGCTGTAAGCGTCTGTGAACTCTGTGGGAGGGAAAAAATCCTCTTCTTCTTCTTCTTCTTTGTTTTAAAGCGCATCACCCAACTTTCCCCATCCAGCCCGGTTCAGATCAGGTGACTGTGAACGCTGCAGCATATGATTCACATTATTTTCAGACCACAATACTCAGTGACCCTCGACGCCCTGTCTGGAAGAATCTGCATTTGTTATGTCCAATCATTTATTCAGGTCCCCCTTTAATTTGTCCATCCATATTTATGAAGACAGAGAGAAGATTTTCACTTTTCTTTTCTTTTTTTAATTCCTGGTCCCAGTTTCTGGACTGATGGTGCGATGAGAGGACACTGTTTCTTTCCTGCAGAGATGTGTCTGGATCTCTTTAAGCGTGTCACTGCTCAGTGCTCTGGATCTCAGTTTCAGTCAGAGTTTGGATTGAAGTGTTTTTAATTTTTAGGATGTACTCCTGTACTTGTGATCTTTCCTTTTATCTTGCTGCTTCCCTTCCACAGACTGACACACTTTCCTTTTGCTGGAGCTTTGTCAAACACATGAAGGGTTGTAAAAAGAAAAAAAAACTGAATCCAGGTTTCTCTACATCTGAAGAAACTGGGCTTCCTGTTCTGAAATCAGGTTACTGTAAAAAAGCTACAATAACCCAGTTACTTAATAATAGTACATGTGTCTAATGTTAGTCTATAGAGTCTGTACAAAGGCCCCTGCAGGTTTAGTCAGACTCCCGTCATCCTGATTTCATTCTTTACTGTGGAGAAACTACTACACCTTCTCCAAACTCTGCTTCTAGTTCACAGTATGGTGCATGAGTCACATGAATGGTTACCTGTCGCTGAAGACTGCAGAGTGACCGAAGCGGTTGACGTCATGGTAGAGGTCCGGCCGAGGCAGCACCGTCCACTCGTCACACGCTGGAAATGAAAAGGACACAGGAGGTCAAAGCGTTAGGCACGTATTAAATCACACTTCACATGTCATCAGGCTGAAATTCAGCCGACACGTCACGGATGATTAGTGAGGCCTGTAAGAGCTCAAATCATCGTGTCAATCAAGTCGTCAGTCGGCTGCACGTCGTCGAGCGAGGCAGCGACGGCCCGACCGCTGCAGGGGCGACCGTCTCCTTGACATGTGAGGATTCATTAGATATGGTCTCATGTCAGAATCAGATTACAGAGAGGACAGAGGTGTGAACTACAACCATTCATTTTCTCATTTAAAAACAGAAATCAACTGATTTTACAAATAACTTTTTTTCCTGAAATGGCTTCACTGCCACAACTGTGTTGTTTTGACCCTGTGGTGAACTAACAGCTTGTCCTGGGTCTCTCCTCGCCTCCTGGGTCCAACTGGATTTAGTAACATGGCGATTTACAGGATGAAAAAAACGTCAATTTGATTTAACTGTTAACTGGAACTGATTTGTGATCTGAATCTTGAAACTTGTGACCCCCCCTTACAAAAAAGCCATAATCAAGATCTATTTACAACCCTCAACCCTCAAAAGTTTATTTTAAGCTTTTGTGCTAGAATTGTTTCATCTGGCATCTGCGACCTCAGGTTTAGACATCTAGGTTGCATATATCCGTTGTTTTTTGTGGCCTTTATTTTGACAGTAACTCAGAGGAAATGCGTCAACAGGCCACAGGTTGCTGTCCAACTGCAGTCAGGACTTTGCCTTTATGGTACACAGCCGACCAGGTGAGCCTCCTGGGGAGCCTGTAACGGGTGTTTTAACAGTGTGTCAGTGACTATATTTCAATATGATGAAGCACTGAGCTACAGGTTGAAGTTCAGTCACTGTACAAACAGACACACACACACACACACTCTGTGTTCTGGACGCTACAAAACTAAACGCACCTCTTGTCTTGACCTCTAAATGACTCTGTTTGTTGATGGACTCCTGGGTGTTTGGTTTCAAATGAAGCGTGTGCAGTGTGTGACAGTGAACACCGATCATGTGTCGGTACAAACAAAGAAAACAACAGCAAAGACCTGGAGTGTGTGTGTGTTTGTGTGTGAGTGCGTGCCTGAAAGTCAAAGCTGCAGGAGCACGGAGGAGTGACTGCAGTACATCACCTTCAGTCAGTACAATGCAGTGCAAGTCATCATGGTTTCCCCATAGGAGGCTGTGACATGTGTGAGAGGCTGCACACTCGCAGGCTGACAGTGCCCTCTGGTGGCGAACACCGGCGCTGCAGGTGGAGTGGCGCAGTGCCCCCACAGAGTGAGTATTTATTACACCAGCGTCAACCAATGTCAGGACAGTGGACGGCCCCTAAATTCCACGCTCTAATTGAGTTCAGCTTGTTAAGGAGGGGCAATTAGTCCTCGACGCGCGGCCCATCTCAGCCGTAATTACCAGACAATTACAGAGCTGCTGCTGCTGCTGACAGCAACCCTGCAGCTGGCTGCTGCTGCTTCTGGAGGAGGGGTGGGGGTGGGGGGGTAGAAAAATAGTCAGCGAGTCTCTTCTGTCCAATTACAAAAAATCATACAGAGGATGAGGAGAGAGAGGTCAGGGCCGAGAGAGGAGGAGAGGGAAAGAGAAACACTTGGAAGTTTTTAATTTCCCAAACTTTCAACTCAAACGTGAGATTCTCCGGGGAAATCAAGACAACAATTTGTTTCCCGTGGTGACCGGTGCGAGATGAGGTGGTCTCATTGTGCCAATCAAGTGAGGGCCGGTGCTAATGTAAAATGAATGTATGAAAATGAGGACGTTTCGTGGAGAGCTTAATTAATGTGATGCCTGTGATGTGTACGTGCTGCTGCAGCTGTCACCTTCACACCACTCACGTTCCAGAGGTGTTTCAGTCCCAACATGCAATTCCTATGAACCAAAGCTGGTTTGCATGGAAGGAGAGGAGGGAAGCGGGGGGGGGGGGGGGGGGGGGGGGGGGGGGTTGTAATTTCGCTGCCTGTCAATCATCTTGGTAATGACACAGAAAAACAGAATGTCCCGGGGCCACTGAGCGGCCTGCAGGGACTTCTCCCTCCATCCACACAGAATAAAGCCTCTCATTAATGAGCAGCTCGTGACAGCGCCACGGAAACGCTGCCGACTCTATTTACAACAATGTTTGTTGGCAGCTAACAAAATGAGGATGCCAGGATGGTTTATATGACAAAGCAGCAGTAACTTCAGCAAAGAACATATCAGAGAACTTTAAATGAGATTATAATTAGGATGTTAAAAAAAAAAAAAGAAAGAAAGATGAAGGTGCATCAGAATCGACAACTACCTCCCTGTGATCTTCACACTGAACAGATAAAGACAGAAAGCTCCTCTCTCCAGCTCGTAGAGATGCTCATGCTACACTCTCCCTCTGCTGGAGGTTCAGAGTCTCTTGATTAAAAGTTCCTCCACAATAAAACACTAGAATAAACATCAGAGATTTGGGAGATTTCATCCCAAAAGCCACAGAGTGTGAATCTCAGCCCAGACCGACTGGTTCAGCTTTGATCGCTTCGTATTTACCTTCACACTGAAATCCTCGAGTGTGAACGGCAGCTCCAGGGGAAGTTTTTTTATTATTATCATCATTTATTTTTCATTTCTAGATCTCATCTGACAATTTTACCCTCTAAAGACCTGACTCTGTGTTTCGGGGTGCTGAAGTGAAGAACATACAGAAGTTGGAGAGATGTAAAGGCGGGGAAAGTGTCAGATTTTCTGTGATTGGCTGAGAGGAGCTGAGCGGCCACCAGGACCCACTCACAAGGCTTTTTTACAGATTCTCAGGTTAATATATCAAGGTGTGTGTGTGTACACACAGGCCTCCTCTGTGTGACTGTTGAGATCATGTGCTGTAACAGCCTCAGCTCTTCTGGTTGCAGGTTTTCTATCGGATCCTGGCTGCAGGAATTTGCGCCTATTAAGCCAAAGGAGCAACACTGACGCTGTAATAAGGTGCGTCTGCTCTCCAGGTGACGCTGTTCCCAGGGATCAGGGTTAATATAGAGATGAACAGAGGCCATGGAAGACCAGCACATGTCACATCCAACAGGTAGTTTAAAGGAAACACTCCTCTGTGCATAGAAGCATACACACTGTACATGCACGTTATATACAGTAAATAATGGAAGTGTGAATCACTCCAGCACAGTATTAGGACTCTTTTGTATAACAGTGGGCTGTGGTCTGTTGCTTATGAACATCGAGTCGTGACATTTGACCTTGTGCTGCTCCAGTGGAGCTGCTCAGTGTCCAACAACCGAGCGCTGCAGCTGTACCGAGCAGCTCCCGGGTGCCAGTCCACGGCGCCCTGTGAATGCAAAGCAGCCGAGTGCAGGAGAGAAGAGAGGAGGACGGTGCACGCTCAGCAGAAGAGAGGCTACGAGAGCAGACTGCAGGACCTGCTGGAGTGTGTGTGTGTGTGTTACTGTGTGTGTGTTACTGACCGAGGCTGTAGGCCAGGAAGTCAGACGAGAAGCACTTGGCCCCGTGGCTCATGGACGTGTCGTTGTGTGTGTTTCCTCCAAACACCAGCATCGTCCCGCTCACGATCACCGCCGTGTGGAGGTAGCGGAAGAAGCCGCTGTCTCTCAGGATGGTCCTGCACAAACACAACACACAGCGAGGGGTCGTTACACAGCTGCTCTCAGACCAGCAGCTGCTTCAAGACGAGCTTCAGCTGCTGCGGCAAAGTGTGTTTTCTCTTGTGCTTTCAGTTTGCTCTTCCCCTCACTCGCTACAAATTGCAAATGCACAACTCCTGTTTTTAAGCACAGAATGATTTCCTCAGATATGAAGTGAGTCAGCCTGCAGACTCATCATGATCCAGTTTTAAGCTGCATGTGATTTCATCCATTTCTCCCCATTTAACATCATTTCTTCAGTAAACCGCATTAATTCTCTCAGTCATCATCACTTCTGCCATTTAATTCAAGTTAGTTTCTGTCACTGCAGCGTTAAGTGTTGTTTTAATATTGCGTTTTCTCATTGTGGACTGTTCTTTTGAGTTGTTTAATTTCAGTAATCCACAGAAGAATTAAAAATGCTGTGATGTGCAATTTGTTCAATAAGGACTCAACCAAACGAGGCTGAGTGAGATTTAAAAGTGTTCCCAAGAACAAAAGTCTTCACAGCACCACATCACTGTGACCTCACCATTTCCTCCTGTCCACGTCGAACTTGTACAGGTCTCCTGCCAGGCCGTACTTGTTGGCGCTGAAGGCCTTGTAGCCTCCGTGGATGTAGATGGCTCTGGTGCCTGGGTCGAACACGCTGCTGTGGCCGTAGCCGCCCTGGACGAGTGCGCCTTCTGTGGACACCATGTTCCATGTGTTCTTGACTGCAGGACATGGTGGAGAAGGAGGAAGAGAGTCACACAAACTGAAAACCAGCATGCGTTAACAGACCATAATTAAACACCACAGAGAACCTGGAGGACAACTAGAGGTAGGTGCAGCGAGGTCTCAGTGTTTTAGAGCTGCAGGTCCCAGCAGGGATGTGGTGGAGGTTATTACTGTAGAGCTTAACTCAGTTTCCACAGCTCTTTATTAGTGAAAGGGAAATAAGCCAAAATAAATCTTGTGTTATTGCCTCTAAAACGCAGTATTACAAGCAGGAGAGCAGCATCAGGCGGCCGCTGCATTTAATTGGTGACCATTCAGGTAATGAAAGTAACTAAATCACGTTCATCTGTGAGCTGCACTCGTGTCGATGAGCCACAGTCGCAGGTTAATTCAACTCATTTTCTCAGACAGATTGGCTTTTGGAAGACAATGAGACGACTTAATGAAGTTTGGTTTCCTGCCAACAAGGACGGTGGATTAGATGAACAACACACTGCATGAGTCCAGAACTCGTTAGCTTCACTTTGGTGGCCTCTGTTAATTTTCTGTTGTACACTGATGCATCAGGCCCGAGGCCTCAGCTCGGCTAAAACGCTGGGGAGCTGGAGACTCTTCTTACCGATGTTGTACTCCTGCACCTGGCTGATGTACCCGTACAGAGGACAGTGTCCGAACAGAACCAGCATGACCGGGCTGTCCCCCTCCTCGACGGGGGGCACGATGTGGGCCGAGTGTCCCACCACGGCGTACTGCTCCTTGGCCCGGGGGCTCAGCAGGACCCAGGTCTGGTTCTGGATGTGGAACACCCACAACTGACTGGACACGTTTCCCGAGGAGTCGATCTTCCCCCCGTACATAAAGATTTTTCCCTGATAGAAACACAGACCACACGACCACATCAACAAAACTGAAACCCTCTGGACATTTATATATATTGTAAACATTTCCAGAACGTTTGAAAGGAGCAGACGGTTTCACGTATCTGAGAACAACTTTCCAAGAGTTCTACAAGAATTCAAAGAGCAGAGGACGATGCTCGGTGCTCAGGAAAACCGTTGCACACTGAAGTGAATTTAAAACCTGAATAAATCATCTGTTGAATAAACATAATAAATCCTCATGAGGACAGGAAGCAAAACGTTTCTCAAAGTACTGAGACACTCACAGTTTGTCCACAGACAGTATTAGTATGTAGGAGGCCGGTCGTGAACTACCATGCACTTTATGCCTCATTATGACTGAACGGAGCCTGGCGCGGTAACACTGCAGCCATCATGAGCTATCACTCTAATGAATCCTAATAATTAAAGGTAAACACAGGAAAAAAAGCACTTGGGACTCTCCAAGAAACTCAGAGAACCTTGAGCATCAGTAACCTTCAGACTGTCAGTGAGTTATGAATTATAATTATAACAGTTTATTATTATTCTCTGGACCTTGATACTGACATAAATGTTTCCACTCAGAAAGAGCTGAGCACAGTCTGGAGGTCAGACTGAAGAATGTCTCCTGATACTGAGACGCCATATTAGAAAAAACACGTAAAATCTACTCATGTACTTGATAAAATATGTGCATGGTTTGGAGATAAAACAGTCGCGGCCAAAACTACTGGCACCCCTGCACTCCCTGAAAACACTGCACTGCGCATGCTTTGAGATTCAGGGTGTTTTCTTTCGCTGCAGTGGAACGACACAAACAAATGAGGACAAAAGTAAAATCTGACATTGTAACTCACCTGTGACGACTAACAGACGCTGACAATATAGGACTCTTGTGTCCAGTTCATGTTTGGAGTTCAGTGTGTAACATGTCAGATTTTACTTTTTTGTGTGTTGTTCCATTGGAAACCAAAGACATAAACTTCTGAACACCAAAACATTTGTAGTTGCAGTGATTTTCAGGGAGGAATTAGGCTGTTATCTGAAAAAAAAGAAAAAAAAAAAAAGAAGTGCAGGGACTCGTAGGTTTTAGAGCACCCAGGGTTTCTCTTGTGACCTCAGCTGGAGGAGAGAAAAGTGTTTCTGAATGACTGAAAGTCACAGAAAAAACATGGAGATTTCACAAAATGCTTCATTTGTTCATTATTGTGAGACAGATTTTCCATAGCAGTTGTTGTAGAAGTAGTGAAGGTCTGTGTTCTGCAGAGCCTGAACCGGGACATTATCCGTTTGTTGTGCGACGTAGATCGCTTCTATCTGTTGTCTCAGCTCTGATTTGATTTCAGATTCGTCTTGCGAGCTCACATTGACTTACAAGACACATTCATACCGTGCCGTGATGCAATTTGCGCATCACAAACACTGCAGCTCCGGCTCAGTTCTCACAAACCACAGAGCGAGACAGACTGCGTCTTCCTCCGAATCCTCCTCTGTCTAATTTATTATTCCATCACCGGCTCCAAACAGTCTCTCTGGCTGAGACAGAAAATGCTTCTCCACTTCACTGCAGCATATCAAAACCCGGAGATTTATATATTCCAGACAACAAACAGACAAACTACTGAGGGCATAAATAAAAGGACAGGGTAGTTTATAATGTTTCTGCAAGAGCCTCCATTTAATTTAGCTGTCATCTGCTCTTCTCTCGTCCTCTTTTGAAGTCATATTCATAGCACAGCGTGACTGTCTGACTTGGCAGAAACAACAGATGCATGTAAAAAAGCTGTATGTTAAGACCCAATATGAATCACACTGTGTCTTTGCAGATGTGTTTTTCTGCCTCCCTCCACTCACCTCGTGCAGAGCCAGCAGAGTGGCCGTATCGCGGTGTTGACGGTGTTGACGGAGGGGTCGAGGGTCAGCCAGCTCTTGCTGCTCAGGTTGTACCTGCAGGAGCAGAGACAACAGAGAGAGGAAAGGTGAGCGCTGCAGTGTCGCAGCCTCTCAATCCAGATCCATGTATTTCATACGGCACATGTGTCATATATACAACACACACATCTACGTAGGAGATAATGCATTAAAGTTTGACGAGACCAGGTGAAGCCATGTTGGATGGAGCACGTGGCGCTGCATCTTCTTTTTCATAGTTCAATCATAAATCTATCCTCATTTCTGTGGGTTAAGAAGACGAGGAGACTCGTTCTACCTGATCACCGTGATGAGGAATACAAATGACAGCGGCCTCGGTCTAAACATGTGCAACACAAATGAAGCCACAGGCAGGAAGGAGTGGAATTAAAATGGAGGATGGAGCTCCTAACTGGTCATTAAACGGCACTGAACGAGCGCTGCAGCCTGTCTGTCTCAGTTCTCCTGCAGAGACGTTTGATGAAACAAATCGTCACATACATGAAGCTCAGTTTAACTAACAGACTTTGTCTTCTGTGCAGATTAAACAACAACTTATAATGATGTTAATCAGTGACCTGTGAGGTCTTCTCCCTCTGACACTGCTGTTAAAATGTAAACTACGCTCACTGGCTTCTGGCTGCAGCGTCATCAGTCTCCTCACCTGCCTTGTCACTCCTCCTCCTCTAAGCTGCATGTGTGGGACTTTGGTTTATACAACTTTAATGTGTTTTTTTATGGGTCACACTTACCTTGGTATCAAAGTGCTGACTGCATCTGATCGTTGAGAAGCCACTTCCACACCCAGACTTTATAAATGTCACACTCAACAAAGGACACTACAGTGCACTGACGGACGCTGCTGCAGTTTTATGTACAGGTCTCAGTATCTAAACCGACTGATAAACAATCATAAAGACACAGGGAGTAACGCTTCACCTGAGCTTTGATGGTGTGTGTAGGACACACACCTGTAACACAGCAGACATGTCTGGAATAAGCTGAAACACCAGTGCCCAGTGGTTTCAAACCTTTCCCCCCCATGGCCCCACTTGGAAATTTCAAAGATGTTTGCAAACAACATTCAAGGTCAGATAATCCAGGAATCTGAAAGTTTCTGTTTTGTGTGGCATTTTGGGGAATATTGCTTTCTTTCTCATTTATTTTTTACCTCTTCCTGTTTTTATCCAGCTCTCCAGACTCTGCCAGGATGTTAATCCTTCAGGCTGAGATAACAAACAACAAATATACAGGTCCAACAACATAAAAGCTCCTATCAGAGTGACAGGGACATGTTTGATGTTTTCAAAGATCATTTCAATATAAAACTTATAAAAACACTGTCTTTTAGCTGTATTCTTATATTTGTTTTTATAAATCATAATCTGTTGCATTGATGATCATCACTGGTAAACCCACTTGCAGTACCTCATCAGTCCAGCAGTGGGCCCTGGCTCACAGGTTTGGATTCACTGTGTCTGACTGACAACAGCATTTATGCGATTGTGTCCAGTTCAACCATGTCTGGGCAGCAGATATAAGCCATTATGTCGGAAGGCGCCTTCACAGTGTCACATGACCGAGCCTGGGCTGAAATTAAAAAAAAGGACCTTGGCCTTCCAGTAAATCATAAAAACCAAAACATGGGCCGAGGGAATAAGTGTGATGTCCCTGGGTGGAGTTCAGGGTGAGGAGCACCGGCCTATCCTGTAATTTTGTGCTTTTAATTACATCCTTCACTCTGAGCCGTCTGATTCTCATCATCAGACGGGAAGTCCAGTGGCGTCTTCCCTCCCTCCCACCCCCGACAAACGCTTAGGTATCAACTGTAGCCCTAGGAACAGGCAATGCAAGTTAAAAATATTTAAATTCCTGCAACAGACACATTCATGTTGGAAAAGCACATTCTCAACAGTCGCATAGCAACAGCACAACTCGTGTCAAGCAGCAGCTCTTGTGGAGGAGAGCAGCATCCAAATGTCTAAAATCCAACTGTGGGAGCTGACAACAGAGAGGGGAGGGGGGGAGGGGGTGGTGGTGGCGGGGTGGCACTTACGCTTTGACCATGTGATAGTCAGAGGCGTTGAAGACGTAGCCTCCGATGACCCACATGATGCCCTGGTCCACCACGGCCTTGTGGGAAGCCCTGGCCAGCCCAGCCTCGGTGTACTCCTCCCGGGTCCAGAAGGAGGAGCCGGCAGGGACAGAGACGGAGCAGTCCGGACCTGAGGACGGACAACAGACCCAGGTTCAAGCCTCCACATGCGGGGGGGGACGGGGACTGAGTGATTCAGGAAGCTCCATGAATTCATTTCTCTGCACTTATGATAAACAGGATAAACAAGCCCAAACCTTTTTTTTAGGGGGATCATAACAACAGATTGCCTCAGGGCGAGACTGAATACCAACAGAATGAATCAGCGCTAAAAAAAAAACAACTGAAGAAATAATAAAAAAAATAAAAAAATAAAAAACTTTCTAGCTTGTGAGAAAGTTCCTGCATTAGAGGAGGAGTCATTAGTCCTGCAGAAATCTGGAGCTGTCTGCTCTCTGTAGGTGAGAAAACCCAGGATTTAATTCCTCTGATTATGAGAGTGAGCTGTGAAAAGAAAAGGGCCAGAGAGGTTAAAGAAGCATTTACAGACTGATGCTGCAGGTGTGGAGTGATTTAGTGTTAGAAATCAGATCCTAAAGCTTAAGAAACACGAGCTAATGAGCTGTGTGGAGGCTTTATGTGATGTTTGCCCAAGTTCAAGCACGAAGGCCTCACTGATTTGAGTGGACTTGCTCTTCAAATACAGAGGGCTGCATTCCCCTGGTACTGGACCACGAACAATAACAGCAGCATAAACCGGAATCGCTCCTGAATGAAGGGAAAGGTTTTCTTGGCAAACGAAGCTCGTGCCAAGAACAGAACAGAAGAGGACACAACCATCGGCCTCGTCTCCCGTCAATATTTAATATCACTGAGGTTAATTGATCTAATTAATCTAATGTCCGTCCATCCTACCTGATCACAGACACAGATTTAAAAAAAAACCTGCCTGGAATCAATCATCCACCGTTGGACCGTTTAAAAGCTGCTATCACTGCATCGTAGAGCAGAGACAGGATGTTAACTGCCGGGGGAGTTCCTCATTGATCCTTATCAAAACAATGCTGAAGCGGCCCACGTGACAGGAAAGGAAGTGTTATGATTCACTGCAACAATCAAGGTCACTTTACCCACTCTGCTTTTTTTTGGTTTGGGTCAGCGGCTGAGAAAATCCCCCAGCGGCTAATTTTCTCCAATCTGACTCCAGAATCGCTAAAGCAAACAAAATCACCTTTTGGACCACATCGGCAGAGTTTTCCAGAAATAAAACCAGAGGTGGACCTCAGCTGAAAGATGCCGTCTGTAGGAGGCTGAGCCGCACATCTGCTCTGATTGGACGGACATCTGTCTCTGCTTTAAAGCTGCCTGGTGCAGAGAATGAGTTCATTTAGAAGATGGCAGCACAGCAGAGTACATCAAGTGTGCTATTGCTGGGCTAAAACACCATGACAGGGTAATAAAGGCTGAAAAAATAATAAACCACCAACTCCCTCAGCTTTGCTAATTAGATGGTGAGCACACTGAGCTGCTGCTGTGACTGCACTTCAGTTAAACTGTTGTCTTTGCTTGTGTGGGTGGGTCGCAGCGCAGCCGAGACGTTTGAGAACCAACAGAGCGGTCAGAAATCACAAACAGTCCGAGAGGAGAGAGAAGAAGCTGAAAGACTCAGTAAGCATGACTCAGCCGAAACCGTGCAGAAGCTGACGCTGCAAAAAAAAAAAAGAAAAACGAAAAAAAAAAAAAGGCACCAGGTCAAATCACCTGATAAACAGGAGACAAAGACAGTAACAGACAGAGACGGAGACAGAGACGGAGACACAGTCAGTAACTGTAATGAATGTAAAATTATTATATTATAATTTCACTTTATTTTGGAGCAGCAGGTTCCAGAGCTGCCACTATGATATTGTCTGTCTGTCTGTCTGTCTGTCTGTCTGTCTGTCTGCCTGCTGCTGTCTGTCTGTCTGCCTGTCTGTCTGTCTGTCTGCTTGTCTGTCTGTCTGTCTGTCTGTCTGTCTGCCTGCCTGCCTAATATTCCAGTTACAACTATAAACACTGTTACCTACTCAGTCTGTCTCTGCTAACAGGAGTCTTCTTCCTCCCTTCTGTCTGTAATAAAGTTAAAGGTCGTGACCTCACCCTGTACAGGATTATGACACTATAAAACTAAATTTAATAACTTTACATCCCACAATCTGTGTTTTGAATCACATCTTGAACCATTAACATGTCCCACTGATAACAGCTATTAACCTGTTTCCCATCTATGAATCATTGACTCTTTATTTCTCTTTATTTCGGACTTTGAGCTCAGAGAGTTTCTCCACTGGACAACAACGATACAGAAACTTGACCTCTTTGTGAAACACACTGGTTTCATGCTCTGTGCTGTAACTGTGTTAAATTGCATCATCCTTATCAAATCTAAAATAAAAACTTTAAAGACTTTTCTACTCTGTGATACCTGTGATCTCTTAAGCAGATTTTCACAGTGGTATCCACACTGAGGGAGAGTCATTAACCCTGCTCCTAAAATAAAATTAAAATAAAGTTTTTCAACACATAACTCCACAAAATCTATTTTTTAAAACTGGAATTAGCCTCGAGTCTCGTCTGGAAACTCTCCCTCACCACTGAATAGCAGGGTGGGGTCATCAGGCAGAGGAAGGCCAAGACAAACACTCCTCAAACCAAACATTTTTCCTCCTCAGCTGTTGATTTTACCCTCCTTACATATATATATATATATATATATATATATATATCTATATATATATGAGCTGTGTCTCAGAGTGCTGTGAGCCAGTTTTAGGAGGAGGTATGAGGGGAAACTTAATCAGATTATTTGACTACTTCAGTCATAAATTAGCTTGATAATCGCACTTAATTGACATTTCTTTTCATGTCACTCCTTCTATATGAATTGGTGCAAAAGTCGAAGATGTGGGCGAAGACTCAGTGGTCTGGAACCGAGCTAATTATATGGTCTCTAGTATCCCAGCTCCTCTCAGCTCTAATCACTTTATGCTGCCTGACTGTGATCCAACAGCTCTGTATCGCGCCGACACACACTGAGCAGAGTTGTTGCATCTAATCTACAGTTTCTTTATGACTGAAGGCACCAGACCTGCTCCACAGAGTAGGAAGGAGGCAATGGAGAATGGATTTCCACAGATATCCTGCATTAATAATTCTGGATGGTGAAAGTGAATCTTGGCAGCCATATTCATGATTACACCCTGGGAGCAGAGCCACTCTTCATTCTGTTCACGGAGCATAGACCCAGTAGAAAGCTTATTTTAGTCACAGAGGAGGGTTTTTTTGGCATGTGTGGGCCTGCAGAGGCCGACATGATGACAGCATGGTTATTGAAACCATCGCAGTGATGAGACAATGAGGTCACGTCAGCCGGAGCAACGCTACTGCTGCTGCACCAACCCACTTGCCATCCGGTGCTGCACACGCACATCTTGTCCTGGCAGCGCCCTCTCTCGGGGTAGCTGCAGTTGGCCAGGCAGTATGGGACGTCACAGGCCTCTCCCTTCCAGTTGTCCTCACACTCACATTGCACCGAGCCGCCGGAAGCTCCCACGCGACACTCGCCGCGGCCTGAGCAGTTGTTGGGACATGTATTCACCCTGGGAGGAAGGACAAAGGATAAACTAAGATTCAACTCTGTGAATAAAACATCATGAACACCTTTCACTGACTGAGCAGCGCTGGCTTTGGTGCAGGAGAGCCTCAGCTGTCTGCAGGCTTACAGCTGAAACGCTGCACACAGATGAATGCATTGTTACTGTCCTGGCACCTCCCTCATCAGTTGGTCCAGCAGCACCTGCTTCTCAACACTTGTCACTCTTCTCAGAGGGGTGTCTGCACCAGGACAGGGTCCAGCTAGAGGCCGAGGTAACTGACAGACACAGAGTGTCCGCGGGGCAGCGAGGAGCAGATGGCATACACACCCGATCTGCAGCAGCAGCAAAAACAACACACTGATGCTGCTGATGCTCTCTGTGTGTTTCAATGGGTCGTTTCTGTTGCACACAAATCTTTTCTCTCTTGACGCCCAGTTGTTGCGATTCTGTGCCACTGATCAAACTTCCTCTTCTCGGAGTCATAAAACCTCACACTGCTGGAATCAGACACAGACAGCTGCACAAAACATCTGTCGAGCAATCATTTAGCAAAACAAAAAATGTAATGTCTACATCAGTGGTGATTCAGGCGGCGCTGCAGGAGCTCCCTGTGTGACTTTCCACTGGAGCTCGCCTCTCTGTCCCAGTTCAACACGGAACATCATTAGCAGGTTTTGTGATAACTGATAGGAGTTTATCGCACCAAATTTCTAAGGTGGATGTCATAGGAGGAAATAAGTGTGTTCCCTCCTTTATAGGTATTTTGGTTGTGAGTGGTCAGCAGTGATGGATCAGACTGGACGGAGCTTAATCCATTCATTATAAACCTGTTCTGCATGTTTGGTGTTGAATGTTAGGGCAGCATGTATGTATCTAGCTTCCTCATGTATGTGGGTGTTTCGCCCTTCTGATTTGTTTTGTCTTGGCTGTCTGGAATAAAAACAAAATAAAAAGGAGAGTTTAAAAAAAAGCAGGTTTTGTGAGGACTTTTCAGGACGCAGTGGTGCACCAAAACCCCCACATCTGGAAAAAATCTTCTTGAGGAGTTTGGAAAACAAAACCTAGTAAAGTAATCTGTCTTTAGAAGAAGAAGAAGAAAAATCACTTTTTCTCTTTTTTTGTGGAGTTGAACTGGTGCTCGTTTTCACAGCATGATTTATGTCCATTGGCACGAGTATCGCTGCCTTTTCCTGTTACTACAAGGAAAGGTACATTGATTTCTTCCAGGCTGAATGCAAATAAGCAGCAACACCATGTCGTGTTGGAGTGTACAGCTGGGACAGCTGCCCCCACCACCAGCACCAGTTTGAGCCCTGTGCGTCCAAATATCCGTTTAAAAAGATCCACAGACTCTCGGCTCTAAAAGTTGTGTTTGTACTTAGTGTTTCACGACAAAACCATTGTGTGTGTCCTCGAGGCCACATAAATGTTTCAAACGCCATTAATGTTAATGCTTCTTCTTTGGTGTTTGGTTTTTGGTGTTGGTGGTGGTTGCTGTGGTTGGGGGAGGGGGTGCATTGCAACACTTGTTGGCACAGCACAAATACCACCAGTCACATTCAGTCCTGTCCTGGTGCATGCAGGATACTAAAGAAGCAGTCATAAAGGACACCAGTCATAAACAGTTTGTAATCTTTCCTGTAAATAAGTCAGAGTCTTAACTTTTGAAGAAAGTCCATGAAAACACGTGATTATCCATCAGAGCCTGAGACGACAGAAGCTGCAGTGAGCTGTTGGTTTTTTCTTGTTGGGAGGAGACGGACGACACAAAGAGGCCATCGTCTTTTTTTTTTTTTTCTTTTTTTACTTTTCATGTTCCTTCAGTCTGATGATGTTGATTTGATGTTTTTCATCTCCTCCACCTTTTTCCCAGACACCAAAGACCCGGGGGCACTTTCGCTTTCATCCTGATTCTGTGTTTCTCAAACCCGACTTCAATCCCATCGCTATGGCAACGGCACAAATGAGCAAGGAGGAGAAAAACGCAAGGGGGTCCATTGTGTCCTTCTGCAGATGTTTGGAAGAAAAACAGGCTCCACTTTGGGTTTTTTTTTAACTCTTTCTTTCTCTGACTCATGATGTTTTAGTCTGCGGCTCCAGTTTCTTGCATCAATACACAGATATGTTGCAGATTAAAGAATGTGATTACATCTGTGAGTTTACAGATCTGAGGCGAGCACAGCTGAAGGGGACAAACTTTTTTTTTTTTGGCTGCAAAAACGTCCCAACTGCTCCCTGAAAAATTCATGTCCAGACACAGACTAATAGCAGGACAGAGGACGGCGTGCAGGACGTACGGAGGTGGAGTAGAGCTGGATGTAAATCCTGGATTTATAAACTAAGAGACCATCAGAGAAGGAGGAGAAGAAGAAACCTGAAGGAGAACACGGTCAATTTAAAAATGAAAAACAAGCAGAGAGGAACATTAATCACCTGATGTAGTCGTAGCAACACGTCCCTACTACACACGGCCATGTTCAAAGTCTCCTCTGCCTCTACAGTTTGCAGCATGAGTCAGTCCAGCAGCTGGTGGCAACTCATTTACATTTTATGTATTTTTAAGTTTTCCAGCACCACGGTTACCTCACATTAACCCCCCCCCCCCCCCAACTGATGCCCTACACATGTACAGTGCAGCATCAGCACCAGGACACAACACATCCCCCGTGACCCTGCAGGTCAGAGTCTGGGCTCTGCAGGAACGCTGGAGAACAGGAGTCCAGTAATGAAAAGTGTACGGAAGCAAAGAAAGGACAAAATATTTCACATCTTACAATCTATGGAACATGTGCTGTGATTCAACCACATTTAAGGATCTAAAGGAGCAATTTGTTGTTTTGATGATTACAAACACGACAGGATGGTTGGCTCTGTAGCAAAAAGAAAAACTTTCATAACACACATTCCTACGTATGTTTACACTTACATTTTCCTTCCTTTGTGTCGCCTGTGCCTTCCTCTGTCAACTGTCTTTGAGCTTCAGTGTTTAAATCTATGAAGTTTCAATACCACTAACTTAGGGGGAATTTTATTTTGAAATCCCCTCAGTGGAACTACCAAATAGGAAAATTGTATTCACAATAACCCCCCCCCCCCCCCCAGGATTCCCCTTCACTTTCACCGTTTACTTTGGCTGCTTTAAAGTCTGAATTGGATTTTACAAGAACTTTCCAGATCTGAAAAGTTTTTCCATCTGAGGGAGATTTTGGTTTTAAATTATAAATCAAGTGTCACACCTTCTTCTATGTCGAGCTCGTTCAGACGTGGGCAGGTACCGATTCTGTTTGGCCACAGCGTGCCCACCGAAGACAGATGACGGTGTAACAGACCAACAAAAACACACCACAGGCTGCAGCTAACGGACGACGGCAGCCCGACATGATCCTCTCGCTGTCGATCGGGCCGTGCCAGCGCGCAGGCTGAATCATGCAGAAAGTGATAGGTGTGTATGCGTCATCATGTTCCAAGGAAGAAGAGTGTGAAGTGTGTGAAGTGGGCCCTCCACCTTGTTAAGTCTCCACTGGCGCCGGTGAAAACTGGATTGATTGACACGCTGAGGGTCTCGTCTCAGGGAACAGCACCGACGTATCTGTCATTTAGATTCTTTTATCCAGTGACTGACTCTGAGAGAGACGTCTGGCGAGCCGCACACACTCGGCTGCAGAGGATTAAGCAGCGCCGAGATGTGAGGAAACTCCCTTCACAATCGATGAGAGGTCTGAGAGTTTGGATTCAAGACCAACCACTTGTTCAGATTCCCTGCCTGGTTGTGGTTTGTCTCACCTGTAGGAGATGTTGAAGCCGGTCAGGTTGTAGGCAGCGTCGCTGAAGAAGTGCAGCAGGGCGTAGCCGGACTGTGACACCACCTCTGGAACCGTCTCGTTCCCGTAGCGCTCCGGAACAATCAGACCGCTGCAATAACAACAGAAAGGTCCAGTTTACGGGCATCAGTGAAGGCATCACGAGAGTTCTTTGTTTGTTTGTGTCATAATGTAAGAGTTCAGTCGTAGTAAATCAAGGTGGAGTTCCCCCTACACCCTTCAAACACATGAGTCTTACAACCATATGACAAAGACATATACAACCTAAGTTTTAATGTGTCATTGTTGTGCATGTTGTGCTGCTGCAGAGACGCGCTGAACAACAAATCATGTTCTCAACAGGTAAAGTCTCATGTTTGTTTGGTACAAAACCAACGAGGCTCCCAAGTGAAAGTAAGACTGAGCGTTGCCCCTGAAATCACAGCATCTGCTCGTATAATCAACCACAAACATGACGTTTATCACTAATTCTTCAGTCTTGACCTTAATCGTGCTTCAAAGGACCCAGATTTCTCTTCACTCTTCTCAGATGTATGTATTTCATCCACAGTAACGCACCTGAATGCAGCGAGTAGAGGAGCGTAGATGGAGTCTCCGTCGTACACGTACAGGTGGTCCCAGCTGCACTCAGTGGCAAAGTGGTTGAAACGTAATCTGAGTACAGTGTTGGGCCTGGAAACACACACACACACACACACACACACACACACACACACACACACACACACACACACACAGAGGAGACCATGAGAAGACCCGTATGTGCACGACATGATCAAACCCCATTAAAAGCTGTGTATTTGCTGCATTAACACATAAAGAACACAATGAATGTTTAACAGAGTGTGTAATGACTGAACATGTGACCGGCTCCGTTTCATGAAACAAGCCCACACTTGTAGTTCAGACGAGTCCTGTCGTCCAGATTTACTCTTGAACGTCTGTGCTCGAACACTGGGGTTCTTTCTTGGTCCAGACGCCAGATGAAAATACAGTTTCCAAAGAAACAGATAATTATTTGTGAATATTTGGTCATTTTAAAAACCCTCCAGGAAAATAACTTTCTTTTTTCTTTACTTCAAATTAAGAGTTTTCCACTGAAGTGTAGAGAGATGATAAAGAGCATTTCACTTTCTCTGGGAAAATTACAGATCCTTTCAAGTGACACTTCGCTCACTGACACCAGTCCTTCAATAGGAGGGTTAAATATTTATAATAAAACCCATCAATCCTTGTTTTGTGACCTCAGCTGTTGTGGAAAGTTACTGTTTCACCAGCTCAAGTGTCTGATTTCATAATGCACCACCCTCCGTCACCGCGGCAGCTGAAGGAATCAGAGTGTAAGAACGGAGAGGAGATGGATAATTAACCCGCTGACACTGCAAAACTATCTCCACCATTTGTCTGACGGAAGAAAACGAACAGAGCAAATATTGAATTTTCTCTTCTCTTTCTGATCACCTGTGTTTTCTGCTGCAGCTGTTCAAACCTGACGATCAGCTCTTTTCTTTTAAACAGTCTGCGGCTCAGTCTGAGAGTTTCCAGCAGAAAAACAAGCTCGTCTCAAGCTCTTCTACTTTAGATTTAAGACGTTCATGGGATTCTTAAAAATGGGTTAGCTCTAAATTTGGTTAAGACGGCAAAATGAAATCATTGAAAAGAGGAGGGAAGAAAGACAAAGGCCCATTTAGCGTGTCTACGATGAGGCCACATGTTACACAGGAAATGTTATGAATAGTCACATTTTTCTCCTCAAAATTTTATTTATTAGAGTGAAGTGGTCCCCCCCCCCCAACCCTCCTCCCCCCTCCTCTCCCTCCTCCTCTCCCTCCCTGCTAGTAGACAAATAAACAGAGGAGTGGCGGCAGCCCAGAGGTTTGATCGGAGGACGACTGAGGATCTGACTGAGCAAATGGTTTCATTACTTTAGATTATCAGCACTAGTTTTTGGTTTTAATCACATTCTCTGGCTTTTTTATTTGTTTTTACTGACGTACTTCCTTATCGATTCTCTTGTGGTTCCACGTTTTAAACTGTTGACTGTGAGAAAGTGTTTCCTCTGTGTTTTTTATTCTGCATTAGTACGACTTTAGAATTGTGTCATTGGTTTACAGATGCATTTTTGTAAAAAACAAAAAAAAACAAAAAAAAACAGAGCTCTCAACTGGTTTCCCTGAATAAATAAAGGTTTCTGTCTGTCTCTCCATCTGTGTGTGTGTGTGTGTGTGTGTGTGTGGGAGGAGGTGGGATATCTTTTGTTGTCTATTGTTGTATTATGTAAAGCACTTTGGGCTGTTGCCTCTGCATGCTTTATATATAAAGTTTGATTGATTGATTGATTGAAGGTTCACATCATGTCACTGTCTATTCATGGCTGAATCCACGGCAGAGGAACCACGCAGTGAACATACGTCTGCAGCTCGCACTCTACGACCTCCTTCTTAAGTCCTTTTTGATGCACGTGTCTCTGCATTAACCTGCAGTTACGACCCGGGCTGAGGTCCGAGACAGAAAATAAACGTCCCATTACAACGTAATGAAACGCTGGCCGGTGATTAGAGACGCCGTCCAGGAACAGGAAGGTCAGAGTTCAAATCCCTGGCTGCAGCAGCTACACTCCCATCCCATGGAGGAGGGACAGTAAAAAGTGTGACGTCCTCAGTCCTGAGCAGTCCGCCCGGCTGACTGACTGACCGAGCGAGCGAGCGAGCGCTGGCTCAACGCCTGAAATGTAAATGTAATCAAACGGCGCTGGTTTGGAGGAGCTGGCAGGCGGAAGAATTAAGAATCACGGCTGAGAATCGATGCTCTGTGGTGCGGTGGGGTTCTGCTGACTTTAACAACACACAAGCTGGATTGAATTCCTCACAGTTACTTTGCCATTCGTTTTCATCCATCATCCTCCTGATACTCCCCCCCCCCCCGCACTGTGTACACTGTGTACACTGTGTATATAATCATCATTATGGGCACCTTTGAAATATGCTGTATATTTATAATATGGAGTTGCAGGCTCAGTTTTCACAGTCCATCGCTCAGCTGTCTGGAGGCTTTAGGAATCTTCTCCTTTACTGTTTTTATTAACTGATTTAATAAGTGGGATCAATAAGACGAGATCAGTTTCATGTTGTGTGTCTGCAGCCTTTGTTCACTCACAGTGTGTGTGTGGGTGTGTGTGAGGATTACAGCAGCGAAAACGTTCGACCACATCAAGAGATCATCTGAAAAATCCATTTCAATTATTTCTAGATCAAAACCTGTGATGTTGAACTTCAGCAGAGTTAATACAAACTCAGATTTGTCCTCTGCAGGCTCCTGTACTCTACTTACTGTCCCTCGATCAGCCACGTGCACTTGGTCTTGTACTTGTAGTTTCCTGGTCCGTCGGTCAGATACCCGGAGGGCCCGTCAGCCTGGACAGAGAGAGGAGATGTTCAAGGTTACAAATGAAGCTGTCGTGTTTATTATTCTAAATGAGTTGTAACCATGGAAACGCTGTCGTCTGCTCAGAGAGTCAGTATCACCAAACAAGAGGAGGAGGAGGAGGAGGAGGAGGCCGAACTGATGCTGGTGGAAATTATGGCTGGGTTTGGTAATGCAAGTAACTCACTGAAGTTACAGTTTTATTTCTGATCATTAATCAGAGGCCCACTGTCATCAATCATCAATAATGATTGATTCTATAGATTCATATTTGTCTTCCCGCTGCAGAGCTCTTCTGGCTGCATCATCACTTTAGTCCAACACCTGTAAATGCATCATGACAGATACACAGCATGAGCATGTTAGCATCATCACTGTGAGCTTGCTGGCATGTAGCTGCTGTGGCTAACACAGCAGCTGCAGACATTTACAGGCAGAAGCACAGAAGTGACAAAACAAAATGATTCAGCAACTTTAAAGACTTCACCAGTTTCAGTGCAACTTTTTTAACACATGGGTTTTATCATGTTTATGCCCCTTGAAAAACAAGAGCCGATACTAAAAAGCAGCCGCAGCAGCTGCAGCTCTAAACCTCATTTACTCTAAATATTTCCTGCACTAGAACATTTGATCTGTGGAAACTGGCCATAATAAACGACACAGTGTGCAGCATCAGTTCAGCTTTATTAAAATACTTCTACAGGTTCCATGCATCTTCCCACATTCATGCTAAAAATAATACATGTTCATCTAATTAGTTTGTTCATCACTTCCTGACACTTAATAAATGATCGTATGAGGAGCTGACGTCTCCTGAACGCCTGGTTTGTTGTTGATAGAACTGCTGATTTATTAATGTTGTCGATATAATCATTAAATCAAACTCATCAACGCTGTGCACATGATGAATTAAGTGTTTAATAATGCTGAATTAATGTTTAATAGTGTGTCGTTACCCAACAGTGACAGTGCCACTTCTGCAGCGACACCACAGAAATGACAACACATGACACTGTTACACAAGAGCTGGTCAGCTGAGAGAGAAAATGTGTGTGTGTGTGCATGCAGGTAAACACAAACTTGTGTCACTCCACCTGAGTGCACACACAGCTGCAGTGGGCAGGGCGGCTAAAGGCCTGAGAATGATTAAACCTCACAGCAGATGATTATCTGGAGCCACAAACAGCAGTAAAGTACAGTGTGGACGGCTCCGGCCTCTGTTATTGCCTGATCAATTCCTGCCTGATGACACAGCAGCAGCAGCAGCAGCAGAGAGGAGCTGCAGCTCACAGGGGACACTTAGAGGCACTCGGAGATTGTATCATTACTGCTGTAGGTCTCAGGGTGCGATGACTCTGCTAACACACCCAGTCACCAAGCAGCTTGTTCCAAAACAGTCTCTCAGCTCAGAAAGCTGCAGAGGAGCGACTCCTCCCCTACGCAGGATCTGCTGATAAGAATAACACGTCCAGATGCACAGATAAAAACTCGACTCGCTTAATTAGGGCCCGAGCGGACGACGCAGTCGTCCCGAGGGACCTATTGTAATCGCTCTGTTTATTATTATTATTATTATTATTATTACGACACTTCGTGCCTCAATTTGGCCCCTTTCCCATACTGGAAAACTCACCGATTTCTCTATTTTCAAGCGTTCACGCGAAAAATTTGATATTTGGTGGTCTTCCACATGGGCGTGGCAAAATGGCGAAATTGCGCCCCCTTGAATATTTTCAAAACGTCCATAGGAAAGTTGGCGTAGGTGGACGAAAATCAGTACATGTATGTATATCATAGAGATCTACAATAAAGTTCATTACAGACCCGTCCGAAACCCAACAGGAAGTCCGTCATTTTGATGTGAAGTTTTGATGCTCAAAACGAACTCCTCCTAGGGATTTCACCCGATTGACTTCAAATTTGGTACAGATCATCGGCTAAGTATCCAAATTGCTGGTTGTTCAAAGAATGTCGGTAGGTCAAAGGGCGTGGCCACTAGGGGGCAACAAATGAACCCCATTTTCTACAATATTTCAAACTGCTCTCACGCCCAAATACTTGATCCTAGCAGCTTTAAACTTGGTGTACATGTGGACGAGAGTGAGACGCACAAAAAAGTCTAAGGTTGTAATGGTCAAAACCAAACAGGAAGTCCACCATTTTGAATTGAAATTTTTTCGTATTTGAAGTCCCACTCCTAGAGATTACACCCGATTGACTTCAAATGTGGTACAGACCATCTACTGCCAATGATGATCAAATGTTATTAAAAGAATGTCGATAGGTTAAAGGGCGTGGCTGCTAGGGGGTGACAAAATTTGGCAAATTTCGATTTCTCGCAATCAAATTTTGAATGGCTCTCACGCACACATACTTGGTCCTAGCAGCTTCAAACTTGCTGGACATGATGAGGGCTTTGCCCTGAACATTCTGATATATTGACTTCCCACCTTACTCATAGCGCCCCCTGTTGGCAACAGGAAATGTCCACCTTTTACTCCAACATGTATAAGTACTACATAGTTAACACCATCGACTTCTTTCCACTTCCAGTACATGCAGAACAAGTTGGTGAAGCTACATTATTAACGCCGTGAAGCTACGACCAATGGCGTCCGTGTGGCGGTGCGAGGACTATCGACCTTTCGTCGTGAAATTACGTTTTGCTTTTTGATGGCTTCAACGAGCTCATATCTACATGAAATTTGATACACTGGTCAAGACTGATGAGCTCTTTCATCTGATATGCAGCTTGCCCATGGGCGGGGCCAAACGCCTCAACAGCGCCACCTTGAAATTTTCAAAACCCCTCCCCATAGTGGTTTTTTTGGAGTAGCAACATGAAAATTGGTACACGTGTGTAACATGTCTAGACGCACAAAAAAGTCTCTTGCACCCATGGTCGGAACCAACAGGAAGTCCGCCATCTTGATTTTAATGGTCTCGTTTTTTTGGCCATTTCATCATGTTTGAAACTTGAATAACTTTGCGTCTGTTTCACCTACGAGCATGAAATTCGGTAGGCTGATAGAACTCATCAAGACGCACAAAAAAGGTAATTGGGTCCAAGCTCTAAAGTCAACAGGAAGTCAGCCATTTGACCTCAAAAGTCACATTTTGGTGATTTCTACCCGACATATTGAACAACCCTCTCCTAGGGATTTCATCTTATTGAGGGGGATCAAGACAGAAGCAGGAGAGATAAAATAGACTCAGTGAACATGCTTAAAGAGATAGTCTTCCTGATTGAACTTTCACTAAGCTTCATTTCACTTATAAATTGCTTCTGAGGAGTTGCAGGGGACTCGGGGGCCGCAGAGCACGGGTGCCTCGGGGTCACAGGGGACTCGGGGGCCGTGGGGGCCGCAGGGGCCGCAGGGAACGGGTGACCTGAGGCCGTGCGGACGGCCGGCGGGGCGTGGGTCGCGGTCCACGGGTGGCGAGGGCCCGTCACAGCTGCTTGCAGCTTTAATTTAAAGTTGATCTCGTGTTGACCTTTCAGGGATGTATTTTTCAGTTGGAGGAAGCTGGAGTCTTTCACACGCGCAGCACATGAGCAGAGTCTTCTGGGGGGGCTCCCTGCTCCGTCTCTCAGTTTTTCAGTTGCATCCAGGCAACAGGTTTGTGAGTCAGTGTGCGCTGCACTGTGCAACTCTATGATCAGGCTGATCCCAGAGCAGCCAAAGGAGCCACAGGCCAACAGCCCCAGCTGTGTGTGTGCGTGTGGGGCGGGGGCGGGGGGGGGTCAGGCAGGGAGGCTCAAGGTCCAAGGCCGAGGGTGTTGTTGTTAAGTTAATGACAACTTCATGGGGCCAAACATATGTAACGCAACAATGCTGCGGTGCTACCTCTCTCTCTCTCTCTCTCTCTCTCTCTGTAACTGGCGTATCAGCAGATACGCGGCCACGCAGACCTCACACATCATGCAAAGCCTGATCAGAGCGTGTTTTCAGAGCGTGGACACACACACACACACAGCTCTCCCTCCCTCTGTCTCTGTCTTCACGTGGACGGTCTCAGCGGCTGGATAACGAGCGCTAACACTGTGATTACACACGTCTCAGCGCTAAGACAGCCGCGGCCTGCTGGGACTGTCAGCTCCCAGCTCCCAGACAAACAGAGCTCTCAGAGGGCCAGAGAGTCAAAGCAACACACACACACACACACACACACACACACACCTCCACTCCACAACTGTCACCTGAAAAGACACATGCTACGTGCTGTTATTGGAGCTTTGACTGTTTTGTAAAACATTATTTGTTGAACTGAAATAAGAAGAAGTTTGATGTGAAGAACATCTGAAGTGTAAGTTAAGTCAAAATTGACAAACTCAAACCTAAACTAACATGTGACTGGAATAAAATGAAATTAAAAATCCATTTTGCTGCCGTCCAGTTTAATGTTTGTTGTTAACATTGGAAAGTAAAGCTGAAGAAAGTCAAACCAGCCACGGCTCAGTCACCCATTCATCTACAGACTGTTCTCTGTTTCTGAGCTTCCTGCCCCTCACTCTGTGAAGTGACCCTGGAGGGTCGTGTCAGGACAAAAACCCAGGAACCAAGTCTGAAACTAAAAGTAAAACTGTTCCCTGCTGCAGAAGATTAGAGGAAACACCAAGGGATCCAGGCGAGCCACCGACTGATCACATTACATCTGGTTCCTTCTACACACACACACACACACACACACACACACACACACACACACACACACACACACACACACACACACACACACACACATTCAGTCATTTAGATAATTTAACATTTTAGTAAATCCATTTAGGCCGGAGCGCCACAATAACCTGGGAGCACTGGAGCTACTGACACCAGCATGTGAACAGCTTCAACATGACGCTCATTTCACTCTGCTCCATGGAGCCAAACCACAGACAAGCAGAAGGGGGGAGGAGGGGGGCAAGCCCAGTGTTTGGGCTCCTGCACATCTGTGCAGCATTGTGTAGCACCACTACTTTGGAGCTGTGCAGAGAAAACAGAGCAGTTGCCATTAAAGGTGTGTGTTTCTTCAGACTTACAGAGGTCGAGAGGTCACAGGATGTAAATGAATTGAGGAATAACTGAGACACTTCACATGGTTGGGTAAGAGCTCATCTGACAGCAACAGTACATACACAACGATGTGACACAATCTCAGTGTGTCTGCTGGTCTCCACAGCCTGAGTGTGTGTGTATATGTGTGTGTGGTGTGTGTGTGGTGTGTGTGTGTGTGTGTGTGTGTGTGTGTGTGTCCACCTTATCTACTGTAGAGTTTTACAGTTGTGCTCTTATATCATCTCCATCTCACCAGAGAGAGATCTGTCACTGTCGTCATGGCGACTCTATGCAGTCAATCACAATATGGCCAAATGCAATATTGTTGTGCTCTGTCAACACCATCACTGTTGTGTTGTGTTGTGTTGCTATGGAGACGCCCTGGACAACAACGCATACTGTCATTCTCTAGACTGTAAAAAAGAGACATGTTTGTTTCAAGAAGGATTTTAGTGATCAGGCACCTGGATCAAGTTACCATCATGAAGTTATCAGATGAGATAAGATGAGTAAGTGTCAGGTAGTTGAGCGCTGTCACATCCTGTGTGGGCTGTGAAATCTTCAGATTATATGAGCTGCCGGTGGAAAAAAACAACAAACACCTTCTGAGCGTCAGGTTCATTAGTTATTAAAGAAACAAAGCATGATGTCAGCTCTCTGTGTTGGTGAAACACCGACGTTCAATGTGAAACTGCTTTATTATTTATTCACGACTGACACTGGAGGAATCTGGGAACAAAGACAACAACTCCCATGATTCCACATTATCTAATGATGTCATCTGGTGACGCTTCTACTGAGAGACCCAAACAGCAGACTTTATATACTGTGTGTCTGTTGACCTGTTCACACACACACACACACACACACACAGCGCAGCAGCCCCCTCGCTCTGCAGCCATGGAGACCGTTTGTTTATTAAGATCTCCATTAGCTTTTAGCACCGCAGCAGCTTTTCCTCCTGGCGCTGCTTTAACCGTGGTCTTTGACAGGTGGTGGTCCCTCCTCACCTGCACCTGCACCTGCACCTGCACCTGCACCTGCACCTGCACCTGCACCTGCACCTGCACCTGCACCCTCATCGTCAGTTGTTGTGTCTGTGTTGAGGACCCTCTGGTTCATCACTTTGCATGTACACGTGCACTGATTGTTAAAGTGCGACCAGGCAGCGTGCAGACGGGGAGAAGTGGCTGAGACAGTGGTGGTGAAAACGCTGCACTTTGAACCACAGTGGTGAGTGTGCAGGAGGAGGGGGAGGATCACCAGAATAACCCAGTGATCATGATGGACTCACACCAATGTCACCACAAGATGTTTTATCTCACATTCTCTCAGAAATGAACACAAACCCCCCCCCCCTGCATGAGCGTCGACCACGGACAGCGACCTGGAGCTGATGGCACGACAACCAATCCTCTAAAACACAGAAGTCACTTTAAACAGAGGCTCAACAGAAGTGTTCGGTCTGCTGCTGCTGCCTTCTTCTGTTTTGGACGCGGTTCAGGCCATAAAGTGAATTTCTATGCAAAGCAAAAGTCAGAGCACAGTCTACTGACAGATCCCCCTCCCAGCAGATATATGATGGTCATTTACAACCGTAAGGCAGTAAAAATCTTATCAACTGCTCCCTTCACAGATTCTCTTTCTTTTTTATCATTAGGGCCCGAGCGGTACGACGAAGTCGTCCCGAGGGACCTATTGTAATCGTAATGTTTATTATTAGGGCCCGAGCGGTACGACGAAGTCGTCCCGAGGGACCTATTGTAATCGTAATGTTTATTATTATTATTTTTTTCCGAAAGAATCGCATTTTTGGAGCCTTTCCCATGCTCAAAAACTCACGGAATTCTGGAAAACATTGCGCTCACACGAAAAATTTGATATTTTATGGTCGTTGCACATGGGCAGGACAAAATGGTGAAACAGCGCCCCCTTGAAAATTTCCAAAAAGGCCATAGGTGAGATCGCAAAAGCGGACGAAAATCGGTACACAAGTGCATTATACTCAGATGAGCAAAAAAGTTCATAGAAAGACCCCCCAAATCTCAACAGGAAGTCCGCCATTTTGTTTTGAAAGTTTTACGCTGCGAACGCGCTCCTCCTAGGGATATCGCCCAATCGACCTCAAATTTGGCTCAGATCATGTAGAGACGATGCCGATCAAAAGCAAATCAAAAGGATTTCAGTAGGTGAAAGAGCGTGGCTGCTAGGGGGCGACAAAGTTTGTATGCTAGCTTTAAAATTTCCTTTTGCTCTCACACGCACATACTTGATCCTAGCAGCTTCACACTTGGTACACTTGTGTACATGAGTGAGACGCACAAAAAAGTCAACCTATGCCATGGTGAAATGTCAACAGGAAGTCCGCCATTTTGAATTGAATTTTTTTTGTATTTGAGGTCCTACTCCTAGAGATTTCGCTTGATTGACTTCACATTTGCTACAGATCATCTACTTTCCATCCTAATGAAGATGTATTAAAAGAATGTCGATAGGTCAAAGGGCATGGCTGCTAGGGGGCGACAAAATTTGGCGAATTTCGATTTCTTGCTGTAAAACTTCAAACGGCTCTCATGTGCACATACTTGATCCTAGCAGCTTCAAACTTGCTGGACATGATGAGGGCGTCGCCCTAAACGTCCTGATATATTAACTTCCTACCTTACTCATAGCGCCCCCTGTCCACGAAAGGAAATGACCAGCTTTTACTCCAACATGTATAAATACTACATAGTTAACCCCATCAACTCCATTCCACTTCCAGTACATGCAGAACAAGTTGGTGAAGCTACATTATGAATGGCGCAAAGCTACGACCAATGGCGTCCGTGTGACGGTGCGACGACCATCGACCCTTCGTCGTGAAATTACGTTTGGCATTTTGATGGCTTTAACGAACTCGTACCCACATGACATTTGATACACATGTCGAGACTGGCAAGCTCTTTCATCTGATAGGCGGGTTGCCCATGGGCGGGGCCAAATGCCTCAACAGCGCCACCTTGAAATTTTCAAAAACCCCTCCCCATAGGGGTTTTTTTGGAGTAGCAACAAGAAAATTGGTACACGTGTGTAACCTGTCCAGACGCACAAAAAAGTCTCTTGCACCAATGGTCAAAACCAAACAGGAAGTCCGCCATTTTGATTTCATTGGTCACGTTTTGTCGATTTCCACCATTGGTATTTGAACGAACTCCTCCTAGGGATTTCGCCCGACCGGCTTCAATTTCGGTACAGGTCATCTAGAGAGCATGCTGATCAAAAGTTGTATAAAGAATGTCTGTAGGTCAAAGGGCGTGGCTGTAAGGGCGTGCCAGATTTTGGCGAATTATCCTGTTTTTTGAACGGCTCTCACGCCCAAATACTTTATCCGAGCAGCTTCAAACTTGCTGGACATGACGATGGCTCCGCCCTGAACGCCCTGATATATTAACTTCCCACCTTACTCATAGCGCCCCCCGCTGGTAACAGGAAGTGTCCAGCTTCATTCTAACACGTATAAATCCTACACAATTGACCCCAACAACATCGTTCCACTCCTAGTACATGCAGAACAAGTTGGTGAAGCTACGTTATGGACGTTGTGAAGCTACGACTAATGGCGTTGCAACGAACAGCGATCCCTCGCCACCAATTACGTTTGGCCTTGAAATGGCTTTAACAAGCTCGAACCGTCTTGAAAATTGATACACAGGTCAAGACGGAATCACCACAGTGACACAAGCCTTGTGTCATGTGACAGGCTGCCCGTGGAAGCAGTGGCGGCTTCGGATCCCTCGCCACAGAGCATCAACTCCTCATAAATCTATCATGCATTGTCTGATTTCCTTGAAACTTCACATGTGTGATGAGGGTAAGCCCCTGAACACAACTGCCCATGTCTGGTTGCGCTTCTAGCGCTACCTGGTGGATGAGCCTTCACCTTATCATAACTTTAACATGCATTGCCCGATTCAGCCCAGACTTGACGTATGTGATCACGGACGGCCCCTGAATGTAACTGCACACATTTGGTTATGCTCTTAGCGCCACCTGGTGGATGAATATTCACCTTGTCGTTACTCCATCGTGCATTGGCAGATTTGGCTGTTGACATGTGTGATGAGGGTTAAGCCCTGAACGCACCTGCAGGTGCCTCTGGGGCCACAGGGGCTGTTACGCAAAGGGCAGTGGGTACGGTGGGGCGTGGGTGCGGCGGGGCGTGGGCGCGATCAAGCGTCGGTACCGCGAGGGCCCGTCAACGCCGCTTGCGGCTTTAATTATTATTCTTATTCCCTATATAATCGCATTTTTGGAGCCTTTCCCATGCTCAAAAACTCACGGAATTCTGGAAAACATTGCGCTCACACGAAAAATTTGATATTTTATGATTGTTGCACATGGGCAGGACGAAATGGAGAAACAGCGCCCCCTTGAAAATTTCAAAAAAGTCCATAGGTGAGATCGCAAAAGCAGACGAAAATCGGTACACAAGTGTAGTATACTCAGATGAGCAAAAAAGTCCATAGAAAGACCCCCCAAAACTCAACAGGAAGTCCGCCATTTTGATTTGAAAGTTTTACGCTGCGAACGCGCACCTGCTAGGGATATCGCCCAATCGACTTCAAATTTGGCACAGATCATGTAGAGACGATGCCAATCAAAAGCGTATCAAAAGGATTTCAGTAGGTGAAAGAGTGTGGCTGCTAGGGGGCGACAAAGTTTTTATGCTAGCTTTAAAATTTCCTTTTGCTCTCATACGCACATACTTGATCCTAACAGCTTCAAACTTGGTACACATGTGTACGTGAGTGAGACGCACAAAAAAGTCGGCCTATGTTATGGTGAAATGTCAACAGGAAGTCCGCCATTTTGAATTGAATTTTTTTCGTATTTGAAGTCCTACTCCTAGAGATTTCGCTTGATTGACTTCAAATTTGCTACAGATCATCTACTCTCCATCCTAATGAAGAGGTATTAAAAGAATGTCGATAGGTCAAAGGGCGTGGCTGCTAGAGGGCGACAAAATTTGGCGAATTTCGATTTCTCGCTGTCAAACTTCGAACGGCTCTCACGTGCACATACTTGATCCTAGCAGCTTCAAACTTGCTGGACATGATGGGGGCGTTGCCCTGAACATCCTGATATATTAACTTCCTACCTTACTCATAGCGCCCCCTGTTTACGAAAGGAAATGACCACCTTTTACTCCAACATGTATAAATACTACATAGTTAACCCCATCAACTTGATTCCACTTCCAGTACATGCAGAACAAGTTGGTGAAGCTACATTATGAATGGCACGAAGCTACGACCAATGGCGTACGTGTGGCGGTGCGACGACTATCGACCCTTCATCGTGAAATTACGTTTGGCATTTTGATGGCTTTAACAAACTCGTATCCACATGACATTGCATACACATGTCGAGATTGACGACCTCTTTCATCTGATATGCGGGTCGCCCATGGGTGGGGCCAAATGCCTCAACAGCGCCACCTTGAAATTTTCAAAAACCCCTCCCCATAGGGGTTTTTTTGGAGTAGCAACATGAAATTGGTACACTTGTGTAACGTGTCCAGACGCACAAAAAAGTCTCTTGAACCAATGGTCACAACCAAACAGGAAGTCCGCCATTTTGATTTCATTGGTCACGTTTTGTCGATTTCCACCATTGGTATTTGAACGAACTCCTCCTAGGGATTTCGCCCGACCGGCTTCAATTTCGGTACAGGTCATCTAGAGACTATGCTGATGAAAAGTTATCAAATGCATGTCTGTAGGTCAAAGGGCGTGGCTGTAAGGGCGTGCCAGATGTTGGCGAATTATCCTGTTGTTTGAATGGCTCTCATGCCCAAATACTTTATGCGAGCAGCTTCAAACTTGCTGGACATGATGATGGCTGCGCCCTGAACGCCCCGATATATTAACTTCCCACCTTACTCATAGCGCCCCCCGCTGGTAACAGGAAATGACCACTTGTTACTTTGCCTGCAGCCAATGTGACAGAGATGGCCCAATTCACTTCATTTCTGCTCTAATAGATGCTCAACAAGTTGGTGGAGCTGCAGGACGACCGCTGTGAAGTTTCCTGTAAAGGCGTCCCCGTGGCATCGCGCAAAGTGCGATGATGTGTCCTTGAGATCTCTCCCCTATACTTGGTTCAAACTGCTTCAAAATTTATGGAGATGATAAGAGCCTCACCCTGACCACCTCCACGTGCTCATAGGTGACCTCACTCGTGGCGCCACCTTGTGGAAACAGGAAATGCCATATTTTAAATTGACAAACACCAACCCCAACCTTTTGACCTGGTCTTCTGTATTTTGTGGCCATGCGACAGTCAGGTTGATGAATCACCACAGTGACACAAGCCCTGTGTCATGTGACAGGCTGCCCGTGGAAGCAGTGACGGCTTTAGATCCCTCGCCACAGAGCATCAACTCCTCATAAATCCATCATGCATTGTCTGATTTCCTTGAAACTTTACATGTGTGATGAGGGTTGGCCCCTGAACGCACCTGCAGGTGCCTCTGGGGCCACAGGGGCTGTTTTGAATGGGCAGTGGGTACGGCGGGGCGTGGACGCGATCAAGCGTCGGTACCGCGAGGGCCCGTCAACGCCGCCTGCGGCTTTAATTATTATTTTAATTCCCTCTAAAATCGCATTTTCGGAGCCTTTCCCGTGCTCAAAAACTCACGGAATTCTGGAAAACGATGCGCCCACACGAAAAATTTGATATTTTATGGTCGTTGCACATGGGCAGGACAAAATGGTTAAACAGCGCCCCCTTGAAAATTTCAAAAAAGTCCATAGGTGAGATCGCAAAAGCGGACGAAAATCGGTACACAAGTGTATTATACTCAGATGAGCAAAGAAGTCCATAGAAAGACCCCCCAAATCTCAACAGGAAGTCCGCCATTTTGTTTTGAAAGTTTTACGCTGCGAACACGCTCCTCGTAGGGATATCGCCCAATCGACTTCAAATTTGGCACAGATCATGTAGAGACGATGCCAATCAAAAGCGCATCAAAAGGATTTCGGTAGATGAAAGAGCGTGGCTGCTAGGGGGCGACAAAGTTTTTATGCTAGCTTTAAAATTTCCTTTTGCTCTCACACGCACATACTTGATCCTAGCAGCTTCAAACTTGGTACACATGTGTACGTGAGTGAGACGCACAAAAAAGTCAGCCTATGTCGTGGTGAAATGTCAACAGGAAGTCCGCCATTTTGAATTGAATTTTTTCGTATTTGAAGTCCTACTCCTAGACATTTCGCTTGATTGACTTCAAATTTGCTACAGATCATCTACTCTCCATCCTAATGATGAGGTAGTAAAAGAATGTCGATAGGTCAAAGGGCATGGCTGCTAGGGGGCGACAAAATTTGGCGAATTTCGATTTCTCGCTGTAAAACTTCGAATGGCTCTCACGCGCACATAGGTGATCCTAGCAGCTTCAAACTTGCTGGACATGATGGGGGCGTTGCCCTGAACGTCCTGATATATTAACTTCCTACCTTACTCATAGCGCCCCCTGTTTACAAAAGGAAATGACCAGCTTTTACTCCAACATGTATAAATACTACATAGTTAACCCCATCAACTCCATTCCACTTCCAGTACATGCAGAACAAGTTGGTGAAGCTACATTATGAATGGCGCGAAGCTACGACCAATGGCGTCCGTGTGGCGGTGCGATGACCATCGACCCTTTGTTGTGAAATTACGTTTGGCATTTTGATGGCCTAAACAAACTCGTATCCACATGACATTTGATACACATGTCGAGACTGGCGAGCTCTTTCATCTGATAGGCGGGTCGCCCATGGGCGGGGCTAAATGCCTCAACAGCGCCACCTTGAAATTTTCAAAAACCCCTCCCCATAGAGGTTTTTTTGGAGTAGCAACATGAAAATTGGTACACGTGTGTAACGTGTCCAGACGCACAAAAAGTCTCTTGCACCAATGGTCAGAACCAAACAGGAAGTCCGCCATTTTGATTTCATTGGTCACGTTTTGTCGATTTCCACCATTGGTATTTGAACGAACTCCTCCTAGGGATTTTGCCCGACCGGCTTCAATTTCGGTACAGGTCATCTAGAGACCATGCTGATGAAAAGTTATTGAAAGAATGTCTGTAGGTCAAAGGGCGTGGCTGTAAGGGCGTGCCAGATGTTGCCGAATTATCCTGTTGTTTGAACGACTCTCACGCCCAAATACTTTATCCGAGCAGCTTCAAACTTGCTGGACATGATGATGGCTGCGCCCTGAACGCCCTGATATATTAACTTCCCACCTTACTCATAGCGCCCCTCGCTGGTAACAGGAAATGACCACTTGTTACTTTGCCTGCAGCCAATGTGACAGAGATGGCCCTATTCACTTCATTTCTGCTCTAATAGATGCTCAACAAGTTGGTGGAGCTGCAGGACGACCGCTGTGAAGTTTCCTGTAACGGCGTCCCCGTGGCATCGCACAAAGTGCCATGATGTGTCCTTGAGATGCCACAAAGTTCGAATGGTTCTCACGCCCACATACTTGATCCTAGCAGCTTCAAACTTACTGGACATGATGACAGCTCCGCCCTGAACGGCTCGATATATTAATTTCCCACCTTACTCATAGCGCCCCCCAATGGTTACAGGAAGTGTCCAGCTTCATTCAACACATATAAATCCTACACAATTGACCCCAACAACTTCGTTCCACTCCTAGTACATGCAGAACAAGTTGGTGAAGCTACGTTATGGACATTGTGAAGCTACGACTAATGGCGTTGCGACGAATAACAATCCCTCGCCACCAATTACGTTTGGCCTTTAAATGGCTTTAACAAGCTCGAACCGTCTTGGAAATTGATACACAGGTCAAGAATGGTGAGCTCTCACATCTGATAGGGCCTTTGCCCAAGGGCGAGGCCAAACGGCTCAACAGCGCCACCTTGAAATTTTCAAAAACCCCTCTCCATAGGGGTTTTTTTGGACTGGGAAAATGTAAATTGGTACACATGTGTAACTTGTCCAGACCCACAAAAAAGTCTCTTACACCCATGGTCAAAACCAAACAGGAAGTCCACCATCTTGATGGAAATGCCATATTTTAAATTGACAAACACCAACCCCAACCTCCTGACCTGGTCTTCTGTATTTTGTAGCCATGTGACAATCAGGTTGATGAATCACCACAGTGACACAAGCCTTGTGTCATGTGACAGGCTGCCCGTGGAAGCAGTGGCGGCTTTGGATCCCTCGCCACAGAGCATCAACTCCTCATAAATCCATCATGCATTGTCTGATTTCCTTGAAACTTCACATGTGTGATGAGGGTTAGCCCCAGAACGCAACTGCCCATATCTGGTTGCGCTTCTAGCGCCGCCTGGTGGATGAGCCTTCACATTGTCATAACTTTAACATGCATTGCCAGATTCAGCCCAAACTTGACGTGTGTGATCACGGACGACCCCTGAATGTAACTTCACACTGTTGGTTATGCTCTTAGCGCCACCTGGTGGATGAATATTCACCTTGTCGTTACTCCACCGTGCATTGGCAGATTTGGCTGAAACTTGACATGTGTGATGAGGGTCTGCCCCTGAACGCACTTGCAGGTGACTCTGGGGCCACAGGGGCTGTTACGCAATGGGCAGTGGGTACGGCGGGGTGTGGGCGCGATCAAGCGTCGGTACCGCGAGGGCCCGTCAACGCCGCTTGCGGCTTTAATTATTATTATTATTATCATGAGGATGATGATGATGATGACGACGACCAAACGTGCAGGGGAATTCTAAGGAAGGAAATGTGCAGAACACGACCAACATGGAAACTGGAGTGAAACAAACCAATGTCCTTGAACATATCACAAAAAAACATTTCACAAAGTCCTGACTGAGTCTTTGACTGACTGATCTTTGACTACTGATCGTTCTGCGAGCAAACAACTCATTAAAATCTCTCTTTTTCAGCCACTCTTTGATAAATGTCTCTTTATTTCCTCACCAGAGTTAATTAGTGGAAAGTTTGGTCTTCAGTTTGCATTCCTATGATAAGAGCTGTATGTGAACACGACCTCTCTGCTACAACTAGTTCATCCTCAGGGGCCGGGTGGTGAGCTGGCTAGCATGCTAACTTCACTAGCAACAAAAAAGAAAAAGGAGAGAAACAGAAGCAAACAGAGGCAGCAGCTCCCAGTCAGTTCATGTCGATGGGAGAAGATCACAGATCGTCCTGCTCCGTAGTGACCACAGTAAATACCAGAGACATTTCCCAGGAGCCACAGATCCTCCACGGTCTGACATCAACCAGTGCGACTCATCAGAAGAAAATCGACTTTATTTCGAAACTGCTTCTATATCGTTGACAAATGCTCACGAGATCTCACACGTCTCTGTTGGTTTGGGTTTCACTTGTGCAGACGACACTCTGACAAATCTTGTATTTCTTCGCTTACTACAACTTATAATAATGTTGTTACCCATGACCTTTTTCTGGGATGGGAACAGAGTGTGTTACGTGACTGATATGATCTATGATGATGCCCAAATTCAAACTGTATCTAATGTTGTGTATTGTCACATCTGACAAAATCGATCACCATGGCGCCCACTTAGAAAACCGAAACGGTGGCGCAGCCTGAGACGTGATGTTATCTGTATGGAGGATCTCTGGCACCATCACACCAGCATGATCCTGTCGCATTTATTGTGCAGCAGGAATCTCTGAGACCACGTCCTCCCAACAAGTAAACAACAACTGTTCTGCTGAACAGAAGCCGTCACCAAACACCAGCAGCTCCAGAGTCATCCAGCAGCTGCTCGCTCTTCCCCTCATCAGATCTGCATCCACACGGGCCCAGTGTCGCCTTCACTGTAGCCGGGTTCATATGGAGCCAAATATTCCAATTAGACTCGGTTCAGATGTCCAAACCAAATGAAAATGGTCCATATAAACACCTCGTTCAGAACAAACAGGCCCAGACTGAATGGACTTCCAGTGGGGGTCACAGAGGGGGAGTCCTGTCCCCACTCTGATCAAAAGTAAAATTATAACGTGTCTGGTTTCGTACTTCCTGCGCACGCGACATAAATGTGTAGTGACTTTTGTTCATTGCTTGAATAGAAGAAAGAGAAAGAAAACAGAGGCAACTGCTGTGCTAATGAGACCGTAGATCTGCATCTTTGATCGAAATGGTTTGAATCACAATGAAAAAGAGTTGCTGGTGACGTCTGACAGCTGCTCCTTCTCATGCAAACAGTGTGGTGGAGCGCTACAGCGGCAGCACGAGAGCAGAGCAAACATGACGGTGCTGCTGAAGCTGCACAGGCTGCAGGGCGAGACAGAGAGCAGCTCAGACTGAATGTAAATGCTACCCAGGCAAAAACTAAAAAGGGTTTTCCCTCCAGACCGTCTGGGTAGACGAGCAGAAGCTGCTGAGATGAAATTTTAAACCAATTAGGGAACGATATGAGGGGGAAATTACGCTTTTATTGTTGTGTCCCCGTGCACCTCAGTAATGTGATCGCTTCACATGGCTCTGCACAGAGGAAATTCATCTTAATATCAAAATTATTTGCTGATGAATTTTTTTTTTAGAGGACGATGGATTCCAGTATCCCTGAGGTGACGCTTCACCAGCTGCTCAATGTGATGAACAATAAATATTCAGTCTCCTCCTGTTAATGCAGCCGTGGTGTCAGAACATTCAGAAGATTTAGCGTCAATGTTAAACGCAGCCGCCGCAGCCGCAGCCGCAGCCGCAGCAGCAGCAGCAGCCGCAGCAGCAGCAGCAGCAGCAGCAGCAGCAGCCGCAGCTGTGCAGAAGAGTCCAGAGGCTGACGCTGCCCACAGGCAACAAATCAACAAAGCCCAAATAACACTCATCAAGCTGCAAGTCGCTCCAGAAATACTTCATAAATTATGAGCTGAGGCCAGTTGCTGCTTTGCCACCTCAGTTTACAGCTGCTCTGAGATCAGTGATCTGCCTTCATCTGCAGAAAAACTCAACTCTGTCCTTTAATATTGAGCTTCACAGACAAGATCCCTCTGATAACTCACTGCCTCTCTGTGCAGCTGCAAGCAAATCCACCTCGACTGCAGCTACCTGAGGAGGAGGAGGAGGAGGAGGAGGAGGAGGAGGATGGAACAGATTCCTGTGCCTCTGCATCAGTAAACTGAAACAACAAAAAGAAATCAGTGACGGCGCTGCGGGGGCCATCAGTCCCTGCAGAGGGTGGCGGGCTGCTGGCTAGGCGGGGCCTTTAGGGAAACGGGCTCCAGACGGCGCCTGAGGACGGAGACGGACGAACAAACTGCAGAGTGGAGGAACAAAAAGGCAGAAAAGGAAGATGTTCATGTGACAGCAGGACAAATCCATCAGCGTGCATGAGTTCATCAGTGTCAACGCTCTGGGTCAAGAATTCACCCTCCAGCCTGGACTCAAGATATTGATTGATTCGATTATCATTTTTAATAACGCATTCATTATTTATCCAGCAAAACATTGGCTGGATCCAGCTCCGCAGATGTGAGAGCTGGACGTCCTCTAACTGTGGGTGGAACCAAACCAAAGCAAACAATGTGACTGATGGAGTCTGTGTCAGCAAGTAATCAAGAGATCAATCAATAGTGATGATAACCAGAAGGTGCTAGTCATCTTTCATGCTCAGAGCTGATGACTAATAAACCCCAGTGATGTGAAACACCAGCACGTCTCCGCCAGCTCCTTGCGACACAACATCAGATGGACTCGTCTGCGTCTACAGTGAGAAATGTGTCTTTTTTTAAAGCAGCTGTGACGACAGCTTTTCTGACTCAGGCTGGAAAAAAGCTGGATTCAGACACTTGAGAGCAGGAAACGTGATGGTGGCTTCACTAACTGGCACAGAGCTGCACATTAACGGTATTAGAAATCTGTGGGGGGGGGCAGCAGGACTGAACATGCGTGAGAGGCTTGAAGTGGACGAAGGAGACAAAGCATTTATTCACCACCTCGTCCCACTGTGACAGAAAACACTCTCTGAACCCGGATCCATCTCTGCTCCCTCTCACAGCCGTAACAGTAAAAACACAAAATCCAGCAGCAGGTCGTCGAGACTCTTTGTGTCGAAGCTGGTTTTTCTAGAGATGATGTGATCAGACACAGAGTGAGCATCAGATCCTGCTCAGCCCAACAGCAGCAGCAGCAGCGTGAACAATTACAGGCTGCTGCTGAGGACGTGTGGCTGGTGCTGCTGTTGTTTTTAGAGCAGCTCTAAGTGCCACCTTGTTTTTTTGCTTTGCTGAGTTTCGGCAGAATAAACCACGGGGAGCAGCTCCGTTTCACACAGACAGGAATTCAATTAACTTGTGTCAGCGGCCGGGGAGTTCACCGCTCACAGGCCGCGAGCTGCTGCATCTCTGCCCGGAGAGCTGCAGCTCTTTAAGGCTGCGTTCACACATGCCACGAAACACAAGTGATGCTTTTCATTTCATTCTTCAGCTTGTACCGTCCATGTTAACACACAACACCACGCCACCGGGCAGAGCGTCATGTTTCCATGACGACTGACTGCAAAGAGACGCGTGGTAGCCTACGTCATGTTTACGTGCGTCCGGATTGTAAAAATGAGCCTCTGAGAAGTAAGGCCAAACTTTAACAATGGACACACAAGTACAGGGTTATCTGCAGCGGCGGGAGCTGACTACAGGAGCCTTCTTAGCTCAAACTTGTGGCGCACACCAGGCAGTTGGCGCAGCTGCGTTCACATAACAACCGGACCGCACCAGAGTTCAACTGCAGCCGCACCGAGACCAGCCAGGTGTGTTCACACTGACGCAGCCGCAGCGCACTCACTAACCCTAACCCACAGGTCAACGGGTCGACCTGAACGCAGCCTGTGGGAAGCACCGAGTCACAAAATGCACTACAGCCACAAAACCAAAGTGTGTTTTGATTCCACTTCAAGCTTCTCTGTGTGTAAATGTCATTTTATAATAATCGCTGTAAGAACAACAAACAGACGAGCTCCAGTGAGCTGAGCTGTGATGAACGACGGAGAGGCGTTCAAGACAAGACGACGATTAAAAAAAAAAAAGGCGCTAAAGACAGAAAATCTGGTTTGGTTTGTTTTGGTGAAGCTGTGTTCAGGTCTGATAGAAACATTTCACATGTGCTGATATTACTCATTCTATCCACACAGCGGCACGCGCCCAGTCCTGATGAGATCGACACGCCGAGACTCATGGGAAATAGTTACACCCTGAGGTACACAAGTTCAGGAGGCGTCAGATCAAGGACAGATCACACTGGTGCGTTTCTGTCGCCCACCCACCCACCCCCTTCCTCCCTGCGTGTTGATTTTGGCCCTCATGGCTACTCAGGACTCCATCTTGGCACGACCCTGCCACAGAAAGCTGCTTTTACCAGCACTCACTGGGCCTTGTATGGCAGCATTGTCTGTATGCTAAACACGGCCCCCACCACAGCGCTCGCCCTGGAAAACCATCAGCCCCTTTGAGCAGGCGCACAAAAACAACACAAGTCTGATTCCCGGCAAATCTGGGATCACACAGCAGCAGAGTTCACTCTCCCGTTTAACCATAATGAGCCTGATAGGGCCGGAGCTGTACACTGTAAGTCAGTGGTGCTGAAGCTGGGGGGGGGGGTCAGAGTATCACTCCTGCTGCACCACCAGAAACAACTGATCCACTTCACCACCGTCCGACGCCACACAGCAGACGCTCGAAACAGAGACAGAAAACGAAACGCTGCCTTAAAGGCGAACGGAGCCTTGAGACACCGGTGAAGAGAGAGAAGATGTTTTCAGTCATGGACAAGCAGGAGACATCCGTCCATCCTGAGGGTCCTCTAAAGAAAGACCAACCAGAAGTTGGACAGGAGTGCGAGGTGACACCAACACCAAGTTCCTCATGTGTGGAGGACACAGGAGAAGAAGCAGACAGAGGCGTGTGAGGTGGACAGACATCCAGGACCTGAGGAGATACCACAGGAGCTTCTCCAGAGCAGAGAGATGGGGATCAGACGGGGACGGAGCAAAATGCACCTTTAGAATCACTTCCATCCTCAAACGAAGTGGCTCAGAAAAAACTGAAGACAGGTAAGGTAACGAGCGCATCAGGAGGACGAGTTTGTACCATCTGCTTCCCCTGATGCAGGCCGCGAGGATCTGCTCCTGCTCTGCTCCTGCTCTGCTCCGACCTGGGCGCTGACATGAGGAGTCGCATCAGCCAGGGCCAGGGACCGGAGCAGTGGTTGGACAACATCATGGAGCAACTCAGACAGGAGGGCCGTTATCCAGACGTCAGGCACATGGAGCGGCTTCATCATCAGCCTCCTCCTCTCCCTCACCCTGTGGGCCTTCATCTCTTAAAGCCTCCCTCCACCTTGTGAATGAACGTGAACTTCATCTCCCTGCGTCACTGATCTGCTCCTTTAAACTTGAATTGATTTACATCCTGTAACTTTTCGCACCTCTGTCAATCTGAAGACACAAACACACACACACACACACACACACACACACACACACAGACACACACACACACTTTAAATTCTACACACAACTCTCAGTGTCCGTATCAGCACCAAACACCGACCTGCTGCTGTTGCACCTGATAATACTGATCAACCTGTCGACGTGTTTTCAATCCATTAGTTATGAAAATGTAAAACTGATGAACACAGATGCCAGTGTTTGCAGGAACATGTGTCCTTCATGTGAGGATTTGAGTTTTTCCTCTTCACCTCATGTTTTTATGAATGAAATCCTGTTGTTTCGTTTTAAACCTGAGTCCAGGCTGAAGACTCAGCTCCGCTCTGTTAACTTACTGCTCATTACTCAAAAGTCGCCTTGAAGCTCCACTCTGCTTCAATGCTGACAGCTGGGCCTCCTCCACCTTTCCCAGCATGCATCTGGCGGGCCGGCCGGCGACGGTTTCCCCCACAGCGATGGGTGGACTGCTACAACTGATACACGAGAGCAACGGCCTCCTGCTTTTTTTTCCACCACAAAGACGAGTCATTTTGTCCAGAGAGCACTCAGCGGCGCTGCCCGCTCTGAAACACTAGAAGCTCCACAGCCTCTCAGCCTCCATTTTCCTCCTTCAGCTCGTGCTGATGTGCAAATACTCCCAGCTTTTCCTTTTGTTCTCTCTTCTTGACCATGTCTGACTTCTTCTGAGGAGGCACAACAACGCCACAGGCCTCCTGCTGCTCACTGCTTCCTCTTTACGACCTGGCAGCCCTGGCACCGAGCTGAGACAGCATGACGCCCAGGATCAAATTTAGAAATCACAAAAAAACCAAAAACAAAAAACAATAAAAAAAAAAGAGGACAAAACACACGGGACTGGTCCCGGGCCGGCCTGCTGCTGCTGGGCACACCCTGGCGGACACGTTTCAGCTGCACAGACATGCTACCTCATCACAAAACTGGAACCAGATCAGCTCGCTGACAAACACATCAGAAGGAAAGCAGAAGTATAACGTGACTACATGAGCTCATTGTTTTTGATTTCTTCTTATTATTATTATTATCTGCAGAAGAGCGCACATCCTGTACAAACTGTACATCATCATCATCATCATCGATTTGGTCTAAATGAGGTGTCATCAGACGACAGCGAGAGCGTCTGAGCAGAATGAAAAGTCCAGCAAACCAGAAGTGACACTTTAATGGAGTCAGAGAAAACGATGTGTGAGGATTCTTACTGACGTTTAAGCGCTTTTCTAACTCGCCATCACACCGTCGGAAGTGTCGCCACTCTGTTTAGATTAGAGAGGGGCGGATCTCAGAGATGGATAGATTGACAGATGGATGGATCGTCAGGTGACCAGCTTCCTCCCACCCCCTCTGATGTTCCCAGGAGCTCAGCCTCCGCTCACCTTTCACAGCCTCAGCTGTGAAAACACACCAACCAAACACACACAAACTTTTTTTTCTCCCCCCCCCCCACCTCATACTTTGACCCCTGAGCTGCTGTTAGTGAGTAACAGCCAAACACCACCCAGGTCCAACCTCTGGTTCCTGTCTGTCGTCATCAACACACACACACACACACACACACAGACTAAATACCTGTCTGGGGTTTGAGGCAGCTCTGTGGATAAACACCAAACTGATCATCTGAGTCACTCGTTAGTCAGCTGGTTCACAGGATATAATATTGCAATGGCAGAGACGATGATGATGATGATGATGATGAAGAAATCACAGGCATTCCCAGCTTGCCTCTGGTTTTTATGCATTTTAAATGCGGCTAAGACAAAACACACAGCTGCATGACATTTGGCCAGCCTGTGGGGAGCTCTGCACCGTGTTCACCTGGTCACTGAGGCAACCTGACAAAACAGGGCTCAAGTGTGACAAGAGAAAACGCTCCTTGCTGTGTATTTACAGCCAAAGATGGAGGCACTGTGGAGATGATTATGACTTGGTGAGGCCCCATCATGTCTGTGCCACCTCCACCTTTTTGTCACACTGCACACACATCTGGACCAGCTGTGGCCTGGTGGTACCAGTGGTACCAGGACCAGCAGCAGCAGCAGCGGTAGCAGCATCAGCCCGGTGGCCGCTTCAGGTGTGCACAGCTCGGCCACCTCACATGCTACCTGGCTCCTGAATTAGCGGATTTCTCCGCACAAAGCAAAGCAACCGTGGGCGTCACACACACACACATCAGCCCGCACACACATAAACACACGCGCGCGCACACATACACACACATCACATCCCGCTGCTTTATTCTGCATGTTAATATCAGCGTTACACCATCTGTGCTCATCGTACCTGAATCGCCCTCCGCAGTGCTGGCATTGGTCCCCGACCCAGCCGGGGAAGCACACACAGTTGCCCGTGGCCGTGTTACACTGCCCGTTCATACACGGTTTGTCGCATTCCTTCGCCTCGGTGAAGCCCGGCAGCCCGGAGAGCAGCCCGGCGACCGAGAGCAGCAGCGCGGTCGTCAGCATCAGCAGGCTCCGGCCCCGGCCAGAGCCCGAGCAGGCCCGCCGCGTCGCCCCGTACATTCTCTCACAAAAGATGGCTGCTTTAGACAGACGCTCCGCTGCCTCGGAGATACGAGAGCCGACGAGCTGCCCGCCGCTGTGGTTCCGCTAATCGGCCTAAGGTCCGGTTCTTCCGGGAGGTGAGGTTTAGTGTCTTGGTTGAGGCTGGTCTTCGCTGGTTACTTGGTTTACATCTTTCCAGTGGTTCTGTTTCCCAGCGCCGCACCGAGCCGCATATTGACATCCAGAAGTGACGTGATGGGAACGGAAATGCGCAACCAGGGGGAAGGAGAGAGGCGCAGGGCTTTAAACTTTTATTTTGAAAACACAGAGCGCAAGCCCCGCCCCTTTCTTTAAGACAACAGGTCAGACACCTTCACGTTACATTTTCTCATACATCACACAACTTCCTTGTCTTAAGACACTTTTATATGAAGTGAGATACAACTGTTGTTTTTATTAAGGATTAAAACCACATCTCCCGTGATGCTTTGGGCAGGAAACAACTTTATGTAAACCTCATGAGAGCAGTAGTTTTTGAATGGTAGAAAGAAAGAAAGAAAGAAAGAAAGAAAGAAGGAAAGAAAGAAAGAAGAAGAAAGAAAGAAAGAAAGAAAGAAGAAGGAAAGAAAGAAAGAATGAAAGAAAGAAAGAAAGAATGAAAGAAAGAAGGAAAGAAAGAAAGGTTGCATGTAGGAAAGGTGCAGTAGTTTCCTTCCATCCAGACAGGTGATGCCAGTCAATGTGTTGTTGTTGGTAACTGTTTCCTCTGTGTGGGTGTGTTCACTGCACTACCTGTGTCATGTGATGACTTCAGGCTGAGCGAGGTTCAACACTGAAAACACATGTACAGGGTTGTTATTAAATATAATGTATTTGTCTTGAACGTCACTCTGCTGTGATGCTAATGAATTTCCCTTTGGGATTAATAAAGTTAATCGTATTTGTATTCGTGGTGTGATGCTCCTCCCCAGGAAGTAAATCCTGTATTTCTTCATTACTGTGACTCACCTATGGTTTAAAACACCACCAGGTAGTTGGTGTTATGAAATATGACTGTACTCTAAGGGTTAACTTCATGCATTCATGCATCATCATTTATTTGCTTATCGTTATGGGAACAGATACCTATGATGATGAGTTCAGTGTCACTCTTTCCAGGTCTATAAGTGTGAAACGTTCATTATATTATCATTATGCAATACTGTGTTTCTTCTTTTATTCAGTATCTGGGTCAGACATTTGCAGAAAATACACACTTCTCTCTGTTCTGCGTTTATTAAACTGCTGTTTCTGTGTTGTGTGCAAAATAAACACTGTTGTATACGTATGAACTGCGAACTGTAAATATCTCATACGCACATACAAAGTTAATTAGTCCCAGGAATGTGGTTTAATTGGAGCAACATTCCCGCTTTTCCGAAAGTCTTTGTGGGTTGTTTTCTTATGATGATCAGCTGATAAACACCAGAGTGACTCACACACACTCACACACACACACACAGTGACTTCACACCAAGGACACACAACTGTACAAACGGTATAGAACAGTTTATTAAATTTAGACTTGTAAGAAGTCATCATATTCCAACGCGCTCCATCGCATGAAGCGCATTCATAATAACACCAACCCAAAAAGGATTGATCACGGCATTAAAACATAAATAAAGCAAATAAACATATTTACAATTCACCATGGGTTTGTGCACAAGAACACACAACTACATGTTCAGACGGAGGCCTCAGAGATCGAGAGGAGGGATCTGATTTTTCACTTGAACTATCCTCGGGAAAAAGTACCCAGAATGCAACAGGGGGGAGGAGGATGAACACAATTTAAACAAAGCATCAAAAACCTACTGTTATAGTAATGATAATAATAATAATTACATTTTGTTGGTTTGAGTGAACGGAACAAAATCTCTAGAATAATACACCAATGTCAGTAATGCTGTTTTCAGTTGGACCCTACATGATAACGAGCTGCTGACTCCAGTAGGGGATTAAAGTTTCTGTCATTTTCCTGTTGCAAAAAAAAAGAAAAAAGAAAAAGTTTTTATATCACAATTTGATAAAAACAAATAATAAAAAAAAAAAGAACAAGAAAAAGAAAAAAAGTTTCCAAATCCTTTCAGCTTATTTCACAGGAGCGAAGAATTTTACCCAGAATTCATCTGAAATATCAAACATTAATTTTACAAAAAGGTCTCACATTATCAAGAGAGAACAAGAGTACCGTCCTTCATTAAGCTACAACTGAATTTGCAGCAGGAGTTTTCACGTCCCCCCACCTCCTTTTTTCATGGTGGGAGGGAGAAGAGTCTGTTTTAAACACAGAAGAGAGATTTGATAATATTACAACAAGAATGACTCGCACTCTCAGTGGGCTGGAGTGGACAGATGAACGAACATCAGTTTGACTTCCTGTATCGGACACGAGTCAAAAGACTTTACAGTAATCAAAAAACCCTGCAGAATAATCCAAAATCTGTTCTTATTATTTAAAATTAAAAAAAAAGAAAAAGACAAGAGAAGATCCTTAGAAAAAGTACAATCATTGAAAGCACATTACAATTAGCAGTTTGAGTGTGTGTGTGTGTGTGTGTGTGTGGTTACAAACAGGTCACGTACTCTCCCAGCACTTCTATTGTACATAAAACAATGCTTAATGGAGGATCATACGACCGGCATCAGGTCCAGGTCCCACTAGACGGTCTAGAGGGGGTAAAACAGTATCGCCTTCTTCACTAAATGCTATTTCTCCTGCGTCATGGGAGAGCTGCAGACCTCAGTACTGAGTGCTTCACAGGAACACCAGCTGGGCAGGGTTGGAGCACAGTAGCACAGTTGCAGAAAAACAAAACGTGAGGTGAGTTATCAATTACAGAAAAGTACACTTAACTGACTTTCAAATGGCACTCTGGTCCTGCGGGTTTCTCCTCTGGTGCTCATAGCAGGGCTACCCCACCCCCAGCCCCACCCTCCTCCACTTGGTACCCCAGATATGTGAAAACACTGAGAATAATTTCAAACAGCTATAAGAGGTGACCAACGTCGTCTGTCTCTCTGGAGGTCACTCTGTAACATTCAGCTATCCGTTAATGGCAGGGATCGTCTCCTCGGTTCCCTCTCCCACAGTATATCACACTATCATACAGCTGTGTCATGAAAAAGCCATTTACAAGCAATGGCGCCTTACAATATGTACACGATTGATCAAATGTTATCTTCTCAATTAACAAAGAAAAAAAGGGTTATAAACAGAGGGTTCCCCTTCAATTATGTACAGAGAGCAAAAAGGGGGGAGGTGCTGGAAAATGATTGAACACCTCCGAATTTGTTTTGTAAATGTACACACAGAGAAACTGTGTCCGAGTACTGGCTTTAAGATAACAAACTCACACTCACCCCTTCACTTTCCTATCAGATACATGCAAAAAAACGACATGAGCCCGAGGCCCAGCATTCATCCGGAGGGAGCCGCTGGCCCCTTTTCTAAAGGCAAATCATATCTGGATTCATAAACTCTTCTCTACGCAATACATCACCTTCTCTCATTTAAAAAAGAAAAACACATAGGAAAAAAAGATGGTCTTTTTTTTTTTTTGGTCTCCCAAATCAGGCATATTGGGTGTCAGAACACCAGTTAGTGCTCACACCAGTGATCAGCATTAGTCACTGGTAGATAGGATGATCAAGCATCAAAGGCCCCTTTGGAGTGTCCTCTTGGTTTTCATACCTGAGGTGTAGCGTGAGTGAGTGAACACTGGCTGAATGTTGAGAGCAAGCAGCGTGTTGTGACCGGGCAGGAGTCAAATCATATCTACAACAGCTCTTAGCACGACTGTCAATTACCTCCCAGTACCAGATGATGCTGGCCATGTCAGAGCGAGGAGACTGCCAGCTGTTTGAGACAATCACAAGTAAATATTTCAGATTCAATTAGGTCTAATGTTGTGTGATAACAGCTCAGCCTCTGCCGAGCCGACCGGCCGCGGTAAACACTGACCATCTGGTACTGAAAGCCATTTAAAATAAACACTAAGAATTATCAGTAAGTATCACTTGAGCCAAGCCTGGTCGTGAACATTTCAGAACAGCTGTCGCTTTTTAAAATATTCTTTACTCTTTGTTTTAAATATTCACACCGCTGAGTGTGATTAAATTTGGGAGTTTTGGGCAGCGTGATGGTGTGCGAATATGTAACGGCATGTGTATTCTCCAAGCAGGGTCGCTGTGCAGGACTTTGGGATAACTTCCCACACATTCGTCGTACTTGGCTTCTAAAGTGATTCTGTCTGAGGCAGTGTGTGATGGCAGGGGGGGCTGAGGTGTTTGTCTTGGGCAGTAGACCAGCAGGGGAATGAAAAGGAGGATGTGGGACGGGGTGGGTGGGTGGGGTTTATATTGCGTCACGGGGATCCTCAGTTGCTGGACGTCTGGCGCGAGGGGCGGCCCATGGACGAGGCGCTGTAGGTGCGGGAGCGCTGCCTCACGGCCAGTCGGCAGGGCAGCTCCAGCTCCTGGAAGAGCGAAGTCCCTGTGATGTCGACCGCCTCGGGACGCTCGCTGGGGCTCGGCGACAACATGCTGCGCACCATGCTCAGCTGCACACACACACACACACACACACAGAGAAAACACACAGCACAATGAGGCCTTTGACTGCAGTCATGCTATAGGTAATGATTTCATCCATTGGTTTGACCGATCAGCTCCACTCAACACTCATGTAACGCTGCAGAACCAGCACTAATTGAAAACATAAACATGAAAGGAGTTTACACACACACACACGGCTCAGAATACATACACACACACATTAGCACAGACACACGATGTACAGGACGTCCTGAAATAGAACAGCATACAGCTGGTGAAGAGGGACACTGGGATAACAAGGAGAGGGTATTTCCAGTGTTGGAGAATCACAGATTATGTGATGGGATTGTGTTAATCTCATTACAAAGTAAACAGGTAAACAAGTTAATGAAACCAAGCCGACACCAGCAGTATCTGCTGTGGTCATTCACACACAAACTGCACCGAAGTGACTGTTTGAACAATAGGAATAATTTAATCTAACAGCATTAAGGAGACAGATTACACCAACCAATCATGTTAAGAAAACTGAGTCGGAGTAAATGATGCATCTGTTTATATTTCCATGTGTAAAAAGATGATAGTTACAATTTTTAATTTTACATTTTGATGATTTGGAGGCAAAATCGTCTGAATTTTCCTAATTGGATTAGCTCAGAGGGATTAACTCACCAAGTGGATTATGATGGTGACTGGACATTTAAATCTGTGTCAGACTACGATATGAGAGTGAGCTCTCTCAGCTCTGAATCTGCTCCACTCTGTTCATTTTTACACAAGCCACGAACAAAACACAACGTTTTCTTTAGCCTGTGGTGAAGGTGCAGTTTGTGTTCACGGCCACTAGGTGGCAGCAGCGGGCCACTCACCTCCTGAACGTTGTTTTTGGAGAAGAGCCCTGGGAAGCGCAGCGCCCTCACCTCTGTCAGCGTCTGGGAAAAAAAAAGAAAAGACTGAAAGATGTAAACACCTGTGAGCGGGGCCGAGCTAACAGCTAATCAGGCCCTTTGTTGCCGAGACAAAGACTTCCTGCTCGATCACACGGGGTGAAGGAAATCTGTTTTAAAGTGACAATAATGATCATTCGAATGGCAATAACGATTATGTGTGTTCCAGTTTCCCCAACAGAGTTTTCAGACACAATAAAAAATAATTAAGTGAATAAAAGAAACAGACACAAAGTGAGTGGCTCATTAGAAACTCTCTATTTAACACAGAAAACAGTGGTGATTCAAACCGAAGCCGAAGATTAGAGCTGATCATTTAATGAACTTCACACAGTGACGACCTGTCGGCTTTGGATTTTAATAACCTGTGATTTTTTAAATTGTTCAGGTTGGGTAAATTGACTTACAACATGAATTAACTCTCACTAAACCACAAGTGCATAATCTTACTTGTGATTCATTAATCTTTATTCACTTCACCTCCTTTCACATCTTTTCCTTTGCATACTCTTGTGCCTTTTATCTTTAATGATGCTTTGATTGTTTTAATCCGACAGTTTCACACACACACACACACACACACACACCTATTTGTATCTTTCAAAGACAACAGTGTGAAGCGACTATAACCACCACATCCTTGACATTTCAAAAAGCAGTTACTGGGTGAGACACTGAAGTGTAAAGAGCCTGTGGGGAATTAAATAAAAGAGAGAGAAGTGAAGTGAAATTAAGAGATGATTATGTGGCCATGTGTTTGCTGACTCACCCTCACTCTCTCCATCTGTGTCCTGAAGGGATACAGCAGCTCAAACAGGATCAGACCCAGAGAGTAAATGTCCACTTTATGTGAGTACGAGTTTCCAGAGAGCTGCAGGGACGAAACGCAAAGGACAGTGAGACACACAAAGACTGTTTTAGAGGACGCAGATACATAAACCTAATTTATCCACAAAGAATTTTTGCATAAGATCTAAAATCTTATCACAGGCTCCTTTTATTATAGTTTTAGAGATGAATTAAGTAACATCTCTGTGGTAATGTTTTAAAATCCAGCTGTTTGCTCACCTGCTCCGGGCTCATGTAGAGCTTGGTGCCGACCTGGCCCGTGTGCCGGGTCAGGAGCGGCGCCGGCGTCAGGGCGCTCGGCTCGTCGTCGTCCTCCTCCTGGTCCATGGCCGTGACGAGGCCGAAGTCTCCCACCTTCACCACGTCGTCCATGGTGAAGAAGATGTTGGAGGGCTGCGGGCCGGACAGCGACAGGTTATGTAACGTGTGTCAAAACATCAGATAGGCGAAGGCAGCCGCAGTGATTACTAATGCATGCACCTGTTGACACCAGCGGCTACTGCTCCACTTCACATACACAAGCACAGTAAATCACTCATATAGTGATCAAACCAGGAGCAGGCAGGTTTGCACTTTGAAAGAAGAGCGTGTTCAACAGTGTTTAAAGTGTTTTAAAAGCAGATGTAGATACATGTTAGTGGGTACATCTGCATTAGACCAGACACTTGTTTGAAGGGTTTTTTGTTTTTCACATTCAAGTTTTTAACATCTCACTTAAATTAAAAATTGATTTTGGGGCAAAAATCAAGAACCTATATAGATTCAAGTGTGGAACAGTCAGTTGTGTCTAATGCAGCACCAGTGAAACGGTAGGTGTATTTTTCCTACTGTACTTGAAGCTGTAAAGTGCAGCTATGAAGTCAGTAGCTCTAAAAACTACAGCGCTGTGCAGATACTGCAAACATTTGTTATCAGGGTTGTTCTTGTCTTGCTTTACATTCACTGGCTCAGTATAAGATAGATTACAGTGGACAGTGTGTATGTGTGTGTGTGTGTGTGTTCACCTTGAGGTCCCTGTGCATGAGCCCCTTGCTGTGCAGGAAGTCGACAGCCTCAGCGATCTGGAGGAAGATATCCAGACACTGGTTGTGCTCCCGCTGCTCTGCCAGGCAGCGCTGAGCCATCCAGTCCTTCAGGTTCTCCTTCCGACACAGCTGCATCTGGATGTACAGGTACACCTGGAGGGGGGGGGGGCTGAGCTTCATGATTTATATTTGACATTTAAATATATTATAACATTGATATTACAATATAAATTAATGATGTTATTTGATTTGCACAACAAATCTCCACACACGCAGCTGTTGAATGATTCTAGTTCACCAGGTCCCAGTGCAACTGAAGAAGCTGATATTAGTAATAAAGGGCAAATAATTACCCCCAGTAAACCCCCAGCACTGTGGTGCCTGTAGTAACAGTGTGAGTGACTGACCTTGGGTGAGGGCTGGACCCGCTGGGTTGGAGGGGTTGTGGGGATAGCCAAGGTCAACGAGGTCGGTCGAGGAGGAGATGAAGAGGACGGCGGGATAGATTCCTGCCGCTTGGTGTGAGAGGAAGACGAGCTGTTCTTCTCCGTCGGTGAGCCGGGACCGGCCGCGCTGGACGCCGAGTCCGTGTCTGCCTCAGCGTCTCGGTCGCAGCCCGAGTCCTCGAACACTATGTCGAAGGAGGAGGAGGTGCAGTCGCTGGGGCCTCGTGGGGGACACAGCTCAAAGGAGTGGGGAGTGTCGGAGGCGTCGGGGTCGGCCTGGCTGTCCCTCTCAGACATGAGGCTGTCGTGGCCCAGCAGCGGGTGGAAAGACAGGTCTCCGTCGTTGATGCCGAACCCCACAGATCCACCGGCACTGCTGGAGAGCAGGGCTCGAGCGTCGGTGGAGGCTTCCAGCCCATCGCCCTCAGGCCCACAGTCAGGTGAGACGGAGCTGGACACCGGGACTTTGACCGACAGTGCCTCCATGTGGTCGAGGAAGCTCATTGGCCAGTCGGTGGTGCTGTCAGAGAAAAGGCAGTGCTGTTGCTGAGTGTAAAGAACTAAACACATCAGACTATGACTGAACTGCTACCAATGAGCTTAATGTTAATATGAATTCATATTTTCATGACATTTCAACATCTGTCTCAATCAGTGAGTGAAGTGAGCCGAGTGATCAGTCAAATCTGTGGAGGATACTAAATGTCAGAAATGTGATTATTCCTCCCGAGCAAGGACTTGAATTCTCTGGATGGATGCCAGTGGAAGAAAACAGACCCCACACAGACTTAAGTGCCATGTACGACCCGCTGGGCAGCACAGGATAACAGGTTTAAAAGCTGAGGCTCACCTGGCGTCTTTCAGCCACCTCTTGTCCATCTCCTCCTGCCAGCCCTCAGGGGGGCTTTCCTGCCAGGCGTTGAAGTACCGGATAATCCCAGGGTGCTCCAGCTTGGCCAGGGCCTTCACCTCACGCATCACCTTCTCACGAGCCAGCTCCCTGAATAATGGAGGAAGAAAACACACACACACACATTTTGACAGTTATTATTTATACCTCAGTACCTTGTCTGATTTTTCAGGAATTAAAGGTCTAAACACAGTAAATTCCTAATAAACCTTTGCTCTTATTAGATTTGTTGTGTTTTTTTATTCCTACTTAGTTGATTCATTGTTGAATGAAAGCATGAACAAATGTTCTGAGACAAAAATATTGGGATTTGTTCCATTACACTGACAGACCGTAATGACATAAAATGAAGCTGGCTTTGATACACCGAGGGCTTAACAGGCGCTTCAACAAAACACACTGGGCATGAAAATAATTAACAGACTAGTTTGTTATGCATTATGTGATGCTCCAGTCAACAACAGGGCTAATATGAAAATAAATGCAGAGCCGCTACAGTCCAACACTGAATTTCCATGCTTGTCAGTACAAATCTAAATTTGCATGGCGACCATTTGTTTCTAGGTGTCAGTTACTGCTGTGTGGTTTCCTGTGTTTGGACTAGTAAGTTGCTGCTTACGTAACTCAGTCTAACGGCTTGAAAGCAAACAGAGATGAAGAAGAGACAGTAGCCTCCAGCTACGAAGCGTGTGGTGTGGCCAGAGAGAGGCACTACCTGTTGGGCAGACGGATTCGTTTGATGGCATAGTTGCAGTCGTCCACTTTGTTGCGGGCTTCAAACACAACCCCGAACCCCCCGCGGCCGAGGCACTGCACTGGCTCAAAGTCGGTCAGGTACCTGGGGAGAGGAGACACTTTGGTTGGCATCATGGAGAGGAAGAATCCCACTGTGCTCACAGGTGGAGAGGTGCCTGTGTGTGTGTGTGTGTGTGTGTGTGACATGTGTTATTACCTACGTCCCTGACAGTTTCAAAGAGCAGGGATCATGTAATCCTCTGTAGTCAGGGAGGTGTATTAAGTGGTAAAAAGGTGATTAGCAGAGGAGAAATTACCAGCAGCCAAATCCCTGTCAAGGCCGTGGGTGCTGATTTGGCAGCTGACCCAAGTTAAAGCTAAACATGAATCATTAATTTCACATTAACATCGTGGTGTCAGAAAAATTCTCAGCTGTCACTAAGGCAAACTCCACTTCCAAGTCACATGCAGAGTAACGGCAGAGATAAATGGTCAGAATGAAAAATGACTGGAGTGTGGAGGAGGAAATCATTAACACTGGGTAAATAAAGATTTCTCATGTTGAGTATTTTTTTTTTTTTGAGAAACACCTGAACAAGGTCACTGACAGGAAAACGGAGACAGAGGCCAGAGCATGTATTCAACTCTTCAGGTGAGGCATTTCTGTAAAAATCAATGTGCATATGTTAAAGGAGCTTCTTCAAAGATGAATGGCCTGTTTTGTGTCTTGCTTTTAAAAGAACAGAATTTAAAATGTCTATATACCGAGTCTGAAATTAACTTTTTATCGTCTAACAAAGACGCTCAAATCCCTGTCAAGGCTGCAAGTGCTGAGCCGGCAGGAAACTAAGTGAAAGCTAAACATGAATCATTAATTCACATTAATACTGTGCTGTCACAAAAATTCTTGGCTGTCTCTGAGGAAAAGTTTACAAGTCACAGACTTACTGAAAAAATTCTGAACTGAGGAGACAAAAATCTTTTTTTTTTTTTTTATTGTCATGATGTTGGACTAACATGGCCGTTTTATAGCGAAGAAATGTAACATGCATTTGTTAAACTCAGTAGGATTTCTCCACACAGCTCTTGTGCTCGCTGCCTCTCGATCACACCACACCTGTCAGGTACATCAGTTTTTTCACGGTGTGCGGCTCCATAAACATCATTAGGGAGCGCTCTGTTATCCTAAGTAGACGTAAAGAGATAAAACCATTAAGTCTGCTGCTGAGAGAGAGAGACAACACTAAACTCCATTCACTCGCCTCTACACCCTGTCAAAGCATCCCTGCTGAAGCCCCTCTGGGAATTGAAGGCTGTCCTATTAGGAAATGTGTGAGCACATGTGATTCAGGCCTCTGTTTCCTGATCTTTATCTCCCTCCTAATGACCCTGACTCATGTCTGCAGCAGCTGCTGCAACTCCCTGTTTTATTTAAAGAAACTTCTCCAGCAAAAGCAATCTGCATGGATTGCAGCAGCTTTAAAGGAGGGGGGGCGGATGGGGTGTTTGTCATTTCAGGGTGGATCAAAGGAAGAGACTGAGCAAGTGATGACACCAGGAGAAAAAAAAACAATCACACTGCAGTTTAATCAGATTCCTGCTTGTGCCTTGGAGGGAGTCACATTATTTAGCTCACGATTGAAAACACGTAAAGTCCATCCATCAGACCACGGGGTGGGGTGGGCTGATCATATTCCGGTTGTCCAAAATAAGAGAAAAACTTCAGACAATGTGCTGACGGAGATGTAAAGTGACACCCCGACCCTGTGGCAGATGCTGCTGGGTGGGGTGGGGTCTGCGGGTGACAAGGTCATTTTCATTTGATGGAACAGCTGAGTTATCCAATCATGCACTACTACGCCTTGTATCTCCAATCTCTCTTGCCTTGTCCTATCGAGGCAGGCTGGAAGACCAGTGGTCACCATGGTAACAGTGCTGAATCTGTAGCTACACCTTGAAAGAGTGAGACTCTCTGCGCTCGACTTTCAAGCGGGAGGATGACAACTCCCCGGCACAGTGGTGCTGGTTTGTCAAACTTCTCCTGAGTCATTACAAAATCATTTACATGAAGCGTGTTCCGCCGCGGCTTCGCAGCGTGTTAATGGTGTACCTGGACACATATTCGCTGGAACGGGTCTCCATGGCAACCGGCTCTTTGGATTCCACAACCTCAAGGTCAAACTTGCTGTCTGTCTGGCACTGTGTCTCCGACTCTTTCCGTTGCTTTGGGGGGGGGGGGGGGGGAGAACAGCAAAGATTGGTTGAGGAAATGATACATGTTGCTGGGCTTTATTGCTTTAAAAACAAGATTCACTTCTATGGCATTATGTGTATTTTTTCTGGTTTAAAATTAATATAATTATTTAACAACGACAAAAAAACTTGAAAAACTTGTTGCAGTTAGGTTTGCTGCTGACATGGTTAAGTGAAATTAAAAAAAAAGGAAAAATTATACATATGATTATTAAATTGCTTTCTTTTACAGTTAAAAATTCGCCCAGGTTTCGTGCTACAGACCGTCTGTGGTCTTACCCTCACGTAGGCGACAGGGGCGGGGGGGTGGAAGAACTTGCGGACGATGTAGGTGGTGGCGGCGATGCAGAAGACGATGGTGCCGAGAATCTCCTTCCACCAGGGCAGCAGCAGCACGGGGTCCTTCCTCCTGCGACTGTCGCCCGTCGCCACGTTTCCCTTTATCAGGCTCACGGCGCTGTTGCGTTTCTCCCGGAAACGCTTGCTGTAGGGGAAGTAGTAGCCATTGTCTGCCCGGGGCGGGAGGGGGGGGCAGAGATCAGTCAGTTTACACTAGACTTTATTAAAAGCTTTTACAGCCTGTGTACAGTATCAGAATCTCACCATAGGGATACTGAAGGATGGACAGGGCTCCGTTACTGTATTCTTCATGGGAGAACTTGTCATTATTCAGACACTTGTCAAATTCATCAGAGCCGACCAGCGCTGGGGTCCGGGAAGGAGAATCTGCGTCAGGAATAAGATGAATAAGATCTCTAATCTCTGTAGCGAGACGGATCGATATGGAATAACAATCTCAGAGGGGCCATACATCAAGGGGGATAAACAGGGAGCACGGAGAGACACAGTGTCCAAAAGGACTTCAGATATTTCTTGTTGGGGACAAAGTTTGACTTTGTGATTCAAACTGCAGTGATGAGGTCAGTGATTGGTCACTGCGCCCTGGGTGCAGACGTCCTCACCGCCTCAGTGACTTTGTGTAATTAGACACAGCACCTGATGAGTGAGGAGTGGTGGACTTACGGATTAGAGGCTTCCATTTGACAGTAGGCAGAGGAATTATACTCCTCTCTGATCCGATAGCTTGGGAGGGGAACTTTTCAGTGATCCTCACTGAGGACTGGAGGTAGAGCTGTCCCTGGAACATCCCTGATAACACAAGGCCAGAAGAGTTACACATGAACTAAATGGTACATCAGATACATGTGTGAAGACCAGCTGTGCACGCTGACACCAGGAATGAACACTGTGTAAAAATATACCTAAGTATACGCTCGACTCTGCAGCTCCCCTGGCTTTCTCTGGATCTTCATCATCATCCTCTTCATCAGTTTCTGCCTGGTTGCTGTAGGCGGTGTCATCAAACAGGCTGATAGGTGTGACTTTACCGCCGCCCACCAGCCAGGCCGAGGCGATGGGCGTGCAGAACTACAACACACAGGTGATGCAGAGTTAGAGGATATGTTTTGTTGATCTCCAGAGTGAGGCTAACGTAGTTTGAACAGTTTCCAATATCTCACCTGGCGCTCCCACACCAGCTGTCCCTCAGGCTCCGTGCTGAACGCCATGACCTTCCAGTCTGGGACAGACACCTTGATGACGAGGTCCAGATTGTGGTTCTGTTTTTGCTGGTTCTCCGGCTGCTCCCTCTCCTTCGTCTCCTCGGTGATGACCCGCTGACTCTCCCTCCAGGCGTCGCCATTGGCCACTTCTCCCCCCAGGAAGTTGAGTCCAGACTGAGCGTCGGGAAGAAGCTTCAGCTCAAAGTTTCCAACACTGAAGTTCCACCTAACACATAACACACACGTTTAACAACAACTTCAGTGACTCACCATCACGATGAAGGGTCGACTTAAGAAAAAGTAATTGTTGAGTGTTATTTTCTTTAATAAATGAATTATTTATCATACTGTGCATTTTAAATCTGCTGACTCCTAATGTAAACAAAGTGAATATTTATCTAACATCACCATGATTAATACAATTAAGCATTTACTCTGCTACTATGGGTGATTTCAGGACACGCTCAGCAGTAATGCATCCAATGTGGAGCTTCTTTTTTTCCCAGAGTATACTAAACAAGGAGAAAGTAGAGGAAGTAAGTTCACAATTGCGTGACTGCGACCATGTGTGAGCCACCACACAGGATACAGTGGCTGCTTCATGACTCAGGGAGACTGAGTGACAGTGACAGATTGACTGATTGAATACAACTCACTTCTCCATCCCTGATCGGGGCCTGATGGCTCGCACAGTCTTCTGAGTCCTTTGCAGCAGGAGCACGTCTTCAGACTCCACCTCGTTAGTGTTATCCCCCCAGTGGCTGCAGCCCACCGCAGAGCAGATGTACCGAAGCTGAGGAAAACAACAGGGGAAATTACAGAGAGAGGGTTATTCTGCTGTGTTAGAGGAAGTAGGATTGGTTGATGTTTTGCTTTTACTTCTTTCCAAACTAATTGGTATGATTCATTTGATTCAGTCTCTTGGTGGAACAGAGGAAAAACTATCACACTGTTGCCAAACTATGATCTGAATTGAAATGATCTGACTGACCTTGCCACTGTAGGCCCCTAGCCCATAGGTAGTCAGGGACTTTCCCCCAACCAGGACGGTGTCCTCTCCGATACGGTAGGACGACTCCAGCAAGGACTCCACACTGAAAGGCACTGCCTCCATACTCTCTCTGTCCCGGTTCCACTGGAACAAGGCACCGTCCAGCGAGGGGATGACCATCTTATTGCCAAACACCTGCAGGATCCAACAGAGGGGTGTTCTTATTGGTTTTTCACGTGTTTTTGTTTTTTTGGGGGCCATTTAACTATCAAAAGTTGATGCTCGATTAGTTAGAGAGGCACAAATCTAGAGGTCGTGTGATGCTGTACTAAAACTGGGCTCCTCCTACTAAAGTGCTTAAGCCACTGCTCCTGTTGCTGCGTACTCTTCATCCAACCATTAACATCACACACTGCAGCAGTGACATCAGGACCAATCTCTGATAAAATAAGTGGTTCTGATTATATGACTTCCATCTGATGTAATAGCGTTCAACACACACACACGCCAACCTACTGGAATATCTCTTACACATTGAAAAGTCCTTTTCAGCTCAGACAGACAATCGCTGAAAACACCAAAATACTTGACAACAGTGGCCGACACACTTCCGCCCACACACAGCGGCAGCGTTAGCCCCCGCACACTTGGACTCAATCCACAGGCCTGGGACCATTACACAACTAAGAGCCCAAGTAATTAACCTGGATCTTTATAAAAAAAGTGTGCAACCATGGATAATGTGTGTGTGTGTGTGTGTGTGTGTGAGAGCTATTAGGTGCTGTAGGGAAGCAGTAAGGATGACATCATTGTAAAAACCTGAGCTTAATCCTGATTTAACCTCCATAGGTTTAGCTCAGCGGGGTGGAGGTAAGGGGGGGGTGTAAGGACAATTGTTTTCTTCAAGCACTTTAGTCATCGTTATATAAAGACTGTCCAAAAAAAATCTGTTTATTTGTCTGTGTTGTGACTCACTCCTTTCAAGAAACTGCTCAGTGGTATAAAGGCAGTTTTCACCTATTAGGGATTTTTTTTTATCTCCTTCATAAACACTTCTAATTTGGGGGGGGGGGGCATCAAGTAGTGCTGGGGGCGAACCCATGGACAGTCAGTCACCTTGTTTTGGAAATCCTGGCAGCCTCTACAAAGGTCACTGTAGTAGCTTTGTGGTGGATTTACAAAAGTGCCAGCAGGGCAAAACGCGTGGCAGACTGATTTACTAGAGAGCATAGCCAGGAGCAGAGGTGATGTCATCTTTTTATCAGTGGTGGTGGGTGGGGGGGGGTGACTTGGAGACAAGACTAGGATAAATTTAGCAAGTGAAAGGAGGAGGGGTTAACAATCTGACCATCACATCACACCATGGCTGTCAGGGCTGGGGAGATGCAAAGAGGTTTAGAGCAGAGGGGGAACTTCTGTGGATGAGTCATCCTGCTCCTGATGATTTAATCCAATGCCTCTGATCCGGCCCAGTGTTCGTTCATTCGTTCATTCGTTCTACCACCACCCGTTAGCCTGGATCTCCTCTCTCAGCTGCTCCTCCTGCTCTTCTTCTTCTTCCCCGTGGGCACGGACACACACACACACACACACACACACACACACATGGTTCTACTCCACTGATCCCTGCTTGACAATGCTGCCCTACAAAACTCTGCATCAGCAAGCAGTGAGGAAAAACTCACAAAAAGAAGCTGTTGTTAAAAGTTACGTAAGAGTTTATGTAGCATTTATGGAAAAAAAAAAAAAAAACCTTCTCCTTGGAAATGCACAAATAAACAAGATGACATCTCACTTCATCACATCAGGTCCTAATGCACTGAGCAGGTGGAAAGTTTCAGGCTCTGATGCTTTTTTAAAACGTTAAACTCTCCAAGTTGACAACAGGACAAAAGTTTATGCTTTGCTGATGATTTCAGGAACAAACCGTGGGGTGCCCTGCAGGCAGAACCATTCATCCTCCCTCTACTAATTTCTCTGTCTTACCTTCATCACCATCAGGCTCTTTAATAATCTGGTAGAGCTGTCTGCTGAATTATTATTATCTCTTTTTCTAAGTTTCAATAGAGCTCAACAATCATAATATCTCAGCACAGTGACGTCTCAATGGGTCCGTAGAGGGTTTGGTGACAAGTGGGATGTTTCACACTGACATATTTTGACAGCACTTGAAATCATAACGCAGTCTATCTATATGGAAGGCACAAAGGTCTGGTGATTAAAAACGGCTGAGACTGGTGTGTGAAGTTATTCACAGCTGAATCCAGGGGAAGTTCCCTTTAAAAAAACACAACAACAAAAAAAACCTTACTGTCTAAGTGGACACATCCAGGATTAGATGAACATTGATTTATGTGCTCTTTCTCCTGCAGGTCGCCTCACAGACACTGACCCAGTCTGACACCCTGCGTCAAACTCACATTACTTCGTTCACGCGGCACAAAACATAAATCTGCAGCTAATCTCTTTGTTTTAAAAGCTCGATCCAATTCACCTGCTGGTGTCACAGGTTTTATGACTTTTGGCATCGGCTCTGAATGACATTATGTAAAGTACATCGTATCACTGAGCCTGATGTGCTGCTGTAGATGTAAAATGTTGAGGAGTGTCCGTGCCATCGAGATCCCAGAGTCTGTGTGTTAGCTCAGCTGTAACGAAGACTGTGTTTACTTAAAATCTGCTCTGCTAATTGGAATCAAGGTGATTGATTATTAGCTGTGCAGCATTGGAGATATAAAGAGGGTGAGGATCTGTTTCTATAAATATATACCTCCCCTTTCTAGATTACATGATAAAACCTCATCAAAGCAAATTAAAGGTTTCCTTTGATGAGATGTGTATGAATATAAGATGAACTGCCCCCCCCCCCCACTCTGTTGTTCTGCGCCTTTGTCTTGTCTGTTTATAGAAAACGGTCTTGTTTTTAAATGGGTCTCCATTTGTTAACGAGGCTGTAGATTTTACGTTTCTAATTTTTGTGGAATAATAAAATAAATGATTCAAAACGAGCCGATCGCTTAAAAAAATAGTGTAGGTCGTTAAAATAAAACTAGACTCCTCAGCACAAATGTTTTCCTCTCCTTGTGTCTGCTCCGCTATGAATTTCCTAGACTTATGAATTTTTTAAGAGCTATAAATCAGACTCATTCATGTCTTAGCCTCCGCTCTTGTTTTGAAGGTGCAGATCCTCCTGACCCGATGTTCCTGCATGAAGACGAAGCCTCCTCTGTGAAGTCACACTCATGCAGTTCATGTATTTTTTTCAGCACTTTATTAGTTTAGTTCTATATTACTACCATTATAATATCTTTAACTTGTAAATGTATTTGTTTTATACACACACACACACACACACACACACACACACACTTCATCATCATGGAGTCCTCTACATGAGCCAGGGCAGTTGATATTACTTTGTGTTTACAATCATGTCATTGTATTCTACCCTTGAGGAAATGCAGCGCGGGTCGGGGGGTGGGGGTGGGGGTGGGGTCAAAGGGAGCAGGGAGGGTGAGGGTCGGACGGTCGCTTCGGTGCGTGTCAGTGTTTGTGTGTTGCTGCCGACGCTCCAGCGATCCTGTCAAACAGAGTCAGCTCTCACCCGCCGCTAATGTGCCACTGTTGGCCCACAAGGCTACTGCTCCACTTAAAGGCGACAGACAGAGAGAGAGAGAGAGAGAGAGAGAGAGAGAGAGAGAGAGAGAGAGAGAGGACAGAGAGAGAGAGAGAGAGAGAGAGGAGAGAGAGAGAGAGAGATGGTGGCTTGGATAAAAACAAAACAAAAACAACAACAAATAAAAGACAGTCGAAACCAAAAGTAGAGCGGCTTAAAGAAAAGGTCGACTTTCTGCCTCACCCCCCCCCCCTCAAAAAAAAGTGCCCATCTGGCCCTTTTTCATTTCCTCCGCCAGGCGGGGACAGTTATTGCTTGTCACATTAGTCACCGCGAGGCGATCAATTGTTAGTCATTGTGTAGTGATCAATCAAATTCTCATTCATTCACGCCGCACGCCAGCGGAGGTATGCAAGTGTGTGTTCTGTGTGAGCGTGAGAGTGTGTGTATTGTCTGTTATGTGATGACATCATCGCTGGTTTGAGGCATTACCTCACCTCACTAATCACCCAACACCCCCCCACCACCACCACCACCACCACCACCGTCTTCTTCATCCCTTTAACCCCGCCCCCCCTCCGGCATGACTCACTCCATGTTGGCACTGACTCTCTCAATCTACACCCTTAACCCCCCCCCCCCCCCCCCCTTTATACCCCCGAGCGACTCCTGGCTTTCTGAAGTGATGGCTTCGTTTTCTGCAGACGACGCTGTTTGTGGCTCTGCTGTCCCTCATTTCACAAAAAAAAAAAAAGAGAGGAAGAAGAAGATGCATACACCGGGCAGGATGCAGCAGGTGACTGGCTGCTTCCTCCCCAGCAGGTTGAGGCCAACCAATGGCATGGCGGCAGACCCCCCCAGCCTCTAATCACCGAGCAGACTGGTGTCTCAGGGACCCGACAAGCACCAATGAAACTGTTGCTAAGCGCTCAGGGGGCGGTGTAGAGAGGGGTGGTGGTGGTGGTGATGGTAGGAGACAGTAGGACCCCCCACCCCCCCTGACACACACACACACACACACACAAAACATGCGCACACCAAAACGCCCACACACACACACACACAGCAGACAGGCATCCCAGGTTACTGAGGGCAGAGGGGGCATGGCTGGATTTAAACTTACATAAAGTACATAAACACACACACACACACACACACACACACACACACACACACACACACAAGCACACACTCCAGGGATCATAACAAATGACGTCACAGCGAGTCACTGGGTTCAGAGCTGACAGGCATCTCTCCTCGTTCCACCCCGTCAGCCAAATGAAAGCCAACAGGTGAAACACAGAGAGAGGGAGTGGAGTGCAGCGCGCGCACACACACACACACACACACACACACACACACACAGTCAGCATCCTCTGTCACAACATGAGCACATTGGAGGATGACAGGAGGATGTTGTGTCTATGATTTCCTTGACACTATGTGAAGTCAACACACATGTAAAGACTGTAGCGTCCTCAGAGTCTCTGCAGCAGCTGAGAGCTGCAACACAGAGGACAAGTGCTGCTGCACCTTCATCATCAGATGCATCACACTTTTAATTCATTATATAATAGAGACTATGTCATTTACTTAAAAAAGCTACAATAGAGAAGATTTTAATGCATTTTTTGATTTGTATCAGATTTAAATGTGTTTTCTTTTTTCTATTTGAGGAAAAGAAAACAGAAAATCACAGTGATTAGTTTACTTTAAGGACCTAATAATAACACTGTGTATCCTCACTGGACCAGTATTGTAAAAGGTGACTTTCACTATAAATGGAGAATTTATTTTGTATATGTTAATGAAAAGACTGGTTGAAAAAAAAAAACACCAAATCGGTCGAAAACAAACCAACATTAGAGGAAAAATATAAATTCTGTGACCAAAGAAAAACACCACGGTGGCATGTTGTAACGCAGCATTACTGGGGTGCAACTTCATATTCAAGGTCAAATGTACATCGGGGTGCAGACTGTGCAGACGCTATACTGTGCTCCGAGGAACCTTTAGGGGTTCTTCACATTATAACCTCTGAGGACGGAGGAAACGAAAAGGGCTCATGAATTCTTATTTCCTAAATCCCAAACACAGCAGTTCTCCACCGTGTGCCACCGAGCAGAACAGGCTTTTAGTTTGTGTTTTGTTTTTTTTAATTCCATTCCCACTTCACAGCAGCAGATTGGAGCTGCTTCTCCTCCCAGTCGCTGCTGCGCTGTTTACCTCCATGAAAACCTGCAGTCTTCTCAGGCTGAATGACAGATACTCCACAAACCACTTCACCCACTAATGGGTTTTCTAAATACTCCAGTGATATTCTACCGAAGGAAAAAAAAAAACTTATTTTGATAATTGACGATCAACTTAAACTGATTATTTTGCGCTTTCATTTTCTTCACATCTTTAATCCTCTTTTCTTTTGAGCCGGGCGCTTATTGCTTCTGAGCTGTCGTTTAAACAGTGTGGGTTGGCTTTTCATCGGCGCTGCCCACCACCAACTGATTCCAGTCAATCAATCTATTTCTGTGGGAAACATAAAACACATCACAACCATGAGCCAGGCCTTCTTCTTTTCTGGTGACCCCCCCCCACACACTTGTCAAGAGATATAAAACTTTATGAACTGGTCTACACGGCTCTTTCATTGTTATATGACACTAATAAAGCAGATATGTAGTTATATGGCAGAGAGTTCATCACACGCACCAGAACCAGGGGTCTAACGTTAAAGCGATCTGAGCAGCCACACAGACCCTTGTTAGTTTTCAGAGGCTCTTTCCCCGAGGCAAAACCCTCATCCAGAGTGAGTCCACATCAAAGTGAACCACGAGCACGTCTGTGCGCCGTGCATTTCAGAGAGCGGCGCTCTGGTCTCGCTCTGGGCTACGCTTCACTTTCAGCATGTCGGTGTGGGCGGTTTAAGCCTCTGTATACATGTACAGACGGGGGTCTTGCTGCGCTTGTATGTGTAAACCACTACAGTCAACAAAGAGGCTAATCCTCCAGGCAATACAGCTACTCTCAGATTTATGTGGGGGTGTACAGTATGTCTGCTGTGTGTGTACATGTGTGTGTACATGAAATGAATGTAAACAACAGCAAACCTTGGTTGACTGCTCAAAGTGCACCGAGTTCAATTACTGGCCTTAGTGTCTACAGAGAGAGAGAGACATGACAGCAATGTGGAAACTGACTTTTCATCTGCTGCTTGGTTCTCATCAGCCGGGCGACGTCTGGTTAACTGGTTTAACTGGCTGTGGTTGAACTTGGTGTTCACCAGTATGGACTGGTCTGGTCTGAATCATTGATACATATACAATCCTCTAGATGTGTGCCTCTTCAACACAGATATGTTTCCCTTCTTTTGCCCCTCGGCTGAACAAACAGGCGAAAGGAAACACAGGTGTAGGTCTACCTCCGGTTTGCTGAGGCTGGAGGACACCAGGCAACCTGAGCCCACATCGAGATCCCACTGCTTCCTGCCCTGGTTGTGTGGATCCAGAGCAGAGATGCGCCCATCCAGGGTGCTGATGATTACAAGAGACCTGTGGGTAGAGCACAAAGACATCATCAGTGTGGGCCGCTGCTTACTGCAGCTTCCCCCTGCTGGCAGCGGCTGCACTTGTTTCAGTCTCTGCTACCAAAGTACTTAGCACTTGCAAAGGCGACGGTGCTTCTCAGCAAACTGTTTTCTTTCTTTCTTTCGTTTTTTTTTTACACTACAAAAAACATTTACACTGGTGCTGTCCTTTAACTTTAATCTTCCCAGTGGGGGTTTCAGTCTAATGCCATCACAGACTGGATAATAAAGGGCAAAGAACTGTGCCGGTGCAGATGTTGTCTGCCTTTGTTTGGCAATCAGGGTGACCTTCAACTGCAGCCAACTGCAACACCTGTGCCATGACAGACCCCACCCTGTCAGCTCGTTTGGGTGGCAGGTTGATTAAAGATGGGACCAGACTTGAGGGTTATTAAAACCTGACAAGACACCTCACATGCAATGACTTATTTACATTAAAACACACATATATATATGTATAATACACATAACACACACTGCATGAGCAGGAGGTGAGTGAACTGCAGCTTCACTTCTACCACAGTTCACAGCTGTTGTAATGCCACAGAACAAACAGACTTAAAAACGCCTGAAACTGAACTTCAGATCAAAATCAAAACAAAGAAACACGTAGTGCAGATAACTTGCTTTTCTTATGTCCTCGTTTTACACATGTGAACTGTGTTACTACCAGGAAACACACAGGAGTCTGCGGCGCCTCAGGTATGGGAAGAGCTCACTGGTGATGCTCTAAAACAGATGGTACGAGGCTGTTAAGAGTACACGGGGGGATTGGACATGGTTACTTTTCTCAGGCTTAAAATTGTTATTACTGCCATAAAATTAGGCTAATTTACATGTAAAACCTCAAATAAATGTTTTTATGCGTCAACAAAGAGCGTCTTTCATTCAGAGTCGGTGGATTCACACGGCGTCATCTCTGATTAGTCCTGGCTTCCTCCTGCACTCGCCAGCGCTGGCAGAGACAGAAAACAACCGAACCCTTCAGAGCTTTGTATAATTTCACCTTCAGAGATCTTTGAGGACACGGATGAAAACCCCAGTCTTACGTCTGCTGCCTATAATCAAAGTTGTTTTTCCATCACTGGAAAAACTTTCTCTGATTCAAAAGGGGAAAAAAAAAAAAAAAAAGGCACAGGAAATGAAGATATTCTGCGACAGCGAAACAAAGTGGAGACATTTTCCACATATTTCATTCAGAGGCACTGTTGGACGAGACGGAGGGAGCGGCTAAAAATAAGACGGGGCAGAGAAAATAAGATGCAGGGGGGTGACAGAGTTTCCCTCAGATGATGTATGGCCTATGGATTTCTCACAGCACCATGTGCGCTTTACCCCCGAGAGAAGAGTTAGGAAGAGTCGTAGTGATGGATTTTAATTTTATTGCAGCTCTTTCTTAAACATTGGAGTTTATTCTCCATCAGAACCAAAAGCACAGTTCTTGCTCTGCTTTATGTGCCCCACACATCAAGACGTGTAACTCCAGGGTAAAAGCTGTGGAGCTGAATGGAGACACCCGGCCCCACCCCTCCTTCGCCACACTTTTAGGGCTTCTGCCGCATTGCTTGTCAATCAGGTCCTGAGCTCTGGCAGGGGCCACCTCCTGACTATTGATTTGTATCTGTCTCCAGGAGATGCTGTCAGTGGGGGATTTTAGCTTTATTTAACCGGCGAGGGTCTGCTGAGCGCACACACGCCGCCGTGTCTCTGAGCACCCACCCTCCCATCCGCACAGCTGGGACCCAGGCAGCTTCCCTCTGTCGGCCGCTGGGGCATATGGGGCTGTAACTGCCTCCCTCGAGGGTAACTAGACAGCAGTTGTTGAGGGAAGAGAAAGTGTTACACTCGGTCACTTTCCCAGCCTCGGACTGAAAAGAAAAATGAGGAGATAAAGAAAAAGGCGGGCTCAGCATCATCCATCATCTGTGTTTATGTCCACTGTGGCAGCTGCCAAGAAAGCTGCGAGTATTAAACAGCAGCATCAACCGCTTCATCCATCATTCAGACCGAGGAGGTGAATTGCTCCTGATTGCTGTAATCCCTTATTGATTCCACCTATCGAACACTGTTCAGCCATGAAGGGGAGGGAGCATGTTCAAGGATGTTAAAGCCTTAGGAAAACTAAGCAATAGATTGTTTCAGACGGCGCAGATCAATTTCAGGAAGGCTCCTCTTCTGCTCCGCCACCGCCACCGACACATTCACGGGGAGTTTGTGGAGGCGCATTAGCATAAAGGATCAAAGTTTATCACGGTTTCACTTTTGTTTGCACCACAAGTTACACTCGCTGCTCTGGACCAGATAGCTGTTTCAGCTCAACTGGAGCTGGAAGTTTGCATAAAAATGCAAATAGGATCACTTAACAGTAATGAGCCATGTGTCTTTCAGCCCCATCAAAGCCAAGATTATCTCCCCAAATCTGCTCTTAGCATTATCAGCCTCGCCACTCGCACTGAAGTGTGGAGCGCTAAGAAAAACATTGTTTTTCCTCTCAGCCACCAATAAAAACAGAGCGCTAAAGCCCGCTCCCGTCGCCTCCATTGGCTGCCGGAGCCTGCCAAAAATATTAGGCTGATTGGTTGTTGCTAAGCAGGCAGCTCTCTGAGAGGGTGGAAGCTTTTGGCGGCCTTCGCTGGGCCGGCCCCGCCCCCTCCGAGTCACGCTGTGAATGTAGAAGTGAGGAAGAAGTCACTGAGAGCATCAAGTTCAACTTCAGAGATGGAGAGAGGGTTAGAGAGAGATAGAGGAATTTCATTCAGAGGGAGATCAAAGGCTTTTGTGGACTCTTTGTACTCCAGATAAAGGAGGAGGAGGAGGAGGAGAGAGGAGTGGGGGTGGGGGCGATTGTAGAGGGGGATGAGGTGGGGAGGACACTTGACTGTACAACTTAGGTATCAGGATGGTAATGGAGTAAATGAGCAGCAGAGGAGAGGGTGTGTGTGTGTGGGTACGAAAATAGTCCTAAACCGAACAATAAAAACAGCTCGAACAGAACAAACAGCCGCGCGCTGTCGTTCACAACTCCAGGCAATTTATTTTCCACGTCTGAGCCCCGAGACGCCGCCGCTCTGCTCGTCACCAAAGGGAGAGCATGTAGCCTGTGGGGCTGCCGCCGCCGACTGTGACAGATGCAGGCGGCCGACAAGCTGAAGGAGACGCTGGGAGAAAAGAGTGAGGAGGAAGAGGGAGAGAGGAGTGAGGCTGCCTGCACACTGAGGGTTGTTAGCGTCCTCGCCTGTAATGCTGTCAAAGTGTCATAATAGCACCGAATGCTTCTTCAATCACAAAGCGTATGGCGGAGCAGGGAGCCAATTAGCCTCGCTCTCACCAGACTCTCTGCTCCTCAGAGACTCCCAGCCTCAGTCTGCACACACTGGCAAAAACCGAGCTGCTGGTAAACACACTCCATTGAAAGAAACAACCAGGATGTTTACACAGGCCGAGTCTCCAAGGAGAGGGAGCCGCTGAGCTGGACCAATCGCGTCGGCCTGACACTTTCTCCGACCCAATGGCAGCACTGTTTTTCTCCTCCTTTGGCCAATGGGCGGGCAGCTCTGCAGACTCTGAGCCAATGACGAGGCGGAGCTGCCTGTAACCATGCAACAGCGAGCAGCCTGGATGCACGCTGGAGTGCGGAGTTGTGCTGCCGCGCAGCTGCCGCTCAGCCTGCCGCTCAGCCTGCCGCTCAGCCTGCCGCTCAGCCTGCCGCGCTGCCACAGAGAGGCAGAACAAAAATATGAGAGCGTGGGGAGCACGTGGGGAGAAAGTTATGGATGCAGCTCGGAGCCGGCCGCACCCAGCAGCACCAGCTGCACCAGCAGGAGGAAGGAAACAGGAGTCATTCCCTTCAACCGTGCACACGTTGACAGACACCTCTGCAGAAGTGACACGTTATATATTAATCAGAACCAGACTCAGATTGTCAGATAAAAGTGAAAACAAATCCCTCAGTTTTAAAACATGCCGCCATGTGCCTGACAGGGCTGAACATACACTTACAACACAATGAAACCAGATTAAGTGTTTAAGGTGAAGGTTCAGCTGCAGGGTCGGGCAGGTGACTGATATAGCAGTAGTGTGTCAGTAAGCCTCTCACTCCTGCACCTAACACACCGTAATGTGACCTGAAGGTTTATGTAAGTGTCCTCTGAAGCCGTTCATTAAACAAGCGACGTTTTATGTCTGTGTCACAGCAGTTAAAGTCTGACTGATGGGGACCTGAGTGACAGACCTGCGACCTGCAGTCTGCTCCAAAACGCAGCCTCACATCCATCACGGTCACTGCAGCAGACCTCCGCAGCAGAGAGCAAAAGGTGTGGCTTAAAAAAAAAAAAAAAGCGTAAAAAACACATCATTTAAAAGCGTTGCCATCACCCTCTCTCCCTCTCCCTCTCTCTCTCTCTCTCTGCATAACTGTGCTCTCCTCTCCAACCCAAAGCAGCTCACATGTGGTAAAATCCAAACTCTATGGCGCCACGCTCCTGACGGCTGATTGGCCGGGGTGCAGCTGGGATCCGTGGATCTGATTCGTTGTTGCTAAGCAGTGAGGAGCCATCCAGAGTGAAAACAAGACAGCATGGTCCTACTAACTACCAGCTAACTCCTTGTTTTCAACCTCCCCTCCCTCCCTCCCTCCTCCTCCCTCTCAAACTATCCCACCTTTTTTGCCTCTGCCCCACCCATACTGCAGTGCTGCAGGATGGGTCCTGCCGACTTACCAAAATAGCCACCGACCTAATAAATCCACACCTACTGATAATCACATTCAAAACCATTTGGATACACTTACGAGGAACCTGTTACTATTCCTGTCCCGGGCACATGGTTATGAAACAACCTGCTAATATTTTGCCAAATGAGTCACAACCTCTTCCACAGCCCCGACAGACAGACAGTGTTTGTTCAGTGTTCAGACCATCTCGTCCCAGCATCAATATCAGGTCAACTTTCTCATACATAATGACTTATACAGTCTCACACCCAGCAACAGGATGAGAGACGTGGACAGACATGGTTACATAAGGAAAAGACAAAGAGGATGAAATAGGTTAAAACAGCTTATATAAGCTGGTTTGAGGAGACACTGAGCTCGGTGTGAGTGGAGTTTTACATTCAGACCTCTCCCATGCTAAACATTCACTCGGTCACTTTAAAGAACCAGGTTGTAATTGTGCAATTAAAACTTCCCAGAGGGAGTTCAGTCAACTTCGTCTTGACCTGTTATTTTGGGGACAGTTTCTATTAATAAAGCCCCAAACATCTCCCTGGTTACAGAGAGCAGACTTACTGAAACAAAGTAAGAAGCACAGAAAAAAAAACAACAGGGAAATGATCTTTCCCCTCCCCAAAAAAAGGAAAAAGTCTCCTCCTCCTCCTCCTTCTTTACCTAACTATAGCCAGACCCATGCGGCCAACTCAAATTCTGAGCACTAGCCCATCTCTTCGATGCAATTGGCCGACAAGTCGCCCGGCTTGGCCGATTGGCTGTTGCTAAGCAGTAGGCTGGTGGGAGCCAGCCGGCGAGCACGGCGGCCCAGAAGAGCTGTTGCCCTTACAGGGCCCTGAGGGGGGGTGGGGTGTGGTGGTGGTGGTGGTGGTGTGAGGTGGGGGGGGGGGGGGGGGGGCAGGTTCAAACAAAGCTGCTGTCCTCCTCTCCTCTCACCTCCAAGTGCTCCCGAAGGTGCTGGAGGCCCCGACGGAGGACTCGCTGGCGGAGACATCAAACCTGGCAGTGCTGTCACATGCATGATTCACACACACACACACACACACACACACGCATGCATGCATACACATGCACACACATGTACAGACGTAAACACCGAATCTCTAGAGCGGAGGCTGTAACGTATAGATGGCAGCATTAAAGGTGAGGTGACAGCCATCAGCCGACATGACTGCGGCTCACGTCGCCAACCGAAGACAGGATCAAAGCGAACATCTAGAATATTTATAGATTACAGGATGCGGGGGGGGGGGAACAGGGATACACAAAAAAAAACTACTGGGACTGACAGAAACCCAAAAAAATGTTGACATGTGAGCATCGTCTGGTTTTCAAACTGTCCCCATGAAATGTTTTCAGGAGTGTGCGTCTGAAGAGCTCCACTCCAAAATCTCATTTGCAAGAAAATAATAAAAGGCTTCAGTAGAAACCCATTCACTTAAAAACTGGCTCCAGGCTGTGGCAGTTAAAACACTGTCCACAAGTTGTGCTGAAGTGCTCTGAGTAGCTGTTGTCGTACCCATCTTCATGTTTTCAAAGTGAACTCTGTGATTCTTTCTATTTGCTAATCTAATCTCCATAGATATCCCTCGTAGCAGCTGTAGCAGTAGCAGCCGTAGCAGCCGTAGCAGCCGTAGCAGCGAGCCCTGGGATGCTGGGAGAGCCCTCATGTGCACATCCTTGTTGATGTCTCTTTATTTGACTGTTTGATGCCGTTGGATTGTGTCATTTATTACCAATACTTCTATTTATACATTCATTTACTTTGTTTAAATGTGTGTTAACCTCAGTGTTTGGTGCCTGGGGGTCCAGCTGAAATCGACGCGGGCCATCTCCGGGGGGTTTATCCTCTAATTAAAATGTGAAATAAATAAATCCTTCAAAAGTGGAATACGTGTCAAAAACAAGGTCACGGCTCTTTATATGTAAGTCTATTTGTTATCGAGGGTGTGTTAACATTACTGCTACCACAAGACGTGGTCTGTTTAACTTGGACAACTGCAGCCACAAGGTCACAAAAGGAAGTGGCGAGATGTTTACAAGACGACCTCATTAATGCTGATTGTGGAGATAATTGCTTTTTACAAAGTCTCTGTTTCACACACACAATCACAGTTGACTTTATTTCTCTTATTGTAAGTCCAAGCTCACAGTCTATTATCTGTCTACCTGATGTTTAAAGTCTCTTTCATCCACACAAACACACACTGTGTCTTTGTTCACGCCACGTAAGTGATACACAACAAAACGCAGAGTGTGTTTTGATTGTTGAAACGCACTTTTCCTTCTGTCGTGACTGTGGTTTCTGACATTTAGGGAATCTTTTTGTTTAAATTGGCACCATTTTTTAGAAAAGCATTTCTCGTGACATTTTGTAAAGTTCAACAACAACTCTCCTGACAGATGGATGGAAACAGAGCGTGGAGAAGAGTATATACCCCTGGGGCGACATTATAAAGCTTTGTGTATGTGTGAAGGTAAGGGGGAGAGCACGAGGGAGGGGGGAAGTGTAGGATGAGAGAGAGAGAATGGATACGAGAGAAAGAGGTAAAGACAGTGATTAAAACAAAGAGACAGACCAGGTGTGATGGTCCTTCCTTCACTGGAGCAGCAGAAAACTTTCCTCAAGTTCTTCATTGTCTTCTGCCTGTTGTTGTTTTACACACAGGCTTCTCAATGAATAATTCACCTGCTCATTATTGCGTCTGCCTCACAAGCTACTTGGTTAATTCTTTATCTTGTCAACTGGTGTATGACTCCCTGCCCTGTGTGGCAGCGTTTTGAGAAGTGACAGAGATAAAGCTGTGTTGTTCTTTAGGTAACAACACAACCAGACAAGTTGTATCAGTCCACCTGGCGTGATATCTGAAAACTGTAACTGTACTCAAAAAGAAGAAGAGAAAGGAGCCAATAAAAGTTTTGATGCTGTAATGTAGTCTAAAAGCATTAGCTGATATGAGATGAGTCAGAGCCAATTAGTGGTGCCAGACTGGCAGCAATGAGACAATGAGAAGAGAAAGTGAGAGATACAGTGACAAAGTGAGAGCGCAGCAGAAAGTGACAGACACTGGTGGATGAACCATACAGGACTCGGCAGTGGCAGGGTGTGACCAGCAGCAGCAGCAGCAGCAGCTCCAGCAGCAGCAGCAGCAGCAGCAGCAGCAGCTCCAGCAGCAGCAGCAGCAGCAGCAGCAGCAGCAGCAGCAGCAGCTCCAGCAGCAGCTCAGCAGCAGCAGCAGCAGCAGCAGCAGCTCCAGCAGCAGCTCCAGCAGCAGCAGCTCAAGCAGCAGCAGCTCCAGCAGCAGCAGCTCCAGCAGCAGCTCCAGCAGCAGCAGCAGCAGCAGCAGCTCCAGCAGCAGCAGCAGCAGCAGCAGCAGCAGCAGCAGCAGCAGCTCCAGCAGCAGCAGCAGCAGCAGCTCCAGCAGCAGCAGCAGCAGCAGCAGCTCAGCAGCAGCAGCTCCAGCAGCAGCAGCTCCAGCAGCAGCAGCAGCAGCAGCTCCAGCAGCAGCAGCAGCAGCAGCTCAGCAGCAGCAGCTCAGCAGCAGCAGCAGCAGCAGCAGCTCCAGCAGCAGCTCAGCAGCAGCAGCTCCAGCAGCAGCTCAGCAGCAGCAGCTCCAGCAGCAGCTCAAGCAGCAGCTCAGCAGCAGCAGCTCCAGCAGCAGCAGCAGCAGCTCCAGCAGCAGCAGCAGCAGCAGCAGCAGCAGCTCCAGCAGCAGCAGCAGCAGCTCAGCAGCAGCAGCTCAGCAGCAGCAGCAGCAGCAGCAGCAGCAGCAGCAGCAGCAGCAGCTCCAGCAGCAGCAGCTCCAGCAGCAGCAGCAGCAGCAGCAGCAGCTCCAGCAGCAGCAGCAGCAGCAGCTCAGCAGCAGCAGCAGCAGCAGCAGCAGCTCCAGCAGCAGCAGCAGCAGCTCCAGCAGCAGCAGCAGCAGCAGCAGCAGCAGCAGCTCCAGCAGCAGCAGCAGCAGCTCCAGCAGCAGCAGCAGCAGCAGCAGCAGCAGCAGCAGCAGCAGTGTGAACGCTCAGGAGTTTCTCCTGCAGCAGCTGAGGTGCCTGGCAGGGGATTAGCCCGCTCCGATCACAGCAGACCGCTCTTCTTTTAATTGCTTTCGATTTCTTCTTCATACTGTACCGCAGTTGACAGACAGGAGGAACGAGCTGCTTCAAGTTCCTCACCATGTGTTTCACTCAGAGTTAACTTTGTGCCCCTGGAGGTGCACTATAATGTGCTGCAGCCCGCCTCTTGTTTGTTTGTACAGTGATGTATACGTGTCTTCTATTCTTTGTCCGCCATGTAAAAACACTTTGTCTCCACCTCAGACAACATATGCAACAACTAATCACACCTATTCCTCTCAACCTGAGCTTTCAGGGGCTGACGGCACAGTGTGCTCAGTGGCTCCCTGTGGTGACAAAGCTGGGTTTGTATTGCATCTCAAATAAATAATACCATGCTTCAGGGGTTGTCAGAAAGCTTTAGAGTGAAATTCAATATTAAAAGAGGTAGACGGCACATGGGAAACATGTTGCCTTCTTATCGCCACAAAGGGTACAACAACAGCAGCAGCAGCAGCAAGTTTTTAAGTTAAAAACCCTCAGTAAGGTTTGAGTGTAGCGGTGTTTTATGCCTGGCTTTGATCCGGCTGCCTCTCGAAAAGCACAGAGCAAGTTTATCAGACTACACAGAGAATAATTCAGTAAGAGACCTGATGCACTTCAACAAGGAAAGACACTGAGATAAGAACGATTGGAGAGGCTGTGCCACGAGGGTGAAGTCGGGTAAATACAACAATAGACAAACAACAACAACAACAACAACAACATGGCAGAGAGAAGAAACATTGTGAGGAACACACTGCGCCAAACATCTAAAGGTGGGCGTCAAACCTACTGTTTACCAAGGAAGACAAAATCAATGCCCTACCCACTGCGCCAAGAACTGCTCCTCAGTTTTTGGGCAGCAGCAGTGTGTCTAACAGGGTTTGGTGTGTGTGTGTGTGTGTGTGAGCAGTAAACCTATGACGACGAGCAGGTTCCCGGGGATTTTCTCAGCAGGGTGACATGCCTTCGCGTGATAACATGTCTTTCAATGTAAAACTCTGCTCGCCCATGTTTCGCTCATGTTCTCGGTGCTTGAGCAACACAGCTCACACGCCAAAGACAAATTCCCTGAATGAAACAATACGGTTTATCTGAAACAAAACACACTGCCGCTGCAAACTCATATATTGTCTTGATAAGAGATCCCGGCGCTCAGGAGGATGCATGACAATGTGCAGATACACACTTTATCTGAGGTGTGGTCATAACTTTAAACAACCACCACCAACATTTTCACTCACTTCTTCTGATGAATTCCCAATAAACAGGAGGTTAATCACATAAAAAACAGACCCCTACTCTGTTTAAACTTATGAACATCAGTAGCCTCTCTGCTGACTGACTGACAGGGGGAGATAAGATAAGGCTGAGGACAGGATGGTGTCTCTGTTGTCAGGCGATAAGACTGTGCCACTCATGTACTGTGATTCTGGTTGTTTTTTTTTTTGCATGATAGCAAATGGAAAGCAGCAACTTGACTGCACAGTGCAGACTGACAGCTTTATGACAGGGAGCTTTGGGGAGGGGAGGGGAGGGGAGGGGGGTTGACAACAAACAAAGCCGATCACCTCACATCACACATAAACGTGCTTATACATCACGTAAACTCCATGGCAGCACATGCTGGAGTGTCAGGAGGACGGGATTGTAACGCAACCTGTACTTCCAGTGACTTAAAACACGCAAACACATCCGTACAGTCTTCACTGAACCTTAGCGACATCGAGACATTTCTCGGTTTCGTTGTGGAAACTTTGCAAACAGCGCAGCGCAGCGCTCACAAAACTTTCAGGTCGACCAAGTGAAACGCAGTCTGCCCCGACATGCCCAAGACGAGGAAGTGAGAAGTCTGCCAGAGAAAATACTTTAATCAACAGATGATGTCCTCGATGTAAACCAACCACCCACCACACAGCCAAAATAATAACTAGGAGGGCGCTATATGGAGTGAACGTGGTACACCAGGTGTCTGCTTTTCACGCCATTTCCATCCAAACTTTGGTCATAACTCTGCGCCCATTATCGGACACGATGTATAAATCGCTCGCCAGAGCCGTGTTACACCCAATTTGAGCTTTGACAGTTCACACTGCTGGTTAACATTTCTCTTAGGAGGATTAAACAAGAGTAAAGGGAGATGAGCTGGTGAGATACGGGCCACGACAAGGGTTTTAACCCGAGGGGGATCACCTGCAACTGCGCCCACAACAAGTTTGGAGTGCGGCGCTGAGGCGGAGGAATACAACCAAGCTACCAAATCACCACTTGCACGCTAGCTGGCTAAATAGCGCGAAAATGCGATGTTTTAGCTAGTTATGTTCAACATCACTCGATTATGTGTGGGTTCATGTTGTTGGTTTGTCACATTAGAGGTCAAACGCCTCTAGCAGGTGCTGTAAACACGTGTAAACCTGGACGTGTCCGATAATGGGTGTCCAGCCGTTACTGACAGTTTTTAAAGCGATTTACCTCGTCGGTCGAACATTTCCGTTACTTTCTCCATACGAGTCGTCCGCCTCGCCGGCCGAGCCGTTCTCGTCGTCCTCCACGGTAACGTCTGCTCCAATGACAGGGGTGCCGAGGTTCTCCAAGCCCCGCTTCATGACTCTTGCACCATCTTCCTCCGAGGTCGAACCAGCACTCCGGGTCACGGACTGCGGCTCCCTCCCGATGGCGGAGCCCTGAGCTTGCGAGGTCCCGAATCCGATGAGCGCTTTCACCAACAGCAGGAGCACCAGGGAAATGCTCACGTTTCCAAAGTGAAGCCCCCTTTCCATTTGTAAGACTGGCACATTAGTGAAATATGAGATTTACATGCCACTGGCCTTGTAAATCTGAACATAAAAAACGTAAAGTGCAAAAAAACCGCGTAACTATAAAGAAAACCCCGTTGTGTCCCGAAAAACGCCCTTTCAAATCTGTTCTTTAAGTAAACATAAACAGCCACTGGGACACCATGTTATTCCCTTTATACTTGACTCAGACTTGCCTTGGTAACGCTAAGCCCCGCCTTGTTTCTACACGAGGATTGGACGGTCAAATCTCGACGTTTGTTAAAATTTCATCTATTCGTTTCTGATTGGACGGAGCGCTGTCAATAACGCATACACCATACTAAGCAGATCGTGATTGCGTCAGATATCCGTCAGTCAAAAAGGCGGGCTCGGAAGGGCCAGCCCCCTAAACAGAGCACCTCATTGGCTATTCCGCTGCCTGTCACTATGGCGCACGCGCACTCGCAGCTGCCACCCAACTGGAGCGAAAGGTGACGCAAAAAATCCCCGATGGCGAATCCTATGGCGGACACATGATTGGTGGTATGTGTCGTAGTCCGTCCAATAGGAGAGACGATGTGTATCAGCTGCGACGCCATTGGTCGAGCTGTATCCTCGCTGACTAATGACTGGATATTTCAGCTGTCACTCACAAGTAGTTGTCAAGACAGCCGACATGAAAGCATCAACGTGGCTGAAGTGCAGATGATAGATACAGTTCCTGTTCCTGATCACGAGTTGTGCGCTTTCACGGTGGCGTAAACATTCAGTGGCGATGACATAATGTCAGTCAGCGACCCTATAGTTATTAATTATTTTTATTTTATAAAAATAAATCAATATAAAACTACATGTCAACCATGAATCTTTCAAGTTCCTTAAGTATAGGCCTATTTCATTAAAATGCACTGGATGACAGTTACTTTAAACACTTCACGTAAAGCGACTATTGCCTTAAAGTTGGTCAAATGCTTGTTATATATTTTATAATAATTTGGGGTGGTATATGAGGTCATCCTGAACCCAGTCTGCTGAGCTCACAGTGAGCAGCTTGCATTTCTAGCGCCCCTACGTGGTCAAAATGGAGAACTGCAACTGCATATTCAATGTGTTGATTGAGCTGGAAATCTGTGTTTGGAAAAATGTATTTCCCATGCAAATTTATAAAGTTCTGCTTTTGCAAAAGTATACGTGCTTGGGCCATCGAAATACTTATCAATTAATCTCTTAAGAAGTGGATTGGTCTGTAAATTATGGTAAAAACAAGATAATTCGGACAGACAAGAATCAGAAATAAAACAAGGAGACAACCAGATCTCATTTTGGTCCTGTATTGATTCACAAAGAAAATAGTACCATCACAGCAGAAAGTCATCATCATCACAGTCAACTGGTAAAGAAAGAAAAGAAAAGAAATGCTGGTGCAACAGTATCCAACATGGCGCATACACTGTGTTTGACCAAAACTGGGCCACATATTCTCAGTTCAGTTAACTTTTACTTTGTCTATCAGCCTCTCGGGAGGTTACACATCCCAAAATTCAGGGTAGCCTTAGACTAGAATAGAATCAGACTGCTCATATCAAATAACAGTGGCTTGTAGAAAAATGTGGCAAACAGCTGCATTTGCTTGGGTGTATTTAATTTCCCTGCCTTGATGTTCTCCTGAGTCTTTCAGAGCTGCACATACGGAAACATAAAAACATACAAAAACAAAACCAGTGTAAGGCATGGTGAGCCAAAAGCAGAGTGAAGAGCTGCATTTCAATTAGAGAGATATTAGTCATCCTGGGAAACCAAAAAGACAAACGATCACTCATCCCCCAGAAAAACGGTGGTTGGTCTGGACAGGAAAACTCACTCCTCTTTGGTTTAAAAGAAAAAACAAAAAGACAACTGGACTATTTTCAGAAAAGACATTCTGATCACTTCATGAGACGACAGGTGTCAAACTGTTTTGTAAATCAACTCCAAGTATTTTAAACAATCAGACTGAGCTGTAAACTTGAGACATTTCACTGAAACTTTTTCTGCATCTGCAAAGCTGCACTAAACTGTTTTGTGTGTGTATAAGAAATAGACATAAACAAGCAGAACAGACATGAAATATCTTGGATGATTCTTTGCAAGAGCTAAGGACAAATTCATCCTTTTGACTATTGTATATTTGATATTTATATACTGAATTATCTTTTAATTTCCAACAATATGAGCAGTTACATAACCAGAGAGTTTTTACTACATCTGATAAAAAGCAGATGTTAAATTGCTTTTAAGTGCCAAGGCACATGTAATGGTCTAATATTTGAGCTCCAGTACTTTAAAACTGTCCATTCAGATATAAGTTTACAACACAGGAGCTCCTGTGACTGGACAGTCTGTGTAGGGACTAAGAAAGTGTCATGCAACTGACATACAGGCACAAAAACAGAGCCAACAGTGGAAAGAAGTACGTGCACAAGTAATACACACATTCAAAGTTTGTTTTTTTCGTTCAACAGTGGACTTTAACCTCGCTGACTGACTTGACGAGTGTAGTGACAGGAACCCCCTGCTGAGGCCGAGAGGAAACCACAAAGATTTCTCAAACTGTCTTTCCACAGAGCAGAAAAGCCGATCGTTGCTCCATGGCAACAGTGGCAATTAAACGCAGAAATTCAAAAAGCCGGGGAGAATTACCTTTGAACTGCTACATCCTGACTGAGACTGTGAACCACCCCGCTGAGCAGTGGAACTTATAGTTGGTATAGTTTTCCTGCTACCTCTGCTCACAGTGAGGGATTCATGTGACAGACTGGAGTTGTTTGCAGATCAAGAAATGCACAGTCTATTTTATTTCTCACTAATCTGCACGGCTGTCACGTCAGTAAGGATGCGGTCTAACATGGAATATGTAAATAACACCATTGTGAATGTAGCTGGCTGGTTGAGATGGGAAATAAAAAACACTTTAAATGAGTAACACGACTGTTTTTTTCAAACCCTGTGTTGACACGTCTCTGCCTCCACACCAGCAAAACAAGTTGTTGTCATTACAGCTCAGACAATGTCAATTAAACAGCAACACAATGACCAGATAATGGAAGCTTCAACCGGCACCACAGGGTTCCTCTAAACCGTCAATGATCTCATTAATTTCTGGAGCTTTTTGCTATTTAAAGTAGCAGCATATTAATTAGACAAATTAATTTCTTGAAAAAAAAGTATAACTTCCTTAAGTTGTTGTCATTATTCCTCCTTCTGCGGTTCAATTAAACAAAAAGACTTCAGGGCAATTTGGGATCCCCCCCCCCCACAGTGCCGTGAGTTTAACTCGACTGCTGGACTTTTATTTGCAGCAGCAGATGATAATAATAGTTTGATGTACGGGCATGAGCTTTTAAATGTAGCTTTAGTAGCGCCGTTTCTTTTCGTAGGACTTAATCATATAATCTCAAGGCACACCTTAGTTCAGAACTGCAGCTGTTCACTACAGCACTGCAGACATTCAGTCAAACCCAGTAATTACAAGAGGAGCCGACATCCCCAGTGTGACCAGGAGGCCAACCTTAACAAAACACAATGAAAATAAAATAAAAAACTGTGTAACAGAAGGACTTGATTTTACTCATCAGGCACTTTAAAAAAAAGCTCACAGAATCAGAAGCACCACCTGCAGGATGAGGAAAACCAAGTCATCCTGAATGTGAATGTATGAAAACTTCCCTGCTACAGTTTTTGTCCAGGTCTGCAGGAGGCGCAGCTCTGTCCAGAAATCACAAAGACGGCACTTGCGGGAGAGATGAGGTCATCGGAGGAGGGAAGACGACAGCGGATCTAACAGGAACAACGCCTCATTTGACCGGAGGATCCCGCACCTGCACACTTCCATCCTCCATCCCAAAGTAGGCCCGCTCCGCCATGCCCACGAAAAGCCCCGTCTCCACCACACCTGAGGAGGACACATGGACAGACACTGAGCCTTCTGTTGGTCAAATCCAGTTATTGATTGTTATTAAGGCCCCGTTCACACCTGAGCCTTCACTGATCTGATCACAGTGATCTACTCTGAGTCCGTGGACACTTCTATCCTTACAATACAATTTAGTTTGATCCATTTAAAATAGTAAAGTATTTCCAGACTAATGAGGCAGTGACTGAGGACGTCAGTAGAGGATGTCACTCAGACCACCTCCCAATGTGGTCTGAGTGATTGGACCTCAAATGTGTCCTGAATGCATCTTGGGTGAGTTCACACACCTGAACTTAGAGCTGGAAGCTGATCAGATCAGATCAGACAGATGTTAATAGCAGGTCTGAAAAGGGTCTTTGATACAAAACAAACATTTTCTCAAGTGCCGTGTTTTACTCTTTACTCTCAGATACCCTGCACCGCCTCCTCCCTCCTCTGAGACGTTGTTGTGTGTGATGATGACATGTTGGCAGCAGATTAAACACCTTCAGCCAAACTCAGTGCACTCTACTTTATAAACTGAGAGCTGCTGCCCATCAGCTTCTCACCTGGAATCATCTTGATGGCGGTGTTCACCTCCTTCCAGTTCTGAGCTTGCTCGAACTTCCAGTCCAGGATGAAGTTACTGTTGTCCGTTACCACGGGACCCTGAGACAGACACACACAGTCCAGATCAGACGCTTTTTAACATCTGTCAAAGTTCAAAGACAGAAACAAGCACAGATCTCATACAGTCACAATTTAAACACTTCATTTCGAGTCACGAAATTCACAATAAATCTACAAACTTTTATCACAAATCAGCCCGGACGTCTTCTTTCACCTCGAGTGGGTGACAACCACTCGAGTGGGTTTTAGTTTAAACATCATCCGCTTCTTCTTTTGTCATTATTAAGTGCTCATGTGCGACTGTGAGCTAAGTGTAGATGAAATAACAGCCAGTGTGTAATCACTGAGGCTTCCTGGGTAAACACACTGTGGGCCGGTCCACTCTCTGGTACACACACTGTTTACAGGCCCAACAGTCAAAATGAACTGTAAATATATAAAGGGCCTGAATAATAAACAGACTGTCGGGTCTCCTGGTGGATGTGGTTCATTTAAAAAGCAGTGAGTGGGAGGTGGATCATTAAAGCTCGACTCTACGGGCCGTTAATGAGGCAGGCAACAGTACACGTGTAGGTGTGTGTTGCTGCTGCCCTGTGTTTTCACAGCAAACTGTCCTGTTTGAGCGCTTCCTTAAAGATGCCCTGTGGAGTTCTCCTGAAAACAAACTCAACTTTTTACACCATGTGCACCCTCGAGGTCCAACAGATGTGTTTCCTTCCATTTACATAACTGATTTTTTTTTGACAGCATCTTAAACCCTGTGTCTTCAGTATTAGTGACACGTCTGTGGTGATGGCCACACCGCTCCAGCTGCGCCTGTACAGACTGCAGGCATGTGGAGGTTTACTAGAGCTCAGTGGGACACATGTGATTAATAAGGACAGAGACTGTCACTCACTCTCTCTCACACACACACACACACTGTACATGGCATAGAGCTCAGATGACTCTACAGATTCACACACACACAGTTAGAGGACAAGCTGCAGAGGAAAAGTCAACTTAACACAGTTTTACGATGATAGTTTCTGTCTGATAACATTTGGACCCCAGGTCTCAAAGCCTTGAAAAATTAATTTATTATTTGCAATATTATTTCTCTCACTGCTATATATGGAAGTCCTGCCCTGGTCACAGTGACTAGACATCAATCATGATGTTTATATAACATCATGCCAGCCCTTAGATGCAACAATGCCAAGAATAGGTGGCAATACACAGTCAACCGTGGTGAATTCTGGGATACGTCTGTCTCTGAATATCACTCTGGACAAGTGTGCAGGTTAAGTCTGGTGTGTGTTGTTGTATTCTTCCAACACAGGAAAACACCGTCCTACCACCTGGTGCTGCATGAACGCTCAGTTGAGTCCAGAACTAGAAGAGAGCCTTTATTTATATTGATATATTCTAGTTTGCCTTCCTCCTTCCTGGCTGCATCTGTCTCCTCATCACCAGCCATCCATGCACATGTGTCTGCATTTGTGTGCACATGACACAGCAAGAAGCCAGTGGTGAAAACTGGCTCTGTAGCGCTGATAAAAAAAAAAAAAAAAAGGTAAAACTCCACAGGCTAAACTCACATAAACACACAGCTCCAGTTACATTTGGATTGATTCAGTCAATAATCTGGTTCACTGGCTCCTGCAGTGACTCAACGCTCATTCAGAGTCTCGCCCAAGGACACGGGCCGCTCTACAGACCTGAGACCTTGAAGAGGCTTCTGGTGGAGTGAGTGGAGTTAAAACATTATGTAAAAATGTGCTGTGTTGTGATGAAGCTCCTGCACAAGAAAACAAGCTGTTGTGGCTCTGGTCCTGGCTGAGAAGGTGACTGAGATGTTTTAGTGTCAGTATGAAAACAGACCTCAGGATAAGGAGATCTGACAGTCCTACAGCCAAACAACAACATGACCCCGAGGGCAATACAAGAAAAGATAAGTTGTGAGTAATTGTGAAATTGCTGCTGTCACAAAGAGGGAACTGCTCTGCAGACAGGAGAAGTGGTGAAGATAGAGTCCGAGCCAATCCTCCACTTACCGCTTTACTGACAGCCATCCGTAACTTGGCCTCGCCTCCGAAGCACTTGGCTATCTTCCTGGAGACGGGAACGTACGCCATGGGGATCACTTCAATAGGAACTCCCTTCTTCCACTGCTGGCCCAGCGCCTTGGAGTCTTTCCTGAGAGGAGAGAGGACAGAATACATTAAATCACAAATCTCTTTTTATCTCATTTTATAAGAACTTATTCTTAGCATTGCTGGAGATATCCCCCCCCCGGATCTGCACAGTATTATACCATGGACTTTTTAATTCAAGTGGGAAAGTTGGGCCAAAAAAAAAAAAAAATCTTAGATATGTCAAAAAGACACAAAGCAGAAATGCAGGGTGTTGTTGTTTCTAATTCTAGCTGTGTGAAAGCCAGTTAACAACAATCAATAAATCACCTGGGTGACTCCAAAGTCCTGAGGCACAGTGGAGAAACTGTCACCGAACTGATCACACGCAAAACCCTTTAATCCTTTGTTTTAGATTTTCAGCATTAAACTAAAATCGTCTTAAATAACAAACTTTGCAGAGATGCAAATAAAGTCTCTTGTGCGACCTACAAGCCAGAAAATTGCAGCCTCTCAACCAGCAAATACATATAGATTTAACAAATCTTCAATTACAAACCAATAAGCAAATCTACTGCTGCTCCAGGTACAGTAACGGACACAAACCTGTAGTCAGCGATGACGACGAAGTGCTTAGCACATCCTGCTACGATCTTCTCCTGAGTGAGGCAGCCGCTGAGAGACAGAGAGGAAAAGATGTGAGACAGATGTCGGAGGAAACACAGCCGTCGCCCTGCTCATCGGCGCTGGACCGGACTCACCCTCCACCTTTGATCAATGTCAGGTCTGCGTCCACTTCGTCTGCTCCATCGATCGCCACGTCCAGCTGTGTGAGGTAAGGAGGAGGGTAAAGAAACAACCTTCACACACACAGGCAGGAAACAAACACACAACACAGACTCTTTTTGCATTTACACATCACAAACAGTCGGCTCCACCGCTCAGGGTCTTTTTTTTTTTTTTTTGCAGTTGCAGCAGTCATAAGCGCTCCAATTCAAGCTGACAAGATTTGGAGCACCAACATATTGTGGCCCTTTCTCATTTCCACGGCTTTCACATTCATTTGTAACAGGCTCGTCATACCTCTGGGTGCCTGTCCAGATCCGACAGAGTGAGGCCGTGCTGCAGAATCAGCTGACGAGCCTGTGGGAGGGAGAACACAGGGAGACGGGTGAAAAAGTGACAACCACAAAAGCAGCAGGACTGAGACAGAGAGCCCAGGCTGCAGTTTCCTGTGATTAGCTATAAGCATTTATTTTGAAAAGGTACATCTTATGAATGTCTGAAATTTTTCTCCTGCAAGTCACTCGACATTTTTAACAAGACAAAAAAGATGATGTGGTGCAACTTTAAGCCACAATGTTACAAACAGTTGCTAAATACTGGGTTCACATGTCAATAATGGCTCATCTTGCTCTGACCTGGAAGGAGGTCGGCACACACACGATGTTGAGCTTCTCCAGACGAACTCTCTCCGCTGCAACAAACCACAAACACAGTCTAAGAAAACCTTCATCTCAACAACAACCATTTGCTTTGTGTGCAACCGTAACACAACACAGCAGATTTGGAGCATGATTCTGCCTACTGTGCACAAATAAAACTAAAAAAGTCAGCGTTTTCTGTGTTAAGGTTGTGTATCTGAGTTCCAGGTCGAGAGTCCAGCAGCTTTACTCACCTAACCTGTCCACAGCATAGACGATGGTCGACCCACTGCCCACTCCAACCACCTGGTTGTTCTACAAGACACAGAAGAGATCTCATCCTCATCTCATCCACACCAGCTGATGAGATGACTGACAGTAGAAACCTGCCATGAGCTGATGAGAACATCAACTGCACGACACAATACAATGAGATATTACACAAATAAGTTACTTTCTTTCTACTTATTCATAAAATCGTTTGCTGTATAAACAGATGGAGGACATTCATTAAATTAATAGTAAAATAACATAAACATGCAATATAACTTGACTTAACTTATAAACTCTGGCTAATATTTCATAAATTCCATTAAAAAGACACAATAGTTTCTTTTCACTTCATTAGATGGTGTGTTACAGTCTCTATTTGACATTTCTGAAAAGTTAAGACACTGTTTGTTAGAAATGTCACTTACGAGCAACTGGACATATATTTTTATGTATTAATTAAAATTCTTATACATTACATTCACTGTTGTTTTGTTGGAGAGCACGTTTTTTATGACGTTTAACACATTCAAAGTGGCTGTTTGCTGAGCTGCACTGAGCTGCAACATGTGGGACGTGAACTCTCTAATTTTAGCACATGGTAGGTGAAAATAAACTGATGCTAGCAGTTAACACACACCGTAACATACCGTTCAGTATATTTAGTCGTTAAGACGGAGCTAAGTTAGCCCTCTATCCCGGGACAAGCCTGCATAACACGTGGCTAATTCCCTCCATAACTACCTGCACGTTAGATAACGGTAATAATTAACGAGCTAGGCTAACCACCGCGCGCGCGCGCGCGTGTGTGTTTGGACTTTAGCTAACTTTGCTAGCTGCCGAGGCTACACAGAACAAGGTGCTGTGTTGTCACCACAGACCCGGTGGTAAATGCAAGCTAGCCGCCTGTGAAGACACGTGAAGGGAGGGGTCTAACCCTCGGCTGACTCTCACCTGGACGTGGTTGTCCACGGCGGCGTACGCGGCCAGTTTCTTCGCCTCCTCTGCCATGTTAGCGACGGAGCCACGGAGCAGACGCACGTGTGTGAAGCTGCGGAGCCGCCAGGGCGCTGAAGGAGAAGACACAAACGATCCTGCTGCGAGGTTTCCGAGGTAGACCCACCCCTGCAGGCGCATGACCCGGCCCACAACACAACAACACACACACACAGCAGGGCAGGGCAGACCCTCGTGCTCAGCTACCAAACACACTGGAGCTGTCAGCCGATCTGCGGCCACATGACTTGGAGATCTGCGCTGCTCTGCGCAGGTGCAGCGCAGCAGCGACACCACAGGGCCAGAGGAGGGAATGCAAACATCTGTCTGTACCAACATCTGTACAGCACTCACAGGTAGATATTTCTGTTACTCTGTTGCTCCTAAGATCAACTGAACACGTTTTAGAATAACATGTAGCAGTGTTTAATGTCCCTGTGTGTATGTCTGTGTAATACTTCACAAAGTATGTTCTTGTCTTTGTCAATGTTTCTAATCACTCCAGTCAGGGTCATATTTGTCCTGAAGGTGGCGCCAGAGGAAAGGTTTTAATTCTTAGTGGTTCATCCTCTGGGGGAGCAAGAATGTGCTCAGTGAGCTTCATAACACTCCAGTTGCATTATGGGATTTCTTGTGAGCAATGAAATCAGATGGGAAAAAAATACAATAATAAATTTAACCAGCGAGACTAATTCATACAAGCAGATATATATATATATATATATATATATATATATATATATACAGGTTTTTACTTAATAAACTACTAAACTCCTGTTGTTGACAGACCATCTGCAGTATAAACAGACGATGGAGGACATAGAGTAAAGTAATAATAATATAAGCTCCTGGCAAATACTTCATACAATACTTCACATTAACCAACATTATAGGGTTTAATACCTTTTATATAACATGTTTACGTGTTAAATATTGGGATCTAAAGTAAAATGTCACCATAATACAATAAAAAGCTAAAATTTAGATTAAAATCAGATGAAAACAAGGCCTGACAGATGTTTCCAGCTGTCAGTGTCTCACTAAAACATCTTCATTGGTGTCAACAACAGGCTTTGAGGGTTGGCTCCTCACATGGGCTGTGGTTGTGTTGTACATGCAGTTATATATACAGACACACACATATCAAACCAAAGTAATCACAATAAACACAAGAAAACGTGAGTATTTACATCACTACTACTTTTTTATTTGGCAAACAGCTTGAGATAGTCTCTCTTTTTCAGTGTACAGTATATATATATACTATAGTAAACCAACACATTTTGTTTGATAACCATTTTTTTCTCATTTTTACATATTACAGCTTACAAATATAGCTGATCTTTTTGACAAAATTACAGATTCTGTTTGACACCTAAATTAGTATGCTATATAAAAATCCACACATCTTACATTCATGATTAGAAAAAGTATAGGCTATATGAAAATCAGGAAAAGAAAAAAGAAAAGAAAAAAACAAAACACCACAGTACGCAATTTCAAACAAATCCAATTAGGAGGAGGAGGAGAAGGAGGAGGAGGAGGTGGAGGAGGAGGAGGAGGAGGGAGTCAAGGTTTCACAAAGTAGTTATGTCTTTCACTCTGAATCCAATGTTAAGTCCTCTGAGAGAAGTTTGCTGCTATTCCAAAATCATCGGTACAGAGAAGATATCAAGGAACAACAACAATACCGTCACATACGAAGAATGGTTTAATCTCTGTACTCGGTCCAAAGTTAGAAACTAATACCTTTGCCATGGATTATAATGGAATAGTTGATAAAAACTAAACTTTGCATTGCAAACTGTACATATTACTTCATAACTCACAATCTCTCTCTTCTTCTTCTTCTTCTTCGTCTTCTCTCACCAGTGCTGTCTTAAGGCTTAGTCCAAAGATTATGCAAATGCTTCCAAGCTTTCCTTTCATGCCTTTTCTATCTCGGCATGAGACATCTGCTTAAATTGGACATCTTTCTCACATCTGTAAGACAAAGCTGAACTGAACTGCATGAGGGAGCTGCCATTTGGATATTGGGAAAGCAACTAAACCGTAATAAATTTCCGGCACTGTGAATGCCCGGCTTGACAGGCAACTGCAACTGCAAACTTTTTTTTTTTTTTTTTTCTGGATCTCCTTGTGTTGTTGTGTGTGCAATAATTGAATCAGCACAGAGCAGTTTTTGTACCATGAGGATGGACTGAAAAGTTGCTGTCTTTAAAAAACACAGCTGGCCTGTCATTGCTTTGCTGATGGGTCGGCCTTTCGCTGGGAAACCCGAATGTCACCAGTGAAGATCTGTTTTTATACACAGTATTGCTGAATATTGAGCGTTGCATTCAGTTTATTGAGAAGTTACTGTTTGACTTGCTACTTGTTTTTTTGTTTTTTCTGTTTTCTCGTGTAGGTTACATGTCCATTGGCATCACATTGTATCAAAAACCCAGATAAGACATGCTTTAAGCAAACCAGTGCTTAGAAATGTTCTTTTTTTTCTCTTTTTGTACTGTAGATAACAAGATAACCTTTTTCCAGACGTCTGGATTATTACATGACAACGTTTGCAAGCATTGATCTAATCATAACATCTAAATAGAAAACAAGACCGGATTATTCTAAAACTCATCTCTGAACACTTGTTCACGAAAAGAAGAAAGGAAAAAAAAAGGGATGCATTTTTGTTGACTCCAAAAGCCCACCAATGTTTTTTTTTTTTTGTCGTCGTCGTTTGTTTTCATTTCATCCTGTTTTTCTCTCCTAACTTTACTAGCAATGCACCAGAACTGTGTTGGACTTTGATATGGAGCTGGAAGGGACTTTGATATGTAAACACTGCGGCAAAGTCAGATGTGGAGACGTGACACTAAAAGTACAAGGAACTGTGAAATGTCAAGGAGCAAACAGAGAATTACACATCACTTTCCAGTTAAAGGAGGGAGTGGGGGGGGACACACAAAATTATCATTTTGAACTCAAAGTCCTGATAAATAAATATTCATCTATCTCAATTTAACCTAAAATACTTTTTTTCTCCTCTTTTGTATATTGCTATAATATACTCTAATATATTCATAATTTGATAAAGATTTCACTCTATGTTTTGGTTTGTGCTGTCGTTCTAAATAATTACATTTAATATAATACCTGTGGAATGTTTCTTCTATCGAGTCGAGCACTTAAATTCCACCTTAAAACCAGGTTTTCTACAGAGCTGGCAGGAAGCTGGATGAAAGACAGACTGGTAATGTGCCCGCGACACACACTCACTCTCACACACACACGCACCTTTTTTTTTCCTGCCCTTAATGAACACTGACATTTATTGGAATGACTTCGAAAAACTAAATATGTCCGGGCACGGGTGTCCTTGATAGAAAAAGGGGGGGGGGGTCACAGGTAAAAGGTGCAGGAATGTAAAGGTGTCAACACTGTACTGATGACAGAAATACAAAAAAAGAAAAAAGTCCAGACTTGACTTTACAGTGGCCTAAATGCAGTGTTCATACCAGCTATGGTTCACGCATGGAGAAGTATTTAAGTACTTATCAACACGGTGTAAGTATGTAAAGATCACTCACATGACAGTGTACGAACACAGTGTGAGGGCAAAGTGTCAAAGAAAAAAAGGAAAGATACTTACATTGTGCCATTACACCTGTCTAAGTGCTATATAATGTACACTGGCAGATTTCTGGTCACTTACACAGTATTAGTAAGTACTTTAAGTACTTACCCACAGGTTCAAACACAGATGCACACACTGCAGTGAGGGGATTGTAAAGTGTTATCACACAACACAAAGACGTGAGAGGAGAACATGGAGGTATATGGCACTGAACGATCTGACAGGGTCAAACGGAGGTCAAACAGGGAGTTCTGGACAGTCCTGTTTTCATTTATTTCTGTTTTTTGTTTTTTTTTTTCAGCAGAACGTTTCCCCCCAGAGAGATGCCGTCTGTCCATGTTTTGGGAAAAAAAAAAATTTCCCACAGCTCTCATCTCTCTTCCTCACATGACTTCCCCACATTTCCAGTGCTTCACCTGTAAGAATGTTCTTATCAGATACAAAAAATCAAAACAGTCGGTTTTTCTCCTTTTTGCTTCCGTACAGTTTTGCATTGAAAAATATGTTTGTTTGTTTGTTTTTTCAAATCCTCATATTTCTTTTTATTTATTTATTTTTTATATATTCCAGACGTATTTGTGGTTCCAGAGCTCGTCTCCATCTGTAGCTACATGTGTTGGGCGTCCATTATGTCCAAGTATTTGGCCTCAATGATATGAGGAAGCACGTTGTTCCTAAACAAAGAGGAGACAGAATTGGTGTCAACTACTACTCATTAGGCCGAGAATGAGAAAGAAAACACGAGGAAGAAAAAACAGAGCTAACAACTATCAAAATGTCAGATCTTATCATACGAGATTGATCACTTCCTTCTCAGTAGCAAGAGTGAACAGGAGAGTTATCAACAGTACAGTGGAAGAGCTGGTTTCTGCAGGAATGTGAGTGGGTGGGAAAAAGCTGCATATACAGTTTATCAGGTAGACCTCGGACCAATACGACAGGCCAGCAGTAAAGTCTCCTACACGAAGGTTATAATGTGGAAAAGTGGTTAGAACAGGAGAAACACTTCTCAGAGAGTGCATCAGTCTAACGCTGTGTGTTTCTGTAAACTAAATGTGTGAAAATCCTGCTGCATAAAGGCCCCATATCATACAAAAGCAGAGGCTGGTCTTAAAGCTCCATACGGTATAAAGGTAGACGTGTGTCTTAAAGCTCCATACGGTATAAAGCTGTGTCTTAAAGCTCCATACGGTATAAAGGTAGACGTGTGTCTTAAAGCTCCATACAGTATAAAGGTAGACGTGCGTCTTAAAGCTCCATACGGTATAAAGGTAGACGTCCATGTGTCGTGTGATTATAAAGCAGCTCTAGGTTCTATATTAATACTGTGAAAGTATCAAAGCCTCAGTCCACAGAGAAATGCACACAGCCTGTATTCAGACACTGAGCCTTAAAACCAGCCGTCAGGACTTCCTGTCACTTTGTGATGTCACAACTAAGCAGTCACCCAAAGCTCCGCCCACCTACGAACCACTATCCAATCTTACAGGATTTGGTTCCTCTGAGTGTTTATGTGAAATCTACTCTATTTTTTATTGGATCACTAATAAAACAGTCAGCCAATCAGAGGAGAGGCTCAGAGTCTCTCTTCTGATTGGCTGATATCGACCTGTTGTTACTGGAGCTCCAAAGACAAGCTGAGAAACATGGAAAACTACACTGAGATGGTTTTTACATTTTAAAACTACAAATATAACTTCTTATGGATCAACACTTGAAATAATAATAATAACATCAGGACACTGTAAAATATGGGAACTTTAAACTTGTTTTTAAAAGTGTTTTTAAATAAAGTTTACTTTAAGTTTCACAGTTTTCCAACAGCAGACCTGCATTATTTATTGAAGACATCCCAATAGTGCGATGCACAGTGAGTCAAGGAGAGCACTGTGAATTATTCTGTGAATTTACAAATATCATATATAATGCACTACGCCCATCTGCTGTTAGCACTGCAGCCACTGTTTTCACACATTATTGAGACATAGCAGATGAACTGCAGCACAAAATGCTTGTATCACAGCTCCAGGGCCAGATGTTTCCAGCTGAAAAACATTTAACCTTGTTACAGAATTTAAAAATGTAATTAAGAGAAACTGAATTATCTACTTTATGACGCTTTGCAGAGAGATATGCAGCTCTGCAAACAACAGGCACAAGCAGCTAAAACATGTTTTCATCCACAGGCAGATTCAGGTCAGACGCTGCACTTGTTACTCTGCGAGCTGCTGAAAGTCATCTGGGTTTAAAGCACTTGAGAAAAATCATTAACTGGGACAAAATGGCCACGGTGGTACCTGATTGGGATTAGCAGGATCATGAGCAGAGGGAAGATCATCTTCATGTACGGTATCGGGTACATGCCAAACGTACACAGCACCAACAGCTGCATCATCTGCAGGAAGGTGAAGTAGTGGATCTTCCTCTGGGGCACTTTGCGGATGTAGTGGGTGGGCGGGTAAGACGTCTGCAGGAGGTGAGAGGATCAGGACAGATTAAAACACAATCTCCCCTGAGGCTCCTTCCCTGGATGTCCTCAGGTCTCCTGCAGTCTTAGAGAAATGACTAAGGGAAGTGGTCGGCCCACACACACACACACACACACACACACACACACCTCTGAGAAGCGCACTCTTGAGTTTCACATCATAAATAACGATGCTCTGTCAGCGGATACTTTCTTAAAAGTACAATAAGTGTATTTATAGCAGGATGGGGTCTCCTGTGTCAGAGGGCGAGGTGTGGTTCAGGACAGCGGCTGCTCGTCTTATTTTAAACCTGCTTTCACTGAGACTATTATGTAAAAATGCACATTTCCAGACAAACAAACTCATCTCCCACAATTGGTCCCAACTGATCTGGTGTCAGGTGTTTTAGGTCTTTTAAACAGCAGGTGGTCTCTTAGTAACGACCGAACCCTGCTGCGGTTTTCTAAACATGACTCATCAGGAAAATACAAAAATCTAAACGGAAACTTCATGTGCCACAGCAGCTGAAGTGTTGTTTGTTGAATATGGTGATAAAACTGAAATAACCTTTTCATCAGTGAGCTACAAAATGACACCTAGTTTGATATTTGTGGAGTATTTCTTTGTCACCCTCATGTTGTTGCGTCTCGCCACCATGTGGAGGCGCTAATGTGTGACGTTACCAAGTATAGTTAGGAGGAAAATGGCAAGTGTTGCTTTAGTGAGACAGTGTGAAGGTTAAATCGGACGCACAGAGAGAAACCCTCATAGTGTTTGTGTGATTTGATGTTCTGAAGTGAAGACGAGCATCAGGAAGCGTCTTCATGTGGCTGATACCACACACTGGAATAAAGCTGTAACGGGCTGATCTGTCTTATTTCACCAAGCCCCGCCCACTCTGTATTCTGAGTGGATTAAAACAAACACCCCAAAAATTATATTTGCAAATACTGTTTGACTCAGGTTCTGCTCCTCCAGTGCCGGGCAGCCAGTCAACTGTTTGATCTGCAGAGCCCTGCGACATATGGTCACACACACACATTCATGTATTCACTCATCATCTTACACCACACACACTCTCTCACCTGCTCCTTGAGGAGGAGAGCCATGCGGTCGCACATCTGGTTTCCGTCGATGGAGGTGAGGGCGATGTAGAGGAAGAGGCCGTACAGGACGGGTTTGGGGATCCACTGCAGCGGGACGGGCAGCAGCAGCACCGACACGCCGATGAAGATGTTGGCAGCCAGAGACGTCAGCCGGGTCTCCTTCACCTGGACAATACTGAGGCGGCGACGTGTACAGACACACACAACAACAACAAAAACAACAACAACAACAACACAACAATGATTGGCGACTGGAAACCACACAATTGTTTTGTACAATGCTTTTTTTCTGGCATTTTCTTATCAGTGTTTTTGCAAATTTTCATTGACACAAACTCAGGTCACGTCCTGATTTTAGCTGCAGTAAGTTTCTTATTTGAACTTATGACAGACGAAACATCTTTGTGTTTGTAACGCTTATATACACTGTGTGTTACTAATCATTGTGGCTGTGTAGATGTAACCAGGTCAGGAGTGGTTGCACTTTTCTTTTTTCTCACTTCAGGCTAATGAAAATATCAAATCAAACAAATCTTAGAGGTGGAAAAGCAGTCAGACTGTGTTAGTCCAGCTTTTTTAACTTATGCCTTCTTGTACTTCTTCTTCAGTCTGTCTCGGCCTCATTGAGTCTGTTGCTTTATTTTGCTGTACACGCTATAAATAAATGTTCGCCCTTCATTAAGGCGGCAGAGGCGATAAAAAGGGAATCACTGCTTTAAATAACCACTTTTGCTAATTTTCCACAGTCAATCAAATTTGCAAATTTGGAATATTAATTTCTTGACACTTCTGAGAAGCTTGAGTTTCATATTCTTCTAATGAGATCTCTTGTTCTTATAGAAGATTGTCTCCCATGACCCATTTAGCACACTTGACTACTTAAGGAATCCTGAGTATATGCTAACTATAATTTTGCTCATATCTATGAACTTAATCCTCTAATCTCTTAAAAACTCCCTCACCTCTTCCACCCGCGGAGAAAATGCTTAGTTACATAGTAATCATGCAATCAGAGAGAAGCAGGATACAGTAGCCTGCGACACTAAATTACAGTCACCACACGCTCTGGAGACGACCTTTAATTGAGCGTCTGATTAACGCCGGCGGTGAGAGGGCGGGTTAACTCACGTCTCGTAGAGGTGCCCCCCCTCCACGCGCTGCTCCACGAAAGCCAGCTGGCGCACATGGAGGGTAGAGTGGGGGAAGGCGGCGTGCATCCAGGGCAACCCCAGCACCGACATCAGTATGTTAATGAGCCCAGAGAGCATCAGGTCCCAGTGATACGCCGTGCCCTTCAGCAACCTGAGGAGGAGAAGAAGAAGAAGAAGTGTTACACACTGCAGCAGCACAGTCAACAACATCACACTGCAGCACGACAGCCCACCTAACACCACACAGAGAAAGCACACACACACACACACACGTACACACACACGAGGCACAGAAAGAAGAAATTTGCATATGGTAATATTCGGGAGTGAACAGACGTGACACTTGTCAACCCACACACACACACACACACACACACACACAAGGGCATCATCATCCTAAGGTTAACGCTGCCCTTCAACATAACCTGAATAAAAACACTCTGATAATTCACTAATTCTCACTCAACACACATAAGACAAATGATGCGCACGCTGTACGTTCTCTACAAAGAGAGGCACTGATGAGGATGATGTCACCGATGATGATGTCATAGGACAAACAAGATGTTACTCTAACTCCATGTAGAAATGAGACTGAGACCTCCGTGATGCCACAGAGCGTTTTTTTTCCTGCTTGTGTTAGTTAAAGATCACGACTGTGCATCTTGTCTTTGCTCTGAGGGATGGTGTGTGTGTGTGTGTGAGTGTGTGTGTGTGTGTGTGTGTGTGTGTGTGTGTGTGTGTGTGTGTGTGTGAGTGTGTGTGTGTGATTGTGTGTCTTTGGGAAGCTTCACACTAAAACTGTGAACAGGTTGTGTGACAGTAGGCGAGTGTCTCCAGCATTTGTTGTGTAAAAGTCACACAGACTCCATCACTACGCCGTACATGTCGCTGCTGTGCCCTCGACATTGATAATGACATTGACACCACTGTAAATCACCAATAAATAAATATCTATATTATTGATAAACACCGATTTATTTCCCCCTCGAGGAGGAAGAACATGTCATTTTCAGGTCAAAAGTTTGTGGAGTCTAAATATCTCTCTGCAGGATGACGACAGATATTTTAAATAAATAAATAACAAACGAGAAAACAAAGAAGAAAGGGAGCGTGATGTGAGGAATGTGAGAGAGACGTGTGCAGGTCGACAAACTGCCAAATGGTTCAATAAACATCTTATTTTCAGACTAGGAAAAGAGAAAAACAAGATGTCACGCAAATAAAAGAGTGCAGCAGATGAAAGAAGCAGAGGAGAAAAGCAGGGACAGAAATAGACGCAAAATTTTCCTGCTTCTGTCCAACATGAGAGAAGACGTGCTGGTCAGATTGGCGTCTTTGTGCAGAATAAACACGATCATCAGAGTAAACTTTATAAAACAATAGGAAACTGTGTCGCACGGATCAATACTCTTGGAAAGCGCTCATTTTTACGCTATAGCAGCCGCTGTTTTGCCTAAAGCTGAATTCATCCTTGTTCGGAACAGACATTTAGATCCAATTAATTTCTCCCCAACAAATGTACAAGATAAAGGCGGAAACTCCATCATTATAGATTTTGACTGTGGGGCTGGTTGATGGTGCGTCTGTGGGGCACGGATTAGCTCTAAATTGGTCTGTTCAGTGTAAAAATGTAGAGGAAGTGTAAAAAAAAAAAGAAGAAGGGAAAAGAAGTAAAAGCTGAGTGTTGTGATTCGGCTCCGGGGCGTCTTCAGAGCTCCCCCAGACTGTGACGATTTGACTCAGATGTCAAGTTTCTGGCTCAGTTCATCTGCTCTCACTAACAAACCGGCAAATATCTGGTTACAGCAGAAGCTGGAGTCGGGTCAGTGGATCCCTCTGAAGGTCCCCTGGTGGGCTCCCTCTGTACGGACACTTGAGACTGAGACTGTGAATCACCTGTTCTCTGGCGCGTTGGTCAGAGAGACGACGATGTTCTGGTCGATGAAGATGAGCAGGGCCAGGAGGAAGCCGAGGCCCATGGCGCTGACCACGTTCATGGCCGACAGCCTCTCGAACGGAGCCACGTTGAAGATGGGCCGGTCGTGAACTTTAAACACTGGAACTGTTTAGAAGAGAAGAAGAAGAAACACTGACCAAGAGTTTAACTGAACATTAAGATGTTCCTCTTACATAACTTTAACTTGCAGCTAATCGCCTGCATCACTGTGGTTCTGTTTGGATGTCTTGTGTTTCTGGAGAAAGAAATCGACTGGAATAAATTTCGGTAAAGGCTTATCCGTCCAAATTTGACCAGCTCTTCATCCAAACTCTACAGATTTTATCTTCACAAACATCACATCATGTCCCTCAAAGTGCTGCAGTGACTCGTGTTTTCGCAGCAGCAGCAATCATTTCACCGGAGGGCCTGGATTTCTTTCTTGCTTTCAGATGCCTGATATCTCATTTAGGGGCTGTATCCCCTCCACTGCAGTTGAATTAAGTGCAGTTGGTTAAATTTAGGAAGAAGTGACAATACCATAATGGGTCTATTATCTTATGACTTATTGTCTCAGGAGGTAAAGAAACAGAAAATTGGCCGGGCACTTAAATTTAAATTCACTCGAGGGTTTGGTGCTCGCCTCTGTGTGTGTGTGTGTGTGTGTGTGTGTATGTGTGTGTGTCAACCCCTGGAGAACAGCTGCTGCCTTGGCAACAATGAATGGGAGACTCAAAATGATGCTAAACAATAGAGGATAAAAAACTGAAAATGTCCAATGTGTTTTGGCCTGTGCCTTGATTAAGGAACATAAAAAGACAATAAAGGCACCAAATGAGGGAGGCCTCACAGTCAGGGAGCCGCTCCTGGAGGTAAACAGGCCGTAAGTTTGAGGTTACAAACGACCTCTGTGCTCAAACAAAAGAGCCTACAACAAACCCCAATTACAAAAGTCCCAATAAACATGAATAGATGACAGCAAACTCCTCCGAGTTCAGAAAAACCAACACAAAAGCTACTAACAAAAGCTGTGAAAAGAAAACACACTGTGCACGTCTGTGCATGTTGGGATGTGGGAGGAGTTATTCTGGGCTCCTGTTGTTTTGCTGGGTTTTCTCCACAGACCAGGAAACACTCCTGAAGGAATCACTAACGCAGAAGACGAGCAACAATTAGAGATATCTGAGAGAGAGAAGTCAACTACAACTCCCACTGTGCATTTCAATAATGAAAAACATCCAATCGCTGAGCTTTATGCTGTGTCTGGGATCATTATCATAAACCTCCTGATACGTGATTTAATCACTGTTCTCTGCTCGGTGAAACTGTGAGTTTAAATCCACCTGTTTTTTTTTTGTTTTTTGTTTTTTTTACTTTATTGTATCGTTAGATTGTCATTAACTCTGTCTCACATCTCTGCTCATCTTAAATGACCACTGCCTATGATTAGATCCTGATAAGTTGATCTTGTAATGCAGCGAGGACACACTTTCTAAAAGCCTGAATGATGAAGAACTTGTGGATTTATAACTCGCAGTTAAACAGAGGAAGTCATTTTGACACCAGGAACCTCCCCTCCATTTAAAAAGCATAAAATCAGCTGCTGTACAGTGAGAAACAAAACAATATCGTGTTGTTGTTCGCTGCAGGCCGACAGATGCTCTCTCTCTCTCTTTATTTCTCTCTATGATCTGACTGTGTAATTTTTATTTGGCATGAAAAACTGAAACGCACCAACTGCTCAGTGAAGCAACAAATGATACTAACGCTCAATGTCACTGAAAAGGTAGGAGCCGATGAAGGAGAACATGAGCACTGAGATCGGCAGGGCGCAGTCCGACAGCACCTCCCTCACTTTGGCATGCAGGAATGGACTGAAAGAGAGAGGGGGGGGGTGAAAAGGGAGAGACAAATAATAGAGGAATACAATTACTGTGGACAAGACAAGGACAATGGCTGCAATCCTGACACTGTTTAAGTACCCTGGTCTGCCTTTTGCTTACACAATTGAATCCGGCTTTGAGGCTGATTTGATTACTGGGAGCAATCAGAAGTAGAATATTAATGCTTATTAAATCACGGACGGGAAGAACCTTCGACAGAAAAAGGAGCTTTGCGAGAGCCTCGTCTGGAAAGTTCACTCCTGACAATCTTTACAGTCAAGGCTCGACTCAGCAGTATTCGTCCCAGCCAGCAGCGCTCCCATCTAAACACCATTTAAACTTCTCCGGTGATTTATCTCGCAGAATGCTGCAGCGCTGCAGTGTCGCACAACCGTACCTCCGCTTGAACTGGTAGAGGGTGTAGCCCATCCATAACGTCCCGAGCATCAGCAGGAGGCAGAGGACCGGTCTCTCCCTGGTGCACTGGATTAAGGATTCAGGGAGGGCGTTGAGCGCTAACCCCGCGGCCACGTCGCTCCTGTTCCCTCCCAACAGGTCGCCGCCAGGACGGAAGTCCGCCACGCTCCTGTTGGCCAGGGTGGGGTCATGGTAGTATCTGTGAAAGACTGAAGCACAGACACAGACGCCATGTTCACTACAGACATTTGAAGCTTGTCACAAATGAATATTTGTCCAAAATAATCCTCAGGTGTGACGTGTCGGTACAATTATTATCATCAGAGCCTCCTCCAATCAGGTCGAGCTGTCCCCAGTGAAAATGCCCAGAGTAGCCAATGAAAACAAGCCAATCAGGAAGCATCGCCAACCAGATATACAGAAAGAAGAGCAGCTAGTGGAGCTATGGCAACAACACGAGTGCCTTTATATCTGTGTCCTATGTCTCACGCAAGAGATAGAGTCCATAACAGGGCCGACAAGGAGACGCCGTGGGGCAGAAATTGTGGGGGCTTTGTAACTGAAGTCACATTTGATCACATGAATTTGTGTGAGATCTCGTGTCTGGGGAATCACCGCTGTGAAATCATTACAACAAACAGCAGGTGTGTGTCCTCAAGTCTGTCGTCTCACAGGTTTTAGAAATCGGTTCAGATTTGAAAGTCGTCCGGCGGCGTGGGGAAAACAACCTCCGTCTTGTTCAGACTGCGATCGCGGCCTCGTTGCTTGACTGTACAACAAACAACAACAACCAGCCCAAACAAAAAAAAAACAACAGTTTGTGCTGCAGTCAGAGGAGAAAAATTGGAAAAATAAATTTAGGAAAAATAAAGTATTGTTTGGGGAGTCTGTGGTGACATAGCTTGTAAAGTCTGCAGGGAGAGCTGGAGCAGAGAGAGGAGTTCATAAAAATGAGCTAAACCTGCCGAGCTGTGGCTCCGCACTAAAACCTGATCAACTGGATCAGACCTCAAACTCCTTATTCTGCTTCATTGTGGACATTCGGTTCCCAAGTATAATGGTAAATATTAAACATGTGGGTCAAAAGAGTCGAGTCCTTATGTGGGATTTTGTCTCTGGGTTGCACCAGGTTGTGTTTAATGAAACCAGCCGTGACACACACTTCACAACTGCAGCATAAACAACACACCAGTATAATTTATGACGCCTCTTTTACTGGAGAGGCTGGGATGTTAAACTCTGTGGAGCGATTCTCCCACTACTTTAAATAAGGAGGAGGACACAACCTCGCCCACACAAGCAGAAATCACTTCCATCATCACTTCCAATAAAGAGTGTGTGACACGGGCTGCGTTCAGCTCCCACCGCAGGGCCCTTTCATCAGCCCCACACAAAGTTATGCAGCAGACAAAGTTGTGCAGGGAGACCGAATGCACATCCAAAAATGTATTCATTCATGTCAGTGGAAAATATTCTGGATGAAAAGTGTCAACAGAATGTCATAAGTTAATGTTATGGTAATGGCATATGAGCTCCGAGCATATTTTACAAATGGTTTCCTGAATATTGAACCACTGCACTGGCAATCTCCTAAACAGGACAATATCGCATTCAAAATAAATTACATTCTGGTATCGTCACATGCTCTTTTTTTTTTTTTCTTTTCTGGAAATAAAATTGTGTAAAATATTTATGATATACACTAAAATGAGGTGGCGGTGAAGATGAGCGATGGTGGAATGTGGCTGGAGCACGGCTTCGAAATCTGGATTGATTCATTTAGTGCAACTCTCTCATTTGGTAATGTGGTCTCTCTCTCGGCCTCTGGGTCAGCGGAGGTCACAGAGGGGACGCTGAAGGTCACCTGACCTCCTGAGGATCTGGACTCAGAACTGTTTTGTTGTCATTAAACTTAAAAGCATTTTATTGTTTAATTAAATGTTCTTTTATGTTTTTAGTATTTGTTTAGAGCATATATATGTATACATATAAAATGTTTTTTTTTTTAGATAATCTGTTTTCTGTATTTATTTTCTGCCTTTGTCTGTGTGTGATGTATGATGATATTGCTGGTGCTCTACTTCCATTATTTAAGAATCTATTTATCGAGCTATAGCCCGCTAGATAGCTAGCTCCATTGCTAGATAGCCACATAGCTGGCTATCTCACTCAGTAGCTAGCTGTCCAGCTAGCTAGAGTTCAGTCTCAGTCTCAGCATTGAAGGCAAACATGTTAGCTCACTAGCTATTTAGCTATCTAGCAAACTTTAGATAGAGACAGATAGACAGATAGACAGATAGACAGATAGATAGATAGATAGATAGATAGATGTCAGTGACTTACTCTTCACTGTGCCTTTCACTGCATCCACCACAAACGCGATGGAGATGAAGAGGGCGATGACCTCCTCTGTCGACCTAAGGAGCCACAGTCACAGTATCATCACTTCCTGAAACACAGTGCTCAAGACCAGAAGTAAACAAATAAACAGAAAGATGGATGATGTGTCTGAACCACAACCCCCTGAAAAACAATAATGTAAATATATTTTCAAGGCAGAGTATGAGCTATATAGTTTATACCTTTGTGTGCTGACCTTCAGACATTGTACCTATAAGAACCAGAGAGAGCTCAGCCCACAGGCAGATATATACACTGTGCAGCTCAGACATCCACTGTTTGTACCGCAACTAAATATAAAGCTGCCAAACAAACAAAACTGAGTAAAGCTGCACTGGAACTGAAATAAAAAATCTCAAGGTTGTACAGTAGTTTCATACTTTGCATGTTTTTTTTTCTACAAGTTTTTACCTGAAAATGAGCACAAAGTGTTTGTAAATGTCACTGGGTGCAAGAACGTGTAATTTATACATGCATCGTATGCAACAGAAACATTACAGATGCCTGTGCTCATGTGCCTCAACTCAACTCAACCATTTCTTATAGTATGAGATTCTCACAGACAGGAAGTGACCACCTAAATAATATATGTGTTCAGTTTGCTTCTGGGGACTTGAGACCTTCTCCCTAGTTTTTTGAGAAAAATATGCTCATATAAACAAAAATCAACTTGGGCAGTTCTGCTTTACTTTCCAGCATACATCACTGACTGAATAATGGGTGGATCTTTTACCAGGCTTACTGTCAATTTGATTTTTTCCCCGAGAAAATCTCTTTAGAAATAAGTCTATCTGTGACATTGCTGCTTATCCAAAACGAGCCCACCAGCGTCCTGGAGCTCTTCCAGTGTAGTAACACTGTGTGTGCGTTTATATATTTATTGCAACTCAGGATTCGAAGGGTGTTTCCCATAATGTGTAGTTGCTTTCTTTGTAGTTTGTGTTTTGTCCTCAGGGGCCACCGTAGATTACCCCCTGTTACCTTACCTCACTGAGACAGGGGAGACAGAGGGTTTGACAGAGTTCATGTATCTGTGGGGGTTTTTGGCTAAAGGGGCTTTTACAAAGGGAACCAGGAGATCTTCTGCAGACTAGATCTGTCACACAGAGCGAACTCTGCTTTCTCCAGGAACTGTTTGTTGTATAAAGACTTCTCTGTTGAGTGCCAGTGATTCTGCAGCAGCAGCCGCTGTTGCGACCGCCCTACTTAAAACGTTTCCCAGTTTGACAGCAGCGACGGAGAAAAGAAGATGTGATTCAATAAATTAGGTTACACTGAAAAGAAAACAATTAAAGTGAGTTAAATGTAAACATGTGAGACCTTTTGAAGAGCTTCATGAGCAGGCTGACGTTGAAGATCCCTCCCAGGATGAGGAAGAGGCAGTTCCACAGGCCGATGCAGGCGTAGAAAGCCGGGAAGTCCAAGTTGTAGTCGTCACAGATTTCGCGGATCACTGTGAAGGGTGCACGTGTACACAAACACACACACACACAACACACACAACAGTATTAATCCCTATAACCAGTGTGCCACCACTGTGGTTAACCCTTGTTGATGGACATCTTCTTTGCTTCATTTGTAAACGAATACACAACCAAACAAGCACATACGGCACCTGAAGTCGTAACGTTCAGACTGTCCTGGCATCATTGGACTAATTGATCTAATTTTATAAAACATAAACAAAGTGGTGAAATGCTCCTTCCCTCAAAACTCATCTAAATTTAATCAGCTGCTTCAGATGAAAAACAGAAAAGAATATGTGATGAATAAACGAACGGCAAAGAAGAAGACGGATCGATGTTGACTTTATCAATGCATGAGGAAGAAACTAGGTTAATCAGGAGCTGCACTGACGTCTTCTTGTGCTGTGCATCAAATATTTAATATAATGAAGACGGTTTTTGCTGCACACCGACACACACACACATAAAAGAGTTGTAATGTATTTCTGAAAATCATAACAATTGTAATCTTGAGCAGATTTGTGCGTCGATGAGTTACAACTTTACAAACAGTCCATTGTTCTACTCAGACAGGCTGCTGGAAATGTACTATAATTATCCCCATGAGAATGTGCTTAGCACTATTCTAACCCATTTACTTCAAAGATCATCACACCACAAACCCAACAAACAGCTTTGGTATTAAAACTACATCTTGGCATCGGAGTCGCTGCTTTTCCTCATCGCTGCCTGATTCTGCAGCTTCCAGCCGTCAACATCGTTTAAATTCCAACCAGCGAAGAACTGCTGTTGGGTAGAAAACCATATAACAGTTTATGTGCTGTTGTCTCTCTCTTGGACTCAGTATAAAGTTTACATGTTCTCGCATGCAATGAGTGAGTTTCCTGACCCTTAGGCCCCTGAAACCAACTATTACATGACATCAGTTATTCCTTAAAAAAAAAAAAAAAAAAAAAAAACCCACGTGCTTTTTCTTCGACTGCACCAGGAACAGTTGTCAGGAACATGTGTGTTTCCCAATACGATATTATCACAATACTTAAACCACATTACATGAACAAAAAGTACTAAGTCATGTTTGCAATTTATGTAATAAAAGATGGCAACTTGGTGTGTGTGGATCAGTACAACGTTGCCACGCAAAATATTGCAATAATCTGTTGTAATCATCGTACCATAGACAGCAACTTCCCTTTAATCCAAGATGAAATGACAAGATAAGGTCGTCGTTAAGCAATAACTGTGCTGGAGTGAACATGAACTGATAAATCGATAAAAAAAAGAGAGAGTACAAATGAAAAAGTTCGAAACAATCAGCCATTGTTATGTTGACAAGACACGAGGTCATCCTACACCCTCAGGACAGACTGGAAGCTACAGTGAGTCGGTATTGGGAAATGGCAAGACTGATTGGGGCTAGCCAGTTAGCATGCTAACTTAAGCAGGAGATAAAGACAAGACAGAAAGAGATGTGGTGTTTCAGCCAAATTAGTCCTACGACAAAGCAGACGGAGAGTTTCCGCTGCTCCACACAGCCGGGTGCCTCCTTCTCTTGATTTTTGACGTGATCGTCTTAGTACCCCACCCACCCGCTGCCTCCTTTTCAAATCAAACTGTGAAAAGATGAGTGTATTTTGGTGGAGCAGAGCCGAATCAAAGAGTGTGTGGGGGGAGGAAGCCTACCGCTGATGAAGATGGCGAGGGGAGCCGTGGTTAGGGGGATGACGAGGGGAGAGCCGGCGAACAACGAGTAGATGACCCCGCCGATGCTCTGGCCGATGATGGTCTTCCGAACATCTGTGCAGAGAGGACACACACAGAGGAAACGCAGGAGGAAACGCTGATTAATGTGCACGGATGTCGGCTGCCTCTTCTGCAGGGCTGAGCTCATCCGTGATTCACACTGGATGTTTAATACGAGGCAAACTGAACAAACACAGCTACACTAGTTCACCTTTTATATAACGCTGAATCTAATGACGAGGTCTAATGTGAAAGTGAAAGTTACTAACTGAGATCAAATTTACCACCCAACTCTGGTTCTGTCTTAGCTTTTTGGATTTAGTTTATTCACATGGCTCATTTGGCTGAGAGGAGCCGTCAAGGTCAAAGCTGCAAACTGAGCCTGATTGTTGCTGTTGACTGTTTTTCTTTGCATTTATTTCTCCTCGTTTCATTGCTTTCTTCATCTCTCATATCTAAACTCTTTTATTTGGCCTTTCTCTTTTTGCTTTTATTATTATGGTACAGAGGAGATAGACAGGGGAGTCATGGAAAGAGAGGGAAGACCTGCAGCAAAGGACAAAGCCTCTGTGACACATGCTACACACTTTCTGAAATCTCCGTCTTTGTCCTTTTGTTTTACTATAAAACCTTTCAATTATCTATGTATAAAGAATTACACTTTCTTTCTAGCACTCTCTGCTCTTGCATCCACCATGTTTCCATTTACATCACATCATCAGTGAGCGGCTAATGATAAAAATGCAGCAGGGTAAAAAACACGGGTTTGAAAATGCAAAGTGCCTGAAACTGCAGTTCCTCGACCGACCACTATAAACATTGGTTGATACACATCAGCTTGTTAATAGAGTTTCTTCTGACATCTAGTGGCCAAGAAAAAAACAATGCTGCTTTACGACTGATTTGAAATGAGAAACATCCCCAAACACAAAACCCACCAGGCCAACCTCACGTATAGTCTAGTCTTACCGATCTCGCCACCTGTGCTCTCGTCGTTGAGGGAGCCGAACGCGATGGCGGGGAGGAGGATGGCGATGTAGAGGAAGATGGCCGTGGTCATGTACTTCAGCAGGGTTTTATTACTGCCAACTATACCTGAAGGGAGACAAACACAAACACATGAGTCATATTCAGCTCATAATAAGGTGGAGGAGGCTCGACGCTTTAATATCAACATGACAAAAAACATTAGAGGAGTTCATCACTCAGCGCCTCGACAACATGGAGCATCCAGGAAGTTACAGTACAGCTCCAATACAAGGACTCACCCCCCGCTCACCCCCCACCCCACCCACCCTCTCTGCCCTTTTAAAAATCTAAAATAAAAATGATTTGTTTGACTTTTGTGGGATCCGTCATGTTGTAAGAGCAGTTATCGCTTTTATCCAAATGATGGATAACTCATTTTGAAATAAAACACTATAATTGGGCTCTAATGCAATCACAACGATTTTTGGGTCCTGTGACCTTCATCAGATGATCATTATCTGATGACACTCACAAGACAGAAATATCTTGATTTTGTTACAGGCCGATGGATGTGTTTGGACACTAGGAAACGAGAGAGAGAGAGAGAGAGAGAGAGAGAGAGAGAGAGAGACTCTGCTTCTTAACTGTACTTTGCTTTTGTAAATCTTTTTTTTTTTTTTTTTTTTTTTTAAACAGTCGAGAATCAACTGATTCAATTGACCTTGTTTACTCAGGTTGGTATAATCACTGTTTGGATGATTTTAAGAGATTTACGAGCAACATCAACAACTAAAATCATCCAGACGTGTTTATTTTCCTGCTTCTAACCACAGTAAATTCAAAACGTGACATGTGCACAACCCCGCTGGTGAACACTGTGATGTGGAGGATTCACCAGCCAGCACTGGTAATATATATATATAAATATATATGGGACACTGTCCTCGTCTGATGTCTTGGGAAATTACAATAAAATTGGACATATGGGAGCATATGGCAGCAGTAAGACATCTGAGCTCGTCATTTCAGCAGACCCTGGATGTGACACAGATGCAGCACAGATGTATCCGAGGCGAAGGGGTGACAGACAAATGAGGAGCTGCCAGAGGCACCCTGGTGTGGCATAATAAGGAAGATGATTCACTTTCACTACAAGTCCAAGTCCAGCCTACCATCTGTGAAGTCAGAGGGGTAGAAAGGCAGTCTGCGGCACAAGTCCTCATAAATCCCCCGTCCGGCTTTGAAGAAATCTTTACACTGTGTGGACAGAGAGGGGAAAAAAGGTTAGTTAGACGCTGCTCGAATAAAACTGTGAGCGCCACCTATAGGCAAAGAAATGAACAGCCCTACGGCTATGTTTGGACTGCTTTTTGTCCTCAGTGTCATTGTGTCTCCTTTGTCCTCCAGGAAGAGGAGGTTGGTCCTGCTCGAATTTAATTCTTCCAGCGAAATAAAATGGGGTTTGACGCAGAGGCCAAAAGAAAACGAGCGATGTGGGATGAAAGGCATCTCGTCTTTAGTGCTGAATATTTCGAAAATCACTTACACATCTGTTGTTTATTGTTAAAACAGGTAGGTCTCCGCAAACATGGCACTTATGCTCGCCAGTTGATGAACAGGTGCTGAGCTCATAAATGTTTGGAAAAGTCATTAAATTAAAGCATTAAAAAAGGAAAGAGAGGGAGAGAAAGAGAAAACGTGCAAAGATGCAGGAGCAGTTTCACGGTCACGCAGCGCTGACTTCAGTCCATAAACTGTTGTTTCCAAAACGTCAACCTCCGATAACACGCCTCCCTGCAGTCTGATCACTTTTACTACATTTTTAAAAGCCCACATTTATTTTCTCACACACAGACGGACTTGTTCTGTTTATCTATTGATAACTGGTTTGTCTACTTTGACAGTGGACAGTAAGAGAAGCGTCGAAGGTGTTTGATCTGTAAAAGAGCAGGACTCTCCAAGAATCAGCTGCTCGGCATGAACTCATCTGACCAACAGTTGAACGATATTCTTCTTCATGGTCGTCTCGAACGTCTGTGTCTTTGTTTGGATCCACCTACTGACAGTCATGTGAATTTTGTGTGTGCAAGAAATACCTGGATGTGTTGGGATGGATGAGATTAACAAGAATTTCTCAGTATGCACTGTGAGCCTACTCCACTGGCCCATAATGCATTGCAGCTCTTCAAAAACACAATGGTGGACCATGAGGTCGAGGCTCCTGTAACTGCTCTCCTGATACCTGGATGTTGTTCACAGATTAGATTCTTGACTGAAACAACTTTACCAGGTGAGTGATCGCATTCAGTAACTGAATTTTGACAAATAAAATAAGTTTAGAATAAGTTTGGTTTTTTTTTTACACATTAAGAGAAATCGAGAAATACTCGTTTTCTCGATGATGCTGCCAGTTCGTGTGCAGTGCATTCTGGGATACTGGCTCTGTATATACCTCAGTGTGAACCTGCAGCCTTGTGGACAAATCTGAGGAGATGTTTCTCATCTAAACCTATCGACATTGAATTATTTCCTTATTTATGTCAAATGTTTGTTTCTCTGCTTTGCTCCGGGGCGTTTAGCTCGTCTTATCCTCGGTGACCTCCAAAATAAAAGCCTGAGCCTGAGGCTGCACACGGCCCTGTGTATTTTGTGCTACTCTGCTGTGGACAATGACACATTTAGATCAAAAACTGCCCCATTTGATGATTCGAATAAGACGCTGGTGATTCCACAGTGATTTCTTTATCTCTCTCTCCTTGTCTCTTGAAGATGATTTGAATCATCAAATTTAACGAGGCAGTCCTCAGAAACCTTTAATTGTGTAATAGAAGGAGTTAGAAGTAAGCAGAGCGGCGTGGCTGGATTTAGATGTACTTTTATTAAAGATCTCCGCGTCCCCAGAACGATCGGGAATGACTGAGGGATGACAGCGACAGCGAGGGATGGAAGATTTAGTGTATTTTTAGAGAAGTCAGGAGGAGGACAGTCGGGAAGGAGCCACGTGATTCACGAGGAGACACGGAGACACGGCCTCTTAAAACCATGAGCGTTCAGGTTACACAAGACGGGAGTAAAAAACAAAAAAAAACATGTCGTCCTCTCTGAGCTTATTAAGTAAATTATCCAATTAGCCAGTGCTCCATTTTCTTGTTGAACATAGCATCACACAATTGAAGGGCGTGTTGAGTGGGTTTAGCCCTCAGGAAGCTTCATTTGTCATCTTTTTGACAGTTTTTGGCAGAACAAAGCAAAACGTCTCAACGTTAAACAACATGAAAACAAACAACAGCATCAGCATCTCTGCGTTTTTTTTTCTCTTCCTCTACGAGTGGGGCGGCCAGTTTTATGAAGCCACACATGCTTGTTCAACAAGGATTGTTCATCCATTAAATCCCTATACATCATGGAATCATTTATTATTACAAGGGAGCCTGTGTGTGTGTATTCTGTGTGTGTGTGTGTGTGGGGGGCCTGATCACCAGCCCTTGGCTCAGGTTCGATAAACAAAAGTCTCAAAGAGGAATTACTGTCCACCTGGTTGCCATTCGTTCTGAACAGTCGATGGAGTGAGGCAACGGGGAGGAAAAACATAAAAACACAACAACAATTTGGCCTAGTTTCTTAAAGTGGTGCACTGGTGCGGGTGGTCGGGGGTGGAGGAGGTGTGTGGTCTGTTCCCCTCTCCTTCGTTTTATCATTTTCTGTTTCCTCTTGATTTCACCTGCTCCCTCCCTCCCTCCCTCCCTCCCCTGCCCTTCCATCTCTTCTTCCCCCTCTGCCTCCATTTGTCTTTTTCTATATATCCCTCTTTCACTGAGTGGCACTGAGCCTTTCAAGCCCTGGGATAAACACCTAGCAAAAAATAAAATAAAAAACAAAAAAACACAAGGGGGAAATGTCTGGGAGCTCCGGCCTGTCAGCGGCAACATTAGGAAGAGATGTTGGTCCGTGGCATTGAGCAGAGCCCCTCTGGAGGTGTGTGTTAATGTGTGTGTGTGTGTACATGCACGTGTAGCTAAAGGGTGGAGAGTTCTGACAGGACTGTGAGAGATGTAAGGTCATTTACCCACTGAGGAGCCCTGGCAGGAGTTGATGCTGATTGATTAGAGAGGGAGAAAAGATGGAAGAGTTAAACCAGCCGAGCGAAGAGGAGGAGGAAGAAGAGGCGGGGAAGAGATGGAGAGTGGGATGAGTAGAAGATGGAGTCTTGTAAAGAAACGGGGCGACGAGGTGAGGACGAGAAAGATTCAGAAAACACCTCCACAGGAAATTAGGAAGCGCCGACCAATCACAGGCCTCGTCTCAGGCTGCTGTGGATGACTCATGGTGCTGTCATATGAATGAATACATGCTGCTTCAAAATGTTCGGAAAATTGCCCAATACTGAAAGGCTCCCTCAAACACACACACACACACAGACGACTGCCCACCTTGAGGGGTTTGTGACTGCGGGGGTCGGTCTCCTCCTTTCCCAGAGCGGTGGGCTGCTGGTTGGTTGCCGTCAGCTGGTGCCTCTGAAACACCAGCGCCTCCTTAAACTCCTCCTGCGTCTTCGTCTCCAGCAGCTTCTGCCTGAAGGAGATGTCGGAGAAGAGGGTGGCGAACGTCCGGCCCAGCTCCATCGCTGTCTTGGTGCTTTTCTGTGGAAAAACACCATGAGCTTAACCTGCAGTGAGCTACGGTTTTGAACATGAAGCAACATCAGCACCACCCGTATCTCCTCTGAACGATGCAGAGAGCAGGGAGAGTGAACGTAAACTGTGAGTTAATTTATGACTTCTCTATTCAAGAAAATGAAGGACAATCTATTGCTATAGTTAGAATAAGAATGGACCAAGGCCCCAAGCTTCAACCCGGTGAAGTCACATGGACATTAATATTCAAATGTGAGCCGTATAGTTAACGTGAGCAGGTTTGGAGCTCGGTCTCTTGGAAGGCTTTTGTCAATAATCCCACATCTGCTCCAAACAATGCCGTCCCAAAGTGACAAAGTGCAGCAGAGTGACAGTAATATGGTCCTGGCAGACTCTGGATCAGCGCAGTGCCAGCGAGGCCTTGTTAGCCAGGTGGTGATGATACCAGCCGTGGCCCGGCTCAGCTCGTACAGTAGCAGCTGCAGCAAACAGAGAAACTAAAGCCTTTAAGCGTTTTCACAGTGGTAACTGAATTTCAACCAGAGCTCAGAGAGCTGAGCGAATGGATCATGATTAATCTGCAGCCTCTCTCCTTCTCTGACTCTCTCTCTTTGTGTATGAAGGCACGGGGAACACCACCTTCAGTCACTCTTCAGGAAGCTAACAGTACGCTAACCTCACCATGCAAACATGTCCACAGTCATAACGCTCTGATGTCTAGCAGGTGCAATGTTTGTCTTCATCGTGTGTGTATGTGTCAGGATGTGTTAAATAACATTAAAAACACAGCACAAAGTGGCACTGAGTGTTTCTAGTGGAGGATTTATTTAACCTCTGACCCGCAGAGGTCAGTAGTTTGATTAAGCAGGAAAATGTGGGTGTAGAATAGATCCGGCTCTGTGTGGCCCAGAATCAGTGTCTGAGTGGCCCGGCCTGCGGTCACACAAGAAACCCAGAGAAACCTGGGAAAAACATGTCTCATGAGGCTTCAGCAGTTCAGACTGTGACGACTACTCTGTTCTTTATGTACATTATGAGATGAGTTATTGCTTATACTGGAAACTATTGTGATGTTTATGGACTTTGAGGTGTGTCTGGGTTTAGATGTGACCAGTGGAGTTAAGTTAATACAACCTCAGTTTTCATTGTGTTTCTGTACTTTCTGATGTGCCTGTGTCAAATGTGGCCCAGATTCATTTCTTGGTTTAAAAATCTGGCACAATTTGTACTTGAACAACCACAGTGAAGAGACAGTGAACGCCACTCAGAGGTCATAGAGATGGATGAATTTCTCTGAGGGACATGTTGATGGTTGATTTCAGGTACGAGTTTGTTTAATGAGAAACAGAGCAGTGTTGAGGAAAGGTCGCGTGTGCTCAGCGTTTTCACTTTGGCTTAAAGAAAAGAAGAAGAAGAGGAAAAAAACAACAACCCACAAACTGTGCCGTAAAGCTGGATCACACAGATTTACCAACCAAAGGAATTCCTATTATCATTATCGTCGTGCCCCCTTCAAAGATCTTTTTCACCATCAAGCAGCTGCCATCAGGAATAATTGAGACATAACAGTGATTTGTGTTTACTTGGGGCTTGGATTAATGTCTGTGAGGACGCCATTAGTGGTTGTGAATGCTGCCTGTAAGACTGGAGAGGAGGAGGAGGAGGAGGAGGAGGAGGAGGAGGAGGAGGAGGAGGAGGGCAGCAACACAAAAACAGAACAGAAACCAAACAAACAGGATGCATTTAGCTGAGATACAGCTGGTTGCTATAGGGTCACAGAAAGGTGTGTGTGTGTGTGTAGGTAGGTGTGTGTTGATGGTTCAGGATAAAGGCAGGAGGGTTGAGTGGTTTGCAGCTCTGGCTGCAGCATTTGAGATAATTTATTGTGTTATAATTTTGAAAAAATGAAGGAAAATGGATCATAGATGACCTTAAAATAAAAATCAATATTCTGTGTGTGTGTGTGTGAGGAAAAACATTTTTACAAGATACTTCCTTTATAGCTGGACACCATCCAAGGTTTTATGAGATGAAGCCAGAGATTCAGTGTCTTTAGTTTAAGAATAAAAAACAGCAAATCTCATATTTTAACAAAGCACCGCTCGCAGCACGGACGACGACGATGTGTTTAATTACTGCGGCTCGTCCTCAGCAGCTCTTTTCTGTTTCCCTCACGCACGTCTTTTTTTACTTTAAATTGAGCTGTCATCACCACAACAGCGTCTTGTTTGGACTGTAACATGTGAGGATGTGTGTGTGTGTGTGTGTGTGTGGGTGGGAAGGGGGGGATTTAAAACCCTGCAGAAAACCACCACCAATTTGTCCACTCTGTGATAAAAAAAAAAAACATCCTCATTCTTTCTGCTGTTTCACCCAGAACTAGTTCAGCTTTCCAGAAAACCAAAAACAAATCGGACTCACAACCGCAAACAAACTTACAGCTGCTGAGCTGAACGTACGTTTACTCTTCAGTAGTTAAAAGCAAAGAGGTGACGAAGAAATGCAAATGATCAATTACTTCTGCTGCAGTGGCGCTCACTCTGATCAAAAGGCGAGCAGCATTTTACTAATCCGTGCACCTGCAGCCGCGAACGCACCACACACGACTTTGGAGTTTCAGGCACAGATGAGTGATAAAAACACAAAACAGAAAAATCTCCTGGCAGCTCAACTTCAGCAGCTAATTAATAAATGATTAAAGAGGAATATGCTGAAGTGGAAGCAACTTAACCGTCAGTTACAAGCACAGATGCCGTAAATTATACAAAACCTAGATGAAAACATGATGAATGAAATATGAACAAAATGTTGTAACAGGCAAATGGGATGTACGGACGCCTCAGTAATGCAGCACAGAGACATAAATCCCATATATCACTTCCTCCCTCTGGGGGCGGCAGTTACCATTTTGAGCGGGGCCAGTATCAGGATGACATAGCGGACCTCGCAGCAGTTCTCTCCCCAGTTTTGCGGCCTCTCCAGGCGGGAGATGCACACGTGACGCCTCTGGAGATGCTTCACGTTGCAGCTGGAGCAGAGAGAGAGAGAGAGAGAGAGAGAGAGGAGGAGGTTTTTATATAAATGTCAACGCCTCACTCACCTCGCTGCCATCGCCCCTCATTTCCATAGATTAACCTCTTTCTCTCCAGCAACAGTTAGACAGTGTTCAAATGTTGACACACACACACACACACACACATCCATGTATACATGAATGCACACACAAACACACACACAATAACGAAGCAGAGACACGAACAAACAAATTCCTGCAGATCTATCACATGGATTCAAAACAGTGAAAATCAAATAAATCCACACTGATGATGGTGAGTTTCTCAGTTTAACTTTCATACAGACGGTTATTGAGCTTTGTAACAGAGGAGTTTCCCTCCAGGGATCAATAAATTCTGATTCTGATTCTGATTATTGGGGTAACGACATAATTATGGATATTCGATTATGATAAAGGAGCTGCAACTAATCTATTGTTGACGCATGCACACACACTCATACACTCGAGCTTACAGGATGCAGAGCCAGGACTGCTGGTACTGGACCCCGGTGGCGGTGGCCGTCACCCCCTGGATCGTCTCTGACAGCAGGTGAACTGTGGGAGGTAAAGGTCAGGGGTCAAACACATGTTGGCTCAGGCCGACTTTATTTTTCTGTGTGTGAGCCCTGAGAACACAAAGAGCAGAACCGCTGTACTGACACATACTGAGCCTTTATTGTTCCAATCTACAGCGTTCATAGATCTGTATCGATAAACCGTGGCTCTGGTTATTCCTCTTCTTCTTCATGTTCTTGGTCTCTAATGGTGTCGGCTGAACGTCTAAAATGTTCAAGAGAAAATCTGATTTCTGATCTGCGGAGCCAAGCCTCACAATGTGATGTCTACATCAGAAGTGTCTAACGAGCTCGCCTTCTGCTTTGGACGGCCATGCCAGTGTGCTCTGTGTGCAAACAGCCCACCACGAGAACCTAATAACGATGTCCGTCCAACCCCACAAACCACCAACGCTAATGCTGGCAGATTAAAAACACACACACACACACTGAGTTTATTATGCTGCTATGTTTACACAGTACAAATCATTGAACATGGGAAACTAAGCGACGCTGCTGAAGCCAGGACGCTGCCTCCTAATAAGAGGAATCTCCCCTTCCCTCCTCTCACGCTGAGAGTGATAAATAACAGTGTTTTGGGGGGGGGGGGGTTCTCCAGCAGCCCCCGACTCTCCCAAACCCCTCCAGAAGAGTCAGCCAGTGCGCTTTGGCTTTGGCTCGCCACCGACGTCCTCTCCCCGACTCATCAGCGCTGAACAAATTACAGGGTGGAAATGTTTTTGTATCGTAAGCAGCGGGGACGATGGTTTCCGTATCATTCTGATTTACCCCGCCGCTGCTTTCTCTCTGTCTGTCTTTGTCTTTCTCTCCATCACTCTCCCTCTCTCTCTCTCCCCTCCGCCATGCCGTCTCATCAATAAAGTATCCTCCATTCATGCCAGAAAATGATGGGTGTCACCATGACAACAGTATCACAGTGCTCAAGGAGTGAGAGAGCCGGGAGAGGGAGAATAGGAAAGAGAAGGGTGGTGGGGAGAGAGAAAAAAATGGGGGGGGGGGGGCAGACAAGAGAGACAGAGAAATAAAAGAGGGAGAGAAAGAGAGAAAAAGGAGAAAGAGAGAGAGGATGCAGATTAAGAGTAAGAGCGGAGGAAAGGATGAAAAGGAGCATGTAGAGAAAGAGAATGAGAGGGAGGGAGAAAGCCGACACGGGAGGAAGAAGACAAGAGTGAGACAGGTGGGAAAAAAAGGAGAAATAAGCGAGACAGATAGAGAGAGAGAAATAAAAGGAAAGGGGGAGACGGGGGGAGATGGAGGAGACATGCAGAGAGAGAGAGAGAAAGAGAATTAAACAGTGAAAGGAAAAAATATATAAGAGAAATAAGGGCAAATAAGGACCTGGGGAATGAAAAAAACAAAAAACATGACAAACAAGATGGAAAATGAGAGTGAGACAAGATGAAAAGAGGAGTGAGAGTAAGAGAGGGGGGGGGAGGGGACGGAGGAGTGAAGGAGATGGACTGGGATTCAATTCAATTAATAGCAGTAAGCCTGACAGCCATGTAATAATCAAAAACCATCCAATTTCTCATTGACGTCAGGGAAAAGAGAGGAGAAAGACAGACAGAGAGAAAGAGAGATGGAGAGAAAGTAGAAAGAGAGAGAGAGAGATACAAACAGAGCAGAAACAGATGAAAAGATAAAGAGGATGAAGATGGAGACAGAGAGTGGAGGGTGGAGTCGGACCGAAGCTAACGGCTAACAGCTAACACGGTTCGCCTGCACATTGAAACCACTTCAGCTCTGTGGTGGTGACAAGTGTCTTTTCTAAGTGAGAGCGATTGTTTCGGTGCTGAGAGCGGTTCAACAGCCGCCACACCAACGTCCACGTTCAGGGTTAAACATCATCATTACCTCAAGTGGGAAGTTTCTGCAAAATTATTCACGAGGACTCAAGTCGCGGCACTTCCTCATTTGGTGACTAATGTTTTCTAAATCCTCATTAATGCACCCGTTACATAAGATTTTATTCTCTGAGTATTTTCTCAACATGTGATAAACAAATTGAGTTTTGCCTGATGCGATCCGTAACAGGAGACGACGCAGCTCCGAAGCATTGAACACGGCTTATCTTTGCATGATTTTTTTTTTTTGGTAACGGAGCGTATAGCTTTGAATCAGGCATTAGCCTCCGATTAGCATCAACTGATCAATATCAGCTGCTTCATGAGGGCTTCACTATCAACGGCTCAACAAGTGTCGTCGTCCAATCACATCCACACGCGAGAGATTATGATTATAAACACCGACACGTCCCACTGCAGCAGACTGGACTGGACTGGTCAGACTGGATTTTACCCGTGTGTGACAGGAAGTGGTGGCGTGCAGCGGCAGCATCATCGTCGCCATCAAATGTTTTACTGTCATAAACTTTGTTGGCTCTGTCCTTGCGCTCGCTGCAGCCGGGCTCCATCCTTCCTGTTTCTGCTGCTCCTGTCAGACTCACTGTCACTTTATTAGCTTCCTATAACCTTCACAGGAGGAGGATTTACTGCAGGATGATTGTATTAGCCTGTATTACTTTTTGCTCGGTGGACAGGATACAACACATCAACAAAATCCCACCCCTCCTCCCATACTGGAGTCTTTTGTATTTTCGTTGCATAAAAGCACAGACCCCAAGACAACAAGCTGGCGTCCGCCATATTTGTTTTTCCTCATTGGACCCCTAACCCGTTTCAGTAAGAGCTCAGTCGTTGCTACAAACAGCAGGTGTGTGGTCTGATCCAGTTGGTCTTGTGCATGCGTTCAGAGGTTCACAGCGTTAAAAACCACTCCTCACAACACAGTACTGAAACCGCCCTCCTCAAAATTACAAATGACCTCCTCCTCTCCTCAGACTCTGGACAAATCTCCATCCTCATCCTCCTGGACCTCACCGCTGCCTTTGACACCATCAATCACTCCATCCTACTCTCCCGGCTGAACTCCCTCCTCAACATCACTGACGCTGCCCTCACTTGGTTACACTCATATCTCTCTAGCAGACAACAATTCATCTCCATCAACAACTGCTCCTCCTCAACTGCCCCCCTGTCCCAAGGCGTCCCCCAGGGTTCTGTGCTTGGTCCTCTCCTCTTTATCCTGTATCTCCTCCCCCTTGGTCAAATCATCCGCCGCCATAATCTTCACTTCCACTGCTACGCTGATGACATCCAGTTATACATCACCACCAAATCCATCACCCCCTCAACTCATTCCACCCTGTCAAACTGTCTGACCGACATCGAATGCTGGATGCAAGCAAACTTCCTCAAACTTAACTATGACAAATCAGACATGATTCTAATTGGTCCAAATTCCCTCACCCAAACAGCCAGAGACTTCCACCTCACCACTGACAACTCCACACTGTCACCATCCCCCCACTGCCGCAACCTTGGAGTCATCTTTAACAGTAATCTCTCCTTCGACCAACACATCAAACACATCACTAAATCAGCCTTCCACCACCTAAAGAACATCTCCCGCCTCCGCCCCTCACTCTCTTTCTCGGCCGCTGAAACTCTAATCCACGCCTTCATTACATCCCGCCTTGATTACTGCAACAGCATCCTATATGGTACAACCGCCAAACTCCTCAATAAACTCCAGTACATCCAAAACTCTGCTGCTCGCCTCCTCACCCACACCCGCTCCCGTGACCACATCACACCTGTCCTCCAGAACCTCCACTGGCTCCCAATTACACAACGAATCGAATTCAAAATCCTCCTCCTCACCCATAAAACACTCCATAACCAGGCCCCCTCCTACCTCGCAGACCTTCTCCACCCATACATCCCTTCCCGCACCCTCCGTTCTTCTGATGCCATTCTCCTCACTGTCCCCAAGACCAAGCACAAAACCTGGGGAGATAGAGCTTTCTCTGTTGCTGCCCCCACCCTCTGGAACTCCCTTCCCAAACACATCCGGGAAACCACAGACCTCAAGACTTTCAAGTCACTTCTCAAAACGCACCTGTTCCACTCTGCTTTTAACATCTAACATTCTAACTCTACCTGCACTGTTATGATCCGTCTGGTCCATCCACTCCACTCAAATCTTTACCCAACCGTGTTTTTCTCCGTTCTGATTGTTTTGGACATCTTATGTTTGATAAATCTCTGCATTGTACTTATGTGTTTCTAAGTGTTTCTAATATTGTTGTTTTTCTAATATTGTTGTTTAATTCTGTAAAGCGACTTTGAGTATTTTGAAAAGCGCTTTATAAATAAAATGTATTATTATTATTATTATTATTTATATCTGTGGGTTTTAAAATCCGTTAAGATTTTAAAAAATCGTCGGGTGTGTAGCCAGGATCTCATGTGTCAAAGTCAAAGTCACCCCTACCTCTGTAAAGGGTCCTGCTCACATGGGGGGTGGTGGTATCAGAGTAGAGTGTGTTACATCACCAGCTTAGGTGAACAAACCTGACTTGAATACGTGAGCGGCTGCTGGTGTGATCAGTGTGATCATGTGGGACACTAATTAAGCCACACACGTTTGATACTTGTCAGTTAACGTGAAGATTTCCACGCGGTTTCGTCAGCTCTCCCTGCGATGCAAACATGCAGAAAAAAAGAAAACAATCACAGATGTTCACACGCAGCATATCAAATGTGACAAACTTCAATGGAAAGTGATGAAAACAGATGAGGAAGGCCAGACTGGATTGAGCCCCTTTGATCTTTCCTGATTCTTGGTGAATTCTCTAACTGCGTTTTCCACACAGTTTCGGTTGCAGGGCGCGAGAAAAGACAGATTGCCGTTTCTGTACATCACATGGGGATAATGCAGTCTGTCACAAGTGAGAGGAGACGAATCAATAAATATGCTAAAAACCGGTTGGAAAAAAAAAAAACAAACTGCAATGTTAATATTTTTTTTTTCTGGTTGATGAGCCGGTGTAACATCGACAGCAGGAAGTCCACAGAGATTCATGGTTTCTCTGTCGCCGTGTGAACGGGCCACGAGTCCTTTTAGCAGGGAAGACTCCTTACATTATGCTCAGAGGTGACCTCAATAAAACCTCCTGATCTTGTGCTGCCTAGAAGATTAACTGTGGCCTCAACCATTGGTAAACCTGCTGTCAGTGAATACACACACACACACACACACTCACAAAGGAGAGTGATTGGTTACCTTCAAAGCGTGGGCTGTGGAGGGGCGCTTTGAAGGAGGTGATTAAAACACAGGAGGCCTCCATACAGCGATGGGAGATGAAACACTGTATATAAGGCATCACCATCACAGCCAATCACAATGCAGCACACAGACGCAATGTGGTCACATGCTGATGGGAGGGGCCACTCGGACTGGGTCAACACTGAAACCTTGTTATCTAGAGGGGTGGTCCCCCTCATCTCCTGCTTGCTTCCATTAAAACAAACTAAATATATATAAAAGAAAGCATAAATAAGTTTTATTACATGAATATAAGATCAATGGTTTCCCTTCCTGACCACTATTAACCCCTTAACACCCACTGACCCACCCAGGGTTAAATGATTTGCATTTTATCCCCTTAAACAAGTGCATGCATTCATTTTCTCACTCTACGTTTATTTATTTGTTTAATATATTTTGCAGGGCTTCACAAAAAGACCTGATAACATTATGGGACAATGAGTTGGCTGGACAGGGCGCTGATTTGAGGGGGCAGCTCGAGAGGCATTGATATCTGTGACACGGGGAGGGATTGCTGGTGTCTGTAATCATTTGATGACTCAATGCATCGACCCAGTCCCGAGCGTGGAGAGGAGCACACAAACGGCATACTGATGGTGATGATTGGGTACAGGAGCAAAAAAAAAACAAAAAAAAAACCCACTGATTGCAGCCTCACGGCGGGCTGATGCTGACATTTTCAACCAATTAGCACAGCTTACCGTCATCAAAGAAAACGAAACTTTGAGACTTGTCTGCGTGGAAGGGAGAAAAACCAAAGAGGACAGAAACCAGAGAGTCAGTTCAGTCACCTGATCAACAATCCAACAGTTACTTTAGATTTTACACAAGCACACACACACACACACACACACTTATACATGTATATATATAGACACACTCTCTGGTTAACAGGCACGTACATAAATATCTCTGCTGAACAGAAGCTTCATTTCCTGCCCTCCTTTACCTCATGCATATTAAATATTATATTCCAGAGAAAATCCCTCAATGTCTCTGTCAATGTCTTTGTTGGCTGCACAGAGATCTTATCTTGATCACCGTCTACAGGCTATTACCAAAAATTGGATTTTATCACCGATAGTGCCCGTGTGTCCAGCTAGTGCTCGTGCAAAAGAAACCCCAAAAGACGTCAGCGAGATGAGAAAAATGACACACACGTGTGGCCGCCATTTTTTTTTCCTCCATGTGCTAAAGAGCTCGAATTAATTTAGTATTCTGATCATTCCCGCTGAACGTTACAGAGAGATTTTCACAGCGAAAAGTCACGCCGCCGGCCTGGAAAAGATATATTATTATAATGGAGAGGCAGAGCCGGCTGAATCAAAAATACACAGCACCTTTCCTGTTGAACGGAGCTAATTATTTCCAGAATATTTAGAGTACCTGTTGTCGTCGGAGGAGAACATGGAGCTGCACAAAGTATGTTCTTCAGAAACAGTAATAGTCTGTTACACAGATGTATTTTAGATATCAATAAACAGGCTGTATTGGAGCTGAAGGGCAAAAGGGTTAGTGCACATTTTGCAGTGAAGGAAATCTCACCTGCAGCAGCTTTAAAGACATATAAACATGTGACTGTGTTTTAGTTTGATTGGAGTTGAGCTGAGGAAAAAAAAACAACATAAATACACAGGAGAATTATGCAAATGGAGGCGAAGCGGAGAGCCGGCGAGATCGATCAAAGGTGACAGCAATTTAGGAAGAAATTATGGTACAGTCATCACAAACAGGGCGCACAATCAGCAGCGTGCACCGTCGCTGCAAACAGCGGCGGCACAGAGGAAGAGAAGGAAAATACAATTATACAGAAGATCATTACTCAAAATATTGACAATTATTCATTGTGCTGCAGCGGCTCGTCACTTCCGCCGCACCGTCATCACCTGTCGCCATGTTTAAGTGTGTTAAAGTGAAAACGTGTGTTTTCTTTAACTTATTAGCAGCAGGTTTAGTGACGGAGGTGATATTGTTATCAAGGCGTTGCATCATCAGCTGTGTTGTTCATTATATTCCTCGGCACAGTGAGATGCTCTGCTCCTCCACTGAATCCCAAGACAAAACACACCAGCTCAAGTTGGCCTCCAAAAAAAAAAAAAAAAAAAGAATCGACTCCTCTGTACAAGTTGGAGCAGGACTAATTATCTCTGTGGGCTTTCATCTTTTTTCATTTCTGTAATTCTCTGTTCTTTCGGTGCCTGTTATAATCTCGCCCTGTTCTCTTTATCGCACAGCTGTACAGTATTACACTCCAAATGAGCCGGCCTGCTTGCCCAGCCGTATCACCCCGCTGTGGCAGAGTGAACATAGATATGACAGAAATTAATACCTGAAGAGATGTGTCCCCGTGATAGAGGAGCTCACTTCTCTCTCAGCACTGACACACGAGTGTTTCACGTGTGAAATGTGCACGGCTGCAACAACGAGGAGGAGGACGAGGATGAGGACGAGGACAAGGCGATTCTCACTCTATGTCTTCATGCAAAACAAACGCAATGAGATCCACCTTATTAAAGTGCTGCATATTCTTTTAAACAAACGCAGAGTACAAAATGACCCCTCTGGGCTCTACGCCGGCCACAGTGGCCAGTTCACTTCCTTTTTTTTGACTATTTGAGCTGTGTCAATGCAATTTTCAACTTCAGCTCTGTAAATATATCAATAATATACTGTATACTCATGAAAACTACATTTTTTAAATTCCTTGTCACAGGTCCATTTTTGGCCAAGAGAGCAATTGAATTAATGAATTTCCCTCTGGGGATTAATAAAGTAGTTTTTATCGTATCGTATTATATCATATCATATCATATGGTTGACCATACTCCAATGAAGCTAATGCAGGACACAGTTCTGTCATAGGTGTGATCTTAATAATAATAATACATGGAGAACCCAGTAGCACTGAGAATACATGGTCATTTTTGAGTGCATTGTGCAAACAAACTGGCATTTGAAGGGTTAAAATATTAAAAAGGAGTGGATGTTTTATACTTAAAAAAACTTAAATACCTTCTTCATCTCCACTCATATCTGTTTCTGTGTAGATACTGTGGTGCTGCTGCTGCTGTTTTTGCTCATTTGCATGTTTCAAACTGTAAAATCTTTGCTTAGGTCTTGATGTGTTGCATAATTGTACGACTGTTACATCATTCATCCTCAGCACAAATTAATTATCACCCAATTCTCATCTACTATTATCCTGTTCCTTCTTGTGCAACTAATTAATTTCCCAGGAGTGATGACACAAGTTTCAGCTGATTTAAAAAACGCTGCCTTTTTTCCTCCACAATATGTGCAATATTAAAAAAAATATTACTGGATGTTGCTGGTTTAAATACACAGTATATGTTAATATTTAGTATCACTGATAAAGAGGTATTTTCCTTTATTATTCAATGTTGCTTTATGTGAAGCTCAGACTGATTTTCAAACTGCACAGGAAGCCTTTTTGTTAAGGTGGCAGCCACAAAGAATGAACAAAGAGATAGGAAGAAATAAGAAGAAGAAGAAGAAGAAGAAGATGAAGAAGCACCCTCTTCCTCTGCCTCTTCATGGGGTATTCTGGGAGAGAAAGAGTCAAGTAGCAGCAGCCACCACAGCTTGAGAGTCTCAGAGAGCCATTTGAAAAGCTAAGTGAGTGATCGATGACAGAAGTCAATTATCACCTCGCCGATCTGTCAGAGGCGGCTGTGCAGGCCGAGCTCTCTCACACACACACACACACACCCACCTCTGACTAACCATCAACAACTGTGTGGACACCAACCAGCCTCGGTAGACAGGAAAACACCGTACGGACACGTACAGATGGGCGACAGATTAAAGTCCGAGCCCACAGAGAGGTGTCAGGCCACCGTCAGTCTCTCCGGGGGCTCAGATTTTGCTCCAGACTCTTCATCTATCTCCTCCAAAAGGGATGAGCTGCCTCTATTCTCCCCCCCTCAAAGAAAAAAAATCCCCTCATTCAAGTCAACATTTCACAGCCGGGAAAAATGAAAAACATTCTTTGTGACATTAACTGGAGGGAAAGCAAAGCAAAAGTCTGATTTGCCAAATAACTACTTCTTCTGTGTAAATGCGGCGTTCAGTGCAGCTTGTGGCAGAGTCAGGCTTCAACAATGGCTGCACACTGTTATATAAGAGGGCGGATTTCTCCTGCTCTAATGGGCTGAGGAGATTCGCCTTAACCAAGAGGCTTTGCTCCCACTCAGCCAAAAGGACCTGTTCTGAAGGGACCCGGCTAATGTGACAGGGGAAGAGGTCCAAATAGGAAGATTAATGTGTATGCAGCTCATGCGTCTGCGAGCAGAACCCATTTCAAAAATAATGAATATCACTGGAGTTTCTGACAGGGCTGCAGGAATCAATAACAAAACCCTCTGTTTCCCTAAAAACACACGACATTAAAATGTTTCGCTGATTTAACGTTTTGCTTCCTTTAAGTGGCACCTGGCTGCGGCAGCACGGAGACAACATAAGAAAAAACAAAGAAACATCTTTGACATGAACGTTTTCGATTGTGTGTGAGAAACTCTGCAGCACAGCTGAGCAGGGCCGCCGTGTTTGTTCTGATCACCAGCTGTGTTGTTCTTCATGAAGTTTGTGCGTTTGTGTATTTGCAGCGCAGGATAACCTCCTGACAGTTTTTCCAGGGGAAACGTTTGATGCCTGCACGTGTCAATAGTTGCCAAGGCGACCCGGCACATTGAGTTTTGTTCACGTCCTCGTAACAAAGAGGCGGGGTGAGGAGGCGAGCCTCCGTTCAAACATCACAAACTTAAAAGCATTGGGATCCGAACTCGTAAGGTGTTTTCAGGTCAGGGGTCAGAGGTACAGAGGCACAGATGGTACAAACTCTTTGTCGTGTTGTGTTTTGTGTGTGCGTGTATATTTCACACATTTTGCAACATGCTGCTTACCGTTCACCTCCTGAGCGCCTGCGTCTGTGAAAAGCATGCTCATCACCTCCTCGAAGTTGCAGCCGGGCTCGGACGTGTGGCTGTCCTGACCCACGTGGTGCAGCATCCTCTTCAGGACGTCGTCCAGGGAGGCGGCCGTCTCGTCCAGCAGGATGCTGGCCCGGGCCAGGAAGCCGTCCAGGTCCCGGTGCGCCCGGATCTCCTCCTCAAAGTTCATCAGCTTCACATACTGCGTGTAGAGAGAAGATTGAATTGGGACTAGATTTTTTTTCACTCAGGGATGTTGGAGCTAATCACAGCAATCAGTGTAATTAAGACTGTAAGACTCAAACACATTGTTAAAATGCATCCAGCCCAGTTTCTGCAGAGGCGTGAGACTCACTCACTTCAGATGAGTGTGTTGTTGTAACTCTGCCAGGATTTGGTCTATTGAGGGACTGTTTCACATGTATGTCTAAACTAGTCGCATTTACACCAATTCTGTCTGTCTCTGTAAACTTTGCAGGAACTGGAGAGATTCAATCTGATTTTGTCAACAAAGAATTTCACAGTTCGGCTGATCCAAAGATTTTTCCAAAGTTTTCCGTCCTTGTTGCTTCTGTGTTTTTCACTGTTTCTCTGCTGCAGCTACGTAGCTAACGAGCCGTGCAGGGAGATGACGCTGCCATTCCCAGTCAGTGGCTACAACGCTCCGTTTGAGTAACTCTTTATCCCACCGGCTCAAACAGCTGTCAGTGGGCAACCACATGAATCGCTGAATAAAACTGGAGACGCGTTGCGGCTGCAGCAGACTCAGAGGGTCTGGAACCAGGCGACAAAACCTCCAATGCAAAGGTTAAAGATCTGGAGATTTCCATGGCTGCAGAGCAAGAAGCATCTTCTACCTGGAAACCTATGATTGGACAAGTGTGAGTGTGCCCTACAGCTTTGACCTTACGGTATCCTTCCACCCCCACCCAATGAGTCAAATAGTGCAGTTTCCCAAACAGTTGGTCAGAATGGCGGCGGCTGGTGTCGAGAGATGAACACAGCTCGATTAAGAGCTCAGACATCCATCAGGCCTCTATTTAATTGATCGTGTGATTGACAGAAATCCTGAAGCTGAGTGGATTCCCTGCTGTTCTTTTTTTTTTTTTTTTGGGGTTTGTTTTAAATAGAACAAGACCCGAGCAGCGGGGGCCACGTCTCCAGTCTCTGGAGCTCTATAAATAAATGTGATTTTTGTTTTCTGTTTGCAGGAATCTGTCGAGGCTTTAGGTGTGAGGGTCTTCAACCTCAAGGTTAAGAATAAACTGAACTTGTTTGGCATTGATTGAGATTTATTCCCAGTCACACACACACACACACACACACGCTTTAAATGCTAAATGTGTGGTCTTGTATGTGAAGGACGGAGGTTTCTGGAGTTGTTAATACAGAAGATGAAAAATGCAGCAGCTGTTGCAGAAACAAAAACCATATCAAAATTAGGTCTAAATATAGAGCAAACCAAATAAACAGATCCATGACAAAACTCTTGGCGGGGGGAAGTTTCTGTATGTGAGCATGTGAAAATGATAAAAAGCAGAAGGAGCGAGCAAACAAACAGAACTGTAATACAGAACGGGGAGATTAGTAAAAAAGAACCAGGCAAGCTGTCGGCAAGAACACGGCACAACAAAGTGAATCTCTGAACGGCTCGCGCTCGGGAAGAAGCCAGGCTCTTGACAGCCTTGGTCACCAGTTTAAACCAGTGCCCTCTGGGTGCTGCTGTGAAACTCCTCCAACAGTGGAGAGAGAGAGAGAGAGAGAGAGCGCTGGAAATCTGTGAGTTTTATTTCTGCTCTTTAAGAAACAACCCTGCAGAGGTCGAAGTCCTTCACTGAATTCACTGCAGGTGAACAGAGAGTGAAGCTGTGACCATCAGTATTAGGCCTCAACGATTAATTGCATTAAGTGCAACTATATCACGATATGATGAAGAGCGATCTTCTAACTACACAGGCTGCGATTACGCTCCGGTTACGTGACCTGCAGGGAAGAGTGGAGCTGTCGGTCGGTGAAAACAGGAGGAAACAGCGACAGCGCAGCAGAACGTCAGCTGTGTGGAAGTGTTTTCTCTTTTAAAAAAGAAGATACTTGTCTCCACTTCACTGTTGCTGAAGCCCAGTGAGGTGTGTTGCATCAGTTCAGGTTTTTCCAGATTTTAGACCAATTTAAATTTTAACCCACATCCAGTCGGAGCACGGAGATCGTCTTATCATCTCAGAGTGAATATTCCCACAGTTCAACCCCCCCCACCCCTTCTCTCCCTCTCTTTTTCAGGCAGACTCTGAAAAGACATGTGCACACCTCCATCACCAGCAGGCTTGTTTACTGTAATTCCCTCTTGTCTCGTCTACCTCTGGAAAGCCTGAGATAAAAATGCAGGTTATCTAAACTGCAGCAGCATCGTGTGCAGGACGAGTCCAGAGGCAGAGGAACGCGTTTGAGAGTCCTGTCACTGAGAGCAGACACTCCGCCGGCTGATTCACAGTCTGTTCTCCAGTGACGCATCTGATGGTGCTCAGGTCTCTCCTCATTTTAAGATACGAATCCACTCAGGTTCATCTCTTTCTGTCTTTTCCTATGTGTTGTTTTTCTTTTTTTTCAGGGCAGGTTGGTGTGAAAATAAAAGGTTGATTTGGTCTTTTTTTTTGTCCCCCTCCTCCTCCTCCTCCTCCTCCTCCTCCTTCTCCCCCTCCCCTCCTTTTCCTCCTCCTCCTCCTCCTCTCTCTGACTTAAACGTTAATGCGACAATCAATCAATCAATGAAATCAGCTGCTATTGTGTTTGTTTGGGAGGAAACACGCGGACAGGTCACAGGTCTCTGTCTCTCTGTCTCTGTGAGTGCTCGTTCACGAAATCGATTGAAATCGCAGAAGAATGACGTGGGAAAACTGGAAATGCTGAATACATAAAAAGCTCAGGGCGGCTGAGACAAATGGTATCACCACCACCAGCACCACCACCACCACCGATGTGATCAATAATGATATAATCTGGATTTTCTCTGACCCAATCATTTGACATTTTCAGATTCAAAAACATCAGTGACATAAAATACAACATGGCTGAAGCAGCTTTGTTGTATATTCATCATAAATGTGCCACTGGCTTCGATAAAACACTAAAACTGAAACACCTACCGTCGGCAGCAGAGAGGCATGAACACATAAACACACTGACAGCCACAGTTATTCACTTGTCGAGCATATCTTATTGATTTTTTTTAACAACATCACTGTACTTTCAGTCTGCTCTGTGGAGCTGTGGACGTCAAAGGACGCAGGAATCCTGGGTGTTATCTAGATCAGGACGTCCATAGTTATAATAAAGCTTTGTATGAGGAGTTTAATGGAGACTTTAGTGTTTCAATCATTATCACATCAACCAAAGTCACGTCTCCACTCCCATGTTCAATATATTCCTTGTATTTTATACTGTTTTTCTGTAGTTGGGCTTTTATAAACCAAACACCACAGGACTTTACTTTTACTTTGGTTTTCATTGGATAGGTCGTTATTGTTTTAAGTATCTGAACTTATTTCATCTGTAGAGCATGTTGTGACTTTGTTAAGTTTATTATTATCATTATATATTTAAACATTTTAAGAAGCGGACTCTTCAGCAGTAAATCTCGCCGTCATTACCTCAGCCTGCTCTCTGTTCAGCTCCCTGAAGTTAAAAATGATTCCTCCCATAAATATCCAAAAGTTTCAAATGAAGTCACTCCTGAAGTTTTTTTTTTCACTGCCATGATTAAAACACTTGCAAGTTGTTTTACAGCTTCTTTTTATGGGCTGTTCTTGTTTAACTTACATCTTGTTGATAAATCACAGCCGTTAAAATGTTAACGTACTGGTTAAAGTCGCTTTCTTGTTTTTTTTTGTTGCATTGTATTTAAAGTGGTGAATATTAACACTTACCCTTCGTGATGTGTTCAGTAAAACACAACCAGAGTCATCGGCATCTGTGGAAACACAACACAAAACAGACAGTTAGCACAGTTAGCAGATCAATCATCATCATTATCATCATCATCATCATCCTCCTAAGTTTCACCAGTTATTCTCCTGGTCACAGTGATTAAAAACCCAGAGCTGACAGCTGCTGAGCTGCCCTCGTCTTTCTATAATGCAACAATAAAACAGATGGTGTAAAAGCTTCTGGTGAATCAAACTAAATGAAATACAAGTCATACTTTTTTGTGAACAAGTTGATCTCAGACACAGAGACACAAGGTAAAAGGGGAACTATGCAAGTCCGGTCGGAGGCGCTGATCTTGCCAAGGTTGGTTTTAGACAGAGAGCCTCCGTTCTCCCTGTAACGAGTCATTTAACCATCACAATTACTCCGAAGCTGTTTAATTAAGGTGCACATCTTGCTTAGTTCCTCTTTAATTAACAAAAGGCTGCAGCGATAACATTTGGATAAACTCACATGTTTGTAGTTTTAACTCTTAACAGTCATTTTCTCACCTGAACTTAATGAAATCACATTGTGAAATTGTGTGAAATTTCTTTCTAGATTAAATCAAAACTGTCGGCTCTCAGCTGCAAACTTCTTACTATAGTGAGTGAAACAAAGTGCAGGAGGAACTTGAGACTTGTGAGTCCAGAAGGACAGAAAACCACTAACCACCAACTAAATGTTGAAAACTTTTAAGTATAACTTCGTAATTGTTGTTATGGATCGTCATTTTAAAGCACAATTCACACTTGAGTACAAAACAAACCAAGATAAACCAAACCACTGGATGAAATCTGGCTCCCGGTGAATTTACAAACAACATTTATTTAACCGTTATTAAACTGGAAACGATGGGGACACGTCTTGAACGCAGCCTTGAACCTCAGTTCACCTCAGTTTTCAAACAATACAGCAGCATTTACTTTAGTACAATCTGAATATTACAAGTTGAAATGCTCAGCGCTTTAAAGCTTTAATCTGTAGTAACATGGTAATTATAATGTTCTGTATTTGCATTTCAAAGCTTTTTTTCTTTTTAAACAACAGGGCATTCATTACTGATGGTGAAAGGTCTGAAGGGTAAAAAAAAAAAGATCACAAGTAACAAGCACTCAGGCTGTAAAGAAAAGAAAAGAAGCCTGCGACCCTTTTTTCTAATAGTGATGAAAATGTCAAGAGGCGAGTCTCTAAATGCTCTCATTGAACAGGGATTGGAAGTTCTCTGCTGATAAGGCTTTAATACACACAAGTCTGTGGAGCTGAGGCGAACGCTCAGATAAAAGTACAAAGGTCTGGATTTTCCCAGTGTCGCGAAATAAAAAAAAGAAAGAAAGGAAGAAAAGGGAAGAGAGGAAAAAACCTTTCTGTGTAATAATAAAACAATAACTGCAGGGGGGGGGGCAACCTATAGTGATTGAAGGCTTTCAACACTCTTCTGTGCCGTAACTAGCGGAGGCTGTCAGTACCCTGCTGACTCTCATAAAACAGTCCGCCACCGCCGTTACGTAACGCAGTTATCACAGTTTACTGTGGGGAGGACGTTATTAGGTTACCATGGGCTTTCCTCCTCTGCTCCGCGTGATGCACTGTGTCGACTCCGTCTGGAAATCAATCAGTGCTTAACTCCACCCTCCAGCAATGGTAACGCAAGACTCCCCACCCCCCCACCCTACACACACACAATGCACCCCACCCCCTCCCCTTTAACAAGCCAGTAAGCCCCAGGAAAGCACCAGGATATCGTAATATCAATAATCCAGCCACAAGTGAATGTTAAGGATGTTTGAGTCTGCAGAGAGGGAGGGAGGGAGGGAGAGTGGACGGCGGGGGCTTTGATCGCCACGCCAAACACCTCGCCATCATAAAACCCTGCAGGCAGTGGAGGCAGAAAGGAAGAAAAGAAGACAGACAGAGAGAGTCCCAGCCCCTTCCTCTCTATGATGAGACCATGGCAGGGGGCACGTGTCATGTGCAGTGGATTTGGTTCATCAAAGCCTCACAATCAAAAAGCACACGGCTGCTGGGCTGATCCGTTCCCACAGGGGAGACGGAGCGCCGCTCTAATTGCTGTCAGGTTGCAGCCGTAAGGAGATATTCATATATTCATATAAGATTACCTTGTCACACCCCAACCCCCCCCCACCCCCTTCCCAACCATCACCTCTTTCTAAATGGCCCCCTGTATGTCTCAATATAGTGTCTGGCTTAAAGTAATCCAGGAGAATTTCAGGGTTTAGGATTATAGAAGTGCGGGGGTGGGGGGTGGGGTGGGTGGGGGGGGGGGTGTTAAAAATGTGACACCGACTTGTTTCTCTGCTCCTCGGCTCCTTGTTTGATCAACGTGGCACCAGAACTGTTGATTATTACATCCAGTCAGACACAAGTGTTACGTAATCTCAGAGTGGAGAGTTGTATTCTTTCAGTCATTAATGGTTGCAGGCTGAGCGGCCGTTGTGTCCAAAACGGGCTCACGTGTCCTCTGGGTTCGGGGTCGGCCAGCGTCGTTTGATACAGAATTAAAGAATAACTGGTCTGATGGTGGGAGATATGGAAACATGTGAGACTGTAAAACCATCTCGACAAACTTTATCACAATAAAAGCAGCAGGGATCCACCGGTCAGATCACCAACACTGGTCTTATGAAGTGGATTATTTTGAACCAGCTGGATGTGATAAATCCATATTTATCATCTTGAAGGCATATTTATGGAAGAAACAGACTGACACATCATGATTATATAGAGTCAAGGCATGTTTAACTACGCACTATTAAGCATTAATTAAGCATCAAATACCTAATTAATCATATATAATGTATAACATTGATACTAATTAGCATATAATGGTTCATAAGATCATTTAGAAAGTGTTAATAAACTACTATTCTGCACAAATACACAATGATTTAGACATGAATGAATAGTTAATGAGTGTGTTAACAGATTTTATTATAGATGAGCTTATTGATCCAAAGTTAAACATTTTATAATTTATAACACTGATTAGTATCAAAGTAGGAGGAATGCTTCATTAATGATGTCTAATAGTGGGTATTTAATCTAAAGTGTTACCAACTGCATCATGTTACTTCACATTAAAATAAGTTCTTCTCAGTTCGTTATTTAGTTTTAAATCAGTATCAGATTGGAAATCGTCGATCCGGGGAATCAGGATTGATACAAACAGGGAAAGAGTCACATTAACGCAGCCTTATAAACAAGTGCACGGTGCTACAGATACATTGTATGACTGGTGTACTCACTCAGTAACAGTCCTCATCAATCACACCCAACGCAGCACGGAGCTCAGGGGGGAAAAGGTGGATAAGTGGATGTAAAGTGGTTACTTTATCTAATTTTGAGACAAACTAACGTATTTAGCTTTTGTTTACAGCCGAAAATTTGACCGTTCCTTTCACGAATTTAGAGTTGCAATTATTTAAAAACAGCACCTGTATAATTGGAAATAAATCAAAAAACCCTCTGAGAACCTCTTTGACCTTGGCAAAGCAAAACGTCCTTGCAGAGGTATGAATAGTGTAGACGCTGGCTTCTCACTCTGAGGCTGTTTTATCGACCAAAGGAAACTGTTGTTGTATGAAAATACAATCTGGTGCAGAAGAATCGGTGTGTTTACCAACACTGTCTGTGTGATGAGTTGGAGAATCCTGACCCCATTTACTGCTGCGCTCCTCTGCTTTAAACACTGAAATCTTCCCATGGTGAGTGAAGAATGTGCATCGGTCTGCGTCTCTACACTCAGTTAACTGTGTGTTTATAAAAACAAACCCCACTCAGGGGGCTTCAAGGTCAAGCTGTGACCTTGGTCCGAGCCTAAATCGACAAGTTTCCAGAGAGAGAAAGAAAGAGAGAGAGACAGAGAGAGAGAGAGAGAGAGAGACGTCCGTCTTTCCTCTCGACTTTACCACTTCAGTATTCAGCCCAATTGATTGAACTGAAGTGGAAGTGCGCCCAGCGCTGGCAGAAATATAATCATGGAATCAATTCTATTTATGGAGAGTGTTTGACAGCTTTACAACAAAGTTCTGTGAAGAGACAAGAATGGACACGATCACGTCAAAAGAAGAAAAGAAAACATGGAAGAAAGAAAGAAACATGGAAGACAAACAAACAAACAGCATCAGACTGACATGAACCGACGACATCACTCACTTTGTTTGATCTGAGCCTGATGCCACTGATACACCAATACTTACTTCTGCAGCTTCCTCCAGTATCTGCATCTACCGATCAATAACCAATAAGACTCTACAGTTGCACTGGTTGTACAAATGCTAATGTCAATGGCTGCAAAAGGGTGGAGTCGACTCTCCTGTCCAATCTATCCCAAGATTCCTTGTGCAGCAGTGATGATAATAACATCAGTTCAACAGTTAATGAATGGTCAGAAACACAAACCCAGGCAACAGGGATGATGATGTGTGACAGTGTTTAGCAGGAATAGGCAAACATTTAGCGTCTTAGCATGAGAGGTTAGCCTGTTGTAACTTGATGTGTCATTTAAAACCTCATGGTGGCGCTATAGGAGCACATGAAACTCTTGAGGGTTTAAACCATGAACTTCTGGACTGGAAGATTTTGTGCCGGGCCATCTTTGACTGTTGCCGTATTTCACTAAACATGTTAAAAACCACTCGGCTTCATTGTCTGTGTTGAAATATTTAGCTTAGAGATGCTAATGTGGCTAAAAGGTCACCAGTCTATACGATAGGCCTATAAGAAGCAACATTTTGACAGCTTGATCTTCTTGACCACACAGTGATCACACTAAAAACCCAACAGGAGGTGAATCCAACTTATATGTGCACTTTTTAACCCCTAAAGCAGGCATCTCACACTGAATCCACAAAGGTGGCTGCAGGTTTTTGCTCCAACCAAGCAGCAGCACACCTGACCTGACTCAGTTAATCAACAGATCTCAGTCTTCAGACAGTTGATTGGTCAAATGTGTGCTCTTGATTGGTTGGAACAAAAACCCGCAGCCACACTGGCGCTTTGTGGATTCGGTTTGAGATGCCTGCCCTAAAGAAACCGTAAAATGGATCTTACACGTAAATAAACCAGAGCAGCAGCAGAACAGGAGCGTTGTTGTAGATAATAATTGATCTCCTCTTGAATAATGACCTAAAGTCAGTTAAAAACTCACTTCAGTTTTTCTACTTGGTTCAAACTTGACTTTCAGCACAAACAAATGTTTGGCCTGTTGAGCTGAAAAACTGGAAAAAAAAGAAAAGAAAATGAACCTAGAAATGTATGGTACATTGCCAATAGTTGTTTTGATGTGTGTGTGTGTTTTTACAGTGAATGGATCATTTACCACTGATGTTACATCTCACATTCTCCCTCCCTCTCTTTCTGATACAACGAACACCGGTGTGGCCTCTCTACCTTGTCTCTACCGACCGGCCACGAAGATGAACATTTTAGTTTTTGTTATATGTAGTTTTACACAATTTCTATGAGGTGAGAGTGAATTAAAATAACATTTATAAAGTCTGAGGATGTTTTTCTGTCTCCATGAACTGAGATAACAAGGAAGAGGAGTTTTCATGATGAATCCTCATTTTCCTCTGGATGTGGATGTGGATGAAGACGAATGCGGTTGTGCCTTGGAGGCGGAGCTTGTATTTGGAACAAAAGATTTAAAAAAAAAAAGCTCTCTAAATAACTCAGCTGTTGGAAGCCATTAGAAAATGTATCTGTAGTTTGGTGCAATTAAAAATCCAACAGGCGCAATATCATAAAGGTCAAGATTGAATGCTCTCCCAGAAACCGCGGCTGGCAAGAGACCAGAATTATAAAGCATCTAAAGCGTGACTACATTTCTCATGAAAGAAGCCACTGTTAAATACAGAGGAAGAAATGAATTAATTATAACAGACAGATGTTTCTGAAATTAGATTTAGGTAGGAGCTGCTGTCTCTGGGTCTGATGTAATCACTGAGCTATTTGGTTTTCCAAACCACTGCTTATTTAGCCAGACAGGATGTGATTAAAAGTCCTGTTCAGAGTCTTACATTGATTTGATATGGTGGACGTATCGCACAGTGGCCTGCTGATGTGGAATAATAGAATAACATTATAATTTGTGACATAAATTAAAAGCAGGAACGGGGGAAGGCAAACAGCTAATGACGCTGGGATCAAATGCATGTGACAGGCAGACTGAGGGTGGTGCAGAGACTGGAGTGAAAACAAAACACACTCATCAACATTCAGCTGTGCTGTCAATGAATAATGCACTGAGAATCTGGGAATAGACACTGTTGGGCATGACAAACACTCTGCACCTGCGGGCGAGAGTTTTTGCTTGACGCCAGCAGCGATAATTCAACATATTACAGCTGTGTATAGTAGAGTGAGAGGGACGAGGTGCACACACACCAACACGCCTACAGGATTAGCGGTTCGTCTCCCGTCGTCGCCCTCGAGGACCAGGAGTGTGAACCGATGGACCGTGATCCGGTGTACAGTAGTTGGTTTAATGCACAGAGACGATCTGAACATCTCTGGTATCTCTGAGCGTTTTGGACGCATAAGGACAGAGGTGCTCACGCATCTGTCCACGTATTGTTTTTGGTGGCGATAGTTGGTGTTAGGTGCAGCGAGACAGTCGTGATCAGGTGACGTCTGGAAATACTTCAGGCTGTAAACCTGCAGTGCAAGATATATAAACACATACTTAAAACACACTCTTATTAAGATTTTGTATGCTGCTAACAAGTTCGCTTTACTATGACAACAAAATCCATCTATCTGGCCAAACATCTATTCTAACTTTATGATGAGGGATGTTGATCAAGAATTAAGTTACATGTTAAGTGACACAGTACGGTGTAAAAGTGCCTGTTATGGTTGTTCAGTAAATACCTTTGGTTTCCATTGTTGGTCTGTTATTTACAGAAAACACAGTGACGCTCTGTGAGAGCCTGTTGTGTTTGTGTTCCCACTCGGACACAGACCTCCCACGTTTCTCCTTTAACGGTATAATTTACAACCAATCGAGCTCTTGTTAATCAACGCTGTAATGAAATTACTTGACAATATAAACTAATAAATCCCCTAAATTTCATCCATAACACCCACAGTGAAGTTGGAAATTCAACATTTGTAATAATGAGAAACTAACATCATTACTAACATTACTGTAACACATGACAGTGTTATTCTGAGAAGCATTTGTTGTTTTCACCCAATATATGATATTAGATATTAGACCACAGAGCAGATTTTAAACTTGAACTTATTATTGCACAAACATTTCACTCTCTGAGCCATTAGTGGCACAATAAAAGCTGCAGAAGCATAAGACGGAGTCACAATAGCAGCAGAGGAGAGTGTGTGAGATTTAGCTTTTCATTACAATGACTATGCATCAAAGTATTTCACATGGATTACTGCTGAGGCTTCTGTATGTTACTGTATATACACATTTAAGATCCAGCAGAGGAACTGATCTCAGGGTTTCCACAAATTCAAAGACTTCCCAAGGACTTTCCAGGCTCAATTCCCTCAAAATTCAAGGACTCATCCTGACATAGTTTTCAGATACGGATCAAAGTTAATTACTGTTACGACACAAAGAGTTTTCATAATGAGAACTTGCAGCTTTACAGCGGCTCAAAGACAATAATTAAAGAGAGAGAGAGGGAGGCTCGGATGCGTGAACTGTTCTCACTGGTGCCCTGTTGCAGACTGTGTGGTCGACTGCCTCCTCGAACACGGCGCTGCAAAACACACTAATTCGCAAGTTAAAGAGCTGAGAGACGACGGGAGACTCGGGCAGATGCCGGCACGCCGCCTCTGTGCCGACGTTACACAACATATACTGTATAAAAACGCTGCACAACATATATAAAAACTCAAGCACTCTCAGTGACTCATGTGAATGTACGCCAGTTTACACCTGTTTCTTCTCCAATCCACAAACTTTAAAGGATTTCAAGGACACAGGATCTGAGGAACGTCACCCTGGAGACCACAGCAGCAGCAGCAGTGATTGGTCAGTTTGTGTGTGATGTCGGTGGAGCTTGTTGACAGAGGTGGAGATTCACCTGGCCTTGGTGTTCAGTACTACTCGACTAATTTATTGTTATTTTGCGCAGCAGTTTCTCTCCCCCAGGCTCACACACAGTTGCTGCTCTATGGGATGTTTAAGCGAAGGCCTTGAGAGAGAGGTAAAACGATTCTGATGGAGCAGCTGATTTCATTTCAAGTTTTTTTCAGTGCTTGTATTTTCTGCTCTAATGATACGGCTACACGTCGTGGCCCGGAGGTCTGAACATCAGCCGTCTGTCATGAAGAAGTGATGCAGTGCAAATAATGTTTTAAAGAAACGGACGGAGAGGGAGAAGGGGGGGTGGGCGGTGGTATGTCTTCATCAGTGGCACAGAGATCAATATTTATGGTAATGAGCTCTGGATATAATCTGTTCTGCTCAGACACTTTATGTTTATGCTTCGTATTTCTGCCCCCGACGTTGTTTCCCTCCTCAAACTTTGTCCCAGGCTCCGTCCCTCTCTCTCTCTCGTCAGACGCCTCAAGTGTTACTATGTATGGTCACCTGTCACTTTCAAGGGGAACGGACATCTCTCTCTCTCTCTTTCTGTCTCTCTTTCTCTGCCCGTGCTGCACCTGTGACTGTTGCCATGGCGATGGTGACCTGCTGACCCCTAGGGGAGGGAGGCGGGGGGTGGTTTCTGGTGATGGGGTCAAAATCATCTGCACCTGCAGCTGAGGAGCCGTCTGTCAAGTCAACACCTGCCATCAGGCTCCGGACGGACTCAGACCTCAGAGGCAGACCTCCGAAGAAATGAGTTGAAAGGGAGGAGTTTGAGATCCACCATGGCTGCACACGCACACACACACACACACACACACACACACACACCTACAGCTTTGAGGAAGCCTCATCATGTTATGGTATGAAACGTCTCCAAAAAGGGGCTGAGGTGCAAGGAACAAAAAGATTGATTTGGTGATATTGATCACGCTGCGGAGGAGAATATTGACCGGACCAGGTTTATTCAGAAGCAGCGACCAGCCGCTGCTTTAAGGTGATTTTTATTTATTTATTTATTTTTTTTAAATACACACACTCTCACTCATAATGAGGTAAAGTTGCACAGAGATGTTCCTATAAACAATGTGACTGACACTGACTCACAGGTGATCATTGTTCATTATTATAAGTATTAATTAACGCAGCCATAAAAAGCCACTTAAGACCTTGAACGCACCACTTTACAATATTAATCACTGAGTTAAGTTGTTGCTGACAGACAGAAAAAGTTTGCATAAAAACGTTCTGACCTTTAATTTCTTTTTTTCAAGTAAATCCCTTTTTTCCTCTTGTCTCTCTCTTTATCTTTCACCTCTTCTCCCACCTCTCCCTCCCTTTCAATCACTTCTCCAGCACACTTCCTCCGTCTCCATCCATATCCTTTCATTTTTATCCCCACCACACACTCCAACACACACACACACTGTCTCTCTGTGTGCACTGACCTGGCCCAGGGCTGATCTGGTTGTCATAGAGGTGGATGTCATCTCCGCAGGCGATCGGCGAGTCCTGTCCCTCCTCTCGGCCCTCGCTGCCCTCCTCCTGCTCCGCCTCCCGCTGCTCTGGGGACACAACAGCACAGGGTCACCTCCTGGACCTCAGTGGGTCTCCCCCCCCCCCCGCCCAGCGCAGAAAACTTTTAACTTTTATTATCATCAAGTAGCCAAAAATTTCAACATTTGCTGACTGTGATTTTTACATTTACCTCGACTCATCAAAATCTATTGGACAAAAGAATCCCTCATTATCAGATTGTAAAACTCATCTGACAGTCACTGAACCATCCTGACACCGCAGACAGACACCTGGTGCTTAAATATATGGAAGCCTACAAGGGACTTTATTTAAATCATAATATCATTTGACAATAGCATTTAAAATAGCATTTGCATTTTCACACACTTGTATGGGCTGTTGTGTGAAAATGAAAAAGCTGTTTTCACGGCGGATAATAATTGATAATACTGGGAATCAAAATGTAATATAAACATTCTGACCTAATATTTTACAGATATATGAGCAATATTCAGTTCCCAGTAAAATAAAATCATATTTTTTAGTGAAATGGAAACAGGACAGAGCTCAAACTTGAGGCTGTGAAAGTACAAAACACTTAAAATCTGGATTTTGCTGCACAGACGCTACAAATTCTGCTTCTGCCTCTGTTTCCTGATCCACAGCAACGAGTAATGGCCAGAAAAGTGTTTTTGCAGGTTGAACCTTTGACCTTCTGGGTAATAAAATGTCATTACATCATCATAGACATCCATGTGATCTGTTGCCTCAGTGACGAGTTCTTGAGTTATGGGCAAAAATACAAGTGACCTTTGACCTCTGACCACTAGATACGATCATTAATTCTTGAGTCCAGTGAATGTTGCAGATGTGATGAAATTCCTGCATCATATGTTGCATTGAAAAGAAAGGGGCAGATGTGAGCTCACAGTGACCTTGACCTTTGACCTTCAGCCTCCAAAATCCAACCAGCTGAGTTCAAGTGGAGTTCAAGAAAAACATTTCAGCAAATGTGACCACCAAGTATTCTCCTCGTCGTCTGACAAACAGTCAGAGTGAACTGGAGACATGAAGTCGGTGGTCAGAGGTCGTTTCACCGTGGAGACGTGTCTTTCATGAATCAGCAGGTAGACGCAGGTTGTTGTTTTGTGTGTAATGGTTGGGATTTTGTTCGGTAGGCAGCATCACAGGACTGAGCCTGGAGCCTGTTTGTATGACTCATCCTGTCCCCCCCCCCCACCACCACCCCCTACCCCCCCTCCTCCTGACACAGCAGCCCCTCAAATCCAATCCTACAGTAACTAGTGAGCTCCCAAATATCATCTGGCGATCGGGCTTGATTCGACGAGAACAATATCTCATACTCGTGCTCTTTATCGGCTGACCTTATCCACCAGGAGGAGGAGGAGCCCCCCCCCCAATTTCAGTTCATTCAGTTTGTCTTGCATCAGGATCATCCCTCAGCACTTGACATTATTTGAACCTCTCTGTGTCGTCACCTTGCCTGCATCCCTCTGTGCCTCAGACTCACCGGCTGGGCACTGACTTTCAAATCACCTTGGGAGAGAGAGAGAGAGCAGCGGCGGCGGGGGCAGGAGGAGGAAGAGGAGTAAGAAGAGGAGGATGAGGAGGAGGATGGACAAACCAATAACGGTATCAATTTTGGAAAAGTGTTGAAATGTTTGTTACTTAATAATCGATCCTGTATTGAACAGTGAAATTCGACTCGATTCGTGTTCGATTCATTGGATTAAAAACCGTCCGGATCCTTTTCCCACAATGTGATTTGAACAATAAATGAAATCAATCCTGCGCCATTTGAATTCAGACGAGCTCCCGAACCAGTGGTTTGATATGAAAAAAAAAAAAACACAGCGACCGACTGACTGACGTGTTTCCTGCAGCAGCAGCAGCAGCAGCAACAAGCAGCCGCAGCTCTTCATTAAAGATGTTTTCACTTTCAGGCTTCATCCTCTGAGGTGCACGTCTGACTTCACCCAGAAGAGGTGAGATGGTTTAATCCGCTGATTACTGTTCTGATTAATTTGTCTATAAAATTCAACAGTAGGTCCTAAGACAGTGTCTTAGGACCTCAGGACCTGATGATAAAAATCAGCACCTGCTCCAATAGTTGGTTAATTGTTGGCACAGATGTAAAACATGACATCGCACAACAAGAGTTTTTTGGCGGAGTGTCTTGAGGAGATCCGCACGTTCAGAGAGACTGGAAACCATGTGACGTCTGGTCGGTGGATTACAGCAGGACCCCTGCAGCTCATGTTATGCAACTTTGCAGAGGTTCAGCCTGGACATATGACATTCTAACACTGTAAGGACGGTCTAAGCATAATATGTCTCCTTTAAGATATTCAATTCACAAAAATATCCAAAACCAGAAAAAACGCTCAGATTTCAGAAGCTGGAAACAGAGCACGATCGAACTTCATCCAACGTGTTTGTAATAATTTTGCTGCAGTTCAATTAATTGGTTTCAGCACAAGTTCCAACTGGTTTTAAAGCTTCAGACAGGAACATTAATGGACTTTCATGAGTAATCAAATCCTCTCCAGCTTTAAAGATGAAGGTCACGTCGGTGTCGTCTTACACCGTGTGGACATTTCCAGGTTTCAAATCGATGATTACAGCTGAATTACAGGGTTTTAAAGCGGAGCTGACCTCGTCTTCCCTGAAACTAATGAACCAGCTCCATTAATACAAATAATATTAGACGTTAAGCTTCCTAAAAACCTGCATATTTACCTGCATAACAACCTGTGCAGTCACCTCTGGATGAGAGATTTGATTCCTCCTCTGCACACGTTTGAATGTTTTTGTGATTTTTTTCCTCCTCAGATTCAGTCTGACACTAAATGAGCGTGTTAACAGTCGACATGTCTCCGTGACACATCGACCATCAACAGGCAGCAAAGGACATAGTGACACAGACACAGGACCACTTCACCTGCTCGACAAGTAGGACGAATATCATTTCCCATGTCGCCTTGTTCGCAGAGTTTGGTCATCGAGTGTCTTGGAGGAGGAGGAGCGTGTGTCCAGCCGGCCTCCAGACTGACGTTCACTAATGAACCTCTAAGATCACAACGGTGGATAATGCTTACTTACCCCACAATAATGTAATTGCGTTTATATCCTGATAAAAGGTTGCCTAATAAAGACGACAGTGATGTGGGGGCGGCAGCAGCAGCAGCGAGGGGGGGGGCGCCGTCGGTGAAATCTGCTGGGTGAATTGGTGTGTTGCAGGAAGAGGGAATAATTGGCTGGGAGAGACCAACCAACGCGAGCATATTCTGTCCTGACTGCTTGTGCTGCACATACTAATTGGGTGCTTCTCCTTGGCTTGAAGGTAATGAAACTGCCGTTATCATAACAGCCGGAGCAAAGTTCATTATTTATATCCAAATGCAGTGGGGTGTGAGAGCTGGGAGAGTCGTCTGCGTCTGTGCTGCAGCTCTAATCTTTAAGTCACATCTCCCGCTGTTATGGATGTACAGTAGTACGACTAATATTTATCGGCGGCAGTTCAAATAAACAGCTCCCTCCACCTCCCTCCTCCATCACGATGAGACCACTGCAGTTTAGTTCACGCTGCGTCTTCCAGCGCATTGATTATTTATCGTGATTTGTGTTGCATCGAGGGGGAAAAACCAGCTTTATGTTGAAAAATTAAGCGGTGTATGGTGCATTCACTGTCCTGACGGTGACTCAGACTCACCCATTTCTTGAAAGAAGTATCCATTCTTGGACATCCCAGAGGGAGGCGCCTCTGCAGGAGAGAGAGAGACAGAGAGAAGAAGAAGTCAGTGATCACTGAGGTGGATCTGGGCAGTAACAGTAACAGGTCCTGCAGGGAGCAGTTTTCATTTTTGAAATGAGAAACCCGTTATTTGCTATTCTTTTCACGCAGTAATTGTCAGGATGAGAGATGGTTATAAATAAATACAACTGAATACGAGCCGTGATCAGGCCTTCGTTAGTCGTTTACATAGAAACGAACCAGCGCACTTAAACATGCAGGACCTCGTGGATCAATAATTGAACATAATTCAGTTTCTCATTAAAGCCTCCGCCCCCTAGTGGCCATTAACAGACACAACAACAACCACTAATGCAGCTTTAGTAATAAGCATCGACTGCTCTTTGTGTTTTTATTAAAGCGTAAATCTGGTGATATTTTACATTTCTTCTTCACAGCGACACATTTTTAATCCAACACTGAACTGATCTTGATGTGCTGTTATTACTGTCTGCGTGTCCAAGGTCTGATGTGTCGTATTCCTCTGAGCTTCAGAGCTCCGTTACTGTCCGAAAAAAAAAAACACACACGCAAACACATCGATGAGTCACACAGCTACAACTGGGAGACATGTTTTTATGTGAACACACACACACACACACACACACACACACACACTTATTCTGAGTCAATACCACATACACAATCTGGCTGTTGTTAATACTCACGAGCCCTTTAAAAGTGTATCAATCCGCCAATGAAAATAGTCCCAGACAAATGCACTCTTTACTTCTGTGTCCAGCTGTTTTAGAAAATCCAATTATATTTTCCAGAAGTGAAAGGTTGTTTTTTTTGTTTGGTAAAGATGGACGTCACCAGTGGAAATCCCTGACAGACACTCATCACATTGTTGGATTTTTATCTTCTAAATGTTAATTAAAATATCAAAAACAGAAATAGCACATTGGTAGCCTTATACTTTACATTATCGACTAATTGAATTTAAGTTTTTGAAATCACTCTGGGTCATCAATGATCACACAGCCTTAAAATCCCTCATTAAAATTCCTCAGAGGCCACAGACAGAGGAAATGTTTCCTCGTGCGTAATGATGGTGATAAACCATCACATCTCTTTGATTGGACACCGTCGCTGCAGGTTTGAAAAACTGTACGATCAAAGCCGCATGATGTCGGACGGATAAAACATGAAGTGACACATGATGCAGATGCATGATAATGATTATTGAATTATACGTTGATTATTTTCTAGACTAATCAGACAACAGTGAAAATGTTCAAGTTGTTTCCAGCGCCTTTAATGTGAAAACTAAAGAAGGGAAAAGCAGCTTGAACGATGACAACAGGATGTTTTGGCTGCAGCTGTTCTCAGAAAAAAACTCCAACAAAACTCCCCAGTACTTTTTTGGGGGGGGGGGCTGTGACTTCCTCAAATATAGAAAAAAAAATCAATTCCATCATCTAAACTGCAGCGGGTCCATCTTTACAATGTTGAACGTTTAGTCTACAAGAACGTAGCCTGAACAACGTGTCCAGTGAACTCAGTCTAAACATGGTGGAGACAGACAGACAGGGCGGATACATGTAAAGGATCTCAAGGTGAAGTCAAGGTGAGAGGAGCAGTCCAACACAGATAGCTCCTGTCAAATGACTGATCAAATAAATCAATCTTCTTCTGGTGTATTGTTCAACCTGTTGCTCTGACCATTCAAACATATTGATATTGAAACTGAGGCCATTTGTAGCTCCTTCTGTCTGATCACTTTCACATTGATTGATTAGTATTTAAGAGACAGACTTCAGACTTCTACTGGATCCGCAGCTCAGGAAACCAACTGGGCGTCTCCGAGGTTCAACCAGAGGGTGAGGAGAGCTCCCTGCTCCCTTCAGGCCATGCAAAGTGTTATCAGTCCAAATGTACACATGTTCATTAGGTGGAGGAAACGTTAACAAGCAGAGATTATATGCAGCACACACACTCCTCTTCATCGGCAGAGGTCTTGACATTGCGAATACATTCAGTGATAATCTGTGGTGAGTTTTGCTTCCAGGCAAGGCAATCGCCTTGCAATGGCAGGGTGCAGCCATTTTATTTATCTATTTATTTTTTTCTATCTCATTTTGGATTTAAACTTATTCTGGTGAAGAGCCGCCACGACCACTACAAACACAGAGAGGCAGAAATTAAGAGGGCAACGTCTGAGAGTGTTTGTCACGCGGACATGAGGACGACGCATGCTGCATTCGGATGGTGCACGATGCTTGGATGAGGCGGATACGGAGGATGGAGGGAGGAGGAGGAGTGTGTGTGTGTGTGTGTGTGTGGGCAGTGGGGGGGTACTTTGAAGGTTATTGAGACATTGTGGGCTCATATTGAAGGAAGGAAGGGACACGGGGGTGAGCCGCCACGCTGCCAGACATGAGCGTGAAGCCGATATGTTTACATATTCATCCTATAACCGAAGATCAACAACATGTCCTGCAGGTCGTTCCATGACTCGACTGTTAAAATCACTGCCCCTCCCCCCGACACACACACACACACACACACACCAAGGAGAGAAAACGAACAGACACACACACGTACGCAACCACTTTCTGCTAAATGTCACGGAAAGAAAGAAACGAGTGTCTTTCTTTTAACGTCTCGAATTTTTAACTGACAGAAACTAAGTGAGAGTCTGAAGCAGATGAGCGACATCACGGACACAATCTCTCCACTTCAGATGGACAAATAACACAATTTTAATTTTAATCATTCTAAATATTCGTGGACTCTCTCGGGGCGGGGGTGGGGGTATGTTCAAAGTTAAATTTCAGAATAAAAGACCCTGGGACTCATTTATCCCCACAACAATCAGCTTGTTTACGCGACACAGGTGATGGCGGAGCGGAGCTGCACACACTTCGGCTCTAAAGTATTTTTCTGAACTGACACTTTGACTCTTTCCTGGCAGAGTAATGATATGTTGATTTTTTTTTTTGCCTGCAGACCAAACGTCCCCTGTGGAACAACTGGGGATTTTTTTTTTTTTAAAGAATAACTTGACATTTAGGGAAATATGCATATTTGCTTTTCTCGCTGAATATTAGATGAGATGAGCGATGCCACGTCTCTACGGGACATATGGAGATACTGCCGATAGCTTAGCTTAGCACAGAGACGGGAGCAAAACAGGCGGCTAGGCTGCGTTCAGCACCACTAAAAGCTCACTTATAAACACTTATTATACAGCAGAGGTGCAGAGACGTAACATCTGTATCTCTGTCTGTATGTGGATTTAAACTGGAGGTGGGTGGGACCTACTCTGAATGTAAATGTGTGCAGTAATTATTGATTCTGGATGTGAACTGATGTCATCTAAATACAGGATAATGTTAGCTCTGACAATGCAGAGGTCTTTAAAGTATCAAACTGATACTAAAACATATTCAATATTCAATATATTTTCTACCTTCTTATACTTTTCATCTGTTTCTCCTCTGTTTTAAACTAGAGTTTTAACATAAGATATTTTTTCATTGGGGAAACTTAAAAAAAAAAAATGCATGTATACAGAATATATAGAGTCAAGTCGTGAGCGGTGACAAGAAATCTTCATGAAATTCTTATGAAATTTGATGATTGACTTTAATATTATGCACAAAATGAAGCCACTTTTGAATGGAGCTGCTGCAGAACGTAAAAAATATGTGAATCCATCTTATTATCAGTGTCTGTTCTGTTCTGACAACATGTTTGGAGTCGGTCACACCTCTGTGATGAGGTCTGATTTGTTTAATGTGAACATAAACCAAACTGAGGGGAGTTATGTGTCTGACTGTTTCTTGGCTGGTCGCTCTGACTCGCAGGAGTTTTGCTTTCACCTCTAACAGCAGCCAAGAAATAGTCTGATCCATCAGGCTCCTGTAAAATGACAGATTGCTCCTTTTTTATTCAACACATACAAAGTTGTTGTTGAGTGGACGAGCTGGGAAATCCCCTCCATCTCTCTCTGTCTTGATGCTAAGCTAAGCTAAGCTGAACAGTTTCACTGCTGCTGGGTGTGTGATGGAGAAGTGAGAAAAACCCACTCTTTGCTCTCTTTTTCAAAAACAAACTGAGTTGAGATGGAAAACATTGATTTATTAGACTCATGTAACGACCTTGGAGGCCGTCGCTCTCACTGGCTGCTAATGGAGAAAGAGTTTTTAAATGTCACAGACCTTGACTGTGGGAGAGCGTCACCACTAAATGGCTGCACGCTTGTTTTTGTTTGTTTGTTTTCACTTCACTCCTGTCACACTGCAGGAGGAAAAACATCTACATTAGGATCCATTTCCATGAAAATGTCTGATGCCACCAGGTGACTCGTATGAAAACACAGCATCTTAACTTCTCTTAGTGAAACAAAGAAACAAGAACTCCTCGGTGGTGTACATGTCCTCCTTGTTCCACTTCCACCTGCCTTCCTCAAATAGAGAAAACACAAATCAGTTTCCTCCTTCGAGCTGCCGCGGTGTGACACAAACACGTGGGAGCGCTTCCCCCGACGTCCTCGCCTGCCTGCCTGCCCGCCCGCCTGCCTGCCTGCCTCGGTGCTACTGGGTGCGTTTGATTGTGATGTCAGTCACATTGACACTAATTTTCCCTTCCCCTTCTTGTGCGACGCACACGGGTCAATCACATCCCAGCAGCAGCAGCTGCAGGTAAACACCATGCTGCTGCTGCTGCTGCTGCATTAAACACGTCTGACAGCAGAAACATGGCATGTTGCAGGGTTTTTATGTTGCAGCTGGAGAAACTAGAGTCATACACTCACAGCTCAGCTCATGTGAAGGCAATAATACTGTTATTTTTCTGCTTTTAGGATCATTTCAGGCAGGAAACCTGTTGGACTTCACACATCTCACTCATGTCTGCTGTACAAGTCACACCGGTGATGACACTCAGTCATCTTCAAAAGTCATATTCTCACATTAGTTTGACACGTCTGAGATGAAAGCTGTCATATTAACTTAAAGGCTTTCGGCGGCACAAGGTTAAATAAACCCCGAGATTAAATACATGTCATGTTCGGGCCTTATTAAGAGTGCTGCAGTAGATGTATCACTCCACTATCATCTCTTACGCATCAGTTAAATAAACCACAATACTGAGCGAGTCAATTTTATAGTACAGTGCATCCATGAAATATTCAGAGCACTTGACTTCTTTCACATCATGTAGCTAAAAAATCTTCCAAATTCATTTTGACGGCGATTATAACGAATGACTAACAGTCAAATAACCAACAGGATTTCATTAATGGGACAAAGAAAAGCCGCAAATCCTCTCAGTGGAGAAGCTGCAGTCGTTTTTTTTTGGCTTTAATTATCATCAGACTGGTTATTAACGACCAATTAATTACAAGTCAATCAACTTGGCGAAGGCAAAACTTCAGCAGAAGGTTCAGTAACACTGTGTGATAAATACTCATTAGTAAGCATCAGTTTAACATTATTAAATAATCAATTCATCCTTTATGAAGCATTTTTAACTCTGGATTAATAAGCTCATCTGTTACATGCTCAATAAATGATGGATTATTTATAAATCAACTGTATCAATTAAAGTAAATGATTAAAAAACAAACATTTATGCTGCACGCAGACAAACAATGATTGTAACAGTTAATGAGTCTGTTAATAGATGTTTTATTATAGATTATCTTGTAATCAATCAGCACATTAGCTTTATCAATAGCACAGCTGTAACAACATGGTGTGTTCATGTATTAGCGAACTAGCTGGGGCGGGCTAATGTGATGGAATATATGGAGAATGAGGCAACATGATGCAAACATGACAAACCGTCCACGGTTGGGAAACATGTCTGGAATATTCAATGGGAATCTCATTGGTTCGACCATTTGCAGTTAATGATAATAATAATTTCCATAACTTCAAACGACTCGGAGACACGGAGCTTCACACGACGTCCATGTTATTCCCAAGCTCGGATGCGACAGTGTCACATGACAGCGTTTATATTAAGGTTTTTATTGCTTTTTTTGTTGCTGTTCATCGCTCTCTGTTGTGCATCAATGCTAAATATTACATTTTATTTCTCTTTCTATAAATGTCTTTCTGTCATTTTGTATCTGATGGGACATTTGAGTAAATGTTAACTGTCTAAAGTCTGAAAGACAAAGTGCTTCAACAGAGAGATGTGACGAGGCGGTGTCACAAAAACACTTTTGCAGGAAAACAACACTGAATCAATTTGTATGATGAGATACATGATAAAAGTCCAAACATCATGTGGGTGAAGGTTTAGTTACCGAACATCAAAAACTATGTTGAAAAGTTATTTTCAGCACACACAGAGATGTTTGAAACCCGACGAACAAAGCCAAATCTTTTTTATTTCAATATCCTGGAGGGAGTCTTCTGTTGGACTGCTCATTTATTTATGTGGCACATCACGCCAGCTTCCTGCGAACGCCGTGCTCCTCTGAACTGCATCTTACTCCGAGAGCTGTGATCAGGAGCAGCATCATGGCGGGCTGTTTGGCGCCGCTGACAGATGCAGGGAAGAGATTTAGCAGGATTGGAGGGGAAAGCACGATATATCCATGTTACGAGCTGCCAGATCAATGACAATACAGTAGGAGCGTTACTCTGCTGCGAAGCCTCAGTTTATATCCAAATAAAGAGCTCTGTTCAAAATTCAAGAACCAAAATAACTGAGACGAACAAACTCAAGTGAAGGGAACAATGGCAGGGAATAAAACTTAAAAAATTTTACTTTTTCTGGAAGTCAGTAACCGAGTGCATGGTCTTAAAGCTCCATACGGTATAAAGGTAGACGTGCGTCTTAAAGCTCCATACGGTATAAAGGTAGACGTGCGTCTTAAAGCTCCATACGGTATAAAGGTAGACGTGCGTCTTAAAGCTCCATACGGTATAAAGGTAGACGTGTGTCTTAAAGCTCTGTACAGTATAAAGGTAGACGTCCATGTGTAGTGTGATTATAAAGCAGCTCTAGGTTCTATATTAATACTGTGAAAGTATCAAAGCCTCAGTCCACAGAGAAATGCACACAGCCTGTATTCAGACACTGAGCCTTAAAACCAGCCGTCAGGACTTCCTGTCACTTTGTGATGTCACAAATAAGCAGCAACCAAACAAGCCCCGTCCACCGTCCATCCAACACTTGCAGGACTTGGCTTCTCTGACTGTTTTATTCTGAAATCTGCTGTATTTTGTCATGGATCACTGAGAAAACAGTCGGCCAATCAGAAGAGAAGCTCAGAGCCTCCTCTCTTCTGATTGGCTGACACCAACTTTTTGTTACTGGAGCTGGAAAACTACATGGCTCTGATTGGTTGTTTCTGACGTAAGAGGAGCCAGAGGGACCTCCTACGTCTCAGGTCCTGCTGATTGTACTCATAAGTTATTTTTTTTAATATATACAGGATTTCCTCCTGGACCTGAGTCTGCATTATTTGTTTTAGGCGTGTGTTAATACCTCCTGCCTCTGTCTCAATATAATGAGCTGCACACATGCAGACTGTTAGACAGAGCTGAGTAAGCGCCTTTACATACTTCATGCTCTGATGGCCTTTTAGAGACAGGTTCATTAGCAGAGATGAAGACTGCTCTGTTGTGAAAATCAGAAGCAGATTCACTCAAATTGTGTGAATTGAGACATACTGACAACTCAACAGGCTCAATGAGAACCATACGGCACAAGGACACCAGGCTCTTGCTACAATGCCAGGAGTTCTGGGACATATTACTCTGCACGTCAGCTTGCATTTATTCCTTCGTACATGTTCATCTATACTAGACAATTTGAATTTCAAAAACGCTGCTGTCAGTGGACGTAGTGATTTCCCGCGAGCCTGGTAACACGAATGACCAAAAATGCAAATTATCCAACGTGGGATGAGTAGATGGAAGAAGAAATGCTAAACTGCAAACACAATACCACCTCAGAGACTGAGGTTAAATATGTAATAAATACCTTTAGAAAGAATGAAAAAGCACATATATAAGTACAGCACCTTATTTTTAACTTCAAAGTCTGTTCACTTGTTTCAGTAACATCACATTTGATGGTTTAAAGAAAACACAGACAAAAATACCTGCACTGAGAACAAGCTGTGAATGTAAAAACATCTCAGAAGACTTGAAGGCCCTAATGAGGGAAAATGAGCTGGAACACGTTTATGTTAGCTTAGCGTTAGCGATGAGATACAGCAGATTAAACACACACTAAGATGCACACTAAAGCACACAGGTATGTGTGTTTGTGCCTGTCACCGTTGCACACGAGTGCCAGTCGCTAACTGTGCAGCTGGCACCATCGGCAGTGTTTCAAGACTCAGTCTGTGCACAAGCCTCAGTTGCATCATAGCAAAGGCATGCTCTCACACGCTGGTCGACACAAGTGATGCACTGTGTTTCAATGTTGTCTCTACTGCAAAAAAAACAGTGCTCCACTCTACTTTATTACATTTTTTTATTTAATCAAGTTTCATAAAAACTATTTTTGACTGTTGCTAAATCTTTTTATTTATTCTTCATTTTATTTTCAAATTAGAAAACCACTTCAAAATGTGTAATTCCATCTATAATTCTCAATTGTCCTCATTACATACTTCCCAAACCTGGAGTCAGATGTGAGGTTTACACTGTGTTAAGACTCTGCGTTTTGATGTGGAGGCTCTGAAGACAGCTTGCAGGTACCGTTGCTCTGTAAAAGCATCACATCACAGCATTAAGGGCCAATGTAACGACGGCTGCTGTGACAATGTTGGACAACCATGGAGATGCAACGCACTTCTTTTAAATTGTGCCGTTTATTTCATCATCCTTCAGACTGAAGCAGTGGTGCAGCCGGCACCATGTGATATGTTTGATATGCAAACAGCTGTTTAAAAGCATTTCTACATTTTACTGTTTAAATGTGGAAATCTGACAAAAACAACCACACTTATGCATATTTCAGTCTTTGAGGACACGTCTACATCTCTTTAACACATCAGGTCGCCAAAACCGCGGCCTTTTAAAAGCCTTTTAACGTTATGAATCCTTCACAATCAAATACAGGCTCATTTTATGATGGTGTGAATACAAGCAGAGGTGAAACAGAAGTGCACAGAGCTCAGCACGGAGAGAAGTACAGGAGACTTCATGCAAAAAAAGATGCATGATAAATTTCTGCGAAAAAAGAGGAAGCTGTTTCTCTGCAAGCAGGAAGTCAGAACTAGTTGGAGCAGTACAGCACAGAGATCACATCACTCTCACTGATCTGCGGTGTGTGTGTGAGGGTGTGTGTGTCTGTGTGTGGCCTTGAATGCGAGATCTCTCACTTAAGACTCAGTCTTTTCATCATCGCCCAACATATATATACACATGCGGGAAATATCTGTCAGTCAGTCGAGTGTACGCATCACAAACCCACAAGCGAGGACAACATCTGCACTGCTCATCACTCCCTATGATGTCGGTGGAAGCCGCATGACAAACTCCTTATTCATGATAAACCCAAACCCCCGATCCATCTGATACAAGCTTTCTAGAAAATAAAAGAAAAGGAAAGAAAAGAAAGACAGAAAGAAAGACGGCAGATGCTTGTTGCTGTTGCAGCGATTGCGGTTTTCGTATCAGTTTGCGCACCAGTGACACAGCAAGTAACAGCTGCTTGACAGAGACAGGCAGAGAAAGTGTTACCTTCTATGTTCCAACGTTTTCTGTCTGCAGGCTACAAATCAAACACCAGCTGACCCTTCCCTCCTTCTACTTTGAATCCTCTTTCTGATTTGATGTTCTCCAAAGACGGAGGGGAGGAAAAATGTGGTGGGAACATGAGTTCTCCAGGAAATAAACATGCAGGGACAGTGGTGATTTGGACGCCTTGGGCAAAAGGCTGAGATGAAGCCCTATAGGTGCGTGCATGCAGCCCATATTAAATATGATGTAGCACCACACGGCACCATTACAGCGAAGCACTGCAGGAAACCTCAGCCTTTACCTACCGGGGCCTGACGCAGTCATATAGAGAAGTGCACTGTTTGCAGGCAGCTCGTTTCAGTAATGAAAGCCAAGTGAGAATTCTCCGCTGCCCGCGCAGTTAGAGACACAATTAAGGCTGGAAAAAATATCGTAATCATATTCAATAGGTATCCAATTTCCTGTAAGTAAAAAGAAAAACTCTGGGGGACACGTTTGTCCTGGTGCAGTGTAGTATAATCTGACAGAGTCTAACGCAGGATGAATATATTTTTCAGTGGAAGCACATCATCAGTGGGGAAAGTCGGGATGGCCGCAGCCTGTAAGAAGCAAATATATGTGCATCAAGAAACCCAAAAAACTGAATTCACATGTTGGAGAAGAAAGATTCATCATATATAAAGAGATACCTAAGTGCTTTGACCATGATATTTACGCCACTGTTTGCATGTTGCACAACAGAGAAGTTATTGAAAAGTGAGAAAAACAACAAACTGGCAGAAGCTGAGATCATATTGACACAACAGGAAATGGTGTGAATTAGCTTAAAGGATAAGGCCGGGGATATTTGATGCTGTTATTGTCAACAACAGAGCTGTCTGCCTGCTAATATCCTCCAACTTCTGTCTGTGCCGCTCACTCTAAATCTTTCAAAACAGGTCAAGAATATATACATGAATGCATTTAAATAACGTCTGAATCCGCTGGGCAAACTATTGTTTCGCAAACATTATTCAAACGTGCATAAAAAACACATTTGCTGTGGAGGAATTTAAAGAAACACACAGAACATCAGCAGACAGATCCATCTAAACGTACTCAGCACACATCCCCAGAGTCCAGACTGATCTGCAGTCAGCAAGCTGTGAAAACTGTCCATGCAAAACATTACAGCGTTGTGTTCGTGGTTGATAAATGGTTTGAAAAATAGATAGGATTTGTAAAGGCAGGTATACTCTACCCACACTCTTTAATTAGTGTGTGCAGCTGTAACACACCTCCACACTCCTGCTGCTGTGTGACGGCTGCGGGTTTTTAATCAGCTCAGAGCGAAGGACCTTCGATGCTGTGGACGACTTTACTGGGACAAATCACTCATGACTCTAACCCGGCGCAGTCTCGGCCTTTATTCCCCCCCCCCCCCCAAAAAATAAAAAGTGTTTTGATGTGTATTTAAATACTCCAAGACAACAGGAAGTCAACTTATACGACCCTGGGTGTGTATATAAACCAGTCAGGTTGAAACCGATCCAACCAGGCTGGTCTATTGCAGGGCAACACGCTGCAGGTACATGCAAAACAGATGCCAGAACCCCCCAGGAGGGACGAACCATGGAATTTACTGGAGAGGTGAGGCTGAGCGTCTGAAATGAAGAGGGCAAGAGATTAAAAGGTGCCCCTGCTGCGTTTGTAGGGGAATCTACGAGGGCTGGGCCAGCATCAAGGAGGAGGTCGGGCCTTTTGTTGGCTAATTGTGCCCACAGGCTCTCTTGGCACCCGTCCTCTCTAGAGCTGTGGTCGCTGAGAGATCCCAGGCGGAGAGAGGGAATTCCTCTCCGCCGCGCTCGGCTCTGGACCGTGCTGGGGTTTTTTTTGCTCGTATACACATTTTGAAACAGCAGGCCCCCACATTTGGCCTTTTGTTTCTCTTCTTTTTTTTAATTCCCAAAGAAATGTTAAAGAACTTCAGTCAGCGCGGTAATTACACACACACACACACACACACACACACACGTTGTAAATGGTAATTTCTAGGATGTGTTCGCATGGTATTTCCCAACAGGCGTGGTGGGGGCCTGGAGCACGGGGGCACACCTACACATTGTTTTCTCAGGACTGAAGCATACTGAAGAGATTCACTTTGATGTACTTGTGTATTTCATTAACTGAGGTTCAGAGCAATTTAACCTGTTACTAGTCACTTCAAAAGGAAATATCACGGAAACATCACCTTATCCAACACACACTGATGGTTTTCTAGCATCCAGACGAGGAACTGCAGCAGTAGAGATGAAACTATTAGTCCATCTTCAACTATATTGATAATCAATCAACTGTGCAAGACACGCAACTTTTACTTCATCTTAAATTACAGCAAACTGAACTTTAAAAACAAAAAACTGAGGTGAGATGATCAATGCTTTCCTGCAAAAATCTGCTGAGTAATCATTCGCTGCAGCCCCACAGTCAGTGTGAAGGAGCTTCCACTTCACAGAGCAGCTGTTTGCAGCTGTTGCAGGTATCACATCTCCACTGTCATCCTCCCGTCTCCACACGTCACTCCTGAAACTGCAAATGCATTCATTTGTGATCTTATCCCCCCCCCCCCCCCCCCCCCCCCCCCCCCCCACTCTCCTATCGCCTCGGCTCTGAAGCCAAAATCCACATCATGCTGGTCTTGGGGAAGTCTCAGTATCCCAGATAAGCAGCCTAAAACTGGGCGGTAGGGCAGAAGAAGCCAACGGCAGCACTTCACCCAGGAAGGGGGGGGGTATGATATAAACCACATCAGTGAGCAGTTTGAAGCCAGATCTGGTTTTGGATAATGTCATGTGTGAAGATGAAGCATGACTTGGCTTGATGCTTAAACTCATCACCAACACGCGAGGTCACAGTCGGCTTCATCGCCGCTCCACCAGGAGGACACGTCTGTGGTCGCTCGTCACATTCACACTCTCACACTCTGAATTCAATTTGCCACTTTGGTTTTTTTTTTTTTTTTATGTCAACACCACCTGTTAACAAAAGCCATCCAACAGTCCTCAGACTAAACTGAGTCCTGATCCTTCAACGATAAACATGAGCCAGAATTTTTCAATCAATATCTCAAACAGGAGTCGATGCCACTAAAAACGGATCCATACTCAACGAGCAGCCGACAGGAATCCTCCTCCTGGAGTCTGTTCATTGTTTCGTCGAATTGGCAACTAGCATCAGTTCATTGATTTTTCAGGAGAGATTCTTCTACTAAACTAAACAAGCACTGCACTGCTCCTCCTCCTCCTCCCTCCTCTTCCTCCTCTCCTCCTCCTCCTCCTCCTCCTCCTCGAACCAGGCATCTGAGGTAAACACCACATTACTCAATGGATGCTTTTATCCAAAGAAACTTGAAGTACAATGAGTCACATCTGCAGTAACCCCCCCCCCACACACACACACACACACACTCCCCCTCCTGTTTCCTTGAGAAGAGAAAAGGCTGAAAAATCCTCATTCAAACTCGCCGGTGTAATGAACCCCCCCCCCCCACCGCTCCTGCTCCTGCTCCTGCTCCTCCTCCCTGTGTCTCCAGTGAAGGTTGCTTACATTGTTAACAAGGAAACGAAGAGACGTTTACCACCGTGTTGTGACAAAGAGTCGAGCAGAAAAAGAATAATTAAAACTCAAAATGCCAAAATATCACATCCACCCTGGGACTCTCCTCCTGCTCCTCCTCCTCCTCCTCCTCCTCCTCTTCCTCCTCCTCCTGTTCCTCCTCCTCCTCCTCCTCCTCCTCCTCCTGCTCCTGCTCCTCCTGCTCCTCCTCCTCCTCCTCCTCCTCTTCCTCCTCCTCCTGCTCCTCCTCCTCCTCCTCCTCCTCCTCCTCCTGCTCCTCCTCCTCCTCCTCCTCCTCCTCCTCCTCCTCCTCCTCTCCTCCTCCTCCTCCTGCTCTCCTCCATCTTAGTTCATTTTTTCATACTGCCTGGTGTTAAAAGGTTTTTCCGTCTTGTATTTAAACCGACTTTCTATGATTTTAAAGTGCGGAGCTTCCAGACAGCTGCTGTCTGACGTTGATGATGTCACAGCGGAGCGCCCCCGGCCCACGGAGCTGGCTGCGGCCGAGCTGAGTCTGGCAAGCGAGGTGGACTCCCGACCGGGGCCGGTGCTGGACAGCAGCGTGAGCGTGTGCACTCGGCCATATGCTGTCCACGAGTGTGTGTGTGGGTGTGTGTTTGTATCGGTGCCTTTGTGCATTAAAAACACAGGAGTGTGTGATTTCTGAAAAAAACTTCTACAGGTGCTGCTGTGACTGGGCAACAGAGGAGATGAGTTCGGACCTGTGTGTGTGTGTGTGTAAATTTGTCAATATAAGAGTTGCTTCAGGCGAGGTGCAGCGAAGCCATGCCGGTGTTGAAAGGAGAGAGCCACAGGCAAACCTGATCAGGCCGGTTAAAACAAGACTGCAAATTTGATTTCATTATTTATTTTTAACCAATGTAGGAACTCTTACTCCGACAGAGGGACGGACACACGCTTGTGCAACAGGGACCAAAAACAAACAAAAACCGTGAACGCTCATTTTGAAGATTTGGTCCAGATTCAGATTTTGCACGTGTGCAGGAACTCAGGCCGAGTTCAAGCGTTGTCTGCTCTTTGAATTGAAGACGTGTGGTTTGACGTCAGGTGTGTGGACGCAGCGGCTCTGCAGTAATCCTCTGCTCCTTTCACCTCAGAGGGGATTGATAGTTACAGTGAGCCGCCTGCTGCCAGTCCACCGATGAATCCGGGCCCTGTCTGCGGCTCGACTCGGCGCGGCGCGGTGAGACGAGGCATCGTGACTGAGGTTAGCGCAGGAACATGCTCCAATTTAAACCCTTCCACCCCCGGCGTTTCATCCGTGTGTGTGTGTGTGTGTGTCCCACCCCCCCCCCCGCCTCCCTCTTCTGTCCTCTCTCCATCTGTTTGTTTTGTGTAATTTTAACATTTCTCAAATCTTTGCCTCTTGCTCTCTTCTCTTCTCTCTCTCTCTTTCACTCTTGCACTAACAGTCACACACACAGGTATGGGATTATGCTCAGGTGCTGCAGCAGGGACCCTCTGCTCTGCGCGCGTGTGTGTGTGTGTGTGCATAGTGAGTGAGTCAGTGAATGAGAGTGAGTGTGCAAGTGACTGAGGGTGTTGTTCCACTACACACACACACACACACACACACACACACACACACACCAGTCGAACGCTTGCTGCAGAAATTGGCTGTCGAAATTTTCATAGAAGGGGGGGGGTTAAAAAAAAAAAACACAGTGCTGGGGGATTCCTGCTAATTGCTTGCACATTCTCCTCTTCCTCTGGCTCGATTAAAGACAGGCCACCATCTCACTTTCAACTCTGCTGCTCTGCACACAGTCCTCCACTGTATGTACGCTGCACTCTGTCCGACAGCACATCTCACTGCTTTTCATTTGCGGTGCCCCCCCCCCCCCCACACACACACACACACACACACACACACACACAGACACACAACAGAATTACAAAGACACAGTTTCCACTGGATCGATGTGAGGTATAGCGGGAGAGAAAACGCCGCGTGACGTGTGCGTGTGTTTCGTGTAAACCTGTAGGAACAAGTGCTCTGGGTTCTGAATGTCAGCGACAGAGCGCGAACAGAGGACGTGACATTTTAAACGACAAAACATAAAACGTAACGGTCGTTTTAATCAAATGAGCTCATCAGATCTGTTTAGTATGCGGGACCCTGGTGACAGTCAAACCACTGACCTCAGCAGTGTCAGTGTCAGTCCCCCCCCCCCCCCCCCCCCGCTCAGCTCAGCCGCTGTCTCTTTGCTTAGCCTATAGTCGTGTCCCGCCCCAGCACTGACAGAATTTAAATTAAGCAACCTAGTGTTCCTCCAGCTTATCGCTCTACAGTGTGTGTGTGTCACTGCTACGTCTCTTTGCCTATAATCCTCCACCTGGCACAGGGGTGGTGCGGAGTGTGGAGTGGCTTGCGTCTGTTTCACGTCTGGAGTCGTCTCCTTGCACTGTGGGCGAGATCCTTTCACCCTCGTACGTCACTTAGTGTGAACTGTGCTGCGATGCTACGTGTCTCTGCACCACCGCTGCTGCTGCTGCTGCCTGCCACCACATCACATTGATTTACGTCTATTGTACGACACAACCAGACAGACAGACAGACAGACAGACAGACCTGAGCTGCAGGTATTACATCAACTAAACTACAGGTGCTGGATGGAAGCGGACGCAGTTTTGGTGCAGCAGCAGTATCGATGATGTAAATTTGACTGCCACATGATACGCAGCAAGGACAAAGAGGACATCAGACATCAGAGTGTGGAAGGAGAGCACAAAAAAAGGATACGGATACTTAAGGCCACGCATGCCACTGTGTGTGTGTGCATGTACATGTGTGTGTGTGTGTGTGTGTGTGTGTGTGCAAACTCAGCATTCAACAGCTGTATGAAGAGAGCAGCATGGCATAAATGAGCGGGAGGAAGGAAACGTCTACATGAAGCTACATGTTGCTGCAGCTCATTTGAATTGTGTGGATCATACATGACAGGGCATGTGTGTGTGTGTGTGTGTGTGTGTGTGTGTGTGTGTGTGTGTGTGTGTGAGTGAGTGAGTGTCTGCACTACACCTTGAATACATATTGCCACACTCTGCCCTGCACAGTGACATTTCTGCTTGGGAACACAGGAAAGATGATTTTACAATCAAGGTTTGGGAAATCATCAACATGGGCATCCTCAGACATGTTGGAATAATTACTATGTGCAGGGAGGGGAGGGGTGTGTGTGTGTGGGGGGGGTGATATTGCGAGGAGTGCTATGTCTACCACTCTGCTGTGTTCTGTTGGCTGGTTTTAAATTAAATTCCCTGCAAAGCAGAGAGAAGCCTGCACAGCTCTGGTTGTTGTGTGGTGGTGGTGGAGCCTCGGCCGACCTGCAGGAGCCGTATGCAACAGGAACTGAAACAAATACCTCGGCCCAGTTTTGGTACTACTTCCTGTACTGTGACCTGTGGAGCCTGCTTTCATCTGCACTGGATGGGTGTGCACGTGTCGGGTGTGTGTGGTGGTGGTGGTGGGGGGGGGGGTCATGGTAAACTGTAGCCTGATTACACAACAGTAAACCAGAGTGGCTCGACCACCAACATTGTGTTTGGTTGTTTTTTTATTTTCTAAACATGTGTGTGTGTGTGTGTGTGTGTGTGTGTGTGTACACGTATCTGCATTAACTTCATCTCCGTGTGTTTGCGTGTTCACATCCGCAGTCGATTCCTCGAGACAACGGCGTCCGACGCTGAGCTTTATTTCCAAGTTAAAGGATCTACTATATCTGGAATGAGATGATATAAAACCACCAAACCTCCATTTTAAGCCTTAAATGGTCTTTAATTGTCTATTTTCAGAACTTTGACAAGTCTTAAATAAAAAGTGAGTGACGTCACGTTTATAAAGGAACCAACAGGCCTGGTCGGAGCGCAGTTAGTCCTGCTGAAAACCGACGACGTGTATGAAATCATTACCGTCAGAGGAAGGCAAAGAGTCCGAGGGGCAGGAGCAAACGATGGTGACATTACGTTCAGTCTGGAGAGGCAAGTAATCCTTTGTATGGTGCGTTCATGCTGGTTGTAAAAAGTCCTACATTTCACTTGCTAAAACATGCTGATAAAGACGTGACCTGTGTGTGTGAGGTCACTAAACAGACCCCCCCCCCCCCCCCAACATCCTCCAACCCTCCCCCACTGAGAATCACTGAAACACTCAGGAATTCAAACATATAATCTGCTGCTAAAAACAAACAAAGCTCGACTTTGGGGAAAAAAACAAAAAGCACAACAAGTGTTTTACGTCGGATTCTGTGAGTAGAGAGGAAGCCTAATAATTCTCAGTGACCGCCTTTGTAATCAGGGTTAAAAATATCTGCGCTGGTGTAACTGGATTGAGCTCTAACTTGATTTATGATTACTGGTTGTTTTTCTATGAGGCTGCACACTAGTATTTAACCCCCCCCCCCCAGTTTTATCTGACCGTTGAGAAGAAGAAGAAGATAAAATGAGTTTTTCTTTCATCCTCACAACAATAGATTCTTTTTATACATCCACATCTGGAGGGGCCATAAAGCAGCGCGGACGTGTGGAATTAAAAGGTTTGTGAGAGTCATACGTTAAATACCATGTTGGAACATACGGGGCTATTTTGGTGCATGATGCTATTAGGGATAGGGCTGTTTAATTAGCTCGTAAATTCCACATTAAGATGGAATTCAGATCAGATTTTATTCCCTCAAACCCCTTCATGTTTCGTGCTCGTCCTGCTCCGAAAAACCCAAATACAATGGAGATGTTATGGGACGATATAGAGAGAGCATTGTGTTGACAAATAATGAGCAACTGGGTTTCAATCAGTTTTTGATCAGTTTTAATTTATCAGCCTCTTTTATAAGAATCTGGGGGAAAAAAAACAACAACAACACATAGAAGAAGAGGAGGAGGAGGACGAGGACGAGGAGGAGGACGAGGACGAGGACGAGGAGGAGGACGAGGACGAGGAGGAGAAGGAGGAGGAAATTACTTCAAACTATTAAGCGCAGAGCTGGACTGTGGTTTTGACTCGTGTCCAAAATGCTACACGCTAGGACGGCGTGATTAATCGTATTAAGATCACGATGTTGATTCATGCGTTGTTGTGACCTCGTTTTTTTTTTTTTTTTTTTGATGTGACAAAGGTTCGAGCCAAGTTTCTGTTTGTGGGGAGATCCAGTGCGCTCCTGGAGCTGTATTAACAAATTACAAGAGATGAGGGGGGTGGGGGGGTGGGGGCATCCATGTAAACCAATCTGAGGTTTGCGAGAGACAGAAGCAGAGCGAGAAGTTGGAACTATATATATATAAAAGGTGTCAGATAATGTGGAAGCTGCACAATCAAAATGAATGAAGGTCAATGTGGCGTCGTGCATCACGGGGGGCATCCTGGTGACAGAGTGTGTGTGTGTGTGTGTTACTGCAGCAGCTCTTTTCAGCAAAGTGACCGTTTTGTTCAAGACCAAGTAGGAGTTTGTATGTTTGTCTACACATTTATGCAGCTACACTGAAACTGGCCTGGATGAGCTGGGGGGGGGGGGGGTCATGTATGTGTATGATGCCTGTATGTCTCTGATTTCTGTTAGAAAAAAAAATATGAATTGAAAAAAAAAACTGGCTTCAAAAGTTTCAAAATAAAAGCTGTGAAGATGTCCTTGTAGCTGTATTTATGTTGTTGTCGTAGTAATTTGCTGCTCGTTGATGTCAGATATTAAAGTGACAGAATCCACAGCACAAAGCAGAAGCTCACATCTGTTACACCCTGCTGTTATAAAACACTGAATACGAAGAAGCTTAATACATCATCCCTAAAGTACCAGTTGCACACACACACAAACATGCACACACACACACACACAAACATGCACACACACACACACACACAAACATGCACACACACACTTCCTGCCAAACTGACAGGAAGTGTTTCTGTCACACTGCAGGCCTGAGTCTGTTCACATAAACACTTAAACACTAAAACACTGTTTCCTACTGACTCTATAGTTTCAGTCCAGAAATACACACCTGTCCATGACATGGCTCTATGTGTGTGTGTGTGTTTCTTTGTGTGTGTTGTATGGATTGTGATATCAAGGTAAGAGTGTCTATGCATGCAAATGTGTGTGTGGGTGAGAGAGGCTGAAAAAACAAAACAAAGATGGAGGGAGACAGGGATATAAAGGCAAACAAGTGTGTGTGGGTGTGTGTGTGAGTTGTAATTGTAATGAATGTGTCGTCGTCTTCATTCTCTGTTCCTTGAACTGTGCATGATGAGCGTCTGTCTTGACACATCTACATAATTGTTTTGTGTGTGTGAACCAACACGTTATGCAGATAGAATGAGTTGTGTATGTAATTATGTGAAGTGTGTGTGTGTGTGTGTGTGTGGACAATATCTGTGGCACAGTTGGTGTGTGTGTGTGTGTTGAAATGGCCGTCTTAAGCCCATGTGTGAATACACTTGTGTGTGGTGGTCCTGTCCTGTCCTGTCGCTGTGTGGATGTGTTTTTGTGATATTTCAGTGCTGGTGCATATTTGTGTATGTGTACAACTGTGTGTTCCGTGTGTGTGTGTGTGTGTGTGTGTGTGTGGTACTGTATAATAATTTGTATGTGTGTGTGTCGATGTGTGTTTCTCCTTTGCCCAGATGGCTGTGCTCAGAGGCTGGAGCTTCTGAGATCTGTTGCCAGTGGTGAATACTGATCAGAGATCACTGTCACATCTACAGCACACACACACACACACACACACACACACACGCATGCACACGGGCACACGTCATCCATCTTCTCTCACACACACCTCCACTTCCACATGGTCGAACTACTAATTCACACAGCCACTCTGCGTCCTCCATGCTGATAGTCTCTGGCTCTGCAGGTCACGGCTGCAGCTCCGATCGCCAGGACATCCGTCACACCTGAGGACTGACGGCACGCCGCGACCACGCCGGGAAGGATCAACTTCAGCTTCATGTCATAATGATGATGTTTCATCAGGGCTGGTTAAAAAAAAAAGACAGCAGAAAGATGGAGTGGACGGTTCTGGCTGCGCAGAAGAGGCTCCTGAAACAACGCGACGTCACATTTAGAGCAAAAAATGCTGAAGCTTCACAAGTTTCAGAGACGAAAACCTGAGAACGTGCATTTTTTTTGTCCAAAGTGACAGTAAACTGGTTTAAAAAGACATTTTACATTTAATTTATCGATGGAGAACGTTATCTGACATAGGAATCGGACTTCTGACGTTGCGATGCGGTGAAACAGCACTTCCAACTAAAACGGACTCACATCACAATTATGCAACTTTGTCCAAAAATAATCACCAGATGATTCTAGTATTTTATGGTTCAATGATATTGTGCATCAACGATAGTCTATAGGTGACATTTTTGAACACGACCATTCGTTTCACTAAATGAATCATGTCAACAGATCAAACACTGAATACGATCAGACACGACACTGAGAGAAAAGAGAAGCAAACAAAGTCAGACAGAAAAAGTCACTGCAGCATCATCGCTCCGATTCCACCTCTGTCTCCTCCCACAGGTGCTGCCTCACCTGCTGGCAGGTGAAGCCGACACAATCTGGAGGATCGATCCCTTCACAACAACAACAACAACAACAACAACAGCAGCAGCAGCAGCAGCAGCAGCGCTTCAGTGAGAGTGCCGCTCTGTGTGCCGCTCTGTGTGACGATGCGTTCGTGTGCTCAGAAAGAAAAGAAAAAGCTCTTCTGCTTTATTTGTGAATCCAGAGGGCAGTAAAGTGAGTTTGGAAAGCGAGGAAGGAATCTAATCCTCTGGCAAAGTAATTGTCGAGTCACTGGTGGTGGTGGTGGTGATCAATAACTCCATCACATTCCTGCAGATGCATGCTGGTCATTTTCTCTTTGAGCAGTGAGATGTGGAACCAGGCGCCTTTTTAAAGCCAAGGTTAAGTTACATGACACCAACATCCAGAGTGAATGTAATTAAAGGGATTAGACGTGAGGGGATCAGACGTGTGTGTGTTATCAGCACCAACCCAAACCTCCACCTTTCCTTCTCTCTCTCTCCTCCTTCCTTTCTTTCCTGTGTGACAAACCTCTTCACTCCGTCTCTGCTCGGATCAAACCTGCCCTCTCCGCCCGCCTCTAATCAGCTCCTGAGCAAATGAATGCAAATTACTCTTCAGAGGACGAGCCACAGCAACGTCCATCACACCCCGACACACACACACACACACACACGGAAATGTAGTTAGTGTGCACAGCGCATGACGCTCACCCACGGACACACACACACACACACACACATATCATCTCAGCAGAGCACGACTGAACTCTGACACATTCACACAAACACACACACACACAGAGTCTCAGATGATATTTCCGCACTTGCATTATTCCACATAACGTCCTCATCACACACACACTCACACACACACACACAATGAGGCGCAGCATCCTGCTCTGCCTTCCCAGACAAAATGAAAGTGAGGAGGCAGCAGCCGCATCACACCTCCAAATGGGCTCCGGGCTCCGAGGACTTTCAGCGAGGGGAGAACTCGCTGCTTTCCTGTGGCTGTCACCAACACTAATCTGTCTGTCTTCCTCCATCTCTCTCTCTCACACACACACACACACACACACACACACACACTTCAAACAGGCACACACGCAGACACTGATCTCTCTCTCTCTCAGTTTTCTCCCCTCCCTCATTTTTCATGCACAGAAACACGTACGGTACACACTTACACACACACTCACACACATGTGCACATTCACACACACTGTTTCTCGCGCATGCCGTGGCGATCCCGCTCTGTCTAGCAAGCAAGCGGGCGCACGTGCACGAGCCCCGCCACTAGTGCAACACATGAGAAAGTGCATTATTATGAGCCCAGGCTCTTTCTCTGCATTCCAGCTGTTCCCCTACTCGACAGGTATACTGGCTTCTTTTTTTTTTCTTTCTTTTTTTTGGGGGGGGGGGGGTTGTTGCTCGGGGTGGGTTTGCAAAGCGACCGTTTGTCAAGGTTCAATTCCTGAACAGAAGAAATACGACGCAGAAGCCTCTCAATGTCGCATACCAGACATAAACAAGAAGAAGAAGAAGAAGAAGAAGAAGGAGAAGGAGAAGGGGGGGGGGGGCAGAAGCGTACTAATACAGAAAAATGAAAAAAACATCTGCATTTCTGAGAGCACAACAGGGCTTCTCCAACCACACCTCCTCCGAGAGGGAAGATAAAAACAGGTTTTCTGTCACAAACACAGCATTGCCACATCCGTAAGTCTGCAGATAGAGCAAACAGTCAAAAAACGAAAAACAAAAAAGCACCAAGTATGTACAGTAGAAACACACGCACACCCCCAAACATCTGCCGTCCCCTCACAGAAGTGGAAGTAGAGGTGGGCTGCACATGTTTTTCACAGGGGGGGTTCTCAGGTTTCACTAGGTGGTTAGGGAAACCCAAGGTTCTCCCAGTGAACGGCGCCGTGTCGTGCTCAGCTGAGGAGCAGCAGCAGCAGCAGCTCTGGACTCCTCAAGCTTTTTTTTTTTTTTTTTTTGGATCCACTTACCCAAAGGCACGAAATGAAGAACTTTGTTGGTCTCCATGGCTGAGCAAGTGGTGGCGAATGCACACTTCCTCTCTCCGACTGCCGCCCCCCCCCCAAGTCAACCCATCATGGTTGTGTTATCCTGTGCTGATGAGTGTGAGATCACCTCTGCTCCCTTGCTCTGCTCTGTTTCTGACTGCCTCTCAGACACATGCAGTGACTCAGCCCCACTCTGCCTGCCTACTCGCTGCGTCGCCGCTGGGTCCTAGTGCCTCCTCTTTTCCTCCCTCCGCTGCTTTGCCTTTTGATCCCAGCCCACCGCCTCAGCAGCCTATAGCCGGGCTGCATGCAGCAGAGTCAAACCTCACGTCAAGACACACCTCCCTGCCTGACACTCGTCTCTCTCTCTCTCTATCTCTCTCTTTGTCTCTACATATCCAGGTGTCAACAGGTCATGAGCTGCGCAAACTCACCTGGCCGCCGTCGCCATGGTGCCTTGTCATGTATAGCTCAAGAGTGAATGAACTAGTTTCACCATAAATGTGAGTTAATCTCTCACGCTGCTCATGCTTGGACGGTGTCAAAACAAGAACGCAGCGGTGGTATGAAAGCGAGAGCGTCGTGTGCTGTGGTTTGGAAGTGTCGCTCTGTCGGTTTCTGCACACACACAAAAAAACTTTATCTAAAAACTAATCTAGGCAGACAGGCCGACAGACACTCTGTCTCTCTCTGCTCCTCATGCACATATAATGACACAGATTCTGTTTTGTTCTCGCTCTGATCTCCGTCTGGTTTCCAGCTTCTTCAATGTGAAGATTTTCTTACTAAGTTTTAAAAGTGAGGATTTGAACAGTTGGTGAACCAGAAACAGTTTAAAGGCGTCACCTCGGGCTCTGCCTTACATTCCCCTCCACTTACTTTAACCCTAACTATAAAATCAATAAACTGAAGCGGTTGTTACACTGAAGCTTTCCAGGAGGATGTGGACCATACGGCCGCCGCCGCCCGCCGATGTCGACCTCGGTTTGCTCGTCACACCTTTCTCTCTCTCCCTGCTCGTGTTCCCTGTCCACATCTATACTGTCAAATATTGAATAAATGCCAAAAGCTTTTTTAGTTAGTTAGCTGCAGCCCTGATAAAAACTGACATATTTACTTTCCTGTGCGCCACCTGGCACCGTCATGTTTATATTAAGACTCTCGTCCGACAGCTTGAGCAACAGCTAATTGCTGGGACAGAACTGCGGCTGCTGTCTTTCCAAGTTTGGCGAATTGGGTGGGGTGGTGGATACGTAACGAGATGATGTCATTAAAAAAAGCACCAGTCAGAAAACAACGTAGAGATAGTGATGGAAATATACAAGTGAGCTCCATCCAGCTGTTTGTCTGAATGTAAACAATGGTAACGATTATGCAAAAATAATTGCGATCGGGCGATTATGTAATGATTGTGACAGCAGTAACGCAGCCGGTAACGTGCGCCAATCTGCACGTTAAGAGTGTAAATTATGACAAAAGGCAAACACAAGCCCGTCAGGTGACAGAGCGTGGGGTCAGATTTGTGTTGACGCCTCGACAAAATCTCCAAACGACGTCATCGGCTCCGACAAGAGCAGCATCTGATTCTCGCCCTCAAGTGTCACGCAAACCAGTTACACAGAAATCTAATCAGTTAACTCAGGTTTGACCCAAAGGACGACAACTTCAAAATGCAAATGTGATCAGATCAGATTATCACATAAAGGTTCAAAAAAAAAATAAAAAGACAATCCTCACACCCCTGAAGCTTCACTCGTCCCTGATATCACACGTTTGTAAATAGTAACACCATCACACAAGACAGTGATGAATGATTGACAGGCAGAACAGACTAGATGAGTTCACATCTAAAAAAAAAATGGATTAATACCAAAACGCCTGAGTCCAAGCTCCAAACAAAATCATCTTTCCAGATGTAGGAGAACACGTATCATGTGTATCAGGACAACATCATCATCATTATTTGTTCAACATCTGTCCAAATCATCGTTTCTTTTTCTTTGCATGTTCTTTAACGTTTCTTGAATTTGAATCTCAGCTCCCAGACGACCGTTCACTGTACACTTTCTACTCACTGTTGTGGTGTTTAAAGACGAACGATGCAAGATTTTATACTTTATCAAACAGCTTCGGAGTAACTGTGATGGTTAAATGACTTGTTACAGGGACAATGGAGGCTCTCTGCCTTCCACCTAGTGTCTCTTGGTTGAAAACCAACCTTGTGAGATCAGAGCCTCCGACCTGATGTCCCAGCTCTCGTCTCAGCGGCACCGCGACACAAACACTTCCTGCGATCTGTAATCTCTTGTTTATGACAGATAAGAATACACACATATACACATTGTACAACGTATATGATTTATAACATGGAGGGTTAGCAAACCAGTGAAAAAGCGACATAACAAAGCTGCACAGAAGTTTGATGCATTCACTTTTACACTCTGGAGAACACTTGCTAAAATCATGACAGCAAAGGAGAAAGCAGGAAGCAGCATCTATCCAAACCGAATAATAAAATGAACAACGTCTGATTGACACCTGTTGGCTGCTTTAACAAAGCAAAATGTACTTTGTGCTTTTCACACTTGAGCCAAACAGATCTGTTATGTAACAATCACCATGTTTGGTCGAGGTTACGACGGCTGCTGGATCAAAACCTTAATTTCCCACCCTGATGTAAATGCTCAGTGAAAGGTCAGTCATTTGCATCAGCCTGCGTGTATAACCTCCCTGTGTGAGGTATGGCCGGTGGGTCTGCTTTGCATAAGAAGAAGCGTTACACACTGAGAGAGCACATGCGTCACTCAGTGAGCCGGGGAGCCATTCACCCCGGAGAATAATTCAAGTGTTCTCATGATCCATCACAACAACAACAACAAAAACCTGCAGCCCAGGTGTCATGATGGTTAAACGCCACGTCGTACGGATACTCCACTGACTACAGGTGTCAGGTAAATGTCAGTATATGTAGGAGCAGGTGAAGTATCTGAAGCCTTGGGGCTGGATTTACACTGGAGGAGTCAAATCTCATTAACATGGCGGCGGCTGCTGGCTGCACCCGAGGAGGTCGGAGTTAAGCTCAATAGAGCATAAACGAAAAGAAGAAAAGATCCTGTAAAGGACAAAATGTAATCTGCAAACCTTCTATAAACATCCCTAACTATTTCCCTTCATCCGTGCTGCCTTCACTGTCTCCAGGCGCCGCTGCGAGGGACTGACCGAGGTCGTGTCGGACCTGTCCGACCAACTCTGTCCTCTGTTTGCTCACTCGTTCTCTCACTGAGCAGTTTTTACGTTGACAGAGCACATGCTTCTTCTCAGACAGAAATCACACTGGAAAAACTGAAGCTGAACAGAAAAACCACTCCCTAAATGTCAACTTAACCTTTGCACTCCTGAAGAGACAGAGCGCCTCCGTCTTCAGACACTCATCATCGTCTTTTTTTTTTTTTAGTTGTAATGCATCTTATAAATCCACAAACAGAAAACTGCAGATTCTCTCCTCATACAGTGGATGGTTAAGTGCTGCAGTAACAGTCATTAAACCTGCAGGAACTGATCTGTAGACACTGCAGTGATATTAAACACAAGCAAAAAGGATAAACAAGGCTTCATTGATGATTGTAGGGTCTTTGTTTCTTAATGGGTTAATATATCTATTAACATGTCTGCTCTGCTAGTTTTGGCAGCATTAGAAATTATAAATAGCTTTAAAGGGTGAATTAATGGGATGGATTAAGGCTTATATAAGATCTATCTTCCACCTAGTCTGTTTTGATCTACAAAATAATATGAAATCCTTTGTCTGATTGTACTGCTTGTGCACATGGTTGCAATAAACTAAACTAAGACTGAACTAATATATTAAAAATAAAGAGTCAATATAGCCAATAAGACAAGATAACATGAGATCAGATCCCACTTTGGGTAAATTTACTTGTTACAGCAGCAGAAGGTAAAAAAGAGACACTATATACAGTTTTGTACAGATCACCATGATCCAGGTGGATTAAACTTAAAGATGACCTTGCTCTGTGTTTTAGTTGGTCTCCATCAGCTCTTGTGGGAACAATCTGGCTCTTTAGCTGCTTAAACGCTGTGTGTGCTGGTTGGTGCTTTTTTTTTGTTTTGTTTTGTTTTTTTTAGAGCTGCGTGTGTGTCTGCTTCAGCCAAAAACGAGGCTTTGGGAGCAGTGAGAGTGAAGCAGAACGAACCCAACAACGACGAGCTGCTGAAACTCACCACAAAGCCCCGTTAAAGCCGAGAGGAGCTGCAGATTCAGGTGATGACTGTCTGTGCAGGTTGGAAACTGTCACTCACACCCCAGAAACATATGCAAACCACTGCTTAATGTCTAAATTACCTTCAAGATACTTTTCTGTTGCTTGGCCACAAATATCAGTGAAGGTTTATTAACTATAATTCACATATATTTGCTCTGCACTCTGTCGACTCATAATAATATTGTTTTAACTCGAGCCATGGGGAGAGTTAGGACGGACAGAGCCAGAGAGAGAGAGTGCTGGCACCCGCTGTCAAAATATCATGAGCAGGGAAACAGGGAAGTTATATAAACAGAAATATTTAACTAATTTCTTGACTCTAATTACGGCTGTCATCATCGCCAGAAACAAGAAGCCAGTACAACACATCTGTTAGAAACAAAACACCCTCACATCACCTCGACCTCTCTTCACGTCTGCCACACCAGTTCTCCTCTCAGACAGAAAGATGCACAACCTTTTTGTGTTGTATGCTTGTTGTTTGTTTGTTTTTTTGTTGCAGAGCCCGGGGGCACAGGTGGCATCACATAAGCTGCCACAGCCATATGCTGCGTTCAACTGTCCGTGACATTGAATCCTCACTGTCGACTCACTTTAAGTCAGCGAGGACAAAAGACGCCGACGCTGAAGATCTCAGGCTCTGTTCTTTAAAAAAAAACTTAAGCTTATTGGTGTTTTTGTTGCTGTTTGATGGTTTTAGCGATTTCTGGTCGGGGGGGGGGTCTGTGAGTGCTCTTTAGTAGGCTGCTCCCCGCTGCCATGCACAACAACAGCTTCAGCAGGTCGGCTGGTTTACAGTGGTTGTTCCACAGCCACAGAATCCTCTTAGAGAGCACCAACCAACAAACTAACAATCAACCAACCAACCAACCAACAAACTAACAATCAACCAACCAACCAACCAACAAACTAACAACCAACCAACCAACCAACCAACAAACTAACAACCAACTAACAATCAACCAACAAACTAACAATCAACCAACCAACCAACAAACTAACAACCAACTAACAATCAACCAACCAACCAACCAACCAACAAACTAGCAACCAACCAACCTACCAACCAACAAACTAACAATCAACCAACCAACAAACAACCAACTAACAACCAACCAACCAACCAACAAACAAACACAAGAAATGAGTAAATAAATAAGAGATCCTGTTGCCTGTTTGCATCTTATAAAGGACCTGTGTATGAAGGCTGTTGTCTGCAAAGAGTCACACATCTGGAGGGGGAACAGCACAACCACCGCCGTCTGATCACAGCTGAAACAATTAGTTTAATCAAGTTTATCATTGAAGTCATTGATCAAGCAAAAGTGTTTTCAAAAACCTATTTCTAAGACTCTCAATCTATTTTTCAATCTTTACATTAGGTGTAAAATACATCGACCCACCAATCCGATCGGACATCGGCCCAGATGTTCAATAAACAGCCAGACCAGGTATCAGATTATGGGACTGATCTATGACGCCGGTCTATTCGCTTCAATTCTATATTTGTGCCGTGTGCTACATCACGTGTGCCGGTACACAACAAACACAGAGCAACAACGTTAGGAGGGTAATGTTAAAGCCACACACACACACACACATGAACACACACACTCTTGTCTAGCTCCATCTCTAAAAGAACATCCCATCCTGCTCCAGCCTCCAGCTGAAGGCTTGAAGCCAGGTCTACGTCTGCTTTCTGCTCAGAGCCACACGTGTTGTAGAAAAAAAACTTTCCCTCTCTCTCTGTCTAATTGTCATGGAGAGGTCGCTCCACCACATACCTGCAGTGGGACGTCTGAGTGCAACAGACAAAAGTGAAAACTTCAAATTGGAGGGTGGAGTGTGTGTGTGTGTGTGTGTGTGTGTGCGCAGAGGAATGACCCTGCAGCGACTCTACGCGTCTGCAGGTGAAGAGCTCACTCACTTGGCTACGTGTGCGTGTTAGTGAATGATGAACTTTTTTTGGTTTAACCACTACAAAAAGAAAAAAAAAGCAATAAGGTGCACAGAGACAGTTCAACGCCTCTGGAACCACATGAACTCCTGGCCTGGGAGTGAGTCCTGAGCTGCACAGAGGAAGAGTCTCTGTCTCCGTCCTCCTGCTGCTTTAATATATAAAATAAAGTGGAGGTCTGACAGGGTGAAGCTCTGACAGTCCTGAGGGGTGAGAGAGCGGCTACAGTCACAAAACAAAACAACTCGACGAAAACCAAATAAAACTCATGATCCGACAAATACAACACGATGTGGACTCTGATGAGTTTCCACCAGAGTGAAATTCAACATTTTACAAAGACAAAGCGCTCGTCTGTGTTGGTGTCCACCTTTTCTAAACAGCAGAGCCGGAGCTGACGACGGCCTCCTGGTTTCACAGAGCAAATAAAGCTGCGCAGTGAGTCAACACGATGCCTGTGTGTGTTTGATACAGAGACGTTTAATGTGAAGGACAAAGAGGACTGGATCATCTCTGCCGTACTGTGTCATTATGGTTAGTGTTGTCACTGTATTAATCAATCAATTAGCTGCTGGGACCAGTGGGACCTAATCTGATGTGTGATGCTTTTTCAGAGCAACTCTGCAGAAGCTGGAGACACTGAGTTAAGAGAAAACAGGAAGAAGCAGCAAATCCTCACATTTCAGAGGCTCAGAAACATGAAATAGTTTTTATTTTTGTTGACTTTATAAAATTCACTTCGCATTAAATTCTGAGGCGTCGAGTCAGAGACGTTTTAATTTGTTTTTTTCTGCGGTTTTAACTGAGCACAGATGAATAACTCCAGTTCTCAACTGAGTCAGTCTTTGCATTCAAACGGCTCACGGTCTCACACGCGCACACATTAGCCACGTTAGCTATAGCTGCAGCAGCACTGGCTGCTAACAGTTACTGTCAAACAAACAGTGGGAGTTTCTCAGGTCATGGATATTTTCACTTGTTAAACTGGACGAGTTCAGACCGGCCTGACTTCTGTTTTGATTTTGGACAAACAGGGACGTTCACTTTCATTTTCCAGCGAACCACTAACTGTTATCTTCGACTCATCTTGAACACAACAGGCTAAAAACATCGACCGGCTTTTTATTTTGTGCAGTCTGCATCAGTGAAGTCCTGACTGTGTAAATTCACACTTTGACGCTCACGTGGTCCATTTTGCGGAAACAATCCGTGTCGTCATCGTCGCCACTGTGAAACGCAGCATCGAGCCACAATGAGCACAGGCCTGCAGAAATTATGTGATTTAGCTGATTTGTAGTCTGGTATTGTGCAGGACTGTGCTGCTGCTGCTGCTGTCCTTTCTGTCCTTGTGCCAGATGTCAGGACGTGGTGTATAACTCATTAGGATGCCAACATGCCTCTGCACCAGCGTTAAGACTTATTACTTGGTGGTTTTTGTCCGTCGACCCCGCCGGCCCCGCCGTTGTTGCTGAGGAGGAGCCACGGGGGCCCTCAGGTAGCTGCGTCTGCAGTGGTGTAGTAATAACGGTAATACAGCAGAGCAAGTAATGGTGCACAAACAGCGACAGCTATTGCCTCAATGAGTCATCAATCAGTGAGGGAATCCTGCTTCCTCCTTTTGACTGGGAACAACCTTCATTAGCAGCTCTGTGTGTCTCCGTGTGTGTGTGTTCTGTATTTGTGTGTGTGTGCTTGTGCTTTAACTACACCTCAGTGTCTGCATATGTAGGTGTCTATCTCGTCTTTCCGCTGCATGTAGGCGTCTATTTTGTCTTTCTGTTTGCGTGTGTGTAAGCTTGTGTAGCTGTCAGCTTTGTCTGTGCATGTGTGTGTGTGTGTGTGTGTGTGTGTGTGTGTTTGAGCGCATTAGGGGAGGTCTGTCTCTCCATTTTTTTCCCTCAGCATCGTCTTTGTTGTTGTTGTTTATGCTGTACTCTGGCACAGGAAGAGAGAGAGAGGCACAGCGTTGATGGTAATAACACTCGGGAATAAAGGAGTGAAGAGAAATTAAGGGAACAGAGGGAGGATGATGATGATGATGATGAAGAGGAGGGAGGAGGAGGAGGAGGAGGAGGAGAAGGAAGGGAAGAGGAGGAAATAAGGGGAGCAGCTGGTTCTTGTTACTCTGCTGCCCACACACATCCATGCAGGAGCTATCAGAATATAGCTTCCCGCAATTCTGTCTGTATGGGTATGGGTGTGTGTGTGTGTGTGTGTGTGTGTGTGTGTGTGTGTGAGCTGTAAGTATTGCCAAGGGGATGAGGGCATATTTCAGGTCACAAACTAGCTACAGATTTAATTTGGAGAAGAACAACTTGATTATGTTCTCTCCGGCAAAAAACGACTCTGGGAAATATAACTGAGTTGACACAGGTGAACACACACATCAGTGCTCTAATAATGTACGTACACATGTGTAGTGACACACGCAATCCAACATGCTGCGTGCAGGAGGAGGAGGAGGAGGAGGAGGAGGAGGAGGAAGAGGAGGAAGAGGAGGACAACTTCACATGGACAAACATGTGATGACTGAATTATTGGTGAATTACTGGTGATATCTGTGCGAGAAAATAGAGGAGATTGAACTGTGAATATGATCCCAGGCCAACTGGGAGGCATATCGGAGTTTTCTTTTCTTTCCAATGAGGGTTATAAAGAACAATAATGCACCTTCTGCTCTTAAAGTGGCTGCAACTCTTTTTACAGATTCAACACTTTTTGATAAAAAAGGCTGCAGACGGAAACAAACAAAGATTGGAAAAGCAGTGACGGCAATCCTGCAGAGTTAGAGGGAGAGGAGGGCAATCAAACTCTGGTTCAGGCTCAAACTAATAAACACCCCCCAGTGCAGCGCCGTAGATCCCCCCAGTAAGAAGAATCCAGGCCCCAACTTTGTCTTAAATTAGCTCAATTAAAGAAGTTTGATCTGCGGCTCCTTCTCTGAGCCATCAGGGGAGAAGCTGAGTGGATGAAGTTGTACTCTGAGTCAGAGCTGAATAAAAAGCTAATGAAGAATCACTTTAGAGGATGTTGCAGCCTTTTTAAGGGAAACACAGTGAATTTTAAGTGACTTGCTGGATCTGCAGCATTTTGCATTGTATACAGGTGTGGAGATGACCTTTGACCTTCAATTGTCCTCAACAAGACGGCGACACACACTCAACATGCATCCTACCACACAATTAGCTTCACTGTTGGCTTCGAGCTGTCGTCTCTAAGCACAGCAGGATGAGACACATACAAACATCCCTAAACCACATCTGTCTAATTTATCTGGTTATAGATGATACAGAGAATCTATCGTGTCACTATAAAAGTCAAACTCATCGACGGATGATTTTATCCTGATCCACTGAGCCTCCAGGTCTGAGCTCAACCTGCTGCTAATCACTGACAACACAAACGATTCCACATTGATCTGCCTCCAATGAAATGCCTGGAAGAGCCAATAAAGAGAAGCTTCCACTGCACAAAATTTTGGTGCCAAAACCCGGGAAACAGAGCGAATGACGGCAGGAAACACGAGTCGACGCTGCAGCTAAGTTCACTTCACACATCACTTGGTATCCAGAATGAGGTGGAAACTGACTGATAAACAGAACAAAGCATTAAATCAGAATTTAATCAGAATTTAATGTCTCATACATCTTCCTAAACAAAGTCGACAGGAGGATTTTTGTTGTTTATCTTCTGCTCCAGGCTCATTTTAGGCCGTGTACAAACTCGCTCTAGGACTAATGTCAACAGTCAGCGAGGTTTTATGTCTGTATGAGTCCACTCTTTGTCTGGTGGTGTAAAAATGCCAGGATGCCAGGGTGGCCTGCGCCTCCACAGCCGATCCTCACGTGTCCGATAATAACAACCATGAAGCGCAGCAGTAAAATCCCACCTGCTCACTTAGAGTAAGCTCACCTGGAAACCTGCAGGACACAACGGCCTGAGCAGCAGAGTGAGAAGACCTGTGCAGCGAGCGTAGTGAGAAGCTTCAGCCCTCATCTAAATCAGCCAGGTTGGCTGAGCTGTGAGCACACACACCCAGCGCCGCCTCCTCCCGCGCTGCACCCGTCTTGCTCAAGGACACTAATGACTTTCCTCGTCTTGTCGTTCCCACAGGCTGTCAGATTTGAACCAGCAACCCCCCCCCCAAAAAAAAAACCTCTGGGCTCCTGCTTCCTCCATAAATACTCCTCATAATGTCCAAATAAAAGTGTGGTAAGGGCGAACTTTATTAACCCCTGAGAGCAGACGGCGTCAGCAGCCGAGCAGAACAAAGAAAAAAAGAAACTCTTATAGATGACAAATAAAAAGTGACATTACAGGACGAACGCCTCTTTGATGCTAATGTGATGATTCTCCAGACTTGCTTTAAGTCGAGTATAAAGGCCACGGGCTGATTCACAGCTCACAGACGTGCAGACAACATGCACTGTACCTACTGTACGTACACAGATTTATATATATACGGCTTCTGCTTTAATGTGAAATCTGTGTCACGCACGGATAACGATGCAAATGAAGACACAGTGACTGAGGATGTTGAACAGCACCCTGAGCACATTCAACAGGATAAATCATGATCTCCAGTGAGACACACACACACTGCCCTCTACTGGAGACGACACAGGCCCAAACAGGTTCAACCACTGTTGCTTTCACTAAACCTTCTTCTTCTTCTGCTGCTGCTGCTGCTGCACTTTTAACTTTCTGTGGTGCAACATTTCTTTGAGACTGAGCAGGAGATTTGTCTCAATCTGTAAACAGTAAACACACGGCAGCACGCCTTCAAAAACACAAAGTGTTCATCTCATCTCACCCTGAATCAGTCAGATACACAGATGTGCAGAGAGCAGAAAGCAGCGCTCAATCGGAGATAGCGGCCGTGCACTTTGATCCCCAGCTTCCCCTACATGTTTTGCCTGTGATAGCCTCACACACACACACACACACACACACACACACACACACACACACACACACACACACACACACAGACACACTGACACCACTGCACAGGAAATGTTTGTTGTCTTTACGTTTTCCAAAAGCCCTTACGGGGAAGTGATGCTGACACAGACACTTTTAACTTTCAAGTGACTGAGTGAAATGGTCAAATCAGCAACTCGGATCATCCTGCCGCCGTAAATCACTCTCAGGAAAAAAGAAAACAATGCGCAGCGTTGGTGATCTGCCTGGAAACGACGACACAAATGAACTCAAAAACTAGATTCAAACCGTCACAGAGAAAAGATGAGCGTCGCTCTCACAGCACAGAAACTTCACTAATTGAGTCAGATCCATATTAATTCTGAACAAAATGATATGAGGCGCACGGTGGACGTCCAGCGTGTGAGGGTGTCACAGTGACTGTGGATCAACAGTGGTGCTAAATCCAATAACACTGCATGGGCTCCTCACTTTATCTGATGTGTGTTAAAAGATTTAATTCTGAAATCTCTACCCATCTCTCTCTGCAGAAAATTATAATTTCCTGATGTTCATCATCATTCAGGATCCTGTCCACACAAGTGTTTCATTTAATCAGGCTCCTGCTTTGTGCTATTAATATATTACACACACACACACACACATATATATATATATATATTTGTAAGAGGGCGTGTCACTATTATCACAATAGATTAAACTGCCTCGTATTTTTTGAAAAGAAGCCTCGTCCTTTTGGCTTCACAAAAAATAAATAAAAGCTGTCACTCTCAGTTTTAACATTCAGCGCACCGACAGAAAGCATTAAAACGCTGCAATAAACTGCAAAGGGCACCTTGTTGTATTGTGCTGCGAGCAGGAAGACAGCAAAGACACAGTTAGTGGACAAACACAGGGTGGGATTTCCTCTCCTCCTGACTGGCTCCTGCCGTACATTGTCCGTTTGCAGATGCGGGCCAAGTTCAGCTTGCCAAGGAGAATAACAAAGTGTGTCTGTCATGAAACCTGCACACACACACACACACATACACTTGGACAAAATGTATGCGTTCAATCACACACACTCTCTCTGACTAGAGGTCCAAGTGATTTATCATCGTGCCACTGCCATAAACCAAAACTAACTTTAAAATTATTCATGCATTCATTTTGCACAATAATGAAATGACAGAAAAGTGTGTGTGTGTTCGTGTGTGTGTGTGTGTGTGTGTGTGTGTGTGTGTGTGTTCGTGTGTACAGGGCAGGCTAATAATAGCAGAAGCTGCAAAAAGCATCATGATTTGTGGGCAGATATTGTGACTTTACTCCTCATTTTTTACTTAAATATATAAAATTGATGATGTGACGTTTGTTGCTCTGAGACCGACACAAACATCTGGAGAATATGATTTGTTGTCTCTATGGCAACACAACACAGATAGTGCAAACAATGCACAACAATGTTACGACACATTTTTTACCTTTACATGCAGCTCCTGCGATTTGGATTGTGCATTTAGCCATTGTAATAACATTGATGTTGTAATAACGTTGTCTTGAATTAAGCTTCATCAAATATCAAATGAACTTTTTAAAATCCTGTTTCTACAGCCAGTCAGTAAACGTGTCGCCCTGGCAGCCTCACAGTTACGATGCAGTGTCAGCGGTTCAACTCCCTCGCGTTTAGTATTTTCATAAATCACCTCAGTCTTTCTAATCTTTTTCAGATTTCACTTTCACTGAGCCCCCACAGGAATGTTTAGTCGTCGTTTAGGATGTAATCTCTTTCCTTAGGCTACAAATCATAAAGGAGAAGTGTGATACCGCAGGGAGGTGATGTCTTTAAATGTTCCTTAAACAACAACTGACTCTGAGTCTGCAGAATATCTGGAGAAAGAAAAAAAGGAGAGAAATGTAAATGGAAATCTTCCTTTTGTCAAAGACACTTAGCAGAGCTTTTACATCTCTGTGTCATCCTGCATTTAAACTTAATGGCTCCACTTAGACACCAACCACCATCCACAATAGCTGGTGGATGAGTGACTGAAAGCGTCAGTAACTCGTCACTTCACCTCAGTGTCTGCTGTCAGCCGTGTGTACCAACAACAGTATGATTTCTTCTGACATCCCCAAATAATCCTGTTGCTGTCATTTTCCATTATGTGCATTATTACACTACCTGCAGATTGTGCACAGACAGACGTGTCAAACTTTGCTGCATATTAACACGCGTTCAGATGACTCACAGTGATGTTAGAGAAGTCTAAGCTCTGCAGCTCTGTGCAGCTGTGAGCCTCCTCCAGCTACACACTCACACACACACACACACACTGTGGTTGAGTCACACTCATCTCATTAATCCTCCTATATAAAACCATAGTTGGCTCCCTGCAGCAAAATCACTTTTTCTCATTGCATGTCATTTAAAACTGATGACATCTCCACTCTGAGATAAATAAACCAAAGAAGCAACTTTAAGATCTGGGAACTTGAGCAGGGCTGTATTGATCCCTTTGGTATCTTATAGACTAATAACACAACCTGTGGTCCCTCTCCTCAACATACACACATGTACAGTACATACTGTCTGTTTAACCCACACACACACACACACACACACACTGATGCATGCTGTTTAACTCTGTCTAATAGAGAGCCTGTGGAAGTGACGGAGGGAGTGAACTGACTGTGCACCGTCGCTGTGTCTGAGAGCTGATTGATTAATGGCTTCACCAGGAGTGACTGGAGTCCACTGCTGTCCTGCCAGACAGCGGTTAATTAAAGACACTTAACAAACAATTAACACTGTGAACCAGAGTCCCACGCGTCCACACGTGAACACACAGCTGACAGAGGAGCCAGAGGAAGGTGAGCTCCCAGAAACACTGCAGATGCACGATCAACAGTCATTACATAACATGTGTGATTTGCATCAGTGAGTCTGAATGTACTGAAGACCTTGGCTTTGATACCCACTCATGTCCGGTGTTATGATTATTGGATGGTATAGATACAACATGTCGTAAAGGCTGAGTTGCTGCAGACTCATAAAAAATAACAGTAAAGCTTCTTTGATTTATCACATCATCAAATTATATTGATCTGATATCAACTTTGACTTTGGCAGAACTTCATACTGTAATTCTCAGCCATTTAAACACCCGAGAACAAACTGCAGTCTCCGGTGTGTAAATGCGACGTATTGCTGAACCATCAATCCTCCCTGATCACCCTGAACATCGCCTGAACATCCCATAATGGTTACTACGGCCATAAAGAGCTTCATCACCTGAATGTAAATGTGTCGTTGCAGCTCTGAAACATCTGCTGCTGCCATTTCTGTCACATCACATGAAAGACAGAGAGATTTTGCCAAAGACAAATATTTTCGGAATCACAATATCCAGTTTTCACCATTTGAATTTTCATAATTCAGTTCAATTCGTACTTTATGAAAGACACTTCTCAATGAGAGGTCCATAGCTCCTAATAACATGTAGTTCTACAGAGAGACGTCCAAACCTACAACTGTGTTTGTTTGGTGCAAAACTAAAGCTGCACAATAAGCAAAAAACACCATATTGAGATTATATTGGCAGATACTGTGATTGTGATTGACTTTAATGAACAGTAACTGATGATGTGATGTTTGTTGGTCTCTTTACGTCCTGACAAATTTCACTTTTTACAAAAAAAAGAAATTGCAGCTACTTGGACGTACTGTGATTTTGAACGGAAATCACATCATCATCACTTTTAGTTCAAATTAAATTAATAATTTACCTTCAAAAATGAAAATGTGACTCACAATGCAACCACAATATCTTCTTCTATATGATTTCTTTCACATATTGTTCAAATTTACACCTCGTACAAGTAGTTACTCCACAGAATTAACAATAACAGCCTTTTACATGTTGGTTTTTTTTTCCATATTGCTCCATGGATTATTCCTTTTCTTAAAAAAAATATCAGTCAGTGTTTGCAGGACGCTGCACTGCCCATGTTTGGTTCAACAATGGTTCAACACCGTACTGTGATAAAATACTAAGACCATCCAGGAGCTAACGCAGCTAGCACGGTTCAGCTGTCCCGCTGCCAGATCCTTTTATCAGAGTTACTTTCATGTTTGTTATTTCAAACCTGCAGCAGAGACATGGCTCAACATTTTGACTCTGTCATAACAGGAAAAGCACAGGTGAAACAGATTTTGTTGACCATGGCTCGGTTCCACCCAGCACCCCCCCACCCCAGCACAATACCAGGACCAGGGACCGTTTAGCTCACCTAACTGGAATGCAGCTGGTTTATATGTTCTTAATTACACTTGCTGTTCCTGCTAAGATAAGCCAAAATGTCTGCTGAGAAAAAAAAAAAAAGTCCAGTGCATTTGATAGCCGGTCTCTCGGGGCACCAGAGAGCTGAGGATGGATGCACGTGTCACCACGTCCCTACTGGCACCAAGGTGCTGCAATGACGGCTTTGCTCTACGTGATCTAAACGCTGCTGATGCAAACACTGAATATTGTATATTTCTTATAATTTCCTCACTTAAACCAGAAAAGGAGGGTGACTAAGAATAGAAAGTACAAGTTAAACACTATCTGGTGACTACTGTCAGGTTCTGCATGAATATCAAGTGAATTCGATTTAAAGTGAAATCAAGCGTTTAAACCCTGCACTACTTTCTCTCTGGATGTGAGCTGTACAGTATTAACAGGGTCAGGGGGTGTATTCTCCAGAGCTTGTCAACATGTAGAGCATGACGTTAACAGCGTCAGAGAGAGAGAGGCTCGACTCCCGCTGGACACAAAACAACATGTATGCACTTTCAAGTCCACGAGGAGCTCAGGATAAAAGTGCCAGCCAAATGGCATATATATATATATATATATATATATAAATAATGAAGAGGTAGCCCTGGTTAAGGCAGCAGACAGTTACACAACACACACTGGATGATGTCGGGGAATAAAAGTGCCTGTTTGAGGAAATTCAAGGTCACAGGAAGACAGATTTTTTTTTTTTTTAAACAAGGCTCTGAACTTTGCGAGGACGAGTAAAGCTTCTGTTCTACAACGGCCAATTAAAAATACAAGATAAGGCAAAGGGAGGTTCAAAAGGCTAATAGTGTGTCTTTCTGCAAAGTGTTCCAACTACAAGCACCTTAATTTTATGACGAAGGGAATGAGGAGTGAAAGACGACGGAAACAGAACTTACTGCCAGACTTCAAACATATGAGACAAAACACGTGATGTTTGTCTCTTTCGACACATTCAGTCACATTTTATATGATTTATGTGGATTTCTTTTACATTTATTTGAACCAATTACTCATTATTTCTGCAACGTTTAATCATCAGAACTCTTAATGATCAATTTTATGTTCATGAGCAACTGACTGATGAATCACTGGTGCTCCATATATCTCATATACCTACTTTGATTTTGAATTTCCTCTCTCATTAATAATTATCAATAACACGACTGTGCTGTGGCCCTGTAGCTTCAGATGCTGAAGATGCAGCAGGTGGAGGACGTTTTATTGCTCCATGTGTATGAAGATGTTCTGAAATGGCTGCAGACGCTGGTGAAAACACTTACACGACGCCACATTTCACTGTTTGTTCGGTTTAAAGCTGCTTGTTTACACGTGTCCTGGCACCGACGACACTGTTTACTCCTCCTGTGTGTTCAACATCTAGAATGAGTTCTGCTGTGCTCCGTCCTCACATACATACACACACACACATCACCACACGTCCCTGCTGAAAACCTTTGATGATGCAACCAACATAGATCTAACAATTGATTATTCCACTGATTATTTTCATGATTGATCGACTAATCACATCAGAAAACGATCTCGTCACATTGCCCTGAAGCCTGAGGTGACGTCTTCACTGCACGCAAACATGTAGAACATCTAAAAGCTGCAAATCCACATAGGTTAGGAAAGGTTTGATTAAAGTCTTCCCTCATGTAGCTGCTGCTGTTGACTGACTGATTGATTAATATGGTCATAACTGCAGCTCTAACATCAAAGCAATGACCTGTGAATCCACCCATGCTGCACAAGGATGAAGTCAAGTGCACCAAACTGCACCAGAGACCTGATGTAACATCATTTTCCCACTTTGACATATGGATAAGATCATTTCCAGGATCCTTTAATGCAGAATAGATGATTTTTATGATAACAAACTCACATTGTAGTATTTCGGTTTCCTGCAGCACTTAATACCAAAATAAGAGGTGAAAACACACGGTGCAAACCAAACCAAACATGAAAACTGAAGCAGCTTTTCCAGGATGAAGTTCCATCACTGTGACCTCTCCCTCCTCTGAGCAGCCTGACTGTCCTGTTTCCACCGCTCTTCATCTTCACCTGTCATCCACCCACTCCACAATCCAACACTGTGCCACCTGTCAAATATCTACCATCTCACTAACACTCTGCCCTCAGCAGTAGTTTACTGGATCAATAACCGTTTGCACGTGCAGGCATCGCTGTTGAACCACAGAGCACAGTGTCTGCAGCAGGTTGCATGTGTGCAAAAAGTCAGAAATGAAAAATGCATCTTACCTCTAGTGAACCGGTTTACCGACACCCCCGAGTCTCCATCGTCCTTTACAGTTTTCATAATGTTCCACAAAGGGTCGGAGTGTCTTCTTCTGTCTCCGCTCGGTCTTTGAGTCAATGAGGAGAAACACACAGAAACACACGCAGACTTTCATTTAAAAGGTTCAAGAAGAAGAAGAAAACTACTGGTCAAGTCATCACGGTCATCACCAGGTGTCAATGACAGCACGCGCCCGCCGAATGCCTCCCTGGACCAGCGACCCCGCCCCCACCACCTCCCCGCCGCAGGCACGAGACCCGCGGATGTCTCCAGAAGCAGCGGCTGCAGCGTCACAGACAGTCCGCGCAGACCGCGAGCTGAGCGGGGGAGACCTGTCACAGTCACACCGGTGGTGCTGGGAAGAAGCGGACATCACAGTCACACCTGCAGCTAATGAGCCACTGATTTACTCTGCACCAGCAGCAGCAACACACACACACACACACACACACACTGCAAACCCAACACACACTCACTGACTGACAGGGATCAATGCAAATGCACGAACGATAAAATCCATGTGCAAATGTAGCTAATGTTTTCCAATGCTAACTTTCAAAAAGCAGTGTAAGAACAGCCTGTAAAGTAAAGACTGGATTATAAAACTTTATTCCAGTGTCTCCGACGTCGAGTTCAAGAAAATAATCACAAACAGTTGGACTGGTCTTGACTCGACCCGACCGATATGGGAGATCTGAAGTGATACCAATACTGATATTATCAATCAGCTGAGATTGATCATGTTTACAATGATCCTTCATATGTGGTTCAGGCTCCACATTTTACTGTTTAACTGCTATTTAAATCTGAAAAATGCTGCAAAACTGCAGGAAACTATTGAAAACTAAAATATAAATCAGTAGGTGATCAGTAGGTCCACCGGTCCCACAGGGCTGTGTGCATCATAAAACCACAAACTGGACGTTGTTTCTAAACCAAAGCAGACAGTTTGAAGTTTTCTGTAATTTTTGGATCAAAAATGACATCATCACAGTCCTGTCAGTAATGATGTGATGTTATAAAGGTCTAAAAGCAGGTGACATCATCGTACACGTGAGACACAACAATGAATTTCCTGTCAGCTTTATGATGTGTGATAGAAAATATACCGCAACCATTTTCCCATGATGCCGCTGGACGTCTGTGTATTGTAGCTGACTGTGGTTATTATGTAATGTGGTGTTTTTTAAGAATGAACTGCTCATTGTTAAAATTACAATGCATAACCCGTCCATTATTAAATGTATTTTTAGAGGCCAGATGTCCAGATTATGCTGCTGTTGAGCTGCGTTCACCAGCTGTTTAAAAAAAAGGAAGGGGGGGTGCTGGTTCTAGGTTATGGAGTTGTCTCGTAGGTGTTCTTTAATTATGACATGCCAAGAACCCTCAGGTGTGTGTGTGTGTGTGTGTGTATGGATGTGTGCTGCACAGCCTTATTAGGTTGCGTGCCGAGCCAAGTGGGAGTCAAACCTGTGATCACAGCCAGTCACACTGCCCTCTGTAACTTTATCCTCCAAAAAGTAGCTGCAGCGTCAACGCCAACGACCAAATCAGCCTCTTGGTCGTTTAAAAACAGTTACCATGATCACAGTCAGTCTCATGTCCACATGAGATTTAGAGAAAGCCGTTGGAGCCTTCATCTGCAGCAGGGTGCAACGCTCCCCTGTTCCTCATCTTCCAAACAAAAAGACAACTGCAGCACGTTTCTGCTGCTGCAGCTGCTTCAGTAACGACTGAGCACATCACGCCATCACTCCAACGCCGTTATGAAATCCTGTTTTTTTTTTTCTTTCTACTACCACTTTATGAAATCACACAACAGCCAAGGGCCAAAATATGTTTGTGATAATGTTTGAATAACATGAACCCAGTGGGTCCCTCAGATCTCACAGAGACTGCTCCTGGTGCCTCCAGTCACAACCAACCAAACACAGTGAAGGTGTATTTACCTCCACCCAAACCTCTCCAACACTTTCAAGTCCACATTTCAAAGTCTCTGCTTTGACTGATCTCCACTGCACATCTGGGCCACTTCCTCCACTATGTGCCGCTCTCTGCAACTAATCACAATAATGTAATGAAATCGCAGTATGGCTGAGTGTATTGTCCAAATCGCAGGAGCTGCTGCATCCTTTCTGTGTTTGTTGCTATGGAGATATTCTTAAAACAAGGGATGTGTTTGTTTTCGGTACAAGACTCAACAATTATTTCATTTTATTATTTCACAGTTTAACAAGATCCTGTTACAGGCTTTTTCTGCTGCAGCCTGTGTCAGATCATGTTGGTATGTGCTGTATGGGGCTGCATGGGATGATGGGATGTAGTGGTGGCAGCTGCAAATATCTGCAAGAAATGATCCCAGTGTAGAACTACAGCCTCTGTTACATGTGACTGATCCATCTCCAGGTTGTTGGTGAATAAACCAGGAGGAAATGACTTTTATTTTCTAAAAAACAACACATGTGCAGCTGAAGAAGCCAAAGGCAAACTGAAATCTATATTTTCTCACTATAAGAAATTCACTGGTGCCTGGAAGCAGATGAACATCATTCCCTCTCAGCCTGCAGTGATTTCCTTTTCATTCTCTGCCATCAGTACTTCACATCTCCCCCTCCATGTGTCTCACCTCTCTTTGAGATGGAGAGAACCCCCCCCCCCACCTCCCTCGTGCCCCTCCCTCCCTCCACCACCACCAGCTCCTCTGCTCTCCCTAATAAGCCGGAGTGAGATTCCTTTGCTGACAGCTGTTCCAGATGGCATTCTTACTCCACGGTTTCAGAGTCACTTGGCTCAGGATCCACCACCGACGGAGGTGGCTGTCCCTCGCCGACACCCCCCCCCCCCCCCCCCCCCCCCCCCCCCCCACACACACACACATACATACACACACACCCTGCGTCAGTATCAACACCAACATATGACAGTGTTATGTAATCCTGTATCTGCTGGCTGATGTGTTGCAGCGATCGCCCAACAAGTTTGTCTCGTCTCGTGGTGGTTTAAAGCTGCTTTTCTCTTCGTCCTCAGTGTTTATGTAGTGTCTGTACGTACACAGAGCAGCACTGCAGATGACAGTTACAGCGTTGAGATGACTGTAAAGGTGAGGAAAACCTTGATGCTCTCCGCTCCCTCTGGATGGAAACAGCCTGGAGGAATGCATGAAAGGCCTGGGTCTGAGCTCCTGTGCTGAACATGGAAGATAATAACCCAGACTGCACTTTGATTAAAGTACATTTAAAGTCGTGCCAGTGTTTCTACTCCTGCACGTCTCTGATTCGGTTCCTACATTTTTTAACCTACATTTGAATGTTCCTCTCTTGTTGTGTGTTAAATACCACATGCTTAGAAATGCAGTGCAGATATCCTCTTCTGTGTTTCACACGTTCTTCTTCCTTGTCAAAACCCAGTGGCCAGTTTAGCCCACAATGCAACGCGAGCTCTGACAGTTCGGTTGGAGATCTGGGTGTTGCTCATGCTTGTAGCAGTCGTAGCCTGGAGCCTCAGCCCTCAGTGGGCTGCACAGGTCTGGAAAGATCACTTCTTTTTAACTCCACACCTCCAGATATATATATATATATATATTATCCCCAATGTCAAACCTGTGCACTTCAGCTGCAAACAACTTGGGACAGCTCCCTCTGGAGCCACACAGGAGTTCATACAACTGTGGTCAAGTATTCACTGGCACGTTGTTAAATTAGTGGGGAGTCAGATACAATTTCTCCATAGTTGTGGAAGAAAAAATTAAATTAAATTAAATTTCATCTTTTAAATGTTCACTGTGTAATTTCTGCTGCTCAGTGTCTCTTATTCAGAACAACAGCAGGAGATGCATCTTGTTGAAGGAGCTGTCTCTTCACCATCAGGGCCAATGAAAATCAATCTCCCTTGACCGATACGATGTTCACAGATGAGGCAACACACCTGTCACCTGTGCAACACGGTGCAGGTAAACCACAAACACTGTGGTGTTCCTCTTCCTCTCCTCAATGACCATGTGCCGTATCAGGATCTGTAGATGCTGCTGGACTGTAAAATGCACTGAGACACTGACACTGGCCTCCTCCATTAAAGTGGATCTGACTTCCTGTGGAACATGTGGCTGCTAATTTCATCTAATTTCATACAATCTCTAATCTAATAAAAGTGATCAGCATAGATTCAGACGGGTACTTTCCACAGCGCAGCTGAGACGGAGTTTATCTACGTGTGTGTCTGTGTGTATGAGAAATAGAGGTGAGTGTGGACGTGTTTGATGTGGACGTGTGTGTTATCAGATGCCTGACTGTTCATAAACCCTTGTCCTTTTCTTTGAACGTCCAACTCTTCACTGAATCTGACCCCTCCATCGCACCCGACACGTGCTCGCACACCAACCTCACCCTCCGCCCTCCTCCCACCCCCATCACCGCCATTCAAATTCCCCAATTCATATGGACACATGCCGACATGCACACACATTCACACTCACGCCTGCGCCCAGATCTGCAGCTCTGTGTGTGTGTGTGTGCGTGTGCACATCAGAACATACATCTGTAAGCAACACACAGACACACTCACACTTACAAATACACACATACAGACGTCACACTCCTCAGTTGGGGCTTACTCTATTGGCTGGTCTTAACTGCTTTGTAGTATTTTTAGGTCTGTTATTCTGGGGCCTGTCCTGGCAGGCCACTGGGAGAGTATATAAGCCTCCCCCTGCAAGTGGGGACCACTGAGAACACACAGTGGAAACATCTCTGCCCAACACTCCAGCAAACATCCAGCAGGCATTTTAAATCCTCTCAGGGTAAGTAAAAGCCTCCGTGACTTTCAGGGATGTAGCCATGGTTGAACGTTACCGAGCCTGGCTTAGCTTGCCTTCACTTTTTATGAGTGTAAATCTGATATAAATGAGTATTTGAGTACGTAACTTAAGCACTTACTTGCTTACGTATGTACTTAAGGAAGTATATCAGTGATGCAGAAAGGTGAAAACACTGTTTGATTTTCATGTGTCAATGATTAGTACTTGATGTGATGCTTTTATTTTATCGCTGGATTTGGATTTTCTCCAACATGAGTGGGGGATACCTTTCAATATCCTTTAGGGCCTTCACTTTAGTTGCACTCCAGGAAGGTCAGAGGTCAGGGTCAGCTGCCTGCTGAGCTGATAGGACTTAGTGGTCTGCTGAAGGACACTTGAGCTGCGCTGATACTTGCCAACGCGGGGCTTCAGCTTCAGGTCGTGTGCCAACATGCTGTTCCCTTTGAGAAATAAGAAAAAAGAAGAATTCATTTTTCACCAGATTAGAAAGTTTCAGTCAGAATATCTTCTCACATGTTGCTTATTTTTGAGACGTGTTGAATATGGTCATCAATCTGCAGGTTCATCACATACAGGAAGTTATAAGGTCATACTCATCTGGTGAAGGCTTTGACTTTCTTTGCGCTGTTGGCTGTGACAGTGACTAATGAGTCCAACCTTTGCGTTCATTTATGGTCATGAATAGACATGATATAATTGCCAATTCATCACTGTCTCACAGAGAATGTACTGTAAGGAATATACTTTCTGCTTCGCTCTGTGCAGCGTGTGCAACAGTGCCACGGCTCTTTTGTGTCTGGTTCACACAACAAACGTGTTTTTCTTTTTAAACTATCGAACAAAGTGGTGAAGATTTACCTGCTCACAGGATTAAGCTATAAATAGCAGAAAGGAAAAATGGCTGCTATTGTTTGATTTGTGTGTCTTCCTCTCTGGTTAGGACGCCATGCTCCCAGCATAATGTCAGCTGAAGTTGCCATTCAGAAGTTCTCCTTCCCCTTCTCCTGTGCTGCACGCCTGTCACAGCAAGATGAGCTGATCCAGACGGGATGTGTTCAGGTGAAGGCCCTGGAGCCCCACGACCTCCAGGAGAAGCCAGTCTTAAGCAAACCAAGCCCCCATCCAGTTACCGGAGCTCGAGTGCAAAAAGAAAATCAGGCCCGTGATGGTCCAGCAGCACCGGCTCCTGGGGGGAACATGGCAGCTACTCAGGTCCTGGTCTGTGATGAAGCCTCACTGACACTGAGCGCCGTGCCCTTCAGACAGACCACGTTTGAGAAGCTGATGGTCGAGAGTGAAGATCAACGTCCGGCAACGAAGAGACAGCTGTCATCCGAGAGCGCAGCCAGGACCATCACTGTGGTGAAGAAAAGCGCCGTGAGGAAGGAGGCGGAAGAACAGAGGCAGTTCAAACCCAAAACACACCTGGGTCAAAAGGTGGGGCCATGTGCTGCAGGAACGGGGAAGAGGAAGCGGCGAAAGGACCTTTTCACCAACTCAGAGGTTTTCCACAGGATTGATGATCATGTTATCAGGACAGGAGCTGAGGTGAGGCCACTTCTGATCTTTATTCTTAACAGTGACCGACACAAATCTGTGCCATGCACTGATAAACTACACAGATCTGCCAGTTTAGTGCCAGTCCCCACCCCACCCCCCCTTTTATTTCAGCCAAGCTAAAGATCTCAGTGCAAAGACGTTGGACGAAGTGGCCAGATTAGCTTGGCTTTGCAGTCTAAATAAGAGGACATCTGCAGCAGGATCAAACTGAACCGAAGCCAAGTAAGAGCAACAAAAACAAAACCACAACAGACACGGGTCTTTGTGTTCCTGAGCTGCGCAGGAAAAAACGTCGAGGAATGATAACATCTAGTCATCTACTGCTACAAAACCAAAACAAATACCACAGCTCTCAGCCATAGTGCTCACATCCTTGGGTATGGAGGGTAACCTGGTTTATTCAATGCACTGAAAAACTCTGGCAAATAGGATGATGATGTAATATGAAGAGAGGAGAAAATATAAACTGTGGAAGAGGGTTTACTTCTGGTTGAATCTGAAAACATCTGAGGAGTTATAAAATTTAAAAAAAAGTATTTTATATAACAGTGAATATATTGTGTGTGTTGCAGCTCAAGGAAAAGTGTGTGTATGACATGAAGGCAATAGTGCAGAGCATCGCACAAGGAGCCAGGAATGAGCTGGAGAGGCTTCGTGCCATCTGGGTCTGGCTGTGCCACAACATTGGTGGGTTTACTGAGCTATATATAAGACTTGCTTATAAATCCCAGTATTCTGTAATATACCATCATGGATTTTAGGATTGATAGTCCATTTGTGCTAAAGAGCAGGTGCCATGTTTATACCTTGTTTTGGAGTTCACAGAAAATCTCATCTCCATATAGAGTACGACGTGAGCGGGTACCTCGGCCACTCGGAGAAGCTGAGCTCCCCAGAGGACGTGATTGCAGCCGGTCGGGGCGTGTGCTGCGGCTACTCCAACCTCTGTACAGAGATGTGCAGGTAAACACAGCCATAAATTACACTACAACACAAGGGAAATACTTCACTCCACTTTTCCACAACCAAACAATTTAGTATTTCTCCTACTAACCTTCCAGGCAGCTTGTTTTTATTTTTTTTACACATAGTGGAAGCTGCCAAAACATCCACAATGTTATTTATATTGAAATAATAAAAACAGATGTGATGTCCACTGAGACCGTCTCAGTCTCTGCAATCAAAACTGCATTAATGGATGTTTTTGGTCACTTGGTGGCAGCAGAAAAGGCTGGAAACACTCCGCCTCATGGGTAATGAGCACACGGCAAACATGCAGTAACATGACCATCAATTACAAATAGAAGATTGATATTCATTTTACTTGGCTCTACCATCAGTTTTTCAGTTATCAACACATGGTCACACATTCTCCATGCTCTCTCTATCCCCATTCTTCCATCCGTGCATTCAGCTTCTGCTGGGGTCAGCATCCTTGAACCCCTCTGAGTTCAATTGAAACATTTCCAGTAAAAATTGCATGTACTTCATTGACTGAATTTCAAGAGCGACATCGAAGGCGACAACCTCGAACTTGCGGTTTGAGGACTTAACAAAAACGGCTGGGAACGCTCTGTTGTGGTTTTGTATTTACAGAGAGGTGGGCATCGAGTGCCAGGAAGTGCCAGGACACAGTAAGGGCATCGGGTACCGTCAGGGCCAGAGCCTCAAGAACGTGAAATCTGATCACCTGTGGAACGCTGTGCTTCTAGGAGGACAGTGGTTCCTGTTGGATGCCTGCTGGGGAGCAGGACGAGTCGACATGGAGCATGAAAGCTTCGTCAAAAGGTTTGAAAAGGGACAGATTCTCCCACATTTATAATTGTAGGCAGATTTTTTTGCCGTGAAAAGAGTCCAACAGGGAATTTGAACTGCAAGGAATTCTGCTAAAAAAAACTCCACATCGCTGAAATCGTGACAAGTTCAGTCGGTTTGGTCTTTTGTTTATTTTACACGCCCAGAACCAGCAGCGAGTTGAGTCTCAAACCAGTCTGCTCTCTCCATCTGTTGCCTCCAAGGTTCGATGATTTCTATTTCCTCACGGACCCAGAAGAGTTCATAGATTCTCACTTCCCCGATGAGGAGAAATGGCAACTGCTGGACAGGCCCATACCACTGGAAGAGTTTGAGAGGAGGGTCTTCAAGACCTCCACCTTCTTCACCATGGGGCTCAGGCTGATTCAGCCTCATCACTTTCACATCGTCACAGGTCCACTTTCAGCTTTGTTCACGAGGGGAAGCAGATGTTTCATCCAGAGCTTGTTATTTTCTGAGAAAATAAAAACCGCTAAGATTTAAAACAGTTTTTTAAACTCCCCTTTCGATTTTCTTTGCAGATGGAGGTGAGGCAAACGTGTCCCTGGGCTTCTCCAGACCTGCCACCTTCACCTATGAGATCACACAGCACCAGGACCTCCTCCACTGTGGAGCTTCAGAGCAGAAAGACTCCAGCAGCTCCTCCTTCGGCCTCCTGACGATCTCCCATCGCAGCATGAAGCTGCAGCTCCTGCCTCCCGCAAGCGGCACATATGACGTGAAGGTGTTTGCCAGGCCCGAAGCAGCCATCACACCTCTGATGTGGGTCTGCTCCTTCACGGTCGAGTGCCCGACCCCCCGGGCCATGGAGGAGATCCCAGAGAACCCCTTCTTGTCCTGGGGCCTGCAGACTGTCGCAGGATCTCTGGGAATCACAAGCAGCAGTCAGGGCAGCGAGGCGGCTGAGGTGGAGGACGGGGTCTTTGAGTTGGTGTTGAAGACATCCAGGCCTCTGATGGTGCTGTGTGAACTGGTCCACCCACAGCTGGAGGCTGCTGTGGCCAAGCGCTGCCTGGCTACTCAGATTCAACCTGAAGCTCTGACCTGCCACGTCCTGTGCCCTCTGCATGGTTTCTACCGCCTCTCAGTGTTTGTGAGGGACTATGAGAAACCAGAAGCCAAGTTTCAGAACACTGCCAACTTCCTGCTGCACTGCAAAGGAAAGGTGGTCGAGCCGGACGGGCTCTTTCCTCCGAATTTGGGCTCAGCGTGCGGCCCGGGGTCGCGTACCCTGGAGGCGGGGCTGTCCAAATTCAGCCACACGACGGCGGTGGTGAGCACACAGCAAGGAAAGTGTAACATCACCTTCCACAACCAACAGGACCTTGAGCTTCACACGGTGCTCAGCAGAGAAGAGAGCAAAACCGCAGCTATCCCGCTCTCACGCCACCTCTTCTGCACATACACAGACAGCAAGGTGACGGTGAGCGCCAGCCTGCCTGATGCCGGGGTGTACCGGCTGGGCCTGTATGCCAGGACGGCCCCCAGTGGAGATTTCAACCCCATGTGTGACTTTGTTGTGAGGAACAGCTGCAATCAGCCGGGACCTCCGTTCCCCTGCGTCTACTCAGCCTGGAGGAAAGGCAGCGTGCTCTTTGAGCCCCGCGTGGGCCTGCTGGAGCCCCTCTCCTGGGTCCGCTTCAGGGTGCGGGTCCCCGGGGCCCAGAGGGTGAGTGTGGTGGGAGAGACGAGAACTGATCTGAAACTGAACAAGAGCAGAGTGTGGGAGGCCGAGGTTTTCACTGGAAACGGTGTCCAGCAACTGAAACTGGCCTCCTCTTCGGGGGAGAGCAGTGACATGGCTGTTTTAATGACCTTTGACATCAAGCAGTTGGACAGAGAAGTGTGAAGTCGACAGGCCAGTGAAGACCAGATGGACAGTTCTCTAAATAAAGCCGATCACTGCCTAATAAAGTTATTGATATGGACTAATGCAAATCAGACTGGGGTTGAAAATATTTGCATATTCAGACTGTGAGCAAAATAATCTTTCAGGTGTAACTGCATCAACTCAACACACAAAATTCATTTTGATCCTGTAAATGTGTGAAACTTTGTAGCTGTGAAGTGAAACAAATGTAATAACAAACTTACCTGACATTTTTCTTCTGAAAGCTGTTTTTTGATCCAGGTAGAATTCAGTATGAAAAAAAAACCTTTCAGGATTGACAATGGTGCTCAGCTGTGGTGCTACGACGCCAAGATAACGTACTGACCGATAGTGCATTTGACGCTTAATATTATGTGATGAGAAAGCAAATCTGTATTATCACATGATGGTTGTCAAAAGGCGTGCAATAAAAATGTACTGTGAAAACAAATCTGGATCAGTTGGGGTTTTTTATGGTCATAGTTGCTGCATTGAAATTTGACTTTTCACAATAAAAGCACAGATTATGCTCATCAATTATCCTTTAACATTTGATTTAGTTTCATGCACATCTTTGAATCATTTATATGTAAATATCCATAGAGACTCTAGCAGAGTATGTGCAGACTTGTATTTGTATTCAAGGAATCACTGAAGTCACAAACCCTCTGCAACCTCAGAAACACACTTAATATGAAGGAATTAACACTCCATCACAATCCGTCTGGAGGCGTCACACCACCATTTACAATTTAAAAGTTTGAGAAAGAAATAATAAAGAACTTTTGCAGCTCAAAGTGCTTTAAAATGATCAAGCAGAATCAAGTAATTGGTCACTAGTTTGAGTAACATAAAATAAAATTAATGCTGTGAACAAAGAAATAAATCACCTCGTATGAAACGCTGGTGTTGCTGCACCGAGCACAAAGTAGGATTCATTCTAACACTGCTCCATTAGCTTTAGCTTAGGCGTTCCTAATCAACTGGCTGCTGAGTGTGCGTCACTTTCTAACTACAGGGACAGAAACTTGTTGTCCCACGCAGCTGGAAACATTCAGGCCCAGGGGACACTTAAAAACTGGGGTCAAGGCTGGAAAAGAATGACAACTGCCCCACAATCGCACTAAGTAAAAGTGACCAGGTCCAGCAGTGCACAGTGCACCATTGTTGCAGCAACCTGGACCCACTCAGCGGGCTTTGGCAGACGCCAGTGAGAGTGATGAGTGTTTACATGTGGCTGTCATAATAGCCCACAAATAGCCTGAGCTCACTGCCTCAGTAAAAATACAACAATAGAGGGGGCGGAGAGGAGAAAAAGGGCGGTTAGTGGTGGAAGTGATATGGTAAGAGTGTGTTTTAAGTGTATCTGGGTGGAGGGAGGGTGAGAGGATTGTGTGGGTGTCGGGGGGGGTGGGGGGTCTTGCCTTGAGTCGCTGGGGAGAAACTGGCGGCGCGGTGGTGGCAGGAGAGAGGCAAGGAAACGCTGATGTCAGAGGTTAGCCATGTGGAGGACTGTATCTGCCTGGCAACAATGCAAGGACACACACACACACACACACACACAGACTCCATCTTCCTTTCTTCTAAACACACACACAGACACAGAAACACACACTCAGCATGAGGAAACAGAGCTAAAACAGTGCTACACGTACAGTATGTAGAGCAGGATTCCTCACATTCTCAGCTCTGCTCCAGCTGCCATTTCTCTTTAACGAAGTGTGTTAATAGCTAAACCACAACACACACACACACGGACTCACAAGCTTCGATACACACTCTGCGGACAGCTTGTGTTTAGTCTGCCTCTCCACGTCCCAACAACAACAACAACAACAGGCCTCTGCTTCTCAGCTGGTGCTGATACAGGGTTTGGATGCACACGGTGAATTTGTGTCGCCTCACCAAGTGACAAATCCACTACTATGCAGAACTGGCTGCACATGTGTTTCCTGACATCTGAGAGCACAACAACAGTGAACGCACAAACACAGCAGCAGCAGCACAATGTAAACCTGGAGCTGACATTTACAACGACTGGCTGTTGCATTAAGCGATACAATAACAAAGAGTGAATAACCATATAAATATTTAATGGATTACGAGGTGCAATAAATACAACAGTTAAGATTATAAAAGCATCAGTCACAGGAAAAAAACAGAAGTTACAGTAGTTTAGTGCAAATGCAGCTCTGTGAACATCCTCACAACAAAATGTGGAAGTCAGTTTGGCAATTTTGAAGTTTTTCCTTTCTTTCTTTCTGCTTCTCGTCACAATAAACCATAAGAAGCTTTTTTCTTCTCTTACCTTGGACGGCCTGTAGAGAGGGGAAAAGAAATGAGCCCTTTGCTTTTTTTTACCCACAGATCTAATTCTGCCACATCAAACACCTCCCAACTTCAATCGTTAACGTTTCTTGACATGAATAACAACCTTTTTCTTGAGTGGCTACAGACAGACGATATTAACCACCGCTTCACCCCCATCTTCTCCTCCAACACTTGGGCGAATGTGTAATCTCAGGTATGGAAATAATAAGTGCACCTGAGAGACCGTCTGTGAGGACCGCGGGGTGAAGAGCCTGTGATTCCCTCAGAACCTCGACAGGACAGAACGGCTCAAACAATTAATATCAACAGTCCCCTGAGGGCTGAGAAGTATTTGGTCGGTTTAAAAAAAAAAAAAAAAAAAAAAACATTTCCAAGCCGCATTTCTCCAATAAGCACAAAAAACATCATAAAAATACCAACTTCTTCAAGAAGCGCATACATTCCACATCGTTGGCTCTTTTTTGTTTAGTTTCTTTTAACACTGGAGCCAATCTGAAAACTAGAAAAAGAACACACCTCCCCTGCGAACACTGCGTTTTCACTCCACAGTGCAGCAACGTCACGTCTCCCCACCACTTCACATAAAAACCAATTAACACCAAACTTTGTTTTTGTCCTATAACTTCAGCTACAGAAATTGCTAGGCTCCACATACAGGATGAAGACACCAGGGTGCTCAGTCTGCCAGAGAGCTGTGCAGCTCGTCACGCTGGGTCGGGGCTGGAGGGCTCTTTGGGCCCCCAATGTGCAATAAGTAGGGGTCACCCAACTTTAGTCACAAACTCAATCCTCAATTTTTTTCCCCTTTTCGTCTCTTCTTTGACACAAAACATGACGGTTTTGTCTCCCAACTACGACTGAGCATAAAATAAAAAACTAGAAAATTTCCATTTCCTTTTTAAACGTTATTCATTTTAAAAGAACATGGATCACATTGCAGCTTCTCCTCTAGAGTACAAACATACAGATCAAATAAACCAGCTGCATTTGGTCTGTTTCCAACTAAAAACAACGTACCACTGTGAACATAAATACTTTTCTATAGTGTTTCTAGTACTCTGTAAAACTCAGCCTTTACTCCAAGAGCTTTTTTTGGTTAGTTTGTAAAGATACCTGAATCCACCTGAGCCCTCCAGCGGCCTTCCCCTGTGTGACCTCGCCTACTTTGCCCTCTGGCTTAGTAAAAACACATTGCTTTAAAGAACGACTCCATGGATTCCTTTCACCAACACTGTTGAAGGACGGATCCTTGCCTGACAACGTCTCCTCCTCCTCCCCCTGTGACAGGGAGGAAGATGGAGCTCTGAATGCAGCTTTAATCTCTGCTTTTTCTTAGCCGTAGCCAAGGCACTGCTGGATCAGAGAAACCTGACATCTCACCACCAATCAGATTCTCTTTTTTTTTTTTCTCTCTTACAAAAAGAAAAAAATTGCATCTGCTTTTTGCCTTTTGTAGCTTGTGCGAGAAGAGACATTTTGCTTGCATCTTGAATAGTTCAATTCACAGTCTTACAAAAATACTATTTGTTGATTCGAGGTAATTCAAATTCATAGCAGATATGTAAAATAAATGTGATCATTTTCTCTTTGTTGTACCAGTTTGGTGAAAGGCAATTCTGTCAGAATATATGTGGCATCATATTCACATAACATCTTAACACATGCAAAAGAGTATAGACATACTTGTAATAGCAGTCGTGTAAATATGTGAGTGTGAGTGTGAGTGTGTGTGTGTGTGTGTTAGTGTTCATTTGATAAATATCACAAACGTCTTACATAACCCTCGACTCTTTAAGGACCGCTTTCTGATCTCTTGGCCGATTATGTTTGCAGTCGCTCTGCTCTCTGACGAGGAGAAGCTTTAAATTTGTGGCACCTTCAGTCTTCCATACATCAGCCTCGCAGCCATTTCACTGTCAATCAAGGTAAGCCTCTGCAGTATTACATAACCACAGAGTGACAGCAACTGTTGCTGGAAACAGACGGCTTTAGAGAGTGCGTCTCTGAATCACTAAACAGGGGATACAGGAGTTAGCATTTAGTCAACAAAGGATTTATGTTACATATTATCCTGCTCTTAAAGACAAGCACTGTAATCTGTTTGCATTTTGCTCTACCAGTCGTTAGTAAGCGGAGGAAATGTTTTTTGTTATATAGCATCTCATTTTGCAACAGAAACCCTTCGCTTGCTGTTAAGACCCTTTATGGTTTTATTTGAGATGGAAGCACTCAGAGTGCACCGCAGAATACGAGCTGTGAGAGACTGGGAATTTAGCAGCTCATTTGTTTGCCCAGCTTTGTCCTTAAAGAGCTATTTGAGGGTACAGTAAGTCAAACATATAAAAACACAAGGTACAATTGCACTTCTTTTATAGAGTGAAGGAGGAGGACTGAAAGAGAGGGATGCTCATGGAATGAGTAACTCCAGGGAGAAGCTGCTCCTCTCCACGTGAACCCCTCCTTTGCTGGCTATCTGGAACATGCCAGGGTAATACGTGTTAGAGACGCGCTTCATTGCTAAGGTCATATTCTGCTATTCTACGCAACGATTCCTCTAAAAGACAGTGGCACATCTAGCATAAGAGGGTATGGCTTGTTCAGGTCCAAGTGGACTCTAGTGGGAGGACAGATGGGGCCAGCAGCGTCAGGTCTGGGATCGTTCGAATAGCTCAGGTCGTCTGCAGACAAAAATACTTTGCTCAACATGTTTTTCACTCTTTAAGCTGAAAACAACAGTATTGATTGTTTCACTTTTAACCGGCTGTTGACAGCATCGGACTGGACAAACCAGACAGCCTGAAATACTCTGAGGTCGCCACTGATTTAAAAATATCTGGTTAAGTACAGTGAGAAAGTGTTCACCTCACTAATCAACATCTCCCTCACTGCTCTATTATGATTCATATATGAAACTGCGACGTGCTCTCAGCGGTAACGCCCTTCCTCTCCTGGTCGACATCTCTGAAAATCTCACAGCGTTCATGTTTGAGTACAGGCGATGTTTTTGGTACAGCACACAAAGGCCATTGTTAATATACGGCACCGTTGTAACAGCAGCAGAGCGTGCACACTTGTACGTGCATTTAAATGTTCCCTTGTCAGTATTACGTCCCTCCAGACAAACCCTAATTAATCTGCATGTTACACTGCTGACCCCATAATGAATGAAAGCCATCAGACCTCCAGAGACTGTAGCAGGGCTCCTCCACATTCAACTCATCTACCACACTTTGGAGAAGCTCGTTTCGTTCAGCATCACAATAGTCAATTGAACTGTTGCTGCTCCAAAAACAACAGCACAAGTTTTCCACAGAAATCAGTGACATTGGCGAGTTATAGGGTTTTAAAACCTGTGGAGGAGCCCTGGCTAGAGGAAGACAAAGAACATTAGTGTGACACAGGATCACGGAGCACATCGTAGGATAACTACTCATTTCAACAGAACATACAGACCGGTTCTGCGACATCACATCATCAATACTAAGCCTTACACCTTTCACTGAAGGCTCTACTCATGTTTAACCAAACCTAACCCAAAGTTTCCCCGATTATTTCAGGTTCCCTTCGTCCGACCCAAATGTAGTGGCCCAAAAAAAGGGAATGTTTACACTTATGAGACAGTAAATGACCATTTTGACCAAAACAGTGAACTGAATGATCCACAGCGAGGCTTCGCTTGACTTCCTGTGTCCACCTGGTTTCTCACCGTTAAATTAGCAGCATTATAATGATCCGATTTCAGTGTGATTCTTGGCCTCGGCTGTTTTATAACTTCACCCCTTTGCTGGAGGGAATGAAGTCTTTTTTTCTTTTTTTGTTCTTTCATTAGATTCACTTTAGGAGTCTTAAAATAAAGCACTGGGGTGGCGTATAGCAATGTGATTAATGGCATCATTCATCAGATGTCTGCAGCCAACAGCCTGTCCAATGTTTACAGCTCTATGGCCAAGCGCTCCCTCTGCTGCAGCACGGCACGCAGACAAGCTAACAGGTGGGCCATGGATTGGGTGACAACAGAGGAGGAGCGATTCTTGAGAAACCCCACCAGGGAGCCCACCAGAATCACACGGCCATCCATGCCTGTCCAGAAATAGAGGCTTTAATTTGCCAACTGTGATAAACAGAAACGCACAAGCTGGAGGAGCGAGGGGCTGGAAATTCCCTTCAATTGTGAAAGTCTCATAGCATCGGAGGCTTAGTGGTACAATCGCACTGGTTTAAAGGTGCAGGAGTCGTGTGTGTTGCGTTACGGTTCAGATATGCCTGCAGTTGTGTATGACCCTCGCTGCTTGACAAATGTGCCTTCATTTGAATGAACACACGCGACCGCATCAATGTGCCGCTTTCATTTGATAAATGTGATACGGTCACTTGTCAAAGTGCTAACTGTAGAGTTTGTGTTGTGGCAGAGGGAAGTCGGCCACGCCGTGACTTCGCTGGCTCCTGATGGATGATGTCATTGTTCAAACGCTCACCTCCACTCATCCTTGTCATGCCACCACATTAGGAAACAAAGTGACATAGTACGTAGATAATGACTGCATTTCTAGCAGCAGAGCAGCTTCTGCAGATGCATGTGGTTTGAACACACATTGACCATTCAAGTGGAGTGTTTGGTACGTAACCCTGTGCCCTCCCTGCCCCTCCCACGGTGATGGCCTTAGAGTTGAATGAGACAGATGGAGGCAGTGGACATACACACAGATCCTATCAGGGATCAAACAGGTCGGGCTGTCCCTGCAGCTCCAGCTGACGGTTGAAGATCTCGATCTCTTTGTTGGCCTCTGTGATGTACTCTTTAATAAACTCCTCCATGTCTGCAGTGGCAGTCAGTGTAAGGGAAACAGCAGCACCATCATCACAAGCACAACAGGAAACAGATTCAAGCAAACCTGCGTAAAGTTTCATGATTATCTGTCATAGATTTTCTTCACTCATAAAAGTCAAATTCCTGTTGTATCACTTTTCAAAGAGACAGTCTGATTCCTACACCCACACTGACTCAAACTCTCTGTATTGAGTTTCTTGAGCCTTTAAAAAGTGACAATAGATGCACTTGGTGTTTCAGAATACACAGTTACCTCTATGAAAAGGATACTGGGATGGAAGCTCCTTTTTTCTCCAAAGATGTCAACATATTGACAGCCGTTGTAGAAGTAGCCTGGCGGCAGGGGATCCAAGTGTCTGGTCATCTGAACAGAAATAAGTTCACTCAGTGTGATCATCTGCATTGACCATATCAATAACATCTCCTGACCTGGCAAACGCTCTTTAGGTAAGATAAGAAAAAGTCCTTCAGGCCCTTGAACGTGTTGTGTTACGATGCTATGAACAGATAAAATCACCTGTGTTGCTCAGCATCTACAATAATAAACTCATAATGACAGAAAGTTTGGACAATTCAATCGAGATCAAAAAAACGCTCCGACCCTTTGAGTAAGTTGGAGTTCGACCCGAAGAGTTCGATTTTTGTCTCATCGGACCAGAGAATCTTTGTCCTTTAAATGCTGCTTGGTAATCTCCAGGCATCACAAGCCTTTTACTCAGAGTGGTTTCTGTCTAGCCGCTGCACCAGTAAGGCATGATTGATGGAGAACTGCTGAGATGTTCCTCCTTCCCAAGTCTCTGCAGTGGACTCCTGAAGCGAACCAAGACCCCTCATGCCTGGCTACTCAGTTTGTGTGGACGGTCAAGTCCAGCAAGAGACCTGGTTCCAGACCTCTCCCATTTCACAATGACTGAGGTCACTGAGCTCCTGGGAAGTCCCAGTGGTTTCATATCTGATATGCTTGATCTTTGCCCTGCCGCATTTTTATCTATGACTTCTACAGGCTGTCCAGGCTGGAGGCCAAAGCTTTTTCAGGTAGAGCCTCCACTCTCTGGGACGTGCCCCAGGAGATCAGACTTACAAGCTCTTTATCCTCTTTAAAGGACATATTTTTACAAATGCACTTTTGCTTCAAGTCTGAATTGTTATCATTATGATGTTATTATTTTTGTACTGACATAAAGACACAGGTGTGTGTCTTTGAAAACCGTGTCCTCCCAATTCAGTTTACGTCCACCACCTGTAAATATAAGATATGTCAGATACGATGAGTAAAACACACACACACTCACATGTATGGTCTTGATTTCGTGTGGTGACAGAGTGTTTTTAGTCTTCTTCGGCTTCTTTGTCTGCCTCTGTCAGAACCAAACAGAAACAACAGCCTCGGTGTTACACAACAGATTCCTTACACTTGACTGACGCTTCCCACAGGTCTGTACACCAGGCTCATGTGTGTGTTGGCATCAAAAGGAGTGCAGCTATTTAAATGTGTACCTGCTTGGTGCACAGTCTGAGCCAGTCCTTCACTCCATCCTCGGTGAGGCCGACACCATCAAAGACCATGAAGCAGGGCGCGCTGGTCTCTCTGGGGCCCGGGGCGAGAGGGCCAACGCTCTGATCTGAGACAATGCTCAGGCTCCCACTCACTGTGTTGTAGCTCACCTCCATCAGTTGATCTGAGTCTGGAGGTTCCAGAGAGAAAGGCGCTCACATCCAAATGGCACATGCAGTTCACACCTTGTGCATCACCTGCTGCAGCAGCTTCGCATGGTAACAGCATGCTGTTGGTGGGGGTGTTTATGGTGTAACATCCATACGGCCCCTCTGCTCCCAAAATGACTCACAGAACTCACGTGTACAAAACAAGGTAAAAATATGTCCTCACTCAATGTAAAATATGTGCTGGATGTACAACAGCTAAATACAACAACTAAAATAAAGTAAAACAACTGAATAGAAAGCAATGTAAATGATACACTAGCCTACAGACAATGACTGAGATGCACACTTGACACTCAGGGAATGTGAGCATTTGCCTCGGGATCATACAGTCTCCACACTCGCTCCACTCTCCTGTGTCTCCCCAGCTCTCTCTACAAAGATCTGCACACTCTCTGCACATCTCCTCTCAGCCACCTCCACTTTCTCCTCATGCAACGACTCTAAACGGGCTTTTTTAAATGAAAAAAAAGAGTGAGAAAACTAAGTGGAGGAAACCAAACCAGTGGACTATGAGCTGAATTCTAAACACCAGACACCAGAGCAACAACCGAGCAATATTCCTACCGTCAGGAGCTTCGCGCCTGCCTTGAGGGCAACCTTTTCTCTAATAATTCCCAAACGTGGGGAATGCAAATGCAGGTCAAACATTTACCAAGGAAAAAAGTCACATTTGTTTAGTAATGCTTAACATGAGCAAGTTCTCTGGAATGGGAAATCTGATCTGAAAATTGAAAACGTTAGCAAAAGTGACAATGTAATTTCATAAAAGACATGTGAAATTAAAATATAAATCCCCTACCAGAAAACCTGACTTTCCCCCAAACGTTGTACACGTTTCCACGGAAGGGGCTCGGCTTTAATGAAGACTTGAAAGCTGCGGAAACATTAGCAGAGTTTTAGCAGTGAGAATTGCAGTATTTAATAATAATAACTTAAATTAACAATTTCCTCAAAGGCTAAATTGGCAGAAAGAGGTTGTAAGTGCATCCTTCGGGAATAGAGATTATTTCACAGCAGCAGCTGACAATTACTCCGAGACCTCAGTTATCTCCATATTTGGAGGGAAAGACAGCTTATGTAATCATCATCAAACCCTGCCAGCTCATATCTAGCGCTTCTGTCACGTGTAAGAGTCAGAAAAGGGGAGGGGGGAGGCTTTCTTTCCATCTCACCTTTACAGCGGGTGACAAATAGAGGCCTCTCTAGGGGCCGGTTGAAAGCCACATGCTGCTGGGTGAGGATCAGAGACCCTGAACCAGAGAAGAAGCGCCCTTTGCACCTGAAACACAGAACATGAGCGCATTACACAAATAGTGAGAAAGTTAAGTCTGGAGCAAGCCAAATGTTTGTGCTACATTTTGTCTTTGGCTGGAAAGTTGTTTACTCTACCAGCTGCCCACAGGAAAGAGGCCAGCGAATGTGACTTGCGGGGGAAAACTGTGGGAAGTGGATGATGGATCTGTAAATGTAGAGACTCATCAGCAGGTGAAAAAGTTGCTGGTCTTGGTCGAGCGGTTGCAGATGAGCAAGAAGCACGGCAATGACATGCACAGCACACATAAATGAAAGCCCGAGGATGAGAAAAAGGGCCAGACTGGGGCAAGATACCCAGTGTATGATCTGAGGGGAGGATTAAGCAGAGGTTCATATTAGGCTGACCACTGAGGCATGAAGCCTGAATGGACCAGATCCAAAGGGAAGGAGACCCCTCTGTGTACATGGCAACTGCACGGCCAACAGCTTGTTACTGTGCTGCCAGGAGGCAGCTGGTGATAGAACACAAGATGCCCCGAGGGGCTTTACAGCAATCAGCAGCCGATACCCCCACCACTGCAGCTGAGTGGCAATTAAACCACAGGGAGGGAGGTGAGGTGGGACTGAGGAACGCTGAGGCAGGAATCAACGCCAATCTGTTGCTCAGCGGCCAAAAGGCTGAGTGGACACACGAGGACACACGGGGGTCACCACAACTAGAGTGGAACACACAACGGGGGTCTCACCATCCAGGGTAGAGGACATAACGTGCTCTCAGCATCTGTGGCTCATTGAAGCTGCTCTCAGACAAGATCAGATTCACATCTTCAGTTCTAATGAGGAAAAGAAAACAGGAAAGAGTGAAATCTTTACAGCAACACGACGCCGTATATGTACTTCTGCAGGGAGCTTCAGTCCATAATGGGCTTTTGGCTGCAACAGTGAAATGTTCTTTCAGGACAGAGTGCACTGTGCTAACTCTTCTCTGGCCCAAGAATTAAACACAAGAAGCTCCAGAAGCAGAATAAAACATGGCCCTGAGTGAATATTTTGGGCCAAGATAAAAGCAGCTAATGCTCAGCACTGATCATGATTCTGCGGGTGCCTACCTGGTGACAGCTCCTCTCTCGGCTTGTATGAAGGCTGCAGTGGGGTTGGCAGAGCGTACCAGCTGCTGAACATGCTGCATGAGAGGGTGCTTCTGCTCTGCTGTCAGCCCGGTGAACACCACTGTACTCACAATACCTGACACACAGTGAGGCACAAGGAGGGAACGTGAATTCCAAGAGAAACTGGCCCATTTTCCTGAAAATGCAATATGTGTGCAGCCACTGCAGGAAGAGCCGTTTGCAGCCCAGGTGTGATTTACTGCTGATACTGCTGCTGTGTCCTGCCTGCAAGGCGACGGCTTTAGGGAAAGTGACATTTTGAGCGCTTCAATCCGGCTGGTAAGAAACACTGGAAATAAAAAGGTAATAATTCTGTGACAGATTAAACTGTGGTGGTTTACACTCACAGTATTACACAGATGGAAACGTCTGGTTTTCAAAGGCCTGTTAAATGTGTCAGTTTCACAATGACGTCCATATATTTGTATAATGGTTTTTAACACTGCAACAAAGGCAAGAAATCAACAAGGCACAGAGACACGTTCATATATTTCATTTCACTTGCATGTGCAAGTTCTCCTCTGACTTAACATCATGCATTTCTTGACCTTTGAGGTTTTATGCTCTAAACCCTGGCAGCACCCTGAAAAAATTAACATCAGTGAATATCAATCCAGCATTTGCTCAATATTTAGTTCATATTTGGTAAGATGTTTGTGCTGGGTGTGCTGTGTTGTGAAAGCAGAGGGTGAACCCTGCACCGACGCACCTTGGCTGCACTGCTCCAGCAGCTTAGGAAACGTGAACCTAAAGTGACAGACAAGAGACAAAACAAGTTGAACATGCAGTCTTCACTGTATATTTACCTGTAAGCCATCAGTCACAGGCAAATGTTAGTTTGGCTGTAGCTGAGACACACGTACACAGAGCTGTTTTCATCTTTAACCCAAACCTTCTTCCACAGTATCATCACTAACAATAACTCTGTTTATGACGAATGGATGCTTGCCAAAACTGTGCAGCAATGAACAGGCTAATTCCATGTTATGGCCCTTGGCTTGCAAACCAGTGATCCACCAGGAGGCATTTTTCATGGGATGACATCATGACTATGACTGGCAACTGACCAGTGTAAAAGCTTTCTGTAATCTCATTTAATCTTAACATAATTTATCCAGAGTTTTCAAATCGATCAGTGTTATACACCACTTTCTGAATAACCGTCCAGAGCCAAGTCCCCCTCCAGCCACTGCAGACCCTCCCCTGCAGCTCTTAGGGAGCCAGAGGGGGAGGTTTGGGGTGGGGTGGGGGTTCAGCAATTTGAAAGGCATTTATCTTTCCTGTCCTGATGTAATGAACTGTCTACATCCATCACAAAGAATGGATCATGACTGACTGATGAGCTTCACTGAGGAGGGTGAGCTGGTCGCACATGTGGATCTGGGGGATTAGAGAGCTATGCAGAGGGGGGTGACAGGCAGGTCAGGCCTAAGCTGGGCTAACCACACCCAATTAGCGCCATAGTAGGGGTCCACAGACCTCCACACAATCTATGGCAACAGACAGTGATCGGGGGGGTTTGTTAAAGATGACTCAAATGTTAAAGGCAGCGATAACCACATTCCTAACTAAACCTCTTATTACACATTTTTCCACTACTGAGCCAAGTAGAGCTTGTCAGAGAGGGTGACTGCAGGGACACCACGACATCACAACACGTTTATAGCACAGAAAACAAATCACTCTTTAGATTTATTATTATTAAAGCTGAACTTGCTCGACAGTCACCTCATCTAAAGGACTGTGGGAGTTTCCCTCACAGATTTTCTTCCCCTGCTCCAATACTTGTGAGTGACACTGTGCAGAATTAAATTGTTATACTTTAGCTGCTTACCAGGACTTCTGTTGCAACACCTACTGGCTTTTCAGTTTCATTTCAAGTGGTTTTGAAAGCATGACTCAGAAGCTAGATGCTAGACTGCCTTCATCTGTATACAAGTATCACACGCCAGCCCGGCTTGGCCGTGCAGTGGAAAGCAGCCTATTAACTGGAGTGGTATGTCATATTTCGTGGAGCAGCTCAGTCAATCTACGACAGTGAGAAGCTCTGTAAGCTACATCTAAAGCCTGTAACAAAAGGAGAGTGAGATTAAATGTAGAACTGATCCTCTCTGTAAAAGGGACCCAGCCTGAGTTTTAATAGCTAAAAGTGTCATGTAACCTCGTCCTGGAAACCTCCAGAGCTTCAACAATTTATCAACATCCGGCCCTGTCTGTCATCTGCTCTGTCCATATGTTACTGCAAAACTGAACGTTCAAACTGATTGAAAAGCACAGTTTAGATATCAGCTGCCGTAACGCTGTGTTTCAGCTTCAACTCTATACAAAATGCTAAATACACATGTTGCATGTAACTCTGGTTACTGACATGGATTGCAAATGCAAACTGCAAGCAGGTCATTGTGCTGAAAACATGTAATTTGGGGAGATTTTTTGTCATTCATTCATTCAAGTGTTGGTCATTTCACATATTGTTATTATCTACACTGAGGTTCAAAATATATGAGTTAAAAGCACACAACAAAAAGCAACACATGTGGAGCTACTTCATCTGCATAAACAATGTGAGTTGTTCCTGACATTTCTTCGGTCTTATCACCCAACAGCCTCCACTGAGGTTGTAGTTAAGGCTGACGTCAGGAATTTTATCATCTTCAGGTCGACATTGTGGGGTTTGGTTAAATGGTGACTTCATACTATTAAAATGTGCATCAGATTAATCATTATTTACAGCTAATTGTCTTTGTTTCATTTTAGTAGCAGTTTATAGGAGACAGAAATCTCACCTGTGCTCCAAACAGGAGGCGAACGGATCCACACAGGCAGTGACGGCACCAATGGTGAAACACGCTTGGACAACTGGGTCAGGGTGGAAAAGCACAGCCTGGACCACATCCAGAACATCTGTGTATCTGTAGGAACATTTCAAGAGTTTGATTTCTTCACATGTATTTACTTATTTCACTTTCACAAAATGTAGTCTACATTCACAAGAAGGTTCAGAAACTAAGAAATGCTTTTATCCTGTAAATTGAAATAATATGCATGTTATAAATACTGCAAAATGGACATGAGACAAAAGTGTTGTCCTTAAAAGTGAACATGCTGTGTTTTCTAAATACAGCACCCTCATTTAGCTCGGCTCTGTTCCTCTGGATTAGTCTCAACTTCTCAGTTCCCAGCTGTTTCAAGCGGATCAGCAGGCTTTCTTACCCAGGTGAGAGCACCAACAGACGGGGTTTGCCTCCTGGGCCTCTCTGGCTCTCCAGGAAGCTGGACAAATACTGCTGGAGGTGAGAGGCTGAGAAGCTGTCACAGCTGTCAGGACCAGGCTTGTACACCACCCACCTGAGGGTGTAATGAAAAATAAAGTTATATTATCTCTATTTGTCTTTTATATAATAACTAAAGTGTCTGTATATAAAAGGATAAAAGAGCAGGAAATGTGAGCATGTGGGTGGATGCACTCTCCTACCTTCCACGCTCCTTGTTCAGCTGGACCAGGAAGTCGCAGAGCCTCTTCTTATGGCTCCCTGGCAGACCCGTGATGATGGTAATGACAACCTTTTCACACATTAAAAAGCCCACATCACATATTAACTTAATCTGCGTTATTAGGATTAACCTTAGAGGCCGAAGGGGAAAGAGTTCTTTGTCTGAACCAAAAGAGGATGATCCACTGCTCACCTTGTCTCCCTGGCCTTTCACTGGGTTCTTGAGCTCTGCAGAGGGGAAGAGCACTCCCAGGTGGTCGAACAGAATGGGCTGCTGACTAATGCTACTCAGGGCAAAGTGCTGCAGAAACCTGGTGAGGGCCACAACACAGGAATCAGCTGGCGCGAATGAGGTCACAAATGGATAAAAACAAAAAGTTTTGTGACTGATCATGTAGAGTAATGTACGAAGGAGAGTGCTGCAGTTTTACAGCTAGGACTTTATGCTTCCTTCCATCACGCTGCTCCAGCTTTGGCACAAGGAATTAAAAAGCACAAAATCATCTTTTTTTTAATCTCTGGTGGAACGAGGCCGTCAGAAATCAGACTGATAATGCCAAGTTTTACAAAAGAGAGCAACTCACTCTTGTGTATGCTTATGCTTGACAGTCAATGTCTAATTATACCAGATGACAGGTTTAGGGCCGATGTGGGAAAACTAAGAAGCTGTAAAAACGCTGAGTTACCGTCGCAATGCTGTCTTCTTTGTTTAATCTATATTGATTGTAAAGAAATTGTGTGCGTTGTTTATTTCAAGCCAGATAGTGTGGCTACATTATCTTCCACTCTCTCCCAGCAGAGCTGATCTAGCAGATGTAAATAGTCAGCACTGATGAAAACACTGCATCAAGATACACAAGCTTAAATACTATTTTGGGAATACATACTCATGATTAAGCAATACCCAGAGTAGAGTCAGGTTTTACTACGTGTTTGGTCCAACTCTACAATGGGCCTGCTCTGTGTGTACTAACATGTCCTGCTCTGGCAGCTGGGAGTATGAAGTCTTCAGGCTGCCTCTGCGCTTGGCCACTGGTGGCTCCTGACTGTCGTGTAGCTTCTGCAGTCTGGTATGCCTGAGAGGGAAGAGTAAAAAAAAAAAACACAGAATTTCATTTTTCATGATTTTATTGACAGACTGATCAATGATAAACACAGGAGTAACATGTTAATCAGTGACAAGCATTGACAGCCTGCTGAGATTCATACTGACGAGCTGAAACTGGTGCTGAAAATGATGCTTGCTTACATGTTTTTCTGGCTCCAGGTCAACTGCTCCTGTTCCAGCAACTGCAGAGTGAGTCCAGATTCAGAGCTGTGCCACACTGACAGCACCTGAACCAGGAGAGGAAAGGGTCATACCTCTGGAGCTCAGGCTTTAATGAGCATAAAATAATGAGAGACTGTGCTGGAAATGTTTTTGTTTTGTAATAAGGCATACACAACCAGTTCATATCTACAACTCAAACTGTCTGTCTGTCCTTCAGACTTCATATGTTCAGCCATAGTTAAACAAAAGATGTGTTTGAAAATTACTATAAAATCATTAATTTATGCTTTCATCTTGTCATTTTAAACACTTGCTTAACAAAATACAGAGATGAAGATGTAATGATAATAGAATATTGTATATGTTCTACACTGCTATAAAAACCCTTATATAAATCACTTATTGGATGTGATTACAGTCTGGATCAGCTGTACACGATGATCCCCGTCAAATTCAGTGAGTAGAAAAGGTCCTCACCTTGGAGTAGAAGGCCCTGTGGCTCTTAGATCTGGGCTGAAGAGCAAAGACCAGACACTGGTCAGAGCTGTGGAGAGGGAACGGGAGGTGTGGGAGCAGACCACTCTCATACTCCACAAAAAGAGACGCCACGGTGCTGGAGTCCTGGTGTTAGGGACGAGGACACACAAATCACACTATCATACTGTATCATAGTATGCAATGACAGAAAATAGTTTTTCTTTCAGTCACATTATCAATGCTCATACCGGATCATAGAACTTGATGTTGTTGATATGATCCTTGGACAGAGTAATGCTCCCGTATTGAGAATGGATAAACAGGAGTCCCTCAGAGAAGAAGATGATCTTCCCTGAAAATACAATTTGAATAAACAATAAAGAAATTTGCCACATTGGCACTGGCTTGAGTATACAGTGACACAAAATGACTACCAGGTTTTGTAAGCCATGTGAGAGTGTGAGTGTCACCTTCTTCAGGCGTGGAGAGCTGGCTGCTGGAGAATACATAAGCAGCATCTGCTACAGTCATGGCAGTTCCCAAACAGGTGCCTTCCTCTTTCTGTTTCAGACACATATTGAGGGTCATTGAGTCACATGTTCACACTCACCGTAAATAGGGGCCCATGACATGTAGTGCAGTGAGTATATGATGCTTCTAAACTCACCTTCGTCAAAAGCTGGGCTTGCTCAGATTGCTTCACGTCAGACTCCATCTAAATGTGATAAACAGTAAAGTTGTTATTCAGGATTCAAAGCACTGGTCCTGTTTTGGACTTCTACTGTAAAATCAATTTTATTTTCACCCCTTCACATACCAGCCAGCAGGCGTAGCGAGGCACCGTTGTAGTCAGGATGGTGTAGCAGCTGTCTGAGGACACAGTGCCATCTGCAGGGGAGGAAACAGACTTGATTGAAATGGAGCATAAACAACAAAGCCAAAGACTGACAAACATGGAAGATGAATCACAAATATAACCCTCGGGGCAGGAAATGGGCTATTTTTAGACTAATCCTCTGTTGTTTCAAAAGCACTTTTGCCTTCTTCTGTGAACAGAAACATGCAGACGTGTCCCGCTTATTATGTAAATCTAATTCCCTTTGTGGAATCAATCAGCAATCCATTCTCATTTGACTTAATCTAATCCATATTGTACCTTTCTGCTGGATATTGATGCTGGACTCTAAGAAAGATTCAGAGAAGACCACGGAGCCCAGATCCCCCCTGTCCTGCTGCAGATCTGGGATGTCATGGACGGTCATGGAGGCCTTCGAAAAAAAAAGACACAGTTAGTCAAGATGGGAAAAAATAAACTTCAGAGGAAAATTATTGCGACAGTTTGCACAAGCAAAAAAAATAGATGGTTTTCTAACTTACTGTTTTCACTACATAGCGGCTGTCTTCATCAGTCAGAGGAATGATCCTGGAAATGAGAAAGTAGCTCTTTAAGTTTCACCTCACATATCCACAAATTGATTTTTTAAGAGAGCAAGAGAGCATTTAGTTTGACAGTGAACACAATGAAAACGTCAGAGAGATGTGCAGAAAAAGAAATGCCTGTGAAGCACCAGTTAACACCCACCTCCCCTGCTTGTTCACTGCTTGAATGCTGAATTCACACTTGGACCTGAAGAGAGGAGGAACACAATCAAACTACTTCAAACTATTAATTTCATTTCATGCTTGGCTGAAATTCTCACATGGCATACAAGTTTGAAAAAATTAAAATCAATATGTACCTGAGAAAACTGCGGTACTGACTTAAATTCATTGAGTCCAAAGCCAGTAGAAAGGTGTTCTCTGCTACATCCTTAGCCTACGATAATAATCAGGTTGCATGAGTCATTGTGCCCGCTGTGAGGTAAATGTTAAAGTTCAGTGTAATATTTTTCTTACCTTGGTAGCACTGGAGGTACAGGAGTAGCATCTGATTCCTGAAAGGACAGCTTGAACTGCAGCCGAATAAATCTGTGATAAAAGCCTGAGGAGAAAAAAAATCATTCAGAAATTCTCAAACATTTAACAACCCAATAAATAAAAATTACAAAAGCCAAAGAAAAATCACATACAAGACTTCGGTTTTCTTCTGGTCCGTGTTTTGATTTCCTGTGGGTGAAATACAGAAGAGGAAAATAATGGCATTGATATATTACTAATATTATGAATGTGCAACGATATTGAATAAGCAGTAAAAACTCACCGAGGTATGGGGAGTGGGTGGTCCCAAAGAAATAGGTTCGAGAGCAGGCCAGAGGTCCTTTGGGAGACACACACTGCAGAATCTAAGAGACAGAAAGTGTCCATTAACAGATGCATTCCTGTCATGTTTCCACTTCACTCTGGTGTAAACACTGTTTTGTACATCACCGACCACTGTTTGTACCAGAACACTTCACTAGGTGGTGCTGCAGGCCACTTTCCCTCTTCATCAGTTACACATAATGGAAACATTAGACCAACTCCATTTGAAATGCATGAGTTTCATAGTGACAGGCCTTCCGCTCCACTAACCACTTTGTAAGGTATCCAGCCATTAATGGGGACGTTGGTCATATTCTACCATAGTTCACAGCACCACCACAGAGCGTCCATCAAGCAGGAAATGATTCTGCCTCTCTCACCATGTGTTTGGCTGTGGAACCTCGACGTCCTGTGTTGCGGACCTGGTGGCTCTCTGAAGGAAAGTTGAAGGAGTAGCTCTCCAGATCCTCGGAGGAGGAATGCTTCCCAAACAGCACAAAGGGCTGCTGACTTTTACTGAAATTAAGAAACATTTGATTGAGCAAACGCATCTCTTCATTCAACAAGCTTGGAGGCCAGAGCTGGACAATTAGTGGAATATGACAAATACCTTTTGTCTGTGATGTTGCTTGAGATCAGTCCATGAGAGTAATAGGTACGGAACGGCTGTGAAGTGATGAGATTACACTTCATGAGGACACTTGGCTGACTCCAAAGATCAGACACTGACTTGATCTCCTTTCAGTAACTACACCTATGCCTTGTCCACTGCACCTGTGTTTGCATGCTCATGTTCAATTTGCATAAAGTGGAAGTGGACTGTAATAAACTCTGATGACTGATAGCAGCTGATACGACATTACTCACAGAGCAAGAGGACGGAGGGAGCGAGATATTAACAAGAATGACTATGAATTACAATTTATAATCACACTGTTCACTCTTCTTTCAGACTATGTTCTCACATTGCACCGTCGGTTTGAAACCACGTGACAAAATGTCAAGTGAACTTGAACCTTATAACCTGAAGCTGTATCCAGGCTAAACTTTGTGGCTGTAAACTCACCTCCCCTGCCTGAGCTTCAGACAGCTCCAGGATGGACAGATGGCTCTCCAGGTCCATGCTAGAGAAGAAGCCACTCCACTGCTTCTCAAAGTTAACCAAGTCCTACCACAGACAGGAGCAAGGTTATGTTAACATGACAGCAGCACCAGTTACACTGGCAAATACAGGACCAACAGAGACGAGTCTTATGACAGCGAGATCAGCAGATGAAAACAAAGTCAGAGTTACCTCTGCGAGGAGACTGTCCAGAGACACGGGGTCCAGCCTGTTGTACACCTGCCAAAGCTTCTCACTCATGTCCATGAGCTGGACAAAAGGGAATACACAGTTTGAATGAATACTGACCAGTAAGTAAAGCCACAAAGACTCACATATAAAATACATTTCAAGCTGGTTGTAACACAAAGAAACCAAGCAAATATCTTTTTACTTGTTTAAACCTACTTTGTATTTAATGGTAAAAAAGCTTCCTCCACCGATGCCCTCCAGGGCAAACGCCTGAATCAGAGGCCACTTTTCCACCATGAACATATCAAACTTCTGGATGTGCCCTGAAAATAACAGAAAAACAGATATAATTACCATGCTGTTGATGGTGTAATTATGGGTGCGAGCTATCGAGATGTTGAAACGTGGAGATAAAATGTGATGACACGTACCCTGGGAGCTGTAAGGAACTCCGATACGATAGCAGTCCTGCACCATTGTGACAAAGCTAGAGATTTTAAATTCCTCTGCTGCCTCCTCGTCCTCATACTGCGTGTGGAGGTGGACAAATTATAAACCATTGTAAACACTACCACAGATGGTCATATTTAGACATCGCTGCAGTAAAAAAGGTTAGTTGTTGAAACACAAGCGCTTTTTAACCTCTGCCTCCGTCATGCAGTAAAGATGCAGGTTCCTCCAGTGAGACACATAGGGCATCAGGTAACCGTAGTTTAGTGGGTTACAGTACAGATGAACACACTCCGCCTTGATCAGCAGGATCACATCTGACGAGCAGACAAGTAACGTGTCAGGGTAAATACACGCTAATGTTAGCACAGCATGGGACTGACAATGTGGATACAACAACTGAAGAACTCACCATCCAACATTTCCTCTGCAAATTCCTCAAGGGCATGCTCCAGATTGAGCTGATTTCGCCCGTACAGTTCATAGAACAGGTATTTTGCGAGCTCAGTGCACCCTTCATTATATCTGCTGTCAATCCCTGGAATAAACAAAAACAATGTGCATTGGAAAGGCTACAGCAGTTGCTTTACTCACCATCTGTTGGGAGGATTTGTTTCTTCTAGCTCCGGCAGCTGGCAGTGCAGTTAATGAGGCCAGATAAAGGAACAAATGTTCAAGATTAAAAAAAAAAAGTTTGCAACTTAACATACCAAGAGAGCACAGGATGCCATCGGGAGTGGCAGCACCACCATCACATAGCAGAGACTGAACCTGCCGCAGGCGACAGCAACTGGAAAACACAACAGAGAGAAACCATAGGTGTTGTTTGTTAATTCACTGGAGATGAATGCTCAGCTTTAAGGTCCATTCATAACACATGGTCTTCAACACATGGTCCAAAGATTCAAAGACATCACATTTCATCCTCATTTGAAGGCAACAGACAGGTTTTTGTTATTACAGTTTCAGGGGAGGTGTTGATTCACTGGGAGGCTACAGTCTGAGATGCTGTTGAATCTCTACTTCTCCACAGACACTGATTAATGTAGGCATCAAAAGGGAAGGGTTTATAACAGGCCTGTGTTTGATTTGGCTAGGTGTTCCTAATAAACTGCCATGCGTCGTCAAAACGCATTTTCGCAAACTATGTTTTCCATTAGATTAAACATTTTCAACCGACCGTTCACTATCTGTTACACATTGATGTTAGCGGTAGGTTTGGGTGATAAAACGCCAGATTTGAGGGCGAGTAACGAACAGCCGTTGGAGCTAACGTTAGCCAGGCTAGCTCGCCAGCTCCACGGAGGCGTTTCGGTAAACAGAAATCGATGTTTCTATTACCTGACAGCCGGATTGACGCCCGAGAATTTCCCGTTAACTGTCCTTATACCCGCCATTGTGACTGTTGTACCGCGTTTACGTTTTAAAACCGAACAACGTTGTTTTTTTTTTTAGCGTTTTCAGGCCGAGAAACTACATCATCGTCTCCATCACCCTGGAGAACGTCTACACAAGATAGCATAGCAACGGAGCGAACCACTCGACAAATGGGGGTGTCCTAAATATCTTAAGGACGCTTTCGAGCAATTGTAGAGTTTATAAACCAATAATGATTAATTTTTTTCCATTACTTTCCCATAACTTTACTGCTGTATTTCCTATCGGATCATGTTAGCCACAGAGAGAAGTCACTGTATCCGGATTGGCCAGTGTACATCCCCATTTTATCGTGTGGCACTGTCTTGTTTTGGGCCGTTTGACAGCGTACCAGGACCAACATGGTGCAATCCCCCAGAAATCTCAGTCGGCCTGAATGTGGGGAACTCCTGCACAAAAGCCTGTGTCAGCGTTACAATAAATGTATGTGCGATGAAGGGATTCACCACACAATGTCCTCCCATGACCTTATAACAACAACAACAACAACAACAAACAACGTGATGACGCAAATGTGCTATATATGAATATTGAATTCACTTGTGTGTGCATGTAAGCACAGGCCTAAATATAGCTCATACAAATAAGCATGTCATGCATGTTTATGTTATGAAAATACGAGTCTAAAACATGTCCAAACCTCTCAGTGTCATTTTTTATGTATTACAGACATGATTAAAAAAAACAAACAAACAAAAAAAAAGGTAATAGAAAGCAAACAGAGGCAGGGAAACCTTGTATAATCTGTTAAAACTGGTGTTTCCTCCTCAGTGGATCAAAGTGGCCACTTAACAAGAACTACCACACAGTAACACCTACACACACACACACACACCATCTCATTCACTCAGCTGGTCCGCTCATAATGAGCACCCCCGAGTAACTCACATAAAGTAGCACTTGTTAGGATTAACACACACACACACACACAAAGACACACGTGCAAATGATCATAGAGCTTCATTAATAATACATGAGCAGGAAAATATTCTCTCACCCAGCAGAGAAAGGGTTATTAGTGATTTTAATTAATTGGTCTTTCTGCAGCCTGAGGAGGCGCTTGAGTGCTCCTGATGTATACACAGAGAGAGGAGGAGGAGGAGGAGGAGGAGGAGGATGGACAGGACCACGCTGGGAAGGTCAAGTGAGGAAAGAGAGAAAGATCGGGTGAAGAGCATGAAAGAGAATAAACTAAACTGGTGAAAATGGCATTTGTAAAGTGAAAGCGAAGATAAAAAGGGGAAAAAGAGGGAATTTGAAAGCTTTAAATGAAAAGCCTGAGAGAACATTATAGAAAGAAAGAGAGAAAGAAAGGAAGGAAGGAAGGAAGGAAGGAAGAGTACATGTAGGACAGCAGACAAAGAAAAAGACAAAACAGAGGGAATAAGCTTCTATTTATTTTTAAAGGACATTTCCTTTTTATCTAAAGTGAAGCATGTTTTAAGTTTTCTATGGGACTGAAGTAGAAAGTGTAGTGTTGTCTTTCCACCACTGGATGGCGCTGTCTGACCATCTATGCTGTGTCACTGCAGGTTTGCCCGGGTCAGCTGTGTCACAGAGGCCTCATTATTCAGAGCTAATGAACCAGTCTCCACTTTTCTGCTGATTTTATACAGCGAACGTTTACAGCCGTTGGTTGAAGTTATTTAAGGCCTGAGTGTTTTAACTCAGCTCCCAAACAGCAGCGTGTGGTTTCCCAGGAGTTTATATGTCTGACGAGTTTGAGTTCAGACTCCAGTAGCTGTGAGTGTTGAAGTTTATTTTAGGAGCTGGGGGGAGATTTTAGTTCCTGTCTGGCACACTGTTTCCTCCTGTTTTCAGTCTATACGCTACAGTTTTGTTTTTACACTCTTGAACCCTAACGTTTTCCAAAAATGTCAAACTATTTCCTTCAGGCAACGTTAAAGTAACCACAACCTGATATTAGACGTACTCCACATCAGGACTTTTCAAACAAAGGAGGTGCAGCAAGCTGAAATACATCAGAAAAACCTGTCTCTCCTAAGATTTTTATTAGTTTCTGACACAGGAAAATCCCATTTAAGCTCATTTATGTGATATCCTTTTGATAACTCATGTACTATCTACTCATCGCCACTGAGAGTCAGCTCATCACTGATGAAGCCTGCGCTGTAATTATCCTTCATCATCAATAAAAACCACCAGCAGATAAATAAATGAATCTGATATGATCTGATTTTGCAGGCTAATCATTTAAACTCTATCCTTATCCATATACACAGGCTTAATATGTGTATATCTGCAGTTGGATGAGAACTATGGACGTATCATTTACCCTGTGAAGTGAGCTGTTTATCACTGCTTGCTAATTATCAGACCACACTGCCTTCATTAAAACATACAAACTGTGACACCAACGCCACTCTGCCTCATGAGGAGTCGGCGTTTCCATAGTTACAAACCATAATTCAGACTTGGGGGGCTGAGAAATTTTAATTACAGCTCCACATTATCATTGAACAATATCAGTGCAGAATTGACTCTCGGCCCACCGGAGGGCACTCGGTCAGAACAGGCCCCGGCGTCTTCATTATGAAATGAGCGACTCTATCTTCTATTGTTATCGTCTCACAGAGGAGAGATTGATTCTCGCTGCTTTCTGTGCAACACACAAAAAAACCCTTTAATGTGGCCTTTCACACTCCTCCTCCTCCTCCTCCTCCTCCTCCTCCTCGTCTCTCCATCTTCAACACAACACCTCCCTCTCATGTTCCAGGTTAACTCAATTGTACAGACTAATCCGCTCCTCTCCGGCTCCACGCAGGCCTTCCCTCTAATCACTGCCATTTCATACATTAAATAAAGCCTGATACAGTCTGCAAACTGTTATGTTTTACTTCAGCTGAAGGTTCAAAGAGCCTGAAAGCACCACTTATCATCACTTTACTCTTACACTAAATCAAATGACTGCGAGCAGCATGAAAGGGCAAATGATTATCACCAGTTCTGCAGCTGTAAGGAGCTTCTTTCTGGGGGGGGGGGGACTGTGAAGAGAAACACATGAGATGAAGTGTTAACTGCAACTTCAACTGTGCAAAACAAAATGTGAATCCACTTATCATTCATGTACAAATCTCACTATCAAACTGTAAACTCTGTTCTGCTCTCTTCTCCTGTCAGATATCATTATTAGGACCTGATATATAGATGCATATGGGATTTGGAGGCCAATAGATCAATATCAGGACGTAAACGTTCACATAAACAAACATCTTTATGATGACCCAGCCATGACAGTTTGAAGTTCACCTGCAAAGTCTGCAGGCTCCTCCCCTCAGCTCTCCTGGCGTCTGGTGCTTCCTTGGTGACACCTCTGCATGTTTCTTCCCTCTGACCCTCTGCACCTGCAGGCTGAACGTGACCCAACGAGCTGCTCAATGACAGTCACATACATCTGTAAAAGAAAAAAAAACAATGCACAACTGGACTGATTCAGAGATATTTGTACTGTACGAGAGCAGAGAGGAATTGAAGCTGCGGAGAGGAAATTAATTATAGATTTGAGAATTACAGTGTTTTCAGGTTTTCATTCAGTGACTGAGTCAAACCGACTGTGAAACACTGCAGCTGTTTAATTATATCACGCAGCGCCTCTGAGCATTTGTCACATTTTCCATTCATTTAACTGGGTTTTTATTTGAGCCCGTCTCCTGTCTGTTTTCGCTTGTTTACCTTTTCCATCACCGTCTCTTTGACTGAGGTTACCTGGTCACAGCGGTTTGTGTTTGTCGGTCCGTCTCCAGACTGAGGGAAACTTTTTTTTCCACACAGCTCATGCTCTGTAAAATCCTCATGAGCATAATGAGCAGGCAGAATGTCCTCCCTCTCTCTCTCTTTCACTCTCATGTTGTTAGCATAATAAAACACGTGAGCGATGACTGGGTCTGCACACCACACCACGTGACTAACAAGGTGCCCCCACCCCCACCCCCCTCCTCCAACCACCACCACCACCACCACCACTACCAGTGCTTCCTCATCTTCCCTAACGCTGTCGGAGAGCCCAGTGAAGTGGCAGATGAAATATTAATCTTCCTGAATTTATGATGGAGGACAGCAGGTGGGGTGTGTGTGTGTGTGTGTGTGTGTGTGTGTGTGTGTGTGTGTGTGTGTGTGGGTGGGTGGGGGGGGCAACGAGGAGCGAGAGTGGCTGGTGAATAGACAAATATCAAACCAAGACCAAAAAAACCCCTTTCCTAGTTTTGTCAGTGACTTCCAGGTTTGTTCCATGTCAGACTTCGTTCCTCTCTGAGATGCTCAAATGTTGGTGATCAATCAATCACAAAGCTTTAAAGGTCCCACACACAACAAGGCAGACGTGTGTGTTAAAGCTCCATTCAGTATAAAGGTAGACGTGTGTCTTAAAGCTCCATACGGTATAAAGGTAGACGTCCATGTGTAGTGTGATTATAAAGCAGCTCTAGGTTCTATATTAATACTGTGAAAGTATCAAAGCCTCAGTCCACAGAGAAATGCACACAGCCTGTATTCAGACACTGAGCCTTAAAACCAGCCGTCAGGACTTCCTGTCACTTTGTGATGTCACAACAGAGCAGCCAAACAAGCCCCGTCCACCACATGAACCCACCATCCAACATCTTGCAGGATTTAGTATCTCTGAGTGTTTTCTTCTGAAATCTGCTGTATTTTCGTTGGATCACTTAGAAAATAGTCAGCCAATCAGGAGAGGCTCAGAGCCTCCTCTCTTTTGATTGGCTGACACCAACCTGTTGCTGTAAGAGCTCCAGAGGAGATTCATAACTTAGATCCTCAGGATCTGCTTTGCAGGATTGTCGTGGTAAGGACTGGACTGTCAGAGCAAACAGGTGTTTTCCTCCACGCGTGAATGTTTGTCATTTCAAAATGCAGAACGCAAACAATAATGAAAAACAACAAACACAAACATTTGTTCTTTTGTCTCTTACAACTGATGTAAATCTCAGCTGCAGATTCACAGAACATAATCTGCTCATCATTTGTCAGGGCTGAAAGCTTTACATCCTCTGACCTTGAACAACGAAGCGACTCTGATGAAGCCGCTCGTCTTCATGTTGTTGAACCTGGCAGGGCGGGGTTCTGGTCATGAGGCGAAAAAGGAGGGAGACAAAGACAGGCAGAGAACAGCACCTGAACCCCATTAATCGTCTCCCACAGTGTAGCTTTCCCTGGGTTTGTGTCAGCAAGAGCAGCAGAGTGGAAAGAGAGGACACGGTGAGGAAGTGTTTGAGTCCAAGTCATGACAGGACAGGGAGAATATTACAGTGACCGGGGCTAACAAGGCAGCAGGGGCAGACACCGCATCAACTGCAGCTTCTAAAAATACAGGCAGAGTCAGACATGATGAGTTTTTATTCCAGGTTAACAGGCTCCACGTTAGAGAAAATGTGACACAGGAGTCTGATCTGTGTAACTGCGACTTATCTCAAAACAAACAAAAGAGCTAACTAACTAAATGCTGAATGCAGCATCTCGCTCTGGGCCGTATGTTTCCCTGAGGAGCTGGTGGAGACCAAAAACAGAGGCTAAACTTCCCACGAGCTGGTCTCTGAGTGAAACGGCTGCGAGCGTCAACAGAGCCAGGCGTCAGCGGCTGTGGCTGTTTCCTGCTCTTGCGGGTTGATGAGCTTGTCCAGAGCCGTGTAGCTATAAAAAGACTTCTGTAATGTTGTTGCTCATTAGAGTCATTCATACACCAACACCTACATCTGGCATCTGCCCAGTGCAGCCGGAGCTGTGTGCTGGTGCTGACCACTGAGCAGATGCACTGCAGCAGTGGGGGGTTAAGCACCTTGCTCAAGGGCACCTTCACTGTAGTTAATGAGGGGGTGTGGGGGGTGGGTAAATGCTTCTCCTTCCCTTCCTGGGCTGCAGCGGCCAGTGCGGACATTCACACAGAAAACACACCCGTCCTCAAGCCTGATTGTTTGTTAGCTCAGTGTGGAGTAACATCTGTCGTGCACCTCATCATGCAGCAACAGGAACAGAAGAAACCAGCGACAAAAGGAAAGTGAATGGATACAGACTGAAGAATATGCATTATGCAAATAACACAGAGCTGCAGCGCAGCTTGAGTCTGACAACACACATCAACAAATCAATGACTTGGTTCAAAGTCTGATGCTTTGACTTGACTTACTTTGACAATGTCGGTTTTACTGTTTACATTCAGCTGCATGTTGAGTGTTATGAAGTGAACCACTGTTGCATGGACCAGGACCTGAGATGTGTGGACGGAGGCCTGCAGGTCAAGGCCCATTCCTGTTTCTACTGCTGTTACTCAAAGCTCATGTGTAAAATACATGAAACCAGAAGAATCCAGGCTTTTTTTTTATTTTAACGATATATTGACGACTGAATTGGAAACGTTGCAGGAATCTGGTGGTCACCATATGAAAGCAGCTCTGACCCAAAGGTGGACATGAACCAGTAACTGCAGCTCCACGTGTGGCGGCGACGTTGACAGCGCTGTGGTTTAACTGCAGTGGATAACAAAGGGGATTCAGGATTGATCCAAGCAGAGAGTGAGAGGGAGAAAATAAAAGAGGCTGATTTTGTGTGGGGAGTGTTTTTGTGGCCAGAGCAGAGCCCGACCCCGACCCCGACCCCGCACCTGCACCTGCCCCTGCCCCTGCCCCGGTCCAATCAATACAACAATAAATGTTAAAAATGTAAATCATGCTATGATGCAGGTGCTGCTCTCTGTGGTGCCCTGCCCTCCCACACAAACGCCCCCTCACCACACACACACACACACACACACACCCACACACACACACTCCCACACACCCCTTGCCTTCTGGGTCACGAGAAATTCATTTGCACCGTATCCCTGCCATGTTAATCACCCATTCATCACTTCACACGGTGAAGGCTGGCGTCTGGTGGAAATCAATTCATCACAAAGCAAAAAAAAAAAGGACCATTCACTCTGATACACACGCGTCTTAGTTTGGAGTCGAGTGCTGTTGTCATGCTGTGTGTGTGTGTGTGTGTGTGAGCCTGTGTTTAAAGCTATTGTTGGGCTATAGGCTCACTTACACATCGACCATCAGGCTGTCACAGACGATCACGAAGGACGGCGGCGGACGAGCGCTGGCATGGTTGTGTAGCTGGGAGGCGGGTGGTGTTTTGACACATATCGCCTCCGCTGACGTCCTAAAAATGACAGCGTTCATCTCCACACACTCAACACAATGATGCCGCTCCGCCAGGCACTTTTATGCTGTGATTAAATTATGTTTTCTGTATTAAAATATAATCACAGCCAACAGCACGTAGCGCAGACAGAGCGCGGCCTTCAGTTAGAAAAAGCTCTGTTTCTGCTGCTCATGTAATAAAGTCATCAAAACGTAATGAAGCGTGAAGCTACGGACAATTGGCATCGTAATCCCACACTTGTGCAGCAAATACAAATAAATCATGGAGAGAAATGCCAAAACACTTGTCGCCACAGGGGGCTCGAACATTCCCACAGACATGTAACTATTACCTCATCAGCTGTCTGCTCACATTTGGGACAAACAATGGAGTTCTTATCGAGGCGATGTGTGTTGTTCTACCCTGAGCTGATTAAATTAGCAGCGCGGTGGAGGGGTGAGGCTGAACGGGGGCCGGACACAAAAGAATTCCTGGTGCCATTCCTACGATGCCGATGTGGTCATTCCAGGGCCGAGTGGAGGCATCTGGGCCCCCCGGGTGGAGACAAAGGGGCGGACTGTCGGGGGGGTGGGCGGTAGGGGGGGGCACCAGGGGCTCATCTGAACCGTGGACACGCTTGTTACTCTCAAAGCTTTTTATTTTGAAAGGACAAGGGAGAGCGGAGGGAGGGGGGAAGACGGGATGAAAGAGACAGAGGAAGGAATAATGAGGCTGTGTGGGTTTTTTTCAGGTTGGGGCAGATTGTGCAAAACCAGTGAATATTTAAATAAACACTAATCAATATTTTTATAACAACAAAGAGGTTTCTGATCATCGCAGCCCCACAGCGAGTCACCACCAGCGCTGCAGCGCCATGACGATTTTTAGCCTCTTTTAAGCTCATTGTTTTGGTTTTGTGGCTCATTTGCTGCATCAAACTTGTTTCCATGGTGGAGACCAAACCAGAGACTTTTACTGGAGCTCACATCAGCGACAACATGCTGGATGAGCTGGCTCCGAGTTCGCACAGTGGTTACTGGAGCCATTAAGTTGTCACATTATAATGTTTTGATCATTTACAGACTCACTAACTCACTTATCAAGAAGAGCTGGTTGGTTTGGTCACGTGAACGATCACCATGGATACTCTTCTGTCAAACAAACAGGTCAATCTGAACTGATTTTGAACATGCAAAACATCCGATCACTCAACTTTTGATTGACAGCTTCACACGGACCAGAGGTGGAGCAGTGAACAATGTCTGGAAACAAGTATCACACGACCAGGAAGAAGTGAAACTAAAATATGTTTGGACATTTATACAGGTCTTTTTGTGGAGTGTTGTCATTTGGAAACTGACTGCAGATGTGCTGGCTTTCCTGTTGGCTTGTCAAAATAAGTTTAGGATCAAGTTGGGACGCTAGTAGTTTTGTCCAGGTCCCCATAAGAAAGGTAGACTTCATCAGATTTCCTTTTTCACTTGTTTCACTTGTTTGAACTCGGGGAGAAAGTTTGCAGAAACTAGCAGGTGAAATTTTGGAGTGAAGAGGCGGCGGCGTGAGTCGGAGAAGAGGAGTGAGAAATGAGACGACGAGCAATTACTGTGAACCCGACCAGAACCAAAACAGCTGAGGGCAAAACCATCGCACTGACAGCCTGTTGAATATAAACATGAACTTTATAAAACACACACACACACACACACACGCTGATAAACAAGCAGACACGCACATGCCAACACACACATGACAGCAAACACTGGAGGGGGTGCGAGACGCAACAGCTGCCCTTTTTCTTTTGAGAGGAACCACAATGGAGGAGCCCTGCGGAGGCCTGAGGGGGTGTGTGTGGGGGGGGGGGGGGTTGTGACAGCACCTGCCTACCCACCCACCCCCATGATCCTCACCCACAGGACATGACTGAGAGATGAAGGCGAGGGGCGAGGAGGGTGAGGACGTGTGTGCCTGCAGTCGGCAGTCGTCTATTCAGCCCATTCAGCTGCCTCATCTGCATACTGTTTGACTTGCTGCTTCTAATTTGGGCTCCTTCCCCTTTGAAGGCAGATGTATGTAAACAATGTCTCTTTTCATCTCGACGAGGATTAGAAGATGACGGATTCTAGGTCATTAACCCCCAGAGGACCAGACGACTAACAAAGGCAAACCTTCTGCAGGTCGTCCACAGTGAGCCCACGAAGATGTGGCAAGGCAAAGAAGCAGGCTGATTGCTCTAACACTGTGTAGTGTTTATCCTGCTTTATGTTGTTTGGCTTGTAACCCCCCCCCCCCCCCCCCCCACACACACACACACACACACACAGACACACACATGCATATCTCACCCCATCACTTGCACTCTGACCCTGTGTATCCCCTGCAGCGACGCTCTGCATATTCATAGCAATACGTGTACGTGGGTTTTTCTGATGGAGTATTTATGAGTACTCTTCAGTGTGAGATGAGTACCTCTTCAGAGTGTGTGTGTGTGTGTGTGTGTGTGTGTGTGCGCATGTGTGAGAGAAAGAGTCAGGGAGAGAAATATGCATGAATATATACAATATACTGTATCTTATGTATCTTATCTTATGTGCATGTGAGAGAGAGAAAAGTTGCTCTCTGCACATGGGAAATGCTGCAAAGCACTAGATGTTGAAACCTTCACCTGAGAAGACATGTGGTGCTGCAAGCAAAGAATCGGTCAGAGTTTTGTTGGGACCCAAACAGGAAGTAAAGGAGCTCAACGCCTCTGCAGCTGCATGTGATGGTCCCCTTGTGAGTGGGAGTGTGTGGGTGAGGTTAGCTGAGGGTATGGGAGGTGAAAGTGTGTGTGTTTGTAGGGGTGTGTGATGGGGTCAGGAGGTGACACACACAGACACACACACATGCATATTTATCACACAAACAGACATCTTAAAAGCCTGAACTGAGGTTGTGTGTGGTTGAGTGTGTGTGTGTGTGTGTGAGACACGTGCATGAGCAGGAGGGTGTGTGGGCACACACACAACACACTGTGTGAGTGTGTGTGATGCGTGGGTTTCTATCAAGTGTGCCGTCATGAGTTAGCCCTGAGGGGGCATCTCCTGAATTTATGAGTCACTTACACCCAGTTCCTCACACACACACAGGTCTGGACCTCTGGTTGCCATGGTGACAGATCAAAAAGTGCAACGCCTCCAGGGAGCGTTGCTGACAGGTGAGACCCAGAGCTGAACACTGAGTCGCTGTCACAACTTTCATCAAACTTTATTTGTGCTGCATAGTTGTACAAAGGGTTTACACTGTGCTCTGCCTCACACACACGCACACACGCACACACACACACACACACACACACACACACACACACACACTCACACTCACACTCAGGAAGATTAAGACAGGAATCATCCTGTTTGATCAGGCGTTAAAGCTGCAAAGCACAAAAAAGAGACAGCGAACATCCCAACAACACACAAACACCTGCTCCTCTCATGAAACACGCCGGCCGGGGGGAGTCCCACTGAGCTCTGTCATCCCAGGTTAAAAGCATGAGCAAGAATAAAGAGAGGGGGCAGGTCTGGGTGCTTTGATACAACCCTGCCCTGGACCACGGAGGGTAGCAAAGCCGTGAGCTTCACAGCACAACAACACTGAGCTCGAAGCTCAAGAGGAGAAGCAACAAAGCCCCCCCCCAGATACACACCATTTGTGTCTTGTCCAGATGGTCACCATGTCAGATCAGGTGATCCTGGTCCTGCTGGCATGTGGCCTAAAGACACGTCAGGCTACAGGTTGTAACACAGCCACCTTGTGCACCTGCAACACATTTATATACATTCAATGTTAGATTAAACCAATAAATCGTCACGTTCACTGTTCACTTCACTGGATCAGACCACTTTGAAGAGAATACATCCAAGTGTGAGTCACGGGAACTTGACACTTCTGAAGTGTGGCAGTGTTTCCCATATGTTTCCATAGGCCTTGTTTTCACAGCACAGATGAACACGTTTCCAAGAGAAAACACAACACGTCTATCTGACGCCTCTTAATTCAGATGGATCCAGAAGAACCAGCTGGATGAAGACAAACTGCAGCTATAACTTCACTGACAAGCGTTGTTTTAGTTTGGCCTCTTCCTGTAGACACAAAGATGAACTGGCACAAAAAAAGGAGACATCGTTAAAAACCCAGTGAATCTGGTGCAACTTCTTGCAAACACAGTGTGGTATATTTCTGGAGTTATCCTTTTACCTGGCAGTGAGGAGTTTTATCAGGACGCACATGGAAATTCATGAGCTGCTCTGCACAGGCAGCGTCGTCATCATCATGTAGTACGAACACCGTCATCACATATTCTGACCGGCGCGAGGGCAGCAGAAGAAGAAAGCGTTGAAAATAAGAGTTTAAAAAGTTCTGAAAGTGCAGCCTCTGCGTGGTGTAAATGATGTCCGTGGTGTCAGCACGACTTCTACATCACCCAGTAAATATTGCACAATATCCTGGTGAACAGAGACCTCCATAATAAGCACATACCCTTGTTCCCAGAGGCACCCAAGAGCTGTGAGGTACTGGGCCAATTCCTCGGAGGCGTCCCAGCAGCCTGGAGGAGACAGCTGGGAGGTGATGAATAAAAAATACTCTGGTGGGTGTTGAACACACTTTAGAGCCACATTTACACTTTAAGCTTTTTTGGCTGCCGCTGTAATCCAATCTAAGCAGGTAAAGGATTCAGAGTGTTGCTCCAGGGTCTTTATGAAGGTAGAGAGCTGCTGATGGACACACAGGAGCAGTTTGCCTGGATCAGACTTGTCATAAGTTACAGGATGATCTTCATTATCATGTCCAGGTTTACCTCCACGATGGGCTTCCTCTTCACGTTTGAGCACAGCTGCTGATTGTCTTTAAATTAACTCAAGCCATGACTTCTCTTCGTACCACAGCAGCTCCCCATGTAACCTGTGATATCCAGCCAGTGAAGGTCAGACTCAGCACAGCACCACCACCACCATCCGCTCCCCCCCGTGGAGCCTCCAAGGTCCAGGTCAGGGTTCTTCCACAGTTTCCTTTTAAAAATGCAGCTGCTATTTCATATTTCATACCGTGTCCATATTTAAATCAGTTAACTGGCCGTTAAAAGACTCATCTTTCATCAGGCCGTGGGACGTTAGCTTTGAAACCCTGGAAGTTATCGGCCTGGTTTCACAGGCTTCTCCAGACCAGCGTGTGAACCCCAGTGAGGATAAAGCGGCAACGTGACGAGCCCGGCCTGTGTCCTCTGCAGCCTCTCTGCGCGTCAGCTTGATTTTCTTCATTGTGATCTTCCCACTTCTTCGCTGTTCGTTTCACACTGCAGCCACTTGGCTGACACATTTACATTGAAAACCTTTTGCCACGGAAGAAAGAGCTTTGACTCCTGGACCATGATTCCTCAGGTTTGTGATGCATGAAGTTAATGAGTCACTCATGGCGTCAGCTCATTTCTCATACGTCTTCAATTAGCTCTGTAGAAATCATAGTTTGGACATAAAGTTATGACCTGGAGTCCGACGACCTCTCCTGTAACCACACAGCGTTTCCTCTGCCTGTTGTCGTACCAAGGAAAATCTGCGACAACTGAAACAACTCAGACTCTGACCTTTGCCAATTTCACGATACGGAGTAAAAGATTTCGGCGAGTTGACGTAACGCTTCTGTGATTTTATTAAAAGTGTGGGTCGAATGAAGAATAACTCAGAGATGGAGTGTGGTGTTTTCAATATCTCTCAGCCTTTTGGGCTCCGCTTTCCCAATTCCACTTTAGGTCGACATGCATTATTAAGAGCTGCATTTCTGAGAAAGTACCAGTGCTGTGTCGAATGAATAAATTGTGATGGCAAATAGGATGTGAGTGAGAACTGGGTCAGAACGACTCGGTACAATATGACTCAGCATTATCTCTCATCTCTCCATTTCCCGCCTCCCCCTCTTCTCTAAGCCTCCCTTCCTCCCTCTCGCACACAAACACGCTCTCTCCATTAAAACTTCCAAAGCTTCACCGTCGCTGTGTTGAGATGCTCTGCGTGTAGCGGCCCGGCGCTCGCCCTGCTGCTGCTGCATGCTAATTGAACCACGGTTGTGATACTCTCTCGCTATAAATCAGGCTTTTCTTTGTTCCTACATTTCTCTCCCACACAGACATAAAATTACTCCTCACTAACATGCTGTTACTTCTTTGAGCCTCTTTACAGCACTATCAGCGCTTGTATTTCCAGCTCGGTTAGCCCCGGTGAGACATGAATCCTCGCAGCATTAGTGCAAAACTGAACACCTCCCAGGGAATTGAACTCTTTACCCAGGGCGTCACTCTTTCAGATTCTTTTTAAATGCTTTGGATGCGGCAGATGACGGAGTTTCCCCCTGTTTTGTGTTCATATTTCGGGCTTTTTCAGTTGCGCTCCGACTTCAGCTGTGCTGCACATTAAATCACTGTCACCTTTCTCAGTTTCACAAGCTGAGCTGCTTCACTACATCAGATAAAAATAGCCCCCGAAGTGGCTCCTATCTGGGTGAAGTCTTTGACGAGATGATAAATGTCTGCGGGATGAGATGATAAATGTCTCCTCGCTCTGTTCTGCCCATGAGGACATCACGTACCCACATCCTGTCATTTCAGCGAGACTCCAAGCTCATTCACTCCTTCAAGAGCAAGTTGGAGCAATCACTGTTTTTTATTGCCCTGGCAACAAGCTGCTAACATGTAGTTTCACGACTGCTTGTTTCAATCAAACCTGAGATTGTTTGTGTGCACGCCGGGTTTAAACCATTTTGCTTTGGTCAGACGGAAACGGCGGCGTGACCTCAGGAGGCCGATTCAATTCAAAACGGACAACAAACACGGTGGTGACATTTCCAGGAAGAAGCCTCTTCCATTTCACAGTTATTGAGGCCACTGGGCTCCTGGGAACAATCAACACCTGAGAAATGGCTTCATACCTTTTGCCCCTGATCTGTGCGTCTCACTACAGGTTTATCCTTGGACTTCATGTCTTGGTTTCTGTCCTGACATGCAGCGTGAATTGTGTTTGCCACAGGTCGACTCCAGTCCAGTCCCACAGACATCAAGGAAAACGAAAGGAAACGGGAAGCACCTGCAACAGCAAAGGATCTAAACAGCCGTTATGCACCACCCGACACCCGAAACTGCAGTGTATTACTGAATGCTAACAACTGCATTAATTGGCCAATACAGATCCACCAACAGTGTTGTTGGTGTTGCGCCCATGGATGGTGTTGAAATGATGAAGTGTCAGGTGCAGCATTTCATTGATATTTACATCCAGAACTTTCTTTGAATCACTGAGTGACTAAATACAAACTTTTTGAGCCATGCACCTGGTGCAGAAACTGTTTATTCTGCTTTCAAACGAGCAAAAAAGTGAAATAAATACTACTGGCACCACAGACTTTAGTGCACACTCTGTTAAAATACCTGACTCTGCAGCTCCATTACTACTGAACCCTTTCACATACCAGTTTAACTGAATGTTAATATAAAAGTTGCAGCTTTAACTTTTACCTGCTTTTAAAAAAATCTCAATAATCTCCTCTTTTTTTTTTTCCTGTGTTTTAAGGCTTTAATGCTTCAAACACCTGGAGGCCAGGTGTTAGCCTCTGTCCAGATTGTGTAGGAACAAGTTTAGTGCAACTTCACATCCCTGTTTGAATAAATTAATGCTGCGGTCAGTCTTTTTCTTTTTTTTTTTTTGAAATGTCAGGGTTTGAGCAGTGGCTGTGGGAGCGTGTGCACATGAAGGAGAATGTGCGGCCGCCACAAGTGTGTGGCCACAATAACCAGATGTGTCTGGGGGGGCCCTGGCTTTGCAAAGTGGCCTTTTGTTGGTTTGTAATAATGCCTGCGATCGGGGGGAGGTGACATAATGAAGGGAGGCAGCTCCGGGGGAGGAGGCGATGGTGTTTTGGTGAAAGGCGGAGGCGGAGGTGGGGGGAGTCGACTGTGAATCGCTTTAATTGCTTTTCTTGGCTTTGTGGGAGGAACTGATTGACTTATGAGGTATGAAAAGGACAGACCTGCTGCTACAAGGGTGTGTGTGTTCATGTGTGTGTTCATGTGTGTGTGTGTGTGTGTGTGTGTGTGTGTACCTGCAAATGCCATTGTATGTGTGGATCAGTTTGTTTCTGTTTGAGCTTACTCTGTATATTTGTATATTACCTGTGTGATTCTGTATATTTGCATGTTCATGTGTGTGTGTGTGTAGGAAGTCTCTATTAGGAGTGTATGTACGTGTGCTTGTGTGTGTGTGTGTGTGTGTGTGTGTGTGTGTGTGTGTGTGTAGGAGGTCTCTGTCAGGAGCATCTGTTGAGGCACGGGCCAGATGGAGTGTGTGTGAGGAGTCTTGTGTGGAGGCACGAGCTCCAATTCTTCCTCCTCCTCCGTCTCTGCCTTCTGCTCCACTGCTTTAATAAAGAGGGGCCACAGCCGGGGGCCCGACAGATGTGTCAGTTTAACACCGGGGGCCCCTGGTGGAGACAAAAGGAGGCAGGAGAAGGTAGAGTGACCGGCTGACCGAGCACGGCTGACCTTCGACCTCTGTGGCTATAGATATACACGCTTCATGTATAGGCAGGGATTTGCAACATTAGTGTTGAATGGACACAATGGAAACACACGGGTAAGTCACTGATAGGCTGTGTTGGTCTGAGCCAATCAGAGACCAGCTGTAGGTCATCCAGAGGGACCGCGGCTCAACGTCAGAGGGTCAAACTGTCAATAAAGATTTAGTGAGGAAACATAAGGTGAGATGTGATAACCGTTTATCTGATCATCTCAGACAGTTAATTGACCTCTGACACCGTCCCAGTGGTGGATCGGTGTTACGCCACATGGAGCAGGTTCACACCCTTAGTGCACTACAGTACATTACAGGGTTCCCTGATAAACTAATAGACTGCCCTAACTAACCCTAACCCCCAAAGGCCGAGCTGAAATGAGACAGTCTGGTCTGCAGGTTGGACTCACCAACTGCTGCCCCCCGACAGCAACCCCCTCAACACAAAACAACAAGGATTAACCATTACCTCTTCTACCGAGCTGAAACCCAACACCTTCTTCAGACTCTCTGTTGGTGTTTTGTTTGCTGAATTATCATTTTGGCGCATGTTGGGCCATGAAAGATGCGACCGGCTGGAGCCTTGTTCCACGGCTTCAAATGTCCACAACTGCTGCAACCTGCTTCGCTCACTTCAACTGAAAACCAAGAGTTGTACCTTTAAGTGTAGCCTCCTGTTTAGAGCCATGTGCTGCTGCCTCTTCTGGCGTGCCCCGTTTTCACCTGGTGGTGGCAGCGTACTCTGGCAGCAGACAGGAGTAGCAGTTAAACTTAAGCAGGTCGAATCGTCTCAACATACGCCTGTCAATAAGACCGTGAGATGTTTATGACATCATCATGTTAAGTTAAACAATCGTTTGGTTTGGTTTGAAACTGCCGCAATCGCAATGCTAATTTTCGTTAGCCTGTCTATGGCGTTTTCCATTATTTGTTAGCATTATGCTTGCAGGCCTCATCTATGGTATTGTAAGTAATTTTATTTACTTTAAAGTTGAATAGTGGTTTCAGCTGTGTAGCTGTAGACTGAACATGACTGATGATCTTTACTGCGGATTGTGGATTTTGATTATTGATATTTGTGTTGTGCTTGTTTATGTCTGCAGGGGGACAAAGGCTCCGAGTGTTTATGTGGTGATTAGTCCAGTGAGAAGCAGCGAGTCATTTGCGTGCGGTAAAATGTCAATTGTTGCCTTATTTATTTTGGCCTTTTGATGATTTTAAGTGGGTGTGATGCCTGTGTGTTTGCAAAGAGTTCTTCTGTTGATTGCAATCATAGAACAAACCCCATATTAACCCTCAGGGGGGGCAAACATATTATTAGCATCCCAGAGACATTCTCATTATGAATATTGTATTCAGCGTTTATTATGTTTTATATTTCAGTTCTTATTAGCTTTCCGGCCTCAGTTGGAAAATCTATTTGTCTATTGTCTGCTGAATTTTCCTTCTGGGATCAATAAACTTAATCGTATCTCATCTTTTCTTATTTTTATCTCACACACACGCAGGGCCCCCAGTGGCTCCTACAGGCCCGCAGCTAACAAGCCAGTGGTCTCTTGATGCTTGTTAGCATTAAAAGGATATGAAATCTATATGTTCTGCAATCTCCTGTCAGCACCTGTGGGGTCAACAGTTGAGACATTTCCATCATCTCAGGGCGGGAAATCAAAGCTATCCATCCCCAAAGCTCACGGTCATACCATGACGCAGCGAAAGAAGAAACAGAAGCACGTCTCAGTCCGAGCCCACATTTACCCAGCATGCCAGGAGATGCGCTAATGCCAGATGGTGACATATACATAGAAGATCTACTAGCATTTCTTCCTGACGTTCCTAGTACGAGTCCATGCTCACCTGCATACCAGCCCCTTTTACATCTGAAATGATGTTGACAGATTATTTTACAAGTTACAACCAGCTCAAGGTCACGCAACAGGCCTCGCAAATTCACCGGAAAACAAAGTAACCCCTGGCGAGATGAGGAGCCTTTCAAAAGGACTTGACAGATAAAAACATCCACACACACCTAGTGGCTGGGCAAACCTGTGAAATTCCTGTGGTTTCACCAGACACACATCTCACCGACTCCATCATCCCTTTCTGCTTTCTCTGGAAGTTATGCGCGCCATGACACAAGACGCAGTGGGAAGTTTCATGTGGAAATCAGCAATCTGAATTGATGAAGAAAAGACCAGCAGAAAAATCAGCCTGCATGGAGGGAAGGCTGACGAAGTGGTGCAGGCTCTACGTACGTCTGCTTGCAAAATATATATTTCTCTGTGCTCAGATTCTCCTGTTGCTCGTTCAGGATAGTGGCACAAATCCAGTATATCTCTACACTGTAGAGTCCTCAGAGCTCCCAAACTTTACAACTGTGTGTGTGACGCTGACAAGGAGGGAGTCACGCTGTGAAAGTCAACTCAGTTTATATTTTCTGAAAGGTGTGCGTGCGTGTGTGTGTGTGTGTGTGTCGTCTTACTCAGACAGACTCACAGAGCGACTCAGTCCGTGTTCATTTTCCTGTCGAAGTGACGACTCCCTCTAAGACGTCTTCGCCTTATCTCATGTTGACTCACCGTACTGCAAGGTGTTTCCACCTGGGTTACACACACACACACACACACACACACACACACCTGACACCCTTCAGACATGACACAATCACCCCAGCAGCTGCCTATTCGGGCGAAGGTGAGGGGAAAAATGAGAATGAGATAAAAGACGAAAGACGTTTCAGGACACAGTCGTCAGAATGGAATGAATGGAAAATATTGTGTGTGTGTGTGTGTGTGTGTGTGTGTGTGTAAATGCGTGGATGGTGGCTGGCCCTTGTCCCTGGCTACATGCATGATAATTACCTGAGTAGCTGTGTGATTAGGCTCACAGCAGAGCAGAGCAGAGCAGAGCAGAGCGCCTCCACTGTAGCAGACGACCAGGGACGTGTAAAAGCACTAAGTCACGCAGGCACAAGCTAAAAACTCACAGCGCAGCACACAGAAGACTTTTCCTTCGAGTCTGCTTCCTGTCAGCAGGAATAAACTTGGCCTTTAATGGCCCACACACACACACACACACACACACAGGAGAAAGTGAGCAGGGAGAGCTGTTGTGATACTGGGTGCTCCCATGAACTGCAAGAGCTGTAGCAGGAAGCACAACATCTGAGGTTTCCAGCCAAATGACAAATAAAGCAAATGGGCATTTTGTTACTGTTGACGGTGCTGCTGCATCTTATCTGTTTGTCTGAGAGTCACTGTGGTAAAACACTGAAGCAGGATGCGTTCGCTGAAGCAACACGTCATGACCTTAATGTCAACTAAAGGAACAGAAACATCTCATGTCTCATGTTTCTGCACATGATGCGCAGCGTCTTAATGTGTGTGGTGTGACAGGGCACCAAACTGCACACAGCCTCCCTCCTTTAATTCAATCACAACCAGCTGTTCTCCAAATGGCTTTATATATGACGCACGCTGTCGACCGCTTCGCTGGGTCCTCCCACCCTCACCTACCTCGTCTGAGACACTGTAAACAACAAACACCGTAAACACAACCTCCCTCTTCATTATTCACTATTGTCTGCTGCAGCCTAAAAACCTGGCACCGCTCACATGTTGCTCTTTGGAAATAAGACGTCTTACCTATAATCACCGTGACTTTATGACAGACGCAGTGCATTCTGGGACAGATGACACCACAGTGTCCATTTCTGTTTTTGAGTCTTCTGTTGCACAAAGACACGTTGCTCATGGCAGCAGCTGAACCACCGACCCTGTCCTCCCATCAGACCACCCTGCCTCTGCAGTCCACCCACATCATAACTGCAGCTCATAAAGCCATATGATTTCTTGGTGAAAACTCTCAGTGCTGCAAAATGAATGTGCAAGTACAGGAGCTCTGGTACAAATCTAGTCCTCGTTTAGGTAATAAAAACAATGTGTTTTGCTGAGTGTGGAAACACCCCAGCGAACGTCTTTGCTGTTCCCCTCATCAGAGGTGAAAGAGTCGGCTCTGGGATCAGAGGCTCAGTGGAAATGATCTCTGGTGTTTCTTGGTCAGGTTTGCACATGTTAAGTCAAACTACCTCCTGTAACGTCTCCACTGTCTGTCCCTTAAATCTCCTCCTTTACCAACCAGTCCTCACTGTGTCCTTTGATGTTTATTCTGCTAATGATGATGATTATTGTTGCTTTATCTCCTCTGATAAAATATTTTGTTTGGCTTTTAGATGAATAATTAATATTACACTGTAATGTCTTTTGTTCCTTAGTTCATTGTTAAAGACAAAATACAGACTCTCCTGCTGCATTACAGCAGCTGGACACTGTCCAGCTGCAAGAAACAAGCCGACAGGTCACGACCCGTAGCTGAGGTTTTGTTGCTAGGTGACATCTAGTGGACAAGAGCAAAGTTCAGTGTCTTGTCCAACGACACTTGAAGACTGGAGGAGATGGGAATCGAACCGCCAACCTTCTGGTTAGTGGACAACCTAATCTACCTCTGGTTTCAGATTAGAGTTTGAGAGACAAATCGCATCTCATCTCTTCATCTCAGCGCTCCGATTTTCCAACGTGAGGTCAGCGATAGCAACGAAACATGGCGGCCATGTTGATGAAGTTGATGTTTTCACACATCGTCGTCTGCATCATAAAACAAACATAAACTGCTGCTGCATCTATCTATCTAGTCACAACATGCCAAACTTCTTTCGGGCATCCGTGCTCCAACTTCTCGGTTACTTCCCAGTTGAATTTTGTGGAAATCCATCCAGCAGATGTTGAAGCATCTCTGAAGGAACGTGGACTCTCTGGTGCTGGTACAGGACCAGTAACAGAATCTACAAGGCCACTGGGATTCACCCTCATGGGAGCACGAATACCTTTACAATATGCCAAGGCAACCCCTCCAACACTTACTCAGATATTATACTACACCCCCTGACACAGAGCCATCGAGCCACGCCACAAGTGCAGCTAAAACGGTAACACCTACTTAAAGAATAAACCATGACCCAGCGCAGTCTGCTCGCTGTCAGAGGATAAATGAGTAGTTTTTGTTCCAGGGCGACTTTAATGGACTGGATATTGTATATTTTTGAGACTGGCTTCATTCATCATCCCTCTCTGCTGCATGTTTCTCCTCCTGCTCTGCACCCAGGGTTGAGTCGGTCACGGCCTGGTTACCGTCAGGTCCAGGCAGGTCTGATTCCTGCAGCAGGCCGGGGCCCGTCCCACAATTAGAGACGTTTTTATAAGGCGAGTGACGGGTTTTCATCTGCAGGATTAGACTCCATCACAGACCCCCCACCCCCAGCCCGGCAGGCAGACATCTCCCCGGTAGCTAATAAGCAGCTGTGTAGAAAGAAAAATGACATTGTGGTGTAACCACATCTTAAGTCAGAAATAACAGAGCGGAGAAAAAAAAACTATTCCTCCTCCGACTCACTCTGCAGATGTTTCCAGGCAGCCTGTCAAAACGTTCAGATCTCATCTGAGCTCAAACCACAAAAGTGATGTTTGAACACTCGACATCGCCACGTCCCGAAGAAATCTTTCATCTACCATTTGACTTCTTCTTCTTCTTCTTCTTCTTTTCCCTGCTGTACTATAATGTCTCAGCCCTGCTCTTCACAGTGGGAATCCCCCTCATGAGAAAATTAACAAGGTGGTGTGAACGATGATTTACACAGTGACTGCGATTTGTCAGCGGTGCAGAAAGATTGTTATGGTTCAGCAGCACAAGTTTGTAAAAGTTGCAATGATATGATGTTTGTACGTCAGACAGTCGCAGCCCAGTGACACATGGTGCAATATGGAAACCCTTACCTCTTACTTTCTCAAGTCATGTTTTAATACACTTATGTGTATGTGAATTGTTGTTTTTTAGAGGCTGCATGATGACAATAAAGTTTTATTTTAAGATTTTGGTCAGTAGTAGATTTGGGACTTTTATGGAGACACACGTGTCCTGATCATCCGGACGCAAAGAATCACTCCTACAGTCATCGAGCAAGAAAACAGCACGAATCAACTGGAAAATACAATTTCAGAAGCTAAATATATTCCTAATAATGATCTTAAATGAACGTCAATTACTTTTTTTCCCCAAGTACTCACTCACGTGCAGCGTGTAGCCTCTGAGTCACACCTGGACACACCTGGACACACCTTCCCTCTTCCCGCTGCGTCAGGACACACACACACACAAAAAGGTCGGCATCAACACACAAAATCACAGTTCAGTAAAAACAAACAATACCTGATGGCAGCCTCTCCATAAGCAGGAACCTTTATCATCTATTTATTGTCACTTACGTTGATCCGCCGTTGGACTGATCTGCATCCACGAGCGAAAACCCTCGGTCGTCACGCAGCAGCCTGTTAGCTGTGTTAGCTCTGTTAGCTCTGTTAGCTGTGTTAGCTCTGTTAGCTGTGTTAGCTCAGCTACACTCTCATCCTGTTCTCTCTGTTTGACCGCTTATCTGGACGTTTTCATACAAACACATGCAGGTGAATCCCACACACCTTCGCATTTGCTCGCTAGTCGCGACTCGCGGTACCACGACTCGCAGGTGTTGTGACAGCTCACGGGACTTTCGTGTTCTCGCGAGATTTTCCATCGCGCGGGTTTAAAGCGACGTTAGCCAGTTTTACTCCACTAAAACACAACAAATACACCCCAGAAGACAGTAACCTGCGCTGCACATGGTCAATCTTTCTACTAAACTTCCGTTCACATCAGAGGACATGTTTTCACGTCTCTTTCTGTGCGCAGATCCAGGTTAGACATGAAAAACTATGGTGACCACTGTTGGTTTTATAATAAAATCGATGGTGTGATGTCACTATGACATCAACAGGTGTGAGGAAAAAAACAAAACAAAAAACTATGAAAATCAGGTGAATCTCCAGGTTTTGCAACAAAGCCTGAGATGCACACACCATGCAGACAGTATGTTGTCCATTGCATCCTACCTGTTGATGCAGATATCATACATTTCTCTCATCTGACAGCTAAGCTGCAGATCCAAATGATCAATAGAATATAATAATAAAAGTTGCTGCAATATGAAAATGATACCCGGTATTAGCATAGTTATCATCATATCACAGTTGTGAAACAGTCCTCTCTGCATACTGATTCATTTTACTTTCTATATTTCGATGCTAATGTTGATGAACTTTTACTTTGAAAAGTGCTTTGAATTGCCAAAAGAAGACATTAACCATGCTTTATACAGTAGGTGGAATAATACATTAATCTACACTGTCAGAAATGTTGCATTAACATTCTTCACTGCAGACTCATTAATTCAAAATGTTTCCTCATTAAACTGATAATAAAACTTAATCTGGGCTGATTTGACTGCGTTTCTGCTGTTGTGCTATTTCCAGATATAAACATCATTTCAAAGTGATAATATCAGCTGACGAAGTCGTAATGAGGTGACTGATTCTCAGACAAAGATGCTTAGTCATGATCAAAATAATTACAGTCATAATTTTAAGGAGGAACGGTACACAGTGTGTTAGATCAGGAATCATGACCTCGGCACTGATGAGATCTGGCGTCTTAATGTTGCGGGTCAATTGCTCAACAAATGTTTTGTTCAAGTGCCATTTTATCAAAAATGTCCGTCGCTGTGTTTGACTGGAGTCGTGGGTTGAAGACAAAGGAGCTTTTCATCTTTACCATGCACAGATGTTTGAACAGCGTAAGTTTAGCAGGAGATAAAAGGGAGGACCTCGATGCTCTGGCCTCTTCCTCCCTGATCGTTCTTCGTCTTTGATCAGCAGCAGAATCACTTTAATCACCGAGTACAAAGGCTGCGTGCGGAAACACACTCGGTTAATTATTGCTGACACATTACAAGACAGTAACACAACATGGAATCGACAGAGCGGGGCAGCATCTGAATACTTCCTGCTTCCGCTGCTGCTGCTGGATGAAAGGTGATGAGGGAGATTTTCCAGGCAACATGAGCAAACTTCTACACAATGTCATGGAGGCAGGAGCTCGTGCTGTTCACCAGCTCTGAACAATAAATGGCAGCATATTTATAAACCACTTCATTTTGGAAACGGCATTATAAAATACTGGTTTTTGCAAAAAAAAAAAAAAAGGGGGAAGTTGTGAGGTTTCTGCAGAGAGAGGAGAGGACTTAATGGATTCCTCTGTGGCCTTCAGCTCTCCTGATTGAAGCAGCATCTGTAAAGAAGTGGAAAATGAACGTACAGTTAAAACTAGATGGGACATAACAGAGTGCAGGACCACGCTCTGCATATCAGATTCTCAGTAATGAAGTGAGCATCTCTCTGCTCTCACAACACGACATGTTTGCATTTTCATGAGTGCGGCTCTGGAATTGGAAATTAGCTCTGCTTTGTCAGACTAGTCCGGCCTTGAAAGCGTTTTATTACATTACGACCAAAAGAGCGGCTCAGCAGCGTACGCCGCAAACGCTACAAACGTATCGAGACGTTTGAAACGAGTTGTCCAAGCTGTGGCTTTATGTTTGCAGGCTGGACTGTTGTCATATGCACTCACAGGCGTGTAAACCAGCTCACTGCTGCTCATGCTGATCCTGACGTGAGGTGGGAGGGCGTGGTGCACCTGGAGAGGTCGCCATCTAAAAACAAGACAAACCAAGACATCAAGTTTTGCATGAATTGTATTTAACTTGCGTTTTATGAATTGTCTTTCATGTGTGTTTAGATACGAGTGTCAGCATGAAGTCTGATGAACACCTGATGAAGATCTTCGCTGTTAGTTGGAGAAGTGATCCAGTCTTTCCTCAGTACAAGTCCAAGTTCAACTTTTTTGGACTTTGTTTGTTTGTTTGTTTGTTTGTTTCATGTTGTTGTTTCAGTCGAGACGCCCGTCTCCATTACAGCAATTCTCCCACTGTGATGGTGATGCTGGGATTGAACAGGACAGTCCGCAGTCCACGCTCTGTCACTTCATCCCAGGGTTTCTGTTTGGTTCTGCACCATCTGAACTCTGTGTGTGTGTGTGTGTGTGTGTGTGTGTGTGTGTTGTCCTGAGTCTCATTGGGGAACACAGACATAAAGTGAGGATGTGTTTACCGTGTCAGACAGGACTGTGGGTGGAGGAGAGGACAGCCGTGTGCCAGCTCTCTGCATGCTGTCGGGAGTTATCTGTGTCACACACACACACACACACACACACACGTGCACATTAAAAAAAACTCCACACACGCTACAAAAACAAACACTCAGACAGAGTAATAAAAAACACACATTCTCAGAGACAGACTCATTTCCATGCCACATGCATAAACATCACAGAAACACAGTCATCTCCTGTCACACACTCACACACACACACACACACACACACACAGTACACATACTGGGCTGCAAAAACACACCACCGTCCAAAACTATACGACACATGAGCCGTGACAGTCACGTCCGCTCTTGTCACATGACTCAGCTCCTCGTCCTCGTCCGCTCTGCTCTGTTTTAGTTCCTATCAAATAAAACAGATGCTTCACCTGTCACTGTGTGTTACTGCACAAAACACACACACACAAACTGCACAGAAGCTGCAACACTGGAAAGCTGGTCATGATCTTCCAAACTCCAGATCCTTTTTGTTGTTTTTGCCATTTTTTGTTAGCTTAGCATAGCACAAATGTTTCATCCTCCAAGACACGGGTTTTAATTGATAAACATTTTCGGCATGAGCCTTCCAGGAAAATACTGGTCCAAAAAAGAAAACACGTCTCAGTACAGGATGGTTTTATTGACTGTGAACTGACGCTGTTATTTTATCTTGAAAGACCGAAGCAGCTGCATCTGCACCTCCTTCTGCTCTGTTTACTCTGATGAGAGGACAGATTTACCTTTTAGTCTGTTTGTGTACACAGATTTACTGAGCTAATAACTCAGCCACAGCAGTGCTCAGTGCGGTGAGAGGGGATGCAAATCCACACACACACACGCACACACACACACACACTCCCAAACCTGCACACTGGTACATTTGTAAGCACACGCGGTTATTCTGCAGAGATACTGTTAATGGACCCCACAAGGCAGTGAAAGCAGCTCCCACACACTCGTGTTAGCTCTTCTGTTAGGATATTTCACCACCGACTTAGACTCTGGCTACGTAATATAAAATTTAAAAGGCGCACACACACACACACACACACCCTGAAGTCAGGATCCGTGGCGGGATGTTTTATCTCTGGCTTCCTGTTCTGCAGGTTGGGTTTTTAAAAGAAGAAGAAGGAGCAGAGGAAAAACGTCTGTGCTCGCAAAGTTCAGGGTTTTTTGTCTGTTGTCTTCTCATGACAGAAATATATTCTCCCAGTTTCCCACCACACACACACACACACACACACTGTAAATGCTGAATATGGTACTGTATATACAATGATGCTGCTGTAATGTTGTGTCCATTAGATGACAAAGATTAGATTCTGGTTCTGATCTGATGGAGCCATTAGTAACTTGCAGATATTATATTACATGAAACCTCAGATCAAGCTCGTCTCGAATTCAAATGTTATTTACAGTGTAAAAGCTGCACGTCTTCACTGTGTGTGTGTGTGTGTGTGGGGGGGGGGTCTCTGGGGGGGATAACTCGAGCATAAATAACAATTCCTGATGATTTTTTCAAAGACGACTGCAACACAAACACTGTTTGTTCACTGGAGAGCTTCAGAAAACATGGCTGAGCTAGCATGCTAACGCTGTCTTTGTTCCTAGGTTTTTAATGTTTTAAAATACAAAAACTGACATTTTCCCACTTTTAAAGCTGCTGTGATCAGTGTTTCATAATAAACCTATAAAATGACAACATGGAAACAGCGTTACAACCTGACAGCATCATCGTTTGTCAGATCAACGTATGGCTCTCAGACACCACCTGCTCAGCAACAAACTAACAAACATCAATAACAATGACAAATCATCCCAACGTTTCCTGCTTCACTACATGTTCCTGGTCAGATTCAGTTTAGTTTCACAGGACAGCTCATATTTACGTTTCTGTGATGGTGTATTTTTACACTGTGGTATTAATACTTAGCATAAATAAATGACCTGACTTCTTCAATTTCACTGCCAGGGAGTATTTTACACCAACGTACCATCAGTGCATTTGACAAAAATAGGAAATTCACACACACACACATGCACACATATGCGCACACACACCTCCATCCGGCTGTGAAGGCATGTTTATGAATGATGGATTGCCTGGTGGAGGAAGGAGAGAGGAAACACTGAATATTCATAACCCCTTTTGAAGCGGACCTCCTCCAGCTACAGCAGACATCAGTCGTATGCTGAAGGTCGGAGGAAAGCTGACTCACGTTAAAATGACCACCCCCCCCCCTCCTCCTCCTCCTCCCCCACCCCAATCTCACCTCCCCCCTCCCCGTCCTCTCCCACTCCCACTACACCCCCATCAGTCCACCCATCCGTCCCCTCCCCCACGTCACTACGCCTGTCGGCTCAGCATGTGACACATCCCATCTGTAGCCAGACAACGGCAAGCATGAGCTCACATGCAGATATGCTACACACACACACACACACAGACACACAGACACACACACACACACACACACACATTCATGCATCAACACATGCTGCAAAAAGAAACACAGAGAAAGAAAAGGTGCAGTTATGCAAATTTTAACAGAAAACAAAATGCACATGCACACACACCACTTGCAAAACACACACACACACACACACAAACATCCCAGACTCCTACTGCTGTGCTCGTCGCTGCGACTTGTTCAGGACTGGCTGATTCACTCTGGCAAGTCATGTACCGTGAACCGTGATTGGCCCGACTCACGGGAGCATGTTAATCTTGACACGTATTGAACCGACTGGTAGCTTCTCTGAATAACAACGAGGTGTGAGATGCAGGCAGTGGATCTGAACTTATTTTACACAGATTTCATATGTTTAAACAATTTGACCTAAGTTGTCAACATCAATAATTAGCATTAGGAACATGACTCAATTTCAGATGAGATTTTTTAATTCAGCATCAACTTTGAGGACCATTTCCCTTCACCCTTATCAAAACAAGCTGTTATTCTTCCAGTCAGTTTCGCCTAGAAGGCAACTGTAGAAGGCAGCGTGTGACGTATCATCTTGCCTTCTAGATGGCGAGTGCACCCATTGCTGTCTAGATCAGGCATGGGCAAACTATTCCACAAAGGGCCGGTGTGGCTGCAGGTTTTCGTTCCAACCAAGCAGCAGCACACCAGACTTGAGTCATTCAATCAACTGATCTCAGTCTTCAGACAGCTGATTGGTCAAACTGTGTGCTCTTGGTTGGCTGGAACAAAAACCTGCAGCCACACGGCCCTTTGAGGAATAGTTTGCCCATGCCTGGTCTAGATCCATCTTCTAGAAGGAGACCACGCCCAGCACTTTTAATGCCCAAAATACTAACATTTATGTCAATATGCATGTTGCTTGCCAGCTTTAACATGCTAACATGCGAGGTTTACCAGGTTAGCTGTGAGCATATAAACACAGGCTGTGGAACAATCCAAAAGAGACTGAGCTGCTCTGGTGTTTTTTTGTTTTCTCTTGGTTGTTGCTGAGACCATGAAGCTCATTTAGAGGCTGTGCACGCTAACGCAGGTGTTTTCAGTTATTCTGGCTGATTAGAAAGCTGCTCGGGTTGAGGTGAGTAAATTATCCCACACTTCACTGAGAAGTTCATCAGCCTAAATAACTCTGAAGAAAGACTCACAGCGCGTGGGCCGTAGATGGAGGTTTCAAGACATTTTGCAGTCCAAAAAAATAAATTGATTCATTACAAATGAAAAGCCCAGAAAGTGCAATAGCTCTCTCTCACTCTGTGTTTATTCAGAGGTTGGACAGAGCTAGAGAAGCAGGACAGGTAACGGTGGAAATGTATATGTTTTTGAAGGATTTCGTCATTCGCCATCTGTTCCTTCAGCTTTACACTGATTACCTCAGCTTTGTGCTACATGACAACCTGTCAGCATGAATGACAAGTGTTCGAATGGGAAGTTGACCTGCTGAGAAGCAGCACTGTCAAAACACTTCTTCTGCCTCCAGACGAAACTGCACTTATGCTTATAAACAATCCTGTGACCTGAGGGTCTGATTATTCATTAATAGAACTGGCTCTCATTGGTCCTGTTTGTCCTCAAAAATATGGCTGGTACACTGAGTGAGGTTTAAAGCTTCGCCACAGCAGTGTGTATGTGTGTGTTCATGTGTGTGTGAGACAGAAAGTCACATTAAAACGACAGCACCTCACTCCGCACACCTGTTTTCCTCCAACAAATTCAATTTGACGCTTCCTCAGCAGAGCATCATGTTCTCAGATGCGTTCGCCGGCGCCATCTGTGAGGGAGCGCGCTGCGTTTTTTCCTCCCCGCTCCGCCGTCTTCTGAGGCCCGAGCTGCGCTCGTAGGCTCGGGCTGTAACACGGCCGAGGACGAGGCAGAGCCGTGGAGATGTCAGTGGATCTAATTTGACTTAGGGACACGTTTCCTCCTGGGGGAGAAAAAAAAAACAGAAACCGACCTGCCAGTCTGTCAGTCGCCCTGTAGCGCCGCTCCAGCGCCTCTGAAGTGATGCAGTGTGTCTGCAGAATATTAGAAAGTCCTCGCTGAAACCTGGGCGCCTGTCTCAGTTTTATCAAGTGGAGCTGGACCAGAACTACATTCATTTAAAATCCAGTCAGTTTCTTTTCCTGCTGGCAAGAGACCCAGTAAAAAAAAAACAAATGTCACCCATTACATTGTGGTTTTAATTTGTACAGCTCTTCAATTATAATGTCTGTAATCAAGTCTAAATTACTTAATTACTCCAGTGGTTGGGGTCATCCTGTCTTTAAAAGCTTTAACAAACCCCCCAAAATATATAAATCATTCAAAATGTTCTCCAGGGTGAGCTTCAGTGGGGAATAATTAAAACCAAAAATGACTACAGGCGACATGAGGATCATTTTAAGGACACTGGGAAGGATCCTGACGTCTGTGAACGCCGCTTCTCACAGTGTTGTATATTGTTTATGATCCCTATAGCAGGCCAACTAGCATGTGATGCTAGCTTATTAGCACTCACCACTTTCTCTGTTTGGTTTCGCTAAGTCTCTCTTGTCTTTATTTAGATTTTCTTGACACCCACGTCCACTCAAGCTCAGACTACGGGGGGCGTATTAACAAGGACCTGAGGAAGTCCAGAGTTGATTGTGAACTTTATTTCGATTGTGCGGCACTGACAGAAACATTAAACTTCGCTTAATGTTATCAGGCATGAAGAAAGAGGCAGAATTATACTACGAGTGCAGCTGCAGCATCCAGATGTTATCACATTGCAGGGTGTTTTGCTCAGGGAAGTCCAGTGCCGAGTGTAAAAGTTGTTTAGGCGGTGCGTTCAAGAAATCCACAAGATGGATTAACAGGCCAAGGAATCAGCCTCCGCTGACAGGTTGAAAAATACCATCATTTTATCTCCACCTTACGTCCAATAAAATTTTCTAGCGTGTAATGACGAGGCCGGTTACATCGACTTTTGGTCTCGTTCGGCTCGAGCACAACGCCATCTGTCTCAGCCGAAATCAGATGTGTAGCAAATCTCATCTGTTCAGAAACCACAAGAGGAGGATTTCTATTAAGCCTCATTATTTCATTGGCTGATTAATTCTAATCATGACTTGTGTTTGCACAGACAGTTGATATGTTGGTTAAATCAAATCACACAACTGAACAAACACTGTGAGACTGGAGTGTAAACGAAGCCGGCGTTTGATTCGCTGAAAATAAACATTATGGCTCTTTACAGCTGATTACAAACTCAATTTGAATTCATCAGCGCGGGTGGCTTTAAAACCTTTTTTTTAATCTCCTCACCTGCTCCTTATTAAAGAGATGGATCTAACAAGAGCGCGCAGATAATTAACAACTGCACCGTTTTCACCTGGATATCTCCAGCACAGCCGCATGGAGCAGGTGAACCTGAACTCGTGGGACAAACATGGGGCGGATTTTTATTAAAATCCACATTAGTGCAGGTTTTGTACGTTTTTGCCAAACTTTGACGACAACGATCATTTAGCACGACAGCAGCTTGTTTATCCACGGCAATTTTTGTCAAGATAAGAGACTTTTTATTATAACAACTCACAGTTTTCAGGTGTTATCGCTTTCAGATGCTTCAAATCCCATTTAGGAACTGTTTGAACTTGAGAATGGCTCTTAAGAGTCGAGTTAAAACACACAGCAAAGGCCTATTGAATTAGACAAATAGAGCAACAAAGGAACAATCAGCTCTGTTATGCTGTTACGAGAATTATGTTTTCAAAGAGTTGGCAAATTACCCTCTCAGATGCAAAATGGAGCCTCTATTATCTACATTTAGTGTGTCGCACGCTCCATTTCAGACAAAGAGAAGGAGGGAACAGAGATGGAAAGAGAGGGAGGGAGGGCGGGAGGAGAATGGGAGAAAGAGGGAGATTAAACGGACCATTAGACCAAAATGACTCCTGTGAAGAGGGATCAGAAAACAAACAGGGCTTTAGAGAGCTGCTGGCAGCACTAGCGGAGGCAATTACCATCATTATTATTGTGATCATGTTTACAGTGATTATTCGCTGCCTACTTACTGCCTCACCGTGATGCAGCACAAACGGTGACAGAACGCTGCGCCGGAAAATTCAAGGCGACCGGACTCGTCGTTGAACCACCACCACCACCAAGTGTGTCACAAATGTTTTCGCTTTCATCAGGGATTCGACCAGATCGTTTGTCTGCAGCAGTTATTTTTGACGTCATGTGATCGATGAACAGGTTTCCATGACAATGAAGGTTTAAAATGGGACAGTCAACAAGTAACTGGCCTCGTTTTATGGCGGGAAAAATAAAGTTTTACACTTAGCAACAGCTTCAGACACTGTTGTGTTTTTCATTTGGTCCGACCCACAGTTACAGTTTGATAAGTGAAATCTGCACATTTTCATCATCAGTTTTGTGGACAACGATCCAAAGACAGAGCAAGTACACAAATGTGGTAAACTCCCTCAACTCAAGTCGACACGTTGGTGGTGATGAAAACTGAACCGTCAGCTGTCTGGAGGTAAACGATGCTAACGACAGACAGAAGCTTCAGCCTGAAGATTAATGCTGTTAATGGGGTTATTTCAATCTCTGAACCTGGGCTTCATGTGCACTTTCTTTTAGTTGTTGCAGCTCACAGAGGAACAAGACTTATATTAGAAATATAAAATATCATCATCTGCACAGAACTCAATGAGTCAGCTCATTGTTTATCATGATGTTTATCTGCAACATCTACTGTTAGCATTAGCATTGTGCTGTTTTCTGGTTTTGTTGTAGCTCTTGATCTCTAATAAATGAAGGTCAGAGGTTAAATGAAATGCTTCAATACATTATTACAGTGGAAATACACAGTAAAAAGTGTTATTTCATATCTCTGCAACTGAATTTTCTAATTTCACATATAAACAGTGAAATAAGGTTAAAAATTCAAAACAGGGAACAGATGCTGAAATAATCAAGATTTAAACTGTTCAATTAATAAAATCATATTTTCCAGTATTTAACCGTCACTCTGAACTTCCTCCCTCTCTCTCTCCCGTTTAAATGATGCTATTAAAAGAATAACATTTTTATTTAGTCGCTCTGTGGCGGTGAAAACAGCAGCTCTGCCCCTCAGCTGTCTGACGACCACGACCACCACGACCTCATCAGCCAAAGGTGAAAAATATCTCCACAGCAGGTAATTAACTCCTTAATGAGAACGAACCCCTGAGCTGCATTCGCTGTAGCCATGGCAACCACAGCCATACTGCAATACTCCGTGGTGGCGATGACACACACACACACACACACACACATGTCAAAGATGGATCTATGTTGCCCGGCATTGCTGATGTTGACAAATGAGCATCTTTAGCAGCGCGGCCTATTAGCCTGTTAGCCTATTAGCATTGTTTGGCGCTGAATAAGAGCACGCCGCCCGCTTTCATCTGATTAGTCTGATGTATGGTGGGAGGCTGAAATCCAATGTTTTATTTTTTTCCCCTTCTCTGACTTAATTAACCTTTTTGTGCGGAGTGATAATAGCAGCTCAGGGACCCTCGACTCATCCCTCCATTTTCCTGCCTCCGCTTCTTCGTCGTATTGCTCTGGTTCTTCCTCCTTGTTCCCTTTCTCCATCCTCCGCCTCCGCCCCCCCCCCCCCCATTTCCCTTAGTGGTCTTTCTCTGTACAGCTTGATTGCTCATAATCACTCACAGTCTGTTTCTGTGACTAATAGGCCTATTAGAGTGGGATGGAGGCCGTATGGTCGCCGGGGCAGCCTCGCTCATGGTTTCCAGTATTCGCTTCCTTCCTTCCCGTCCTTTCTCTTCCCTTCCACACGTGCTTGTGCGTCTCATTTGTATGGTTTAAAGGCTGGATGTGTGGCTCCGGAGGCCGAGCGTGACTCTGACTCACAGTGCCGGGTCTCAGGGTTTTGACTGCTGCCGTGGACCCGTGGCGCCCAAAAAAACATGAGGGGATTTAAGGCGCTGTGAAAGACTTAGAGAATGAATCTTCAGCCGTGAGACAAAAAAACGAGGCTCTGGTGCAAAAGACGGATTAACACAAGGAAAAAGTTTTGGAGTTTAATTGAATGATACGCTGTTCAGAAAATAACTGATTAAAAGCCGTTTGTGGTTTCAAGAGGTTTTTGACACCAGACACAAACAGAGTGAAGCTGCACTTCTGTCTTTTTCTGAATCTTGTGACGAGTTCAGTTTTATTGCGATTTATGAAAAAAGACAAATTATTATTATGATATATAGACTTGCTGTGAGGCTGTTTTCCATGGTTTTGGTCCCAGGTCCCTTGGTTTCCATGAAAGATGAGACAACAGTGATGGATTAGTCAACGCTGCCGTGGCAACAGTTGCTGAGGATGTAGAAGGAACCACAAACTGCTTTTCCCACTTTGGTGACCACAAAACCCGACTAGCTCTTGTGAGATGAAGTGGTGCCAGCAGACCTTATCTCCCCCCGGACCTCACCCCCAACCCCCCTCTCCCCACCTAACATCAGCTCAGGACCTCAGTGATGTTCCTGTGGGTGCGTGGGAGCAAATCTGTGCAGCCTGGAGACCAGAGGACGTTACAGCAGCAGCAGCAGCAGCAGATTAGCAACGTGCATCGGTTTGGGAATCATATGTTTAACAGACATGTATGGGGGTAACGTCTCCATGGTGATGTAAGTGAAAAAATACATCAAAATAACATAATTGTTGAAGCTGTGTGTGTGTGTGTGTGTGTGTGTGTGTGTGTGTTCCTGCTCTGATATTCTGCTCACGCACATAAGGAGTCTGAGCAGAAGTACAACTCGTGCTAAAATGCCAGCTTGCATGCAGCTCTTGCTTGCAGGAGGATATGAGTGCGTGTGTGTGTGTGTGTGTGTGTGTGTGTGGCAGTGGGGGTCTGAGCAGCTCGGCCGCCTAAACACTTCCCTTTGCATCACATCAACACGCTAAGCTCTTACATAACGAGCACCCGGGGGAACTCTGCCTCCACGACCCAGAGGAGGAAAGGAGAGGAGAGGAGAGGAGAGGAGAGGAGAGGAGAAGAGAGGAAAGGAAAGGAGGGGAGAGGAGAGGAAAGGAGAGGAGAGGAGAAGAGAGGAGAAGAGAGGAGAAGAGAGGAAAGGAAAGGAGGGGAGAGGAGAGGAGAAGAGAGGGCTGAAAAAGCAGGTTTAAATGAAGCAATGGAGAGGATGAAATAAGAGGGAGGAGGCTGAGGGATGGATAAAGATGAGTGATGGAGGAGAGAGGGATGTGCAATGAGGGAGAGAAAGAGGAAGGGAAGAAGAAGAGGAAGGATGAAAGAATATGAAGAAGAGAAAGAAAGGGGAGGAGAGAGATGGAAGCTGAGGATCAGAAAATGAGATGGGATATAAAAGAGGGGGAGGAGGACGAGTGAGAGCAGAAGAGATGAAGATAAAAATCAGTGTGGGGGAGGACTGAACACTGAAAGGGAGATTGACAGGAAAAAAGGAGTGGGTGGAGAACGATGGAGGAATAAAGATAGAAGAATGAGAGGGAGGGATGATGGAGGAGGAGGAGGAGGAGGAGGAGGATGGATGGAATAAGAGGATGAAGAGGAGAACAGATGGAGTGAGGTGAGGTAACACAGGTGATGGAGGTGCAGAGGAAGGTGAGGTATCAGTACCCCCCACCCCTGCCCCCCCCCACCCGACCTGAACTGACCTGCGTCCACAGCAGCAGGTTGAACACTGCCGCCGGGGGGTTAAACTCTGAACACACACACACACACACAGTACACAAATAAACACACACTTAGCCAAGCATGAAGAGGCAGACCTCTGCTGCAGGTCACAACCCAACTACGATATCACTGTCAACACTGATCAACAGCTGCAGGGGGCAGCAGGGCAGGGGGAAAGAGGGGGGAGAGGGGGGAGGAGGGAAAAGTGAGAGGAAGCCAAAAGGACAGGAGGATATAAAAAAAAAAACAGAGGAGGGGGAGGAGGAGAGGATGGACGATTTAGACTCAGGATCAAATCACAACAGATCAGTGGATATGAAAAAGGAAACAACGTCCAACATATCAGCTGAGTCAGTGCCTGGTGGCGTGGAAATGAACCTTGACCTTTGACCTTTGAGCACCAAAAGGGTCCAAGGCTTCACCGAGATCAAATTGGGATATAAAAGTATATAAAGGTAGACGTGCGTCTTAAAGCTCCATACGGTATAAAGGCAGACGTGCGTCTTAAAGCTCCATACGGTATAAAGGTAGACGTGCGTCTTAAAGCTCCATACGGTATAAAGGTAGACGTCCATGTGTCGTGTGATTATAAAGCAGCTCTAGGTTCTATATTAATACTGTGAAAGTATCAAAGCCTCAGTCCACAGAGAAATGCACACAGCCTGTATTCAGACACTGAGCCTTAAAACCAGCCGTCAGGACTTCCTGTCACTTTCTGATGTCACAACAAAGCAGTCATCCTAAGCCCCGCCCACCTGGACCCACCATCCAACAACTTGCAGGATTTGGTTCCTCTGAGTGTTTTATTCTTAAATATGCTCTATTTTTTTATTGGATTGTTCAGAAAACAGTCAGCCAATCAGAAGAGAGGAGTCTCAAAATCTCCTCTCTTCTGATTGGCTGCCACCGACCTGTTGTTACTAGAGCTCCAGAGAGAAGCTGAGAGAGGAAGATGGTTTTTTGGTTCTTAAAACCCACAAATATAACTTCTTAATGGGTAAAAGTTTAAAATGTGGGACCTTTAAAAAGTCTTTTCAAACACATCCTGGATCCACTGGGAGAATTATCCACTTCTTCTTTTGCCTGTGGCCAAAACCGAGCAGCTAATTTCCTTTAAATCTGTTAACGAGAGCTCATCTGCTGAGTAATGAACTCACAGGACTGAGAGCAGCAGCACCGCTTTCCCCCAGCAGAACCAGCACTACACACACACACACACACACACAACATGAGACGTCGACTCCCCGGCCTGCTCCCACATCACAATATTAATATTGTATCAATAGATTTCCCAGTTGCAGTAAACAAACGTGTGTGAATGAAAAGGTCAGCGGAGCTCATTACACTCGTGGAGATCCAGAGAGAGAAGAAGTAAAGTTCAGCGGCGCTCTACGAGGAGTTTCCCCCGTTTCATCTGTCACGTCTGCTCCTGTGGAGCCGTCAGGAGGTGCACAGGAGGAGGAGGAGGTGGTCGCCAGGCAGATCTCCAGAATAAACCCAACAGCACAAACCTCTTAATTACTGAATAATTAATGGAGCCTTTTACAAAAAAAAAGAAGAAGAAGAAGAAGCAGGAGTCTGTTATCAACAGGAGCCGGCGGTAATGAGGCCGGGCAGGAGTGTGAGCAGATGGGAGGATCCTCGCATGATAACGGTGTGTGATGCAAACTCACTAATGACTTACTGTAAAGACAGTGTGACGTGTGCCGCACTGAGGCTGAGTCAGTGTGTGTGCGCGCGCGCGTGTGTGTGTGTTCATCACTTATTCACGCGTGACATCTGGAGAACAGAAGTATGAAAACCACTACAAGGAAACTCAGTGAGCTGACACTGACACACCAAAGCTAATGCACACATGTTCACACACACACACACACACACACACACACACACCGTGGCTGGATTAAAAGGCCTCCACCTCTTTAACAGTGAGTGCGCTCCATCTCTTTGTGGTCATTTTACAACTCTTTTCGCTGTTGTGTTGTTTCTGTTTGTGTTTGTTTTGTGTCTGTTTGTCATCACTGTGTGTTTATTTTGTGTCTTTGTACACGCTGTGTTTGTGTTTTGTGTCTTTTTGCAATCGTTTTATGTCTATTTCTGGTCGTTTTGTGTCTCTTTGTAGTTGTTTTGTGTCTCTGTTGTTCCTTTGTTTTGTATCTTATTGTGGTTGATTTGCATCTCTTTGTAGTTCTTTCTGCGGATCCTCGTTTTGTGTTTTTTGTGTGTGTGTGTGTGTCTTGTGGTGATTTAGTGATTCTTTGTATTTATTGATTTACATCTCTTCACGGCCATTTTGTTTTCTTTGTCTCTGAATATTTTTGTGTTCTTTGTGGTTTCTCTGTGATTATTTTGTGTCTTTGTGGCTAATTTTCCGTGTGTCCACCGTGTCACACACTCTCTTCATTTTGTGTCCTTTTCTGTTGCGTGTCTCTTATCTATCTGTATCTTTGTTGTCACTGTGTGTGTTTTGTAGAAGTTTTATGTCTCTTTAATGTTGTTTTGTGTCTTTTTGTCATCAGTCGTCACTCTACACTTTCTGTGTTGTTTTGTGTCTTCTTGTGTTTTTGCATCTCTTAAATTATGTGACTTAGTGTCTTAACTGACCAAGAGGATGTTAACAGGCTTCCTGACCCCTTGAGCAATCCTACCATGACACACACATGCGCGCGCGCACACACACACACACACACACTGGGCCTTTCATCCATTTGCCCAAGGACAGGACTTGTGAACTAAGATAAGAAAGTGGATATGAAACAAAGAAAAACTTTGATTCTTCAGAGAAGCAGTTCACACTCACACACACACACACACACACTCAGACACAGAAACTCTCTTACCCCCCCTCCCACACCCCGACCAAACACAGCACAGAGTGGCACTTGGAGCTAAGTGGTAATTAGCTCAGAGAGGCCCTGACCCACAGCACCGGCTCTGTTTTAAGTGTAATTCAAAGGAGATGTGCAGCTAATTAACAAGCCAGTGAGGAGAAAACCTGAGGCAACGAGAGAAGAGTGGAAGAGGAAGGAAGAGGACGACAGATCGCTTCTCCTCTGCCTCATCCAACTGTCAGTGTCAGGAGGAGGAGGAGGAGGATGAAGAGCAGGTCTCGTCATTATTTCTGTTCGTGTGATAATTCATCTGTTAAATAACAGATAATAATAATAACAACAACAACAATAATGAACGACATGTCTCTAACAGTTTGTGATTATTTGATCTAAATAAAATGTGTTTTACAGCTGGTAGGGAGCCAATCAATAATCAATACTGAGTCTATCCATGTGATATAAAGGAACTCCGTCACTAAAGTTTAACATGATCCATCTACCTCTGAAACAATCCTTCCACACTTCTTGTGTGATGAAATTGCGTGACTTTGCTAAAATGGCGGAAACTTGCCAAAACATCAGGAGCAATTTGATGAAAATGAGTGATTCACCTTCCTGAGAAGATGTGTGTGAGTTTTTAGGGACGGAAATGTGGGATCATGACATCGTGCAAGCCACGCATAATTCACACATGTTGGACAGAAATTGATGATTTAGGCGGCGAAAGTGCGGCGTCTTTGGAAAAAATTTGGTTTCTTTCTTTCTTTTTACCAGGATGACAAACACCAGACAGTGATGTGAGTACACAACTGCAGGCTGATCGGCTCAACACAAAACACTTCTATAAATGTTTTATCAGTGAGAGTTTCGCTTTAGCCGGATGTAAAAGATTTCACTTTCAGTGTTGTATATTTACTGAAATATATGGTACACAGACTAAAAACGATCCGATGGGAGAGATTCAGCAAATAAATAAAAGGTTCAGCTCATTCTTCAAAAGTCTGGACACAAAAAGACAAAAACGAAATGTAAAAGAAAAGACGTTTACATCCTGCCTCTTTTATTGTGGCCTCAGCTCCTCATCTACATCACAAGTGATTTTGTCTCTGCAGGAAAAGACTCGTCTGCTGTGATGGATCTGTCCGGTGGAAGCCAAACATCAGCCGCACCACATGCGTCCTTCCATGTGAGCTGATGTGAGCGAGGGGACGGCGCTCGTTCACCTTCCAGAGCTGGTTCAGGAACGAAGGAATATGGTGGGAGGAGTGGGGCGATAAATTGTGGGCAGCTGATGATGCTCTGGAGGGGGGGGGCTGTGCACAGGGGTGGTGATGGTGATGGTGATGAGAGGGGCGGGGCTGCAGGGACTGGGGCTGGTGTGGTGATGGAAGACGTCTCGCTGGTTAACAGCTGTGCACATCCAGCTGTGCATTGACATTCATAATGACACAGTGGCAAATAATGTTCTGCCCCCCCCCAATCCTTCCAGCCTCATCAATGTAAATATAAACCTGATCTGAAGCAGCTCCAAGACAACAAGGCCACATGTAAACTGCATCTGGAGCGGTAAAATATTATGGCAAAGACAAGAACACAGGATCACTGGTACCAGAGCTGAGAGGAGTCAAGAGTTTCGGACAGACACACACAGTGTGTGGGGGGGGGGGGGGGGCAAAGTTTCCTTCCCAATCCAAGTTAACATAAAATATTCATGAGAATTGACTACGATAGTTGGTTGGAGTTCAAGTGCTAAGCAGTGTGTGTGGTGGTGCTTCCAGGTCATGGATGGTCCAGTTGTGTCACAGGCCTTTAAACACCAGGGACGTGACGAATAAAAATGCCAAATATTCGCCGGTGAATATTATATTCCACGTAACGTGAGTGGTTGATGCTTTTATCTGTCGGGTAAAAGCTCAGAAATATGTGAGAAAACGCTTCATGTAATCAGCCTTGAATGATCCACATTCCTCTTTGCACTGCAACATCTTCATTATGACCCGTTTCAACCTTGTAGGAGAGTTTGGAGCCTTCAGCAGCTCTCGTATGTTGAGGACCATCGGAGGCCTCAGTGGGTCTCAGTGTCTCCGTTTGCTGTGCTGAACCTTGCAGGAGCAGATACACTAATGATAAGACAGGTCTCCAGAGATAAGACGAGACCTTGGACGCTCTGTCTCCAGAGATCGGCGCCTTGAGTGTTTGCCAATCGTGCTATCGTAGCAGCAGCTGAGCAGAGGATACTGTATGAACTGTATAAAGAACATATCCAAGGAAACGGAGGTGACATCATGCACAGAGCCACGTATCGATTGTTTGATTGATTTCCTCCAATCTCAATGAACATCCTCAGCGTGAGACATCCAGCACTTTCAAGCTGTGATGATTAAAATCTCGAACGTCACAATGTCAGTTTGACGTCGACTGGATTTTGTGTTTGAGTCCATAGTCGCTCAGATGTTACTGTTCCTCTCTTGCTTCTCCATTTGACCTCTGTTTTCTTCCAAACTGAAAAAACTGGGAGTTTTAATCATGAATACAGCTTTTTGCAGCAAATTTTGCTTCAGACTTTTTCTGTATGAGCCTCGTGTTTCATTTAGAGCTCCAATTTTACTGAGCAAAGAATAAAAATCTGTAAAGACTGAAAATGACACAGTGGACCTCACATTTTTCCACCCTGTGCTCAATCCCTGAAATCCCCCCGTGGTACTCAGATTTGGCATGCGGCTTTCACCTTGCGACGGGGATAAGAGGCAGCAGGGCAGGGAAAAAAATGAAGGGGTGGTGGGGGGAAGGTATGTCCTCCAGACTGATTCAGAATAACCTGCTGCGAGAGAGTCGGCGGCCGTGTAGATAAAGAGAAAATGATGATCATTACAGGAGGAGGGAGGCCGCGGCGTCGGACACATTTCCTCCATCAGCAATCAGCTCATTAATCTTCAGGTGACCTTCACATGACTGGTCCGTCAGTCAGAGGAGGAAGACGAGGAGGAGGAGGAGGATTCATTCAGACTGAGGTGACTAACGTGATATTGTGGGTTCAAATCCGGCCTGTGACCTTTTCATAAATGTCACCGTCCTCACCCGTTCACCTCGGAGCACCTGAGAGAAGAAGAATGTCACACTAACATTACTGTAAATGAGAAGGTCAAAGGTGCTTGAAACAGCACGCTAATGGCGTGATGACAATCTATAATCTATATTATAATACAGATATAATCTCCAGGTGACCTTCAGGGAGGAAGAGCAGAAACGCAGAAGCTATAGATTCCTTATAGAGGAAAAACAAGACTTTTATAATAATAGATGGTATAACCTGCTATAATGAGCACCTGTAGTTTCAGACTGAAATAGAAAAAAAAAAAGAGTTGTAACAAAACAAGAAGGAAAGAAAAGGAAGGAGAAAGAAGACAAGAAGGACGGGGGTGAAGTGAAAGACGAGGATCTGCTGATGAGTGTTTCTGCAGACAGGTTTGAAGGATGGGTTTTTCTTACGGAGATGAAATTCCTCTCCCCATCAGCGCTGACAGGAGACAGATGAGTCACAACAACACCTCTGCCGAGAAAACAGCCAGTGGAGCGAATCACAACAACAACATCAACAACAACATCAACATCAACAACAACAACGCCGCCGCTGCCGCCGACAGAAAACAGCCGAGCTTCCGCAGCTCCGTCCTGGCTCTCCTCCAACTTCCATCAAAATATTAGTGGAAGCTGACAGAGAAGAGCAGCCGTCGAAAAAACCCCATTAACAACGAGGCCGCTGAGTTCTCCACTTTATAATTGTACTAGTCAGATAATCCTGTTATTTGGCACGTGTGTGTTTATATTCAGCAACTTTAAATCCCCTTTACGTTTATTCTCTTGCTGTGACACACTGCGATGTTTAAACAGTTGGTGGTAAAAATAGAAACAAGGCTTAAAGTCAAAATGTTCATCATACGACAAAGTTGTCCTGAGAACAGCCACACAAGTGGGTGTGGTCTGTGTCACAAGTGGGAGTGGCTTCTACCGGAAGTTTTTGCTCTTTTTTGTGCACGTTTAGCTACGAAGCTTAAACACAGCTATTCTTAGTTTCAGGTGATTATCCACCAGTGAAATCCTAGTTATCATTATCATGATCCAATTCTGCTGATGGATCCCTTAAATCCTACAAACAGCTCCATGAAACCGGACCTCGCAGCATGAACTGAGGTGGTGGACAGTTGAATACTTTCTCCTCTGGGGACCATGAACAATGAGATGTTAGTGACTGAGTCCAGCTGTGACACTGAGGTTTGCACTGTAGCAGCTACTCTGCTAATGCTGCTAATGGCAGTGGACAAAGTCACGCTAATCAGGCCAAGTCCTAATAGAAGAGTTACACAACCAACACATTGCGAACGCTTCACTCACCATGACTCATATATACATGTATTAATGCACTGCGTAACATTAACTGAGATATTGTCAAGATGCTAACGGTTCGTGATGTGTACACCAAATATTCAGCTTAAATCAGTTGTACATCATTTAACATGTTAGGTCCAGGATCTATTATGCATGCATACATGCATCAGATTAGATGACTCATGGAAATAGTCATGCATTAATTAAACATGAGTCGTTTGCTCCTGTGTTTTAAAAGGACAGATTATGGTCGTATCAGTGGCCAGAGCTGCAGCACTAACAGTAGAAACATGTTTACGCCAATAGAAGAAGAGTGTTCGACTCTCTGCAGCAGCTGTGCATGACTTTAAGAGGAGTGAGAGTGAACACAGAGGAGTGCAGTGAAAAGGAGGACGCTCACTTCTCTCTCATGAATCTGTTTAAATGGAGTGGGATCAGTGCAGAGCAGGAGTTAGCGCTCACAATGCCAAACTCTAAAACCGCCTAAAACCCTAAAACCTTCTTGGCCTCGACGTGCACCCTCTGAGCGGTTTGGTCACCGGATTAGATGTTACAGTATCATTTGGAGAAACCCTTCCTCCTACACGCCGCCACAGTCTTCTGCCTTTTCTCCCAGCTCTCTATTCAACTTGTTTAATCCCGGCCTCGCCAGGGGACTTGTGAAATTTCTGACAGCCTGTGCATTGTATTACAAGCTACATGTGCGTAGGTAGGCTGAGTGAATCTGCATGTCTTTGTGTGCGGGAACACTGTCTCCCTGCAGGATGTTGTAGACTGTGCGTTTCGTGGCTGTGGCCTGATGCGTCCTTTTTACCGGACATGTGAGTCTGTATTTTTAGAGGGCGCCCATGCAGCCAGCGTGCAAGTTTGCACATCGAGTCCGGCCATCGCTTGTCGTCTCTGTTCCCTCCACACACACACACACACACCCTCCCTGCCCCCTCCTGAATTATTCATCCATTTGGGTGAAGTAACACACATCTATTATTCATTCAGCCTCCCCGGTGTCAAGCTACCCGTGCAGCTACAACGCTGTGAAACCTGAAGGGAGCGCTGCTTTGGGCTTCGGCACGTCGCTTTTAGCTGGCTTACAGTATGCAACACTTTGCAACAGTGGCCATTGTGGGGAGATTTGCATAAATTGAATAGGAATTTGGAAAGTCTCCTCCAAAAAAAAAAGAGCAATGTTGAAAGAGAAAATGAGTCTATATCCAAACTGAGATTTTTCAGTCAACCCTTTTTCAGATGTGTTGTTGTGTTTTGTTGTTGCTGAGTTTCCCTCAACATCGACTCCTGCACCTAAAACTCAATATTTAATAGAAGTTAAATGTGTTGTCAACCTTAAAATGCTCATCAAACCTTCTGAGCTTCGACTTTGCACAAATAAACGCAGGTGGAAAGGATGCAAATATGTCCTATCCTGCAGTTTTGTTTGTGTGTTGTTTCTGTCGGTCTGCTGCACAGGATCTGCAGTATTGACTTTTTTTTTTTTTGCTGCCAGTTTCCTTGCAGCAGTAACCGCGGTCATCTTCACTTTTTGCCTGGTTTGGCAGCTTGATCTTCAGCCGGTAAAACACATAATCAATCAGACTGATGTTACATGTGTACAGGCCGAAACGCACACTCAAGCTGAGCCTAAAATAAGCTCCTCGGTTGTTTTCTTTCCCCCTTGGATACGATCGTTGTCCTGCTTTATTTGAGCTCTGTGGGTGAAGCCTTTCAAATTAAAAGCAAAACATAATTTTCCAAAAGCTTTTTGGCTGCATTGATTGACAGACTGCTGCAGAGATAAAGATAGCAGAGATAAATCAGGACCACAAATCCATCTGAGAGGTGTGTCTTCTCTCTTGGTTCTGTGTGATGGACAGCAGGGTTGAGAATTGAGCGACGATGAGTTCGGGAGCCTGTGATGTCTACAGATTATTTGACCCAGTAAAAAGCTGCAGAGGATACAGCGGTTCAATCAGTGGGTCATGTGGGACCTACAGAGTCAGAACAAGCCAAAAGCCGACACAACAAATGGATAAAAAGTACAGAGCGTTCAACTTATGACACCTCTTTGTGGTGGATGTTTTCTCATGTGCTGTCCCAGGCTCAGGCCTCCGACAGCCGGCTTCAGTCTCTCACATTTCTATCCAGCAACAATCCCGAGTGGGATCAGCAGAGGCTGACAAAGACTGAGTGCTGCCCTGCAAACCCCTGGTAACAATGCTGCACAATACAGCCAGGGAGATATATACTCCAGCGTGTGGCCATATTTTACATTTAGTGTCACGCTGAGCCATTAATGCTGAGCCTGTAAGCTGCAAGAAAATGATGCTGACGGTGGAGCCTCAGTGTGGGCTGAAGAAGCTGCTGGCAGGCTCCTGGAGAACCAGACGACGGCTCCTGCTCTCTGACAGTATGTTACACTGAAGTGTTAAAGAGCTGCTGTCACGTTTTCAGGGGGAAGTTTAAGTCTGTGCACAAACAACTTAAGTCCATTTAGGTTTTATGAGACAGACTGACTGTTGTCAGCAAAACAGTGCTGCTAGCAACAGTTAGCAGTGGCTAGCAGCTAACATTTAGCCTGTTTGTTTTGGTGCATGTTGGAGAATCACTGGAGCTTCTGTAAAGTCTTTGTATCACGTTTTTTTTCTGTGACTTCTTTGTGCTTTTGTTGTTGTGAACTCTTTTATTTTGAAATATCTTGTCTGTTGTCTTCTTCCTGTGATTACCTCATGTGCCCCACCTGTGTTTTTATCCCACCTGTGTCTGGTTTCTCCCTGATGTATGAAGTCTGTCTGTTCGTCTGTGTTATTTTGCTCTGAGTCAGTTCGTCCCTGCAGCTTTTTTATTTTCCTCCCGCGATTAGTCGTTACAGATAGATTTTGGGTCTGGTTTTACCCTGGAGGCTGCAGCTGTCTTTTGTTGTTTTTGTATCGTCTTAACCATTTGAGTTTAAGTTATAACTTTGTTTTTGTTCACTTTACCTTGTCCTGTGTTTGCATCTGGGTCTTTCCCTCTGTATTTCTGTCCTACAGTGTGAACACATCCTCCAAAAGCCTGCAGGTCTCCTTGTTATTGTTACTGTTTACTCAGTCAAGAAAAAAAAAGCCAAAGATTTTGTCGTGAAACTGACACTTTACATGAAGTATTATAATCACAACCTAACCATGACTGCGTCTCTAATAAACATAATCAGTGAAGTTCTCTTACCTTTGTTCAAACAGCAGCCAGAATAGTCGAGTGTTGTGTTTGTTTCCTGTTTTAGCCTCAGGAACCTGCAGCATCTGTGCACGTCCCTGCTTCTCTTTCTGCTGATCGTCCTCGTCACAGGAAACCTAACATAAAAAAAGAGAGAAAACAACAAGTTTCACCCTCTTTATGATGGTGTACTGTGTTTGTAGAATTAAACAGCAGGGTTTTAACAGGTTGTGAAACCTGGGAGCGATGAAACACTCGCTGGAGGTAAAGTGATGAACAATAATAATAAAATACAAAACACAAAAAAGACAACAGTTGTGAGTGTTTTTGTTGATTTGACAGCAGGGAGATGTTACTCTGCAGCTTCAATAAAATCCCCTGCTGCTCCAACCCCCCCCACGTGTACACACACACACACACACACACACACACACACACACACACTCTGCTCCCCTGGGGGAGATCCAGCAGGTTCAGTGCACATTTCCATGATAAGAGTTGAGATGACAGCCGCGGGGACGTAAACGGCTTCTGTTTGCAGGGAAACATCAATCACGCACAATAGCCGCCTCCCAGGTGGCAGTGACCCCTGGTGACCCCACAGCCCCTCCACACTTCCTCCTGGACACTTCCTGTGCGTGCGTGTGTGTATGTGTTTGCACATGTGGTATTTACACTGAAAAGCATAAGCCTGACTGCTGCTCTCAGGCTCAGGCGCAGGTCCAGGATATTTTTGTTAGTTTTATCTCCGTGGCCAGATTCACTCCTGGCATTAGAATACCGACACTGACAAAAGATGCAACTAGATTTGGTCTCGATAGACATCCAAGAGCAGAAAATTACTTCCAGCCACGAGCTGAATGCTGCTAAATTCTCTCAGCAACTGTGGCAGATAATCAACCAGGCTTTTATTATGGAATTGGACCCAAAAAAATAAAAAAAATATCAGCAAGAGCTCGCCAAAATAAGAGTTTTTTTATTTTTTATTCCAAGTGAAGACGCTCTGAGGCTCAGAAAAGGAAATAATTGGAAGTGAGGCGGTTAACATTATGAAGCTGCCTGCATGACAGTAAAAACCTGGGTGAGTGGAGTAATGTGTGTGACTTTTCCAGGGGCCCATGCAGGGGGCCACTCTGCAGGAAACAGCCAGGAAGCAGTTTTTCAAGTTATGGTGTATTCTTCTTTTCTTTTTTTTTAAGAGATGCAGTCCAGATGCTCAATTATCCCTAAAGACAAAATAATAGCTGTGTCTGAGTATAATGAACCCACACTGCTTGGGAAACATGAAGTACACAATCCTCTGCTGGTGGTTTTTAACACAATTTCACAATAAAACCAAAATCAATAGACTAAAATAGAGAAAAATGAGCATAAATGATTTGCCAATGAAGCTCTCAGCAGCAACTTAGAAAAAATCAGAGTCAAACATTTCATAGAATAAACAATAAACTGATGAAGGTAATTAATTAAATGAATATGCTGCTCTACACCTGTCAGGGAAGTCTGATTATAATCATTACAACAATTACTCGTGCACCAAAATAGTTGCTATTGATTAATTAGTCAGTTAATCATCTAATGGTGACTTAATGGTTTAACCCTTTAAAGACCTGTCTGTGCACTGTGAGGAAGGGGTTAAATCTCTGTCTTTTATTTTGTAATTCTTCAGCTTTTCCTTGGACATTGTTTATGATTATGTAGTTTTTTAGTGCAAATGAGTGGATCACCCACGTTACTGCAAGATGGCTGCCTGTGAGTTACATCTGCACGTAGTCTGATCCACCCTGTTGCGTGATCACCTACTACGCCTGAATCTCATCCTCTCAAAGTGAGATGCACATGTGATGTCACGTTGGATATTTTAATAAGTTGAATACGTGCATCTCTTTCTTCTTCCTCTTCCCGTCTTGTCTTGTGTTTGTTGATTCTTGAATTCAGCAGTGACGCTGCTGGAGGATGTAACGCCGAGCGAGCGTCCTCCCTGCAGGACTGCACCACCGAGCTCAGGTGTGAATGTGTGAGTTTTATAGCTGCTGTCATTTCACTTCTCTCTGAGCTCGTCAGGTTTGGGAGCAGCTGCTGTCAAACCTTTTTCTTGTTTGTTTGTTTCTATCTACTTTGCATCACAGCTTCACCTCAAGGTTTTTACAGTCAGAGTGTGTGTGTGTGTGTGTGTGTGTGTGTGTAGCTAAGTGCTGGTTATTCCTCCCACATGCTGTGTTATAGTAAAGACAAGTCAATAAAGTGGAGGAACAGACTGTCACCTAGAATCAGGAATAAATCTGCCGCAGCCTTGGAAAAAAAATCCAATCTTTTTCAGATAAAGGAGCAGTGTGAGAGAGTCAAAATGGATTTTGGTTTGTCACTGTTGAGAAAGCACTGAAGTGAGATTAGATGTGCATTATATTGGAGCGTAAATCTGTCTTCACAAAGATCTTATCACGTCGTTATTGTCCAAACGGTGAAAGGAAAACCTGCGGGAATTTGATGTTTCCCATCATGTCGTCATCAGCAGCTCACAGCAGGAGAAAACAGGGGCTGAGTGAGGATGAGGATGAAGGTGTTAAAACATCCAGAGATTAGTGCAGACACAGACAGGGGCTTCATCCCTTCCCCTAATCCCTCTCCTCTCAGAGGGGGTGGAGGGTGGGGGTGGGGGTGGGGACTCTGGGTGGAAGTAGCTTTACCTTATGTGCTGCAGATAATCATGGCTTCCTCTGCTGACAGGAAGTCGATCCCCGTCCACCGGGAAGTTCTCGCACCAGGCTCAACTCGACGTGTCGTTTTTTGGCGGGAGCCGTGACATCCTCAGGAAGTCTTAGGAAACACTCGGGCCTCAGCTTCCTGTCAGCAGGACGGGAACAATCGACAAGGTGAAGAAAACATAGGAAGAAGAAAAGAATGGGAGTGAATGTTTCACCTCTGAATTGTGGTTTGTGTGTGAACTTCACAGGAGAAATCGTTCAGCTGTTTCACTCTCCGACACCTCAGGGCCTCTCCACACGTGACTCAGGACACACACACACACACGCACACATGTAAACACAGCTGCTATAAACACAACATTATGAAACAACATGGAAACTTTACTCGTAGTGGAAAGCATCTCCATGCAGACAAAAAACAAAACAGTGTTTTTCCATTGTTGATGAAAACAAGAATAAGAGCTGACAGTTGGCTGTAATAGAACAAGTGAAGGAGGAGGTTGTGATGTGTGACAGCTGTTAATAAAACAACTGGTACATGAAAAGACCAACGTTTATGTAAAATAATGAATATCAAACAAATGAAATGCATAAAAAATAAAATAAATCAAAATCATTACGATACGATACGATACGATATGAATTACTAATCCCCAAAGTGAAATTCATTTTTCTTGCAGCTCATGAATAAATTATGACAATAATTTGAAAATAATCATTATTATAAGAAAAAAGAAATATATAATCCAATAACGAATCAAAGCCCACTTTCTAGCTTTCAACCACATCCTCAGGGTCTTCATCAGCAGGTGGATTTTGACCATTTGAATCCATGAACAGAAAACAGACGTGACACCAATTTCATATTCGGGTCACTTGTTGACAACTGAGCTGTGTCCATGACAACTGAGCAGGCTGCCAGCATCTTCTGATGAAGACTATGAGATACATAAGACAAAGCTCTGGAAGTATAGACCTCAAGCAAACCTGAGATAACAGACGAATGTGAGAGAAGATGAATTTCCTGCCTTTAACCTCAAACTTCATTTGCTGATGCAGTGAAGTAATTCAGCTAAAAATATCCGGAGATGAGCCTGATGAGTCTGGACAGGAAGTGAAATCCCTTGCTTAAGCACGCACACACACACAGTTGTCAAATGAACATGTCAGAGATGCTGCCTGTTGCCGACTGCTGACTGAGGTTAACCCATAGAAATGAATGGATTTGCCTGTTTGTGGCACCTGTGGCAGGAGAACGAGTCCGACTCCATCACAATATTCATGGAGGTGATTCAAGAGGGAGAGAGTCGGAGCTTTGAAAACATGCAACCTGCAAACTGCAGACGCTGGTTTTTATTTTTATTTTTATTTGGTGTAAAAAAAGAAAAATCAGGAAAGACAAACGCTGAATAAAGTCTGGGGTTTATGTGCGAACAGGAGGCAGTGGAGGTGGGATGAGGTTTGTTTTGCAGCTGTAATGAAGGAGGATCTCGAACGGAGCCTGTCGGAGCTTCCCCCTCTAAATATGCATAAGATGAATATTTCATGTTTCAGCAGGAGGGCGAGGAGGGAGGTGGAGGAGGGAGGTGGAGAGCTTCAGGTAGCTGCAAATGGATAAATGTGATTTTTTTCTTCTTCCTGTGTGATCATCTTTAACACATCCACACCTCCCTCCCTCCACCTCTCTGTCCCTCCTTCCTGCTTCAGGACACAGGTCGTTAGCTTGGACATCACATCACACCCATCACGCTCCAGTTAGCGTCACAGGTGGATGAAAAGGTCAAAGGTCGTCAGTTGTCTCAGGTACAGAAGCTGCTGCTCGACATGAAACAGGAGAGGGAGAGAGCGCATTTGTTGCAGCGAGCGCTAATGTTCAGGTCAGAGGTCAAAGGTCACCAGGAAGAACAAATTGTCTAGTCAGCTTTTTTTTCTTTTTGCAGGTTGACTGTGCAGTTTCATTGTTGCTGATAAGGTGTAAACATCATCTAAGGCAGCAGTTTAAGGTCAAAGGTCACCTGGTTGTGACATACACAGAAAGCTGTGAACAGACAAACTGTTTTTTTTAATTCTACAGTCAGAAGAAAATATGAAAGAATGAACGGGAGAGAAGAAGAAGAAGAAGCAGTAGCAGCAGCATCAGAGCGAGTTCAGAGTCCAGTCGAGTGCTGCTGCTCTAATCTGAGCCGCATCCAGACCTGAATATAAAACACAGCAGAGAGGAAGAGGGAGGACGCTCCGAGCATCAGAAAGAGAAGCTGCTGTGTCTGATACCAACATGTGTCCTGAGTGAGTGGGGAAAAAAAAAAAAACACATTAAAGCAGCAGCAAAAGGCTTTATCTGTGTGAGTGTGTGTGTGTGTGTGTGTTGTAGCTGTCAAAATGAGAAGTTAATAGTGGAGATGATGTGATTATCACAACAGGAAGTGATGTTTACGTGTACAACAGTAAGTAAAGTAGATTTCACAGATAACTGCTGCATTTAATGAAAACATACACTACAACACAACACAACAACACAACACAACACAACACAACACACAACGAGAAACAACAGTAAGCTACCATATCAATAGTGAAAGTCAGTGGAACGGACTCCACAGAGGTCCACACGCAAAGCTCAATTCATACTAACGCCGTGGACTCCGCGTACGCGCCCCGGTGCCACACAAAAGACTGCACCATGACAGAAAAGTGTAAACAGCACGCAAGGATTGTGGGAAACTGGTATGAGATATGTTGGTAGATTGTTATGTGGTGGTAAACTCGATGATGATGATGAAAGACTAAACGAGAGTGAACATGCTGCACGGAGTCAGGTCAGGGCTGTGGGGCCTGAGGACACCACCAACGAGGCTGAACCAATGAATGAGTTCATCTAACAATGACTTTTAAACCAGATTAAATGATGGTTTACAATGAAGTTCTGTTGCACCAAACTAGTTCAACATTAAAGAATAATAAACCTAGTTTAATAAACTCAACTTTACTAAACCCAGTTCAGTCTGACATGTTGCAGCACAGCTCATCTTTCAACACTGGATGATTCGGTCTGATCCAGCCCAGCTGTGTCATAAAACTTTAACCACTGTCACAAGTTAAAACATCGCAGGTTTGAAGCACGTTTCATACACAGGGAAAATGTATTTGTTGATTCACCTTCATGCTCATTTTGGAGCATCAGGGTTTTTATGCTAAGCTGCAGCAACTGATTATTTACATTATTGATCAGTCTCTACATTCTTTTTTCAACTAATCGATTAACCTTGCTGTTTATAAAACACCAGAAATGTGAAAAAAGCAAAACAAAACAGGAGCTCCCCTCAGGGCGGTGTCGTCAGATTATCTCTGTCCAAACATATGCAGTGTATTATGGTACAAAATAAAGGAAAAGATCTTTTTTAAAGTTTTATATTGACTTCAAGACCAGAAATGACTATACAATTGAGTTAAGGCAGGTTACATCAGTCAGGATCTATTGTGTGGCTCTTCTATATTAGGTAAAGTGAGTGATAATGATAAACTGTTAACTGAGTGTGTTCAGGCATCAGGAGGAGATTTACTGTCGTGCTCATGTCTGCTTCTTCCCTGTAAAATGAACTGGAAGGAAGCCAACACATGCACGCGTGCATGCATGCACACAAAACAAGACTTCCCATGATTCCACAGGAGCAGGCGGGCAGGCGGCCGACTGTGTGCAGAGGAGGGCAGGCTTGACCCGTGTGTCCCAATAAGTGCCATTTACCAGCCGATGGCGCTGACAGACGGCCCACATGCTACAGCTAATTCTCAGCCATTAGTCTCCCACACGTCCACGCAGGCCGACGTGCTCGTTTTGGCACCGAGCACCGTTTTATTTACGGAGGATTGTGTGAAGCGGTAATTTGGCTTCGGAGCAGCAGCAGCACTTCATCCTCTGAGCCGAGCCGCCATCTGGACAATCATCGCTGGCTACCAGAGACATCCACCTTATCGGTCGTGTCGCTCGGCCTCCGTCCGCTCCCTCGTCTCTTCTTCTCTCCAGTGAAACGAGAGAAACTTCTCACTCACTGTGAGGAAACAGTTTAATAAGTTACAGACTTTGTCTTGATCCAAGTTGAATCGGAGAAGACTGAAGTTGTTTGATTTTTTTTTCTTCCTCATTTTCCAGTTTTTTTGTGGAAACAATTTTCCATATTTGATAGTTTTATGTACTTTCAGTCTATGGCTTCATCTACGGAAGCCCAGAGTGGCCATATATTCATTAATGCTGTCCTTCTTTAGAGTTTTCCCAAGAACAGAGATGGGCCTTCACAGAGTAGGTGGAGGTTATGTTGATTGGCATCTCTCAGTCATCATCTGGTATCCATGGAGACGTCCAGAGCCTGGAAGCTGGTCTGCTGTGTAGTTAAAGTTTATTTTTCTAGAAATCATGAGAAATGTGTCTGGTTATCTCGACGGAGGAAACAAACTGTCTGAATGTATGGTTGTTAAGGCTTCCGTAGTTTTCCATGCCTTTGACCAGAGCCTTTCGTTTCAGTGGATGAAAATCTTGATGCTGCAGCACATGATGATAGTGAAGCTAATAGTTTACGTCCAACTCCGCGGTGTCGTTCACATGTCCACTAATCAGAAAGGTACTGGTTTGATTCCCTGCTCCTGTGGTCTGCATGTCAATGTGATCCTCATATGTGTTCTGTTAGCTTAGCATTAGCCTTTAGCCTGGTGCATCATGCTTTTTTCTCTTCTGTTGTATTCTGGTGTCTTTCCATGTGTTTACTTGAACTGCTGCGCTGCTGCACACATTGTGTTTGTGCTTTGTGTGTGTGTCCACATACTTCTGTCCACGCCATGCGCTTGGTTCCTGGTCGTCAGCTCCCTCCATGTTAAATCAGCTGCAGTAATTAACACGACAGCCTCAGTTTGTTTCTGGTTAAACTTGCTCGTCTGTGTCGCTGATCCTCTGGGACAATCAGCTGCTTTGCTCTTGTTTAAAAACAACTCCAAGCGGAGCTGCGAATTCACATCATTTTTAAGGGAAGATAACTGTCTCGACTTGTTTTCATCTGGAGAAACACAACGTTTGAATTATTCACAATCAATAACTGAAGTCATGATACATGATTTAAACTAGTGGGGGGGGGGTCAGGGGAAAGTCTGTGTCACACAGCAGAGCAGGTTTGGTTTTCTCTCTTTGCTCTCACCCAGGAGGTTATCTCAGTCGAGCGGCTTAAAATAGAGCAAAGTCAGACTTGGCACCGTGACGCTTCAGGGAAACCAGGCGCTTCTTCAAAAACGCTGAATTTACACTGCCGGCTCAAATCTGCCTTTTTCTGCATCTGTGACACAGTTTGGATCTTTTTGAAATGTTGTCCAAACAAATGGGGGGAAGAAAAAAAATCTGACTCCATGTGGGTTTCCATATTTAGACAGCAGAGCCGGAGAGGGACTGGGACTGGGGCTAACGTTACACTTTAATGGCTGCCGTCTGATTACGCCAACTTCACCGCCACACTTTATCAGGTTGGTGGTTGTGAGGCACAATTAACGGTTCACTGTGGAAAACATCATACTGTAAACACATATCACTTCCTACCCAGTCCCCATCCCCCTGAGCCCCACACACAGGTAACAACAGACATAATATATGATAAATATAGTAAATTCCATTAGCATTTTATCCACATGTAATCTAATGTATAGGTATTGCAATTCAAATATATGCACATAGACATTGAGCTTCTGCAGAAGAACTCCCAACAGACCATAATTCAGCAGTATATGAATATGCAATTAAAAGCAGTACACATATTGTTCTCAACAGAGGTGCACAGGATGCAAATGACGCGAAGTGTCGAAGGAGAGGAAGAACAAAGGAGACAAAAACACAACTAGTTATCGCCATTATCGATTTATCTGCACCGTCCAGCATTTTTGTGTTCGTAACGATCGTATGTGTCAGTAGTGAATCCCACTGTACGTTACCATGGTGACAGCAAAGATTGACAGGTCGAGGTTTTGGTGGATTTCACTGAATCAAACTCTGTGTCACATATTTTACAAACTTTAACCCTGCGGCTTAGAAAAGACACAAAGTGAGATTTTTGGATTTGATCCTGGGGTGTAAAATCCATCGTGTGGGAGGGGGGAGGCTCTCAGGCCGGTGAGCCGCCTCGCTGTCAGAAATCGCCACTAATTACCAGCAAGGTAAATCCACCCCCCCCCCCCCCCCTCCTCCCCATCCAACCCCCCACCCCCCCTTCAGAAACAGCTTAAATCAATTAGCCCACACTCTGGACGGCTGGGCTCAATCCTCACTGCCTTTCTCACGATCCTGCAGAACTGTGGGAAGCTGCCCCCCCCCGAGGCTTCATTTCCCCCTCCTCCCATCCTCTTTCCCTCCACTTCCTCATCCCTCCATCCTCGCTGGTCCACTGCCAAAACCAAACGTTAAACAAACAGTCCAGCTACCGTTGGAGTCACTATTAAATCACTATGAACTGGTCTCTCACACACACACACACACACACACACACACAACAATCACTATCTACTTTCATCTCAGGATTTAGTGACTTCTCACACTCGGGCGACTTTCTCCAAAGTGAACAATGACGAATAGGAGCGGAGCATGATATCGGTTTGCAAATATATCAGGCGGATATTAGCCTGATGGTAAAAACCTGGATTTCAGCCAAGTCACTAGATCAGCGCCATAAGAAGCAGTGAGTTAAACCTTCAAAGAGGATTTATCTTCTTTACACGTTTCTCCCTTTTTTCCATTTACATGACTAATTATGTATTTTCCAAGTCATTAAGTTGGAGACTCAGGTGAATGAAAAAATTCAGGGAAGCGCACCAGGCTTTTAATTATCTCTGCTCCAAACTGAAGTGGCAATCTAAACTCAATTATTGAATTTTAAGTCGCTTTTTATCGTTGAATGAGGAAACACAACAATGGCTATGAGTCTATGATGCACAAAAACACAAAGTTAGTGATGCGTTGTGGACAGGTTAATAATGATCCATAACTCAGACCCTTTTTAGGCCCTGCATCATGTACCCTCACTTTGTTCAAACCACCAAGACAAGTCATGAAAGAGACAAGCAACAAGGCAGTACAACACAGATATACCAAAATGTCCCACACCAAAACAAAACCAGTTCAGCTTCACCAACAGAAACTTTAGTTCATGTCAGCCCCATAAAAAAGCCCTCAAAGTGACCCCTCTTCCTCAACATAAAATCTTTGGGACAGGCACGTTTTTTTTTCCCTCGAGAAACTCCTCTTCACACAAAAACGAATAGAGGATCTTTGAAATTAAAGCTGGGGTTGGTAATCCTGGGGAGCTAGCAAGAGAGCTAGCAAGATTTGAAAATTGCACCTCCTCTGAGTTCCTCCCATGGATCTATTATAAGAACTGGATTCGGCACCGCCCCTCAGCCGACACGCCGATTTTTCCCAGTGGCCACTCGTGGTATTGCAACAAAAAATCCCCATGAGCCCAAAAAGCATTTTTCCCATAGAGCGCAATAGTAAAAGGGACGGCTGTCAAACTGTTCACAGGACACCTCCAGCTGTAACCACCATTAATTACTAATCTTTCTATTGACTATTTTTAAGTCATGGACTTTTTATCCATCATAGTCCATCCAAGTTTTCAAAAGGCCAGAAAAGCCCCAGAAAAATATCTTTTCCAATGGTTTCCCAAAAATGCACAAAAGACAGTTGATTGTAATTTATTGCCCATTGTGATTTACGCTATACAGGTTAGAATCAACTCAATACATCCATGGGTACACCACGGGCTCAGAACAGAGAGGCTCAACCAACACATACACATATACACAGGCAGGCCCCCCACGGCTGAGAGCTGGCCGTAGCCGCGGGAAGATCTGAACGGGGAGACAGGCTCAGCCGCCATAGTCAACACACACATACGTATACACAGGCTACTACGGTGACCAGGAAGCAGCTACGGGGGCGGGGGCTGAGAGCTGGCCGTAGCCGCTGGGGCCAGAAGCCAACTCAACTCAACTGGCCAAAGCCGCTGGCGGCGGTTTCGCCAGCCACGGGGCAGACTCACTCAGCCACCCGGACCAACACGTTACATTAACATTACAACATTATGTAGCCGGAGGTTGTTTCCCTCCCGGCCACTAGGTGGCACTGTGCCAACTTGTCGGGCACCCTGATCACTGGGCGGCGCCGGCCGCACTGTTATATACAGGTGTGTGGGCATACCTCATTCCCTTTTCCGCTTCCATCTCCGGTGGTGGCTGTGGTCTGGCGTGGCAGAGCCCTTTTGTTTGGTGTGGCTGCCGTCGAGGCGCACAACATCCTCCACACAGGTAATGAACTCTGCCATTTTCCATTGTACATGTGCACAGCGGGCGTGTTGGTGATACAATCTCCGCTCTCGCAGCGTGTAGCACGGCCGACTGCTGGGGCCGTGGGAGACGAATTGCTCCGTTGGAAACCCTCTGGGCGCAGTTACTCGTTCGTTTGGTAGGTCGATGTTGTCTGCCGCTCATCAAGTCTGTCACTCAGTTCTGAGCTGACCATTATCCTGTGTACTTCAGGCTGTGGTGTAACTGAGCCGCGGCCTGTTAGGCCCTCGCTCTCCACGGAGGCTTCGTTGGTACATTGCAAAGTGGTATGTATACATCATGTCATTAAAATATTAGTGTTAATTAACTTACTTAATTCATTAAATAAGACGGTTGTGTGCCTTATTTCAGAGGTGGACCTCAATTGTTGGGCCCGCTATCGGCCACCACTCCCTGGATCTTCGCTGTTGTTTTGGCTCCCGTTGTTTTCGGAAAATCGTGGCGACACCTATTTTAATGACTTTGGATTGATTTACTTTCATTGGTTACTTTGATTTGTGCTAAATGCACCATTTATTTAGGTTATATTTTGTTTATTAGAAAATAATTTAGTTATTTGTATTTCTTTGAATTTGGTTTCTTTTGTTTGTTTTGTTATTTTATTTACATATTTGTTTGTCCACACCAGCCTGTTTGGCACGTATGGCATGTTTTTATTAATGCTTCTCTTTGTCATTGGTCAGGTGCTGTGGGCCAACGGCGGCAATCCAATCCCTGGTGGCGGTGTTTCTTCACGATCCCCTTTTGATGTGTGTGAGTGTGCAGTGTCACGGGTGGTTTGTTTCAGGACCCCGTCCCCTTTTTTTTTTTTGTTTTTCTCCTGCCGCATAGTAAACCCCAGCCCTGTCCTCATACTCATTCCCTGCCTACGTGCTAATTTTATGGTGTTATTGTGTTGAGCTGGTGTGTGATCCCTTAATTTGGTTTCTATTTGTTTGATAAATTTCCTTTTGTTAAATAAAATTCCTTTTTCTTAATTGAAAACCGTCTCTGCCCCGTGGTATGAGAACCTGTGTGACCTTACTCCTTTAAAGGAAGAGAAACATATATATTAGAATTTCCCGGGGGTGAAATTCCCCTGGGTGGCGTTGTCGCAACCGGAACGAACTCGATCTCCCTCGCCCCGCCACAATTACAGTCCGGCAAGCCCTCACTCGCTGGGGCCGGAAGCCAGCTCAGCTCAGCTGGCCAAAGCAGCTGGCGGCGGTTTCGCCACTCACCCACCCGGACCCACACGTTACATTAACATTACAACATCACAGTCAGGCAGGCCCCTCTCTCGCTGGGACCGGAAGCCAGCTCAGCTCATCTGGCCAGTACCGATAGCGGCGGTTTCGCCACTCAGCCACCCGGACCCACACGTTACATTAACATTACAACATCACAGTCAGGCAGGCCCCTCCCTCGCTGGGGCCGGGAAACAGCTCAGCTCAGCTGGCCAAAGCAGCTGGCGGCGGTTTCGCCACTTAGCCACCTGGACCCACACGTTACATTAACATTACAACATTACAGTAAGGCAGGCCCCTCCCTCGCTCGGGCCGGAAGCCAGCTCAGCTCAGCTGGCCAAAACCGCTGGCGGCGGTTTCGCCAGCCACGGGGCAGACTCACTCAGCCACCCGGACCCACACGTTATATTAACATTACAACATTACAGTAAGGCAGGCCCCTCCCTCGCTTGGGCCGGAAGCCAGCTCAGCTCAGCTGGCCAAAGTCATTGGCGGCGGTTTCGCCAGCCACGGGGCAGACTCACTCAGCCACCCGGACCCACACGTTATATTAACATTACACCATTACAGTCAGGCAGGCCCCTCCCTCGCTGGGGCCGGGAAACAGCTCAGCTCAGCTGGCCAAAGCAGCTGGCGGCGGTTTCGCCACTCACCCACCCGGACCCACTCCTTACATTAACATTACAACATCACAGTCAGGCAGGCCCCTCTCTCGCTGGGACCGGAAGCCAGCTCAGCTGGCCAGTACCGATAGCGGCGGTTTCGCCACTTAGCCACCCGGACCCACACGTTACATTAACATTACAACATTACAGTAAGGCAGGCCCCTCCCTCGCTCGGGCCGGAAGCCAGCTCAGCTCAGCTGGCCAAAACCGCTGGCGGCGGTTTCGCCAGCCACGGGGCAGACTCACTCAGCCACCCGGACCCACACGTTATATTAACATTACACCATTACAGTCAGGCAGGCCCCTCCCTCGCTGGGGCCGGGAAACAGCTCAGCTCAGCTGGCCAAAGCAGCTGGCGGCGGTTTCGCCACTCACCCACCCGGACCCACTCCTTATATTAACATTACAACATCACAGTCAGGCAGGCCCCTCTCTCGCTGGGACCGGATGCCAGCTCAGCTCATCTGGCCAGTACCGATAGCGGCGGTTTCGCCACTCAGCCACCCGGGCCCACACCTTACATTAACATTACAACATTACAGTCAGGCAGGCCCCTCCCTCGCTGGGGCCGGGAAACAGCTCAGCTCAGCTGGCCAAAGCAGCTGGCGGCGGTTTCGCCACTTAGCCACCCGGACCCACACCTTACATTAACATTACAACATTACAGTAAGGCAGGCCCCTCCCTCGCTTGGGCCGGAAGCCAGCTCAGCTCAGCTGGCCAAAACCGCTGGCGGCGGTTTCGCCAGCCACGGGGCAGACTCACTCAGCCACCCGGACCCACACGTTATATTAACATTACAACATTACAGTAAGGCAGGCCCCTCCCTCGCTTGGGCCGGAAGCCAGCTCAGCTCAGCTGGCCAAAACCGCTGGCGGCGGTTTCGCCAGCCACGGGGCAGACTCACTCAGCCACCCGGACCCACACGTTATCTTAACATTACACCATTACAGTCAGGCAGGCCCCTCCCTCGCTGGGGCCGGGAAACAGCTCAGCTCAGCTGGCCAAAGCAGCTGGCGGCGGTTTCGCCAGTCAACCACCCGGACCCACTCCTGACATTAACATTACAACGTTACAGTCAGACAGGCCCCTCCCTCGCTGGGACCGGAAGCCAGCTCAGCTCATCTGGCCAGTGCCGATAGCGGCGGTTTCGCCACTCAGCCACCCGGACCCACACGTTACATTAACATTACAACATTACAGTCAGGCAGGCCCCTCCCTCGCTGGGGCCGGAAGCCAGCTCAGCTCAGCTGGCCAAAGTCATTGGCGGCGGTTTCGCCAGCCACGGGGCAGACTCACTCAGCCACCCGGACCCACACGTTATATTAACATTACACCATTACAGTCAGGCAGGCCCCTCCCTCGCTGGGGCCGGGAAACAGCTCAGCTCAGCTGGCCAAAGCAGCTGGCGGCGGTTTCGCCACTCACCCACCCGGACCCACTCCTTACATTAACATTACAACATCACAGTCAGGCAGGCCCCTCCCTCGCTCGGGCCGGAAGCCAGCTCAGCTCAGCTGGCCAAAACCGCTGGCGGCGGTTTCGCCAGCCACGGGGCAGACTCACTCAGCCACCCGGACCCACACGTTATATTAACATTACAACATTACAGTAAGGCAGGCCCCTCCCTCGCTTGGGCCGGGAAACAGCTCAGCTCAGCTGGCCAAAGCAGCTGGCGGCGGTTTCGCCAGTCACCCACCCGGACCCACTCCTGACATTAACATTACAACGTTACAGTCAGACAGGCCCCTCCCTCGCTGGGACCGGAAGCCAGCTCAGCTCATCTGGCCAGTGCCGATAGCGGCGGTTTCGCCACTCAGCCACCCGGACCCACACCTTACATTAACATTACAACATTACAGTCAGGCAGGCCCCTCCCTCGCTGGGGCCGGGCAACAGCTCAGCTCAGCTGGCCAAAGCAGCTGGCGGCGGTTTCGCCACTTAGCCACCCGGACCCACACGTTACATTAACATTACAACATTACAGTAAGGCAGGCCCCTCCCTCGCTCGGGCCGGAAGCCAGCTCAGCTCAGCTGGCCAAAACCGCTGGCGGCGGTTTCGCCAGCCACGGGGCAGACCCACTCAGCCACCCGGACCCACACGTTACATTAACATTACAACATTACAGTCAGGCAGGCCCCTCCCTCGCTGGGGCCGGGAAACAGGTCAGCTCAGCTGGCCAAAGCAGCTGGCGGCGGTTTCGCCACTCAGCCACCCGGACCCACACGTTATATTAACAGTACAACGTTACAGTCAGACAGGCCCCTCCCTCGCTGGGACCGGAAGCCAGCTCAGCTCATCTGGCCAGTGCCGATAGCGGCGGTTTCGCCACTCAGCCACCCGGACCCACACGTTACATTAACATTACAACATTACAGTCAGGCAGGCCCCTCCCTCGCTGGGGCCGGAAGCCAGCTCAGCTCAGCTGGCCAAAGTCATTGGCGGCGGTTTCGCCAGCCACGGGGCAGACTCACTCAGCCACCCGGACCCACACGTTATATTAACATTACACCATTACAGTCAGGCAGGCCCCTCCCTCGCTGGGGCCGGGAAACAGCTCAGCTCAGCTGGCCAAAGCAGCTGGCGGCGGTTTTGCCACTTAGCCACCCGGACCCACACCTTACATTAACATTACAACATTACAGTAAGGCAGGCCCCTCCCTCGCTTGGGCTGGAAGCCAGCTCAGCTCAGCTGGCCAAAACCGCTGGCGGCGGTTTCGCCAGCCACGGGGCAGACTCACTCAGCCACCCGGACCCACACGTTATATTAACATTACAACATTACAGTAAGGCAGGCCCCTCCCTCGCTTGGGCCGGAAGCCAGCTCAGCTCAGCTGGCCAAAACCGCTGGCGGCGGTTTCGCCAGCCACGGGGCAGACTCACTCAGCCACCCGACCCACACGTTATATTAACATTACACCATTACAGTCAGGCAGGCCCCTCCCTCGCTGGGGCCGGGAAACAGCTCAGCTCAGCTGGCCAAAGCAGCTGGCGGCGGTTTCGCCAGTCACCCACCCGGACCCACTCCTGACATTAACATTACAACGTTACAGTCAGACAGGCCCCTCCCTCGCTGGGACCGGAAGCCAGCTCAGCTCATCTGGCCAGTGCCGATAGCGGCGGTTTCGCCACTCAGCCACCCGGACCCACACCTTACATTAACATTACAACATTACAGTCAGGCAGGCCCCTCCTCGCTGGGGCCGGGAAACAGGTCAGCTCAGCTGGCCAAAGCAGCTGGCGGCGGTTTCGCCACTCAGCCACCCGGACCCACACGTTACATTAACAGTACAACGTTACAGTCAGACAGGCCCCTCCCTCGCTGGGACCGGAAGCCAGCTCAGCTCATCTGGCCAGTGCCGATAGCGGCGGTTTCGCCACTCAGCCACCCGGACTCACACGTTACATTAACATTACAACATTACAGTCAGGCAGGCCCCTCCCTCGCTGGGGCCGGAAGCCAGCTCAGCTCAGCTGGCCAAAGTCATTGGCGGCGGTTTCGCCAGCCACGGGGCAGACTCACTCAGCCACCCGGACCCACACGTTATATTAACATTACACCATTACAGTCAGGCAGGCCCCTCCCTCGCTGGGGCCGGGAAACAGCTCAGCTCAGCTGGCCAAAGCAGCTGGCGGCGGTTTCGCCACTCACCCACCCGGACCCACTCCTTATATTAACATTACAACATCACAGTCAGGCAGGCCCCTCCCTCGCTGGGGCCGGGAAACAGCTCAGCTCAGCTGGCCAGTACCGATAGCGGCGGTTTCGCCACTCAGCCACCCGGGCCCACACCTTACATTAACATTACAACATTACAGTCAGGCAGGCCCCTCCCTCGCTGGGGCCGGGAAACAGCTCAGCACAGCTGGCCAAAGCAGCTGGCGGCGGTTTCGCCACTAAGCCACCCGGACCCACACCTTACATTAACATTACAACATTACAGTAAGGCAGGCCCCTCCCTCGCTTGGGCCGGAAGCCAGCTCAGCTCAGCTGGCCAAAACCGCTGGCGGCGGTTTCGCCAGCCACGGGGCAGACTCACTCAGCCACCCGGACCCACACGTTATATTAACATTACAACATTACAGTAAGGCAGGCCCCTCCCTCGCTTGGGCCGGGAAACAGCTCAGCTCAGCTGGCCAAAGCAGCTGGCGGCGGTTTCGCCAGTCACCCACCCGGACCCACTCCTGACATTAACATTACAACGTTACAGTCAGACAGGCCCCTCCCTCGCTGGGACCGGAAGGCAGCTCAGCTCATCTGGCCAGTGCCGATAGCGGCGGTTTCGCCACTCAGCCACCCGGACCCACACCTTACATTAACATTACAACATTACAGTCAGGCAGGCCCCTCCCTCGCTGGGGCCGGGAAACAGGTCAGCTCAGCTGGCCAAAGCAGCTGGCGGCGGTTTCGCCACTCAGCCACCCGGACCCACACGTTACATTAACAGTACAACGTTACAGTCAGACAGGCCCCTCCCTCGCTGGGACCGGAAGCCAGCTCAGCTCATCTGGCCAGTGCCGATAGCGGCGGTTTCGCCACTCAGCCACCCGGACTCACACGTTACATTAACATTACAACATTACAGTCAGGCAGGCCCCTCCCTCGCTGGGGCCGGAAGCCAGCTCAGCTCAGCTGGCCAAAGTCATTGGCGGCGGTTTCGCCAGCCACGGGGCAGACTCACTCAGCCACCCGGACCCACACGTTATATTAACATTACACCATTACAGTCAGGCAGGCCCCTCCCTCGCTGGGGCCGGGAAACAGCTCAGCTCAGCTGGCCAAAGCAGCTGGCGGCGGTTTCGCCACTCACCCACCCGGACCCACTCCTTATATTAACATTACAACATCACAGTCAGGCAGGCCCCTCTCTCGCTGGGACCGGATGCCAGCTCAGCTCATCTGGCCAGTACCGATAGCGGCGGTTTCGCCACTCAGCCACCCGGGCCCACACCTTACATTAACATTACAACATTACAGTCAGGCAGGCCCCTCCCTCGCTGGGGCCGGGAAACAGCTCAGCTCAGCTGGCCAAAGCAGCTGGCGGCGGTTTCGCCACTTAGCCACCCGGACCCACACCTTACATTAACATTACAACATTACAGTAAGGCAGGCCCCTCCCTCGCTTGGGCCGGAAGCCAGCTCAGCTCAGCTGGCCAAAACCGCTGGCGGCGGTTTCGCCAGCCACGGGGCAGACTCACTCAGCCACCCGGACCCACACGTTATATTAACATTACAACATTACAGTAAGGCAGGCCCCTCCCTCGCTTGGGCCGGAAGCCAGCTCAGCTCAGCTGGCCAAAACCGCTGGCGGCGGTTTCGCCAGCCACGGGGCAGACTCACTCAGCCACCCGGACCCACACGTTATCTTAACATTACACCATTACAGTCAGGCAGGCCCCTCCCTCGCTGGGGCCGGGAAACAGCTCAGCTCAGCTGGCCAAAGCAGCTGGCGGCGGTTTCGCCAGTCAACCACCCGGACCCACTCCTGACATTAACATTACAACGTTACAGTCAGACCGGCCCCTCCCTCGCTGGGACCGGAAGCCAGCTCAGCTCATCTGGCCAGTGCCGATAGCGGCGGTTTCGCCACTCAGCCACCCGGACCCACACGTTACATTAACATTACAACATTACAGTCAGGCAGGCCCCTCCCTCGCTGGGGCCGGAAGCCAGCTCAGCTCAGCTGGCCAAAGTCATTGGCGGCGGTTTCGCCAGCCACGGGGCAGACTCACTCAGCCACCCGGACCCACACGTTATATTAACATTACACCATTACAGTCAGGCAGGCCCCTCCCTCGCTGGGGCCGGGAAACAGCTCAGCTCAGCTGGCCAAAGCAGCTGGCGGCGGTTTCGCCACTCACCCACCCGGACCCACTCCTTACATTAACATTACAACATCACAGTCAGGCAGGCCCCTCCCTCGCTCGGGCCGGAAGCCAGCTCAGCTCAGCTGGCCAAAACCGCTGGCGGCGGTTTCGCCAGCCACGGGGCAGACTCACTCAGCCACCCGGACCCACACGTTATATTAACATTACAACATTACAGTAAGGCAGGCCCCTCCCTCGCTTGGGCCGGGAAACAGCTCAGCTCAGCTGGCCAAAGCAGCTGGCGGCGGTTTCGCCAGTCACCCACCCGGACCCACTCCTGACATTAACATTACAACGTTACAGTCAGACAGGCCCCTCCCTCGCTGGGACCGGAAGCCAGCTCAGCTCATCTGGCCAGTGCCGATAGCGGCGGTTTCGCCACTCAGCCACCCGGACCCACACCTTACATTAACATTACAACATTACAGTCAGGCAGGCCCCTCCCTCGCTGGGGCCGGGAAACAGGTCAGCTCAGCTGGCCAAAGCAGCTGGCGGCGGTTTCGCCACTCAGCCACCCGGACCCACACGTTACATTAACAGTACAACGTTACAGTCAGACAGGCCCCTCCCTCGCTGGGACCGGAAGCCAGCTCAGCTCATCTGGCCAGTGCCGATAGCGGCGGTTTCGCCACTCAGCCACCCGGACTCACACGTTACATTAACATTACAACATTACAGTCAGGCAGGCCCCTCCCTCGCTGGGGCCGGAAGCCAGCTCAGCTCAGCTGGCCAAAGTCATTGGCGGCGGTTTCGCCAGCCACGGGGCAGACTCACTCAGCCACCCGGACCCACACGTTATATTAACATTACACCATTACAGTCAGGCAGGCCCCTCCCTCGCTGGGGCCGGGAAACAGCTCAGCTCAGCTGGCCAAAGCAGCTGGCGGCGGTTTCGCCACTCACCCACCCGGACCCACTCCTTATATTAACATTACAACATCACAGTCAGGCAGGCCCCTCCCTCGCTGGGGCCGGGAAACAGCTCAGCTCAGCTGGCCAGTACCGATAGCGGCGGTTTCGCCACTCAGCCACCCGGGCCCACACCTTACATTAACATTACAACATTACAGTAAGGCAGGCCCCTCCCTCGCTTGGGCCGGAAGCCAGCTCAGCTCAGCTGGCCAAAACCGCTGGCGGCGGTTTCGCCAGCCACGGGGCAGACTCACTCAGCCACCCGGACCCACACGTTATATTAACATTACAACATTACAGTAAGGCAGGCCCCTCCCTCGCTTGGGCCGGGAAACAGCTCAGCTCAGCTGGCCAAAGCAGCTGGCGGCGGTTTCGCCAGTCACCCACCCGGACCCACTCCTGACATTAACATTACAACGTTACAGTCAGACAGGCCCCTCCCTCGCTGGGACCGGAAGCCAGCTCAGCTCATCTGGCCAGTGCCGATAGCGGCGGTTTCGCCACTCAGCCACCCGGACCCACACCTTACATTAACATTACAACATTACAGTCAGGCAGGCCCCTCCCTCGCTGGGGCCGGGAAACAGGTCAGCTCAGCTGGCCAAAGCAGCTGGCGGCGGTTTCGCCACTCAGCCACCCGGACCCACACGTTACATTAACAGTACAACGTTACAGTCAGACAGGCCCCTCCCTCGCTGGGACCGGAAGCCAGCTCAGCTCATCTGGCCAGTGCCGATAGCGGCGGTTTCGCCACTCAGCCACCCGGACTCACACGTTACATTAACATTACAACATTACAGTCAGGCAGGCCCCTCCCTCGCTGGGGCCGGAAGCCAGCTCAGCTCAGCTGGCCAAAGCCACTGGCAGCGGTTTCGCCAGCCACGGGGCAGACTCACTCAGCCACCCGGACCCACACGTTATATTAACATTACACCATTGCAGTCAGGCAGGCCCCTCCCTCGCTGGGGCCGGGAAACAGCTCAGCTCAGCTGGCCAAAGCAGCTGGCGGCGGTTTCGCCACTCAGCCACCCGGACCCACACGTTACATTAACATTACAACATTACAGTCAGGCAGGCCCCTCCCTCGCTTGGGCCGGAAGCCAGCTCAGCTCAGCTGGCCAAAGTCATTGGCGGCGGTTTCGCCAGCCACGGGGCAGACTCACTCAGCCACCCGGACCCACACGTTATATTAACATTACACCATTACAGTCAGGCAGGCCCCTCCCTCGCTGGGGCCGGGAAACAGCTCAGCTCAGCTGGCCAAAGCAGCTGGCGGCGGTTTCGCCACTCACCCACCCGGACCCACTCCCTACATTAACATTACAACATCACAGTCAGGCAGGCCCCTCTCTCGCTGGGACCGGAAGCCAGCTCAGCTCATCTGGCCAGTACCGATAGCGGCGGTTTCGCCACTCAGCCACCCGGACCCACACGTTACATTAACATTACAACATCACAGTCAGGCAGGCCCCTCCCTCGCTGGGCCGGGAAACAGCTCAGCTCAGCTGGCCAAAGCAGCTGGCGGCGGTTTCGCCACTTAGCCACCCGGACCCACACGTTACATTAACATTACAACATTACAGTAAGGCAGGCCCCTCCCTCGCTCGGGCCGGAAGCCAGCTCAGCTCAGCTGGCCAAAACCGCTGGCGGCGGTTTCGCCAGCCACGGGGCAGACTCACTCAGCCACCCGGACCGACACGTTATATTAACATTACACCATTACAGTCAGCAGGCCCCTCCCTCGCTGGGGCTGGATGCCAGCTCAGCTCAGCTGGCCAAAGCAGCTGGCGGCGGTTTCGCCACTGAGCCACCTGGACCCACACCTTACATTAACATTACAACATCACAGTCAGGCAGGCCCCTCTCTCGCTGGGGCCGGGAAACAGCTCAGCTCAGCTGGCCAAAGCAGCTGGCGGCGGTTTCGCCACTCACCCACCGGGACCCACTCCTTACATTAACATTGCAACGTTACAGTCAGACAGGCCCCTCCCTCGCTGGGACAGGAAGCCAGCTCAGCTCATCTGGCCAGTGCCGATACCGGCGGTTTCGCCACTCAGCCACCCGGACCCACACGTTACATTAACATTACAACATTACAGTCAGGCAGGCCCCTCCCTCGCTGGGACCGGAAGCCAGCTCAGCTCATCTGGCCAGTGCCGATAGCGGCGGTTTCGCCACTCAGCCACCCGGACCCACACGTTACATTAACATTACAACATTACAGTCAGGCAGGCCCCTCCCCCGCTGGGGCCGGGAAACAGCTCAGCTCAGCTGGCCAAAGCAGCTGGCGGCGGTTTCGCCACTCAGCCACCCGGACCCACACGTTACATTAACATTACAACATTACAGTAAGGCAGGCCCCTCCCTCGCTGGGGCCGGGAAACATCTCAGCTCAGCTGGCCAAAGTCACTGGCGGCGGTTTCGTCAGCCACGGGGCAGACTCACTCAGCCACCCGGACCCACACGTTATATTAACATTACACCATTACAGTCAGGCAGGCCCCTCTCTCGCTGGGGCCGGATGCCATCTCAGCTCAGCTGGCCAAAGCAGCTGGCGGCGGTTTCGCCACTCAGCCACCCGGACCCACACCTTACATTAACATTACAACATTACAGTCAGGCAGGCCCCTCCCTCTCTGGGGCCGGGAAACAGCTCAGCTCAGCTGGCCAAAGCAGCTGGCGGCGGTTTCGCCACTCAGCCACCCGGACCCACACGTTACATTAACATTACAGCGTTACAATAAGACAGGCCCCTCCCTCGCTGGGACCGGAAGCCAGCTCAGCTCATCTGGCCAGTGCCGATAGCGGCGGTTTCGCCACTCAGCCACCCGGACCCACACGTTACATTAACATTACAACATTACAGTCAGGCAGGCCCCTCCCTCGCTGGGGCCGGAAGCCAGCTCAGCTCAGCTGGCCAAAGTCATTGGCGGCGGTTTCGCCAGCCACGGGGCAGACTCACTCAGCCACCCGGACCCACACGTTATATTAACATTACAACATTACAGTCAGGCAGGCCCCTCCCTCGCTGGGGCCGGGAAACAGCTCAGCTCAGCTGGCCAAAGCAGCTGGCGGCGGTTTCGCCACTCACCCACCCGGACCCACTCCTTACATTAACATTACAACATCACAGTCAGGCAGGCCCCTCTCTCGCTGGGACCGGATGCCAGCTCAGCTCATCTGGCCAGTACCGATAGCGGCGGTTTCGCCACTCAGCCACCCGGGCCCACACCTTACATTAACATTACAACATTACAGTCAGGCAGGCCCCTCCCTCGCTGGGGCCGGGAAACAGCTCAGCTCAGCTGGCCAAAGCAGCTGGCGGCGGTTTCGCCACTTAGCCACCCGGACCCACACCTTACATTAACATTACAACATTACAGTAAGGCAGGCCCCTCCCTCGCTTGGGCCGGAAGCCAGCTCAGCTCAGCTGGCCAAAACCGCTGGCGGCGGTTTCGCCAGCCACGGGGCAGACTCACTCAGCCACCCGGACCCACACGTTATATTAACATTACAACATTACAACATTACAGTAAGGCAGGCCCCTCCCTCGCTTGGGCCGGAAGCCAGCTCAGCTCAGCTGGCCAAAACCGCTGGCGGCGGTTTCGCCAGCCACGGGGCAGACTCACTCAGCCACCCGGACCCACACGTTATATTAACATTACACCATTACAGTCAGGCAGGCCCCTCCCTCGCTGGGGCCGGGAAACAGCTCAGCTCAGCTGGCCAAAGCAGCTGGCGGCGGTTTCGCCAGTCACCCACCCGGACCCACTCCTGACATTAACATTACAACGTTACAGTCAGACAGGCCCCTCCCTCGCTGGGACCGGAAGCCAGCTCAGCTCATCTGGCCAGTGCCGATAGCGGCGGTTTCGCCACTCAGCCACCCGGACCCACACCTTACATTAACATTACAACATTACAGTCAGGCAGGCCCCTCCCTCGCTGGGACCGGGAAACAGGTCAGCTCAGCTGGCCAAAGCAGCTGGCGGCGGTTTCGCCACTCAGCCACCCGGACCCACACGTTATATTAACAGTACAACGTTACAGGCAGACAGGCCCCTCCCTCGCTGGGACCGGAAGCCAGCTCAGCTCATCTGGCCAGTGCCGATAGCGGCGGTTTCGCCACTCAGCCACCCGGACCCACACGTTACATTAACATTACAACATTACAGTCAGGCAGGCCCCTCCCTCGCTGGGGCCGGAAGCCAGCTCAGCTCAGCTGGCCAAAGTCATTGGCGGCGGTTTCGCCAGCCACGGGGCAGACTCACTCTGCCACCCGGACCGACACGTTATATTAACATTACACCATTACAGTCAGGCAGGCCCCTCCCTCGCTGGGGCCGGGAAACATCTCAGCTCAGCTGGCCAAAGCAGCTGGCGGCGGTTTCGCCACTCAGCCACCCGGACCCACTCCTTACATTAACATTACAACATCACAGTCAGGCAGGCCCCTCTCTCGCTGGGACCGGAAGCCAGCACAGCTCATCTGGCCAGTACCGATAGCGGCGGTTTCGCCACTCAGCCACCCGGACCCACACGTTACATTAACATTACAACATTACAGTCAGGCAGGCCCCTCCCCCGCTGGGGCCGGGAAACAGCTCAGCTCAGCTGGCCAAAGCAGCTGGCGGCGGTTTCGCCACTCAGCCACCCGGACCCACACGTTACATTAACATTACAACATTACAGTAAGGCAGGCCCCTCCCTCGCTCGGGCCGGAAGCCAGCTCAGCTCAGCTGGCCAAAACCGCTGGCGGCGGTTTCGCCAGCCACGGGGCAGACTCAGTCAGCCACCCGGACCCACACGTTATATTAACATTACAACATTACAGTAAGGCAGGCCCCTCCCTCGCTTGGGCCGGAAGCCAGCTCAGCTCAGCTGGCCAAAACCGCTGGCGGCGGTTTCGCCAATAACCACCCGGACCCACACGTTACATTAACATTACAACATCACAGTAAGGCAGGCCCCTCCCTCGCTTGGGCCGGAAGCCAGCTCAGCTCAGCTGGCCAAAACCGCTGGCGGCGGTTTCGCCAGCCACGGGGCAGACTCACTCAGCCACCGGGACCCACACGTTATATTAACATTACAACATTACAGTCAGGCAGGCCCCTCCCTCGCTGGGGCCGGAAGCCAGCTCAGCTCAGCTGGCCAAAGTCATTGGCGGCGGTTTCGCCAGCCACGGGGCAGACTCACTCAGCCACCCGGACCCACACGTTATATTAACATTACAACATTACAGTGAGGCAGGCCCCTCCCTCGCTGGGGCCGGGAAACAGCTCAGCTCAGCTGGCCAAAGCAGCTGGCGGCGGTTTCGCCACTCACCCACCCGGACCCACTCCTTACATTAACATTACAACGTTACAGTCAGACAGGCCCCTCCCTCGCTGGGACCGGAAGCCAGCTCAGCTCATCTGGCCAGTACCGATAGCAGCGGTTTCGCCACTCAGCCACCCGGACCCACACGTTACATTAACATTACAACATTACAGTCAGGCAGGCCCCTCCCTCGCTGGGGCCGGGAAACAGCTCAGCTCAGCTGGCCAAAGCAGCTGGCGGCGGTTTCGCCACTTAGCCACCCGGACCCACACGTTACATTAACATTACAACATTACAGTAAGTCAGGCCCCTCCCTCGCTTGGGCCGGAAGCCAGCTCAGCTCAGCTGGCGAAACCGCTGGCGGCGGTTTCGCCAGCCACGGGGCAGACTCACTCAGCCACCCGGACCCACACGTTATATTAACATTACACCATTACAGTCAGGCAGGCCCCTCCCTCGCTGGGGCCGGGAAACATCTCAGCTCAGCTGGCTAAAGCAGCTGGCGGCGGTTTCGCCACTCACCCACCCGGACCCACTCCTTACATTAACATTACAACATTACAGTCAGGCAGGCCCCTCCCTCGCTGGGGCCGGGAAACAGCTCAGCTCAGCTGGCCAAAGCAGCTGGCGGCGGTTTCGCCACTCAACCACCCGGACCCACTCCTTACATTAACATTACAACATCACAGTCAGGCAGGCCCCTCTCTCGCTGGGACCGCAAGCCAGCTCAGCTCATCTGGCCAGTACCGATAGCGGCGGTTTCGCCACTCAGCCACCCGGACCCACACCTTACATTAACATTACAACATTACAGTCAGGCAGGCCCCTCCCTCGCTGGGGCCGGGCAACAGCTCAGCTCAGCTGGCCAAAGCAGCTGGCGGCGGTTTCGCCACTTAGCCACCCGGACCCACACGTTACATTAACATTACAACATTACAGTAAGGCAGGCCCCTCCCTCGCTCGGGCCGGAAGCCAGCTCAGCTCAGCTGGCCAAAACCGCTGGCGGCGGTTTCGCCAGCCACGGGGCAGACCCACTCAGCCACCCGGACCCACACGTTACATTAACATTACAACATTACAGTCAGGCAGGCCCCTCCCTCGCTGGGGCCGGGAAACAGGTCAGCTCAGCTGGCCAAAGCAGCTGGCGGCGGTTTCGCCACTCAGCCACCCGGACCCACACGTTATATTAACAGTAAAACGTTACAGTCAGACAGGCCCCTCCCTCGCTGGGACCGGAAGCCAGCTCAGCTCATCTGGCCAGTGCCGATAGCGGCGGTTTCGCCACTCAGCCACCCGGACCCACACCTTACATTAACATTACAACATTACAGTCAGGCAGGCCCCTCCCTCGCTGGGGCCGGAAGCCAGCTCAGCTCAGCTGGCCAAAGTCATTGGCGGCGGTTTCGCCAGCCACGGGGCAGACTCACTCAGCCACCCGGACCCACACGTTATATTAACATTACACCATTACAGTCAGGCAGGCCCCTCCCTCGCTGGGACCGGAAGCCAGCTCAGCTCATCTGGCCAGTGCCGATAGCGGCGGTTTCGCCACTCAGCCACCCGGACCCACACGTTACATTAACATTACAACATTACAGTCAGGCAGGCCCCTCCCTCGCTGGGGCCGGAAGCCAGCTCAGCTCAGCTGGCCAAAGTCATTGGCGGCGGTTTCGCCAGCCACGGGGCAGACTCACTCAGCCACCCGGACCCACACGTTATATTAACATTACACCATTACAGTCAGGCAGGCCCCTCCCTCGCTGGGGCCGGGAAACAGCTCAGCTCAGCTGGCCAAAGCAGCTGCCGCGGTTTCGCCACTCACCCACCCGGACCCACTCCTTACATTAACATTACAACATCACAGTCAGGCAGGCCCCTCTCTCGCTGGGACCGGAAGCCAGCTCAGCTCATCTGGCCAGTACCGATAGCGGCGGTTTCGCCACTCAGCCACCCGGACCCACACCTTACAGTAACATTACAACATTACAGTCAGGCAGGCCCCTCCCTCGCTGGGGCCGGGAAACAGCTCAGCTCAGCTGGCCAAAGCAGCTGGCGGTGGTTTCGCCACTCCCCCACCCAGACCCACTCCTTACATTAACATTACGACATTACAGTCAGGCAGGCCCCTCCCTCGCTGGGACCTGGAAACAGCTCAGCTCAGCTGGCCAGTACCGATAGCGGCGGTTTCGCCACTCAGCCACCCGGACCCACACCTTACATTAACATTATGTGGCGGGGCGAGGGAGATCGAGTTCGTTCCGGTTGCGACAACGCCACCCAGGGGAATTTCACCCCAGGAAATTCTAATATATATGTTTCTCTTCCTTTAAAGGAGTAAGGTCACACAGGTTCTCATACCACGGGACAGAGACGGTTTTCAATTAAGAGAAAGGAATTTTATTTAACAAAAAGAAATTTATCAAAAACAATAGAAACCAAATTAAGGGATCACACACCAGCCCAACACAATAACACCATAAAATTAGCACGTAGGCAGGGGATGATTATGAGGACAGGGCTGGGGTTTACTATGCGGCAGGAGAAAACCAAAAAAAAAAAAGGGGACGGGGTCCTGAAACAAACCACCCGTGACACTGCACACTCACACACATCAAAAGGGGATCGTGAAGGAAACACCGCCACCAGGGATTGGATTGCCGCCGTCGGCCCACAGCACCTGACCAATGACAAAGAGAAGCATTAATAAAAACAGGCCATACGTGCCACACAGGCTGGTGTGGACAAACAATATGTAAATAAAATAACAAAACAAACAAAGAAACCAATTCAAAGAAATACAAATAACTAAATTATTTTCTAATAAACAAAATATAACCTAAATAAATGGTGCATTTAGCACAAATCAAAGCAACCAATGAAAGTAAATCAATCCAAAGTCATTAAAATAGGTGTCGCCACGATTTTCCGAAAACAACGGGAGCCAAAACAGCAGCGAAGATCCAGGGAGTGGTGGCCGATAGCGGGCCCAACAATTGAGGTCCACCTCTGAAATAAGGCACACAACCGTCTTATTTAATGAATTAGGTAATTTAATTAACACTAATAGTTTAACGACATGATGTATACATACCACTTTCCAATGTACCAACGAGCCTCCGTGGAGAGCGAGGGCCTAACAGGCCGCGGCCCAGTTACACCACAGCCTGAAGTGCACAGGATAATAGTCAGCCCGGAACGGAGTGACAGACTTAATGAGCGGCAGACAACATCGACCTACCAAGCGAACAAGTCACCGCGCCCAGAGGGTTTCCCACGGAGCACTCCGTCTCCCACGGCCCCAGCAGTCGGCCGTGCTACACGCTGCGAGAGCGGAGATTGTATCACCAACGCGCCCGCTATGCACATGTAAAATGGAAAATGGCAGAGTTCATTACCTGTGTGGAGGATGTTGTGCGCCTCGACGGCAGCCACACCAAACAAAAGGCTCTGCCACGCCAGACCACAGCCACCAACAGAGATGGAAGCGGAAAAGGGAATGAGGTGTGCCCACACACCTGTATATAACAGTGTGGCCGGCGCCGCCCAGTAATCAGGGTGCCCGACAAGTTGGCACAGTGCCACCTAGTGGCCGGGAGGGAAACAACCTCCGGCTACATCTACAACATTACAGTCAGGCAGGCCCCTCCCTCGCTCGGGCCGGAAGCCAGCTCAGCTCAGCTGGCCAAAACCGCTGGCGGCGGTTTCGCCAGCCACGGGGCAGACTCACTCAGCCACCCGGACCCACACGTTATATTAACATTACAACATTACAGTCAGGCAGGCCCCTCCCTCGCTGGGACCGGAAGCCAGCTCAGCTCATCTGGCCAGTGCCGATAGCGGCGGTTTCGCCACTCAGCCACCCGGACCCACACCTTACATTAACATTACAACATTACAGTCAGGCAGGCCCCTCCCTCGCTGGGGCCGGGAAACAGGTCAGCTCAGCTGGCCAAAGCAGCTGGCGGCGGTTTCGCCACTCAGCCACCCGGACCCACACGTTACATTAACAGTACAACGTTACAGTCAGACAGGCCCCTCCCTCGCTGGGACCGGAAGCCAGCTCAGCTCATCTGGCCAGTGCCGATAGCGGCGGTTTCGCCACTCAGCCACCCGGACTCACACGTTACATTAACATTACAACATTACAGTCAGGCAGGCCCCTCCCTCGCTGGGGCCGGAAGCCAGCTCAGCTCAGCTGGCCAAAGTCATTGGCGGCGGTTTCGCCAGCCACGGGGCAGACTCACTCAGCCACCCGACCCACACGTTATATTAACATTATACCATTACAGTCAGGCAGGCCCCTCCCTCGCTGGGGCCGGGAAACAGCTCAGCTCAGCTGGCCAAAGCAGCTGGCGGCGGTTTCGCCACTCACCCACCCGGACCCACTCCTTACATTAACATTACAACATCACAGTCAGGCAGGCCCCTCTCTCGCTGGGACCAGAAGCCAGCTCAGCTCATCTGGCCAGTACCGATAGCGGCGGTTTCGCCACTCAGCCACCCGGACCCACACCTTACATTAACATTACAACATTACAGTCAGGCAGGCCCCTCCCTCGCTGGGGCCGGGAAACAGCTCAGCTCAGCTAGCCAAAGCAGCTGGCGGCGGTTTCGCCACTCCCCCACCCAGACCCACTCCTTACATTAACATTACGACATTACAGTCAGGCAGGCCCCTCCCTCGCTGGGACCTGGAAACAGCTCAGCTCAGCTGGCCAAAGCAGCTGGCGGCGGTTTCGCCACTCACCCACCCGGACCCACTCCTTACATTAACATTACAACATCACAGTCAGGCAGGCCCCTCTCTCGCTGGGACCGGAAGCCAGCTCAGCTCATCTGGCCAGTACCGATAGCGGTGGTTTCGCCACTCAGCCACCCGGACCCACACCTTACATTAACATTACAACATTACAGTCAGGTAGGCCCCTCCCTCGCTGGGGCCGGGAAACAGCTCAGCTCAGCTGGCCAAAGCAGCTGACGGCGGTTTCGCCACTTAGCCACCCGGACCCACACGTTACATTAACATTACAACATTACAATAAGGCAGGCCCCTCCCTCGCTCGGGCCGGAAGCCAGCTCAGCTCAGCTGGCCAAAACCGCTGGCGGCGGTTTCGCCAGCCACGGGGCAGACTCACTCAGCCACCCGGACCCACACGTTATATTAACATTACACCATTACAGTCAGGCAGGCCCCTCCCTCGCTGGGGCCGGGAAACATCTCAGCTCAGCTGGCTAAAGCAGCTGGCGGCGGTTTCGCCACTCCCCCACCCGGACCCACTCCTTACATTAACATTACGACATTACAGTCAGGCAGGCCCCTCCCTCGCTGGGGCCGGGAAACAGCTCAGCTCAGCTGGCCAAAGCAGCTGGCGGCGGTTTCGCCACTCACCCACCCGGACCCACTCCTTACATTAACATTACAACATCACAGTCAGGCAGGCCCCTCTCTCGCTGGGACCGGAAGCCAGCTCAGCTCATCTGGCCAGTACCGATAGCGGCGGTTTCGCCACTCAGCCACCCGGACCCACACCTTACATTAACATTACAACATTACAGTAAGGCAGGCCCCTCCCTCGCTCGGGCCGGAAGCCAGCTCAGCTCAGCTGGCCAAAACCGCTGGCGGCGGTTTCGCCAGCCACGGGGCAGACTCACTCAGCCACCCGGACCCACACGTTATAATAACATTACACCATTACAGTCAGGCAGGCCCCTCCCTCGCTGGGGCCGGGAAAAAGCTCAGCTCAGCTGGCCAAAGCAGCTGGCGGCGGTTTCGCCACTCACCCACCCGGACCCACTCCTTACATTAACATTACAACGTTACAGTCAGACAGGCCCTTCCCTCGCTGGGACCGGAAGCCAGCTCAGCTCATCTGGCCAGTGCCGATAGCCGCGGTTTCGCCACTCAGCCACCCGGACCCACACGTTATATTAACATTACAACATTACAGTCAGGCAGGCCCCTCCCTCGCTGGGGCCGGAAGCCAGCTCAGCTCAGCTGGCCAAAGTCACTGGCGGCGGTTTCGTCAGCCACGGGGCAGACTCACTCAGCCACCCGGACCGACACGTTATATTAACATTACACCATTACAGTCAGGCAGGCCCCTCCCTCGCTGGGGCCGGATGCCATCTCAGCTCAGCTGGCCAAAGCAGCTGGCGGCGGTTTCGCCACTCAGCCACCCGGACCCACACCTTACATTAACATTACAACATTACAGTCAGGCAGGCCCCTCCCTCGCTGGGGCCGGGAAACAGCTCAGCTCAGCTGGCCAAAGCAGCTGGCGGCGGTTTCGCCACTCACCCACCCGGACCCACTCCTTACATTAACATTACAACATCACAGTCAGGCAGGCCCCTCTCTCGCTGGGACCGGAAGCCAGCTCAGCTCATCTGGCCAGTACCGATAGCGGCGGTTTCGCCACTCAGCCACCCGGACCCACACGTTACATTAACATTACAACATTATAGTCAGGCAGGCCCCTCCCTCGCTGGGACCGGGAAACAGCTCAGCTCAGCTGGCCAAAGCAGCTGGCGGCGGTTTCGCCACTTAGCCACCCGGACCCACACGTTACATTAACATTACAACATTACAGTCAGGCAGACCCCTCCCTCGCTGGGGCCGGGAAACAGCTCAGCTCAGCTCAGCTCAGCTGGCCAAAGCAGCTGACGGCGGTTTCGCCAATCAGCCACCCGGACCCACACGTTACATTAACATTACAACATTACAGTCAGGCAGGCCCCTCCCTCGCTGGGGCCGGAAGCCAGCTCAGCTCAGCTGGCCAAAACCGCTGGCGGCGGTTTTCGCCAGTCACGGGGCAGACTCACTCAGCCACCCGGACCGACACGTTATATTAACATTACACCATTATAGTCAGGCAGGCCCCTCCCTCGCTTGGGCCGGAAGCCAGCTCAGCTCAGCTGGCCAAAACCGCTGGCGGCGGTTTCGCCAGCCACGGGGCAGACTCACTCAGCCACCCGGACCCACACGTTATATTAACATTACACCATTACAGTCAGGCAGGCCCCTCCCTCGCTGGGGCCGGGAAACATCTCAGCTCAGCTGGCTAAAGCAGCTGGCGGCGGTTTCGCCACTCCCCCACCCGGACCCACTCCTTACATTAACATTACGACATTACAGTCAGGCAGGCCCCTCCCTCGCTGGGGCCGGGAAACAGCTCAGCTCAGCTGGCCAAAGCAGCTGGCGGCGGTTTCGCCACTCACCCACCCGGACCCACTCCTTACATTAACATTACAACATCACAGTCAGGCAGGCCCCTCTCTCGCTGGGACCGGAAGCCAGCTCAGCTCATCTGGCCAGTACCGATAGCGGCGGTTTCGCCACTCAGCCACCCGGACCCACACCTTACATTAACATTACAACATTACAGTAAGGCAGGCCCCTCCCTCGCTCGGGCCGGAAGCCAGCTCAGCTCAGCTGGCCAAAACCGCTGGCGGCGGTTTCGCCAGCCACGGGGCAGACTCACTCAGCCACCCGGACCCACACGTTATAATAACATTACACCATTACAGTCAGGCAGGCCCCTCCCTCGCTGGGGCCGGGAAAAAGCTCAGCTCAGCTGGCCAAAGCAGCTGGCGGCGGTTTCGCCACTCACCCACCCGGACCCACTCCTTACATTAACATTACAACGTTACAGTCAGACAGGCCCTTCCCTCGCTGGGACCGGAAGCCAGCTCAGCTCATCTGGCCAGTGCCGATAGCCGCGGTTTCGCCACTCAGCCACCCGGACCCACACGTTATATTAACATTACAACATTACAGTCAGGCAGGCCCCTCCCTCGCTGGGGCCGGAAGCCAGCTCAGCTCAGCTGGCCAAAGTCACTGGCGGCGGTTTCGTCAGCCACGGGGCAGACTCACTCAGCCACCCGGACCGACACGTTATATTAACATTACACCATTACAGTCAGGCAGGCCCCTCCCTCGCTGGGGCCGGATGCCATCTCAGCTCAGCTGGCCAAAGCAGCTGGCGGCGGTTTCGCCACTCAGCCACCCGGACCCACACCTTACATTAACATTACAACATTACAGTCAGGCAGGCCCCTCCCTCGCTGGGGCCGGGAAACAGCTCAGCTCAGCTGGCCAAAGCAGCTGGCGGCGGTTTCGCCACTCACCCACACGGACCCACTCCTTACATTAACATTACAACATCACAGTCAGGCAGGCCCCTCTCTCGCTGGGACCGGAAGCCAGCTCAGCTCATCTGGCCAGTACCGATAGCGGCGGTTTCGCCACTCAGCCACCCGGACCCACACGTTACATTAACATTACAACATTATAGTCAGGCAGGCCCCTCCCTCGCTGGGGCCGGGAAACAGCTCAGCTCAGCTGGCCAAAGCAGCTGGCGGCGGTTTCGCCACTCACCCACCCGGACCCACTCCTTGCATTAACATTACAACATCACAGTCAGGCAGGCCCCTCTCTCGCTGGGACCGGAAGCCACCTCAGCTCATCTGGCCAGTACCGATAGCGGCGGTTTCGCCACTCAGCCACCCGGACCCACACCTTACATTAACATTACAACATTACAGTAAGGCAGGCCCCTCCCTCGCTCGGGCCGGAAGCCAGCTCAGCTCAGCTGGCCAAAACCGCTGGCGGCGGTTTCGCCAGCCACGGGGCAGACTCACTCAGCCACCCGGACCCACACGTTATAATAACATTACACCATTACAGTCAGGCAGGCCCCTCCCTCGCTGGGGCCGGGAAAAAGCTCAGCTCAGCTGGCCAAAGCAGCTGGCGGCGGTTTCGCCACTCACCCACCCGGACCCACTCCTTACATTAACATTACAACGTTACAGTCAGACAGGCCCTTCCCTCGCTGGGACCGGAAGCCAGCTCAGCTCATCTGGCCAGTGCCGATAGCCGCGGTTTCGCCACTCAGCCACCCGACCCACACGTTATATTAACATTACAACATTACAGTCAGGCAGGCCCCTCCCTCGCTGGGGCCGGAAGCCAGCTCAGCTCAGCTGGCCAAAGTCACTGGCGGCGGTTTCGTCAGCCACGGGGCAGACTCACTCAGCCACCCGGACCGACACGTTATATTAACATTACACCATTACAGTCAGGCAGGCCCCTCCCTCGCTGGGGCCGGATGCCATCTCAGCTCAGCTGGCCAAAGCAGCTGGCGGCGGTTTCGCCACTCAGCCACCCGGACCCACACCTTACATTAACATTACAACATTACAGTCAGGCAGGCCCCTCCCTCGCTGGGGCCGGGAAACAGCTCAGCTCAGCTGGCCAAAGCAGCTGGCGGCGGTTTCGCCACTCACCCACACGGACCCACTCCTTACATTAACATTACAACATCACAGTCAGGCAGGCCCCTCTCTCGCTGGGACCGGAAGCCAGCTCAGCTCATCTGGCCAGTACCGATAGCGGCGGTTTCGCCACTCAGCCACCCGGACCCACACGTTACATTAACATTACAACATTATAGTCAGGCAGGCCCCTCCCTCGCTGGGACCGGGAAACAGCTCAGCTCAGCTGGCCAAAGCAGCTGGCGGCGGTTTCGCCACTTAGCCACCCGGACCCACACGTTACATTAACATTACAACATTACAGTCAGGCAGACCCCTCCCTCGCTGGGGCCGGGAAACAGCTCAGCTCAGCTCAGCTCAGCTGGCCAAAGCAGCTGACGGCGGTTTCGCCAATCAGCCACCCGGACCCACACGTTACATTAACATTACAACATTACAGTCAGGCAGGCCCCTCCCTCGCTGGGGCCGGAAGCCAGCTCAGCTCAGCTGGCCAAAACCGCTGGCGGCGGTTTCGCCAGTCACGGGGCAGACTCACTCAGCCACCCGGACCGACACGTTATATTAACATTACACCATTACAGTCAGGCAGGCCCCTCCCTCGCTGGGGCCGGGAAACATCTCAGCTCAGCTGGCCAAAGCAGCTGGCGGCGGTTTCGCCACTCACCCACCCGGACCCACTCCTTACATTAACATTACAACATTACAGTAAGGCAGGCCCCTCCCTCGCTGGGGCCGGAAACAGCTCAGCTCAGCTGGCCAAAGCAGCTGGCGGCGGTTTCGCCACTCAGCCACCCGGACCCACTCCTTACATTAACATTACAACATCACAGTCAGGCAGGCCCCTCTCTCGCTGGGACCGGAAGCCAGCACAGCTCATCTGGCCAGTACCGATAGCGGCGGTTTCGCCACTCAGCCACCCGGACCCACACGTTACATTAACATTACAACATTACAGTAAGGCAGGCCCCTCCCTCGCTCGGGCCGGAAGCCAGCTCAGCTCAGCTGGCCAAAGCAGCTGGCGGCGGTTTCGCCAATCAGCCACCCGGACCCACACGTTACATTAACATTACAACATTACAGTCAGGCAGGCCCGTCCCTCGCTGGGGCCGGAAGCCAGCTCAGCTCAGCTGGCCAAAACCGCTGGCGGCGGTTTCGCCAGTCACGGGGCAGACTCACTCAGCCACCCGGACCGACACGTTATATTAAGATTACACCATTACAGTCAGGCAGGCCCCTCCCTCGCTGGGGCCGGGAAACATCTCAGCTCAGCTGGCTAAAGCAGCTGGCGGCGGTTTCGCCACTCCCCCACCCGGACCCACTCCTTACATTAACATTACGACATTACAGTCAGGCAGGCCCCTCCCTCGCTGGGGCCGTAAACAGCTCAGCTCAGCTGGCCAAAGCAGCTGGCGGCGGTTTCGCCACTCACCCACCCGGACCCACTCCTTGCATTAACATTACAACATCACAGTCAGGCAGGCCCCTCTCTCGCTGGGACCGGAAGCCACCTCAGCTCATCTGGCCAGTACCGATAGCGGCGGTTTCGCCACTCAGCCACCCGGACCCACACCTTACATTAACATTACAACATTACAGTAAGGCAGGCCCCTCCCTCGCTCGGGCCGGAAGCCAGCTCAGCTCAGCTGGCCAAAACCGCTGGCGGCGGTTTCGCCAGCCACGGGGCAGACTCACTCAGCCACCCGGACCCACACGTTATAATAACATTACACCATTACAGTCAGGCAGGCCCCTCCCTCGCTGGGGCCGGAAAAAGCTCAGCTCAGCTGGCCAAAGCAGCTGGCGGCGGTTTCGCCACTCACCCACCCGGACCCACTCCTTACATTAACATTACAACGTTACAGTCAGACAGGCCCCTCCCTCGCTGGGACCGGAAGCCAGCTCAGCTCATCTGGCCAGTGCCGATAGCCGCGGTTTCGCCACTCAGCCACCCGGAACCACACGTTATATTAACATTACAACATTACAGTCAGGCAGGCCCCTCCCTCGCTGGGGCCGGAAGCCAGCTCAGCTCAGCTGGCCAAAACCGCTGGCGGCGGTTTCGCCACTCAGCCACCCGGACCCACACGTTACATTAACATTACAACATTACAGTAAGGCAGGCCCCTCCCTCGCTCGGGCCGGAAGCCAGCTCAGCTCAGCTGGCCAAAGCAGCTGGCGGCGGTTTCGCCACTTAGCCACCCGGACCCACACGTTACATTAACATTACAACATTACAGTAAGGCAGGCCCCTCCCTCGCTCGGGCCGGAAGCCAGCTCAGCTCAGCTGGCCAAAACCGCTGGCGGCGGTTTCGCCAGCCACGGGGCAGACTCACTCAGCCACCCGGACCCACACGTTATATTAACATTACAACATTACAGTGAGGCAGGCCCCTCCCTCGCTGGGGCCGGGAAACAGCTCAGCTCAGCTGGCCAAAGCAGCTGGCGGCGGTTTCGCCACTCAGCCACCCGGACCCACTCCTTACATTAACATTACAACGTTACAGTCAGACAGGCCCCTCCCTCGCTGGGACCGGAAGCCAGCTCAGCTCATCTGGCCAGTACCGATAGCAGCGGTTTCGCCACTCAGCCACCCGGACCCACACGTTACATTAACATTACAACATTACAGTCAGGCAGGCCCCTCCCTCGCTGGGGCCGGGAAACAGCTCAGCTCAGCTGGCCAAAGCAGCTGGCGGCGGTTTCGCCACTTAGCCACCCGGACCCACACGTTACATTAACATTACAACATTACAGTAAGGCAGGCCCCTCCCTCGCTTGGGCCGGAAGCCAGCTCAGCTCAGCTGGCCAAAACCGCTGGCGGCGGTTTCGCCAGCCACGGGGCAGACTCACTCAGCCACCCGGACCCACACGTTATATTAACATTACACCATTACAGTCAGGCAGGCCCCTCCCTCGCTGGGGCCGGGAAACATCTCAGCTCAGCTGGCTAAAGCAGCTGGCGGCGGTTTCGCCACTCACCCACCCGGACCCACACGTTATAATAACATTACACCATTACAGTCAGGCAGGCCCCTCCCTCGCTGGGGCCGGGAAAAAGCTCAGCTCAGCTGGCCAAAGCAGCTGGCGGCGGTTTCGCCACTCACCCACCCGGACCCACTCCTTACATTAACATTACAACGTTACAGTCAGACAGGCCCTTCCCTCGCTGGGACCGGAAGCCAGCTCAGCTCATCTGGCCAGTGCCGATAGCCGCGGTTTCGCCACTCAGCCACCCGGACCCACACGTTATATTAACATTACAACATTACAGTCAGGCAGGCCCCTCCCTCGCTGGGGCGGAAGCCAGCTCAGCTCAGCTGGCCAAAGTCACTGGCGGCGGTTTCGTCAGCCACGGGGCAGACTCACTCAGCCACCCGGACCGACACGTTATATTAACATTACACCATTACAGTCAGGCAGGCCCCTCCCTCGCTGGGGCCGGATGCCATCTCAGCTCAGCTGGCCAAAGCAGCTGGCGGCGGTTTCGCCACTCAGCCACCCGGACCCACACCTTACATTAACATTACAACATTACAGTCAGGCAGGCCCCTCCCTCGCTGGGGCCGGGAAACAGCTCAGCTCAGCTGGCCAAAGCAGCTGGCGGCGGTTTCGCCACTCACCCACCCGGACCCACTCCTTACATTAACATTACAACATCACAGTCAGGCAGGCCCCTCTCTCGCTGGGACCGGAAGCCAGCTCAGCTCATCTGGCCAGTACCGATAGCGGCGGTTTCGCCACTCAGCCACCCGGACCCACACGTTACATTAACATTACAACATTATAGTCAGGCAGACCCCTCCCTCGCTGGGGCCGGGAAACAGCTCAGCTCAGCTCAGCTCAGCTGGCCAAAGCAGCTGACGGCGGTTTCGCCACTCAGCCACCCGGACCCACACGTTACATTAACATTACAACATTACAGTCAGGCAGGCCCCTCCCTCGCTGGGGCCGGAAGCCAGCTCAGCTCAGCTGGCCAAAACCGCTGGCGGCGGTTTCGCCAGTCACGGGGCAGACTCACTCAGCCACCCGGACCGACACGTTATATTAACATTACACCATTACAGTCAGGCAGGCCCCTCCCTCGCTGGGGCCGGGAAACATCTCAGCTCAGCTGGCCAAAGCAGCTGGCGGCGGTTTCGCCACTCACCCACCCGGACCCACTCCTTACATTAACATTACAACATTACAGTAAGGCAGGCCCCTCCCTCGCTGGGGCCGGGAAACAGCTCAGCTCAGCTGGCCAAAGCAGCTGGCGGCGGTTTCGCCACTCAGCCACCCGGACCCACTCCTTACATTAACATTACAACATCACAGTCAGGCAGGCCCCTCTCTCGCTGGGACCGGAAGCCAGCACAGCTCATCTGGCCAGTACCGATAGCGGCGGTTTCGCCACTCAGCCACCCGGACCCACACGTTACATTAACATTACAACATTACAGTCAGGCAGGCCCCTCCCTCGCTGGGACCGGGAAACAGCTCAGCTCAGCTGGCCAAAGCAGCTGGCGGCGGTTTCGCCACTTAGCCACCCGGTCCCACACGTTACATTAACATTACAACATTACAGTCAGGCAGACCCCTCCCTCGCTGGGGCCGGGAAACAGCTCAGCTCAGCTCAGCTGGCCAAAGCAGCTGACGGCGGTTTCGCCAATCAGCCACCCGGACCCACACGTTACATTAACATTACAACATTACAGTCAGGCAGGCCCCTCCCTCGCTGGGGCCGGAAGCCAGCTCAGCTCAGCTGGCCAAAACCGCTGGCGGCGGTTTCGCCAGTCACGGGGCAGACTCACTCAGCCACCCGGACCGACACGTTATATTAACATTACACCATTACAGTCAGGCAGGCCCCTCCCTCGCTGGGCCGGGAAACATCTCAGCTCAGCTGGCCAAAGCAGCTGGCGGCGGTTTCGCCACTCACCCACCCGGACCCACTCCTTACATTAACATTACAACATTACAGTAAGGCAGGCCCCTCCCTCGCTGGGGCCGGGAAACAGCTCAGCTCAGCTGGCCAAAGCAGCTGGCGGCGGTTTCGCCACTCACCCACCCGGACCCACTCCTTACATTAACATTACAACATCACAGTCAGGCAGGCCCCTCTCTCGCTGGGACCGGAAGCCAGCTCAGCTCATCTGGCCAGTACCGATAGCGGCGGTTTCGCCACTCAGCCACCCGGACCCACACGTTACATTAACATTACAACATTATAGTCAGGCAGGCCCCTCCCTCGCTGGGACCGGGAAACAGCTCAGCTCAGCTGGCCAAAGCAGCTGGCGGCGGTTTCGCCACTTAGCCACCCGGACCCACACGTTACATTAACATTACAACATTACAGTCAGGCAGACCCCTCCCTCGCTGGGGCCGGGAAACAGCTCAGCTCAGCTCAGCTGGCCAAAGCAGCTGACGGCGGTTTCGCCAATCAGCCACCCGGACCCACACGTTACATTAACATTACAACATTACAGTCAGGCAGGCCCCTCCCTCGCTGGGGCCGGAAGCCAGCTCAGCTCAGCTGGCCAAAACCGCTGGCGGCGGTTTCGCCAGCACGGGGCAGACTCACTCAGCCACCCGGACCGACACGTTATATTAACATTACACCATTACAGTCAGGCAGGCCCCTCCCTCGCTGGGGCCGGGAAACATCTCAGCTCAGCTGGCCAAAGCAGCTGGCGGCGGTTTCGCCACTCACCCACCCGGACCCACTCCTTACATTAACATTACAACATCACAGTCAGGCAGGCCCCTCTCTCGCTGGGACCGGAAGCCAGCTCAGCTCATCTGGCCAGTACCGATAGCGGCGGTTTCGCCACTCAGCCACCCGGACCCACACGTTACATTAACATTACAACATTACAGTCAGGCAGGCCCCTCCCTCGCTGGGACCGGGAAACAGCTCAGCTCAGCTGGCCAAAGCAGCTGGCGGCGGTTTCGCCACTTAGCCACCCGGACCCACACGTTTCATTAACATTACAACATTACAGTCAGGCAGACCCCTCCCTCGCTGGGGCCGGAAACAGCTCAGCTCAGCTCAGCTGGCCAAAGCAGCTGACGGCGGTTTCGCCAATCAGCCACCCGGACCCACACGTTACATTAACATTACAACATTACAGTCAGGCAGGCCCCTCCCTCGCTGGGGCCGGGAAACATCTCAGCTCAGCTGGCCAAAGCAGCTGGCGGCGGTTTCGCCACTCACCCACCCGGACCCACTCCTTACATTAACATTACAACATTACAGTAAGGCAGGCCCCTCCCTCGCTGGGGCCGGGAAACAGCTCAGCTCAGCTGGCCAAAGCAGCTGGCGGCGGTTTCGCCACTTAGCCACCCGGACCCACACGTTACATTAACATTACAACATTACAGCCAGGCAGGCAGGCCCCTCCCTCGCTGGGGCCGGAAGCCAGCTCAGCCAGCTGGCCAAAGTCGCTGTCGGCGGTTTTGCCAGCCACGGGGCAGACTCACTCAGCCTCCCGGACCAACAGCTTACATTAACATTACAACATAACAGTCAGGCAGGCCCTCCCTCGCTGGGGCCGGAAGCCAGCTCAACTCAGCTGGCCAAAGCCGCTGGCGGCGGTTTCGCCACTCAGCCACCCGGACCCACACGTTACATTAACATTACAACATTACAGTCAGGCAGGCCCCTCCCTCCCTGGGGCCGGAAGACAGCTCAGCTGGCCAAAGCCGCTGGCGGCGGTTTCGCCAGCCACGGGGCAGACTCACTCAGCCACCCGGACCCACATGTTACATTAACATTACAACATTACAGTCAGGCAGCCGCGGGGAGATCTGAACGGAGAGACAGGCTCAGCCGCCACAGTCAACACACACATACGTATTCACAGGCTACCACGGTGACCAGGAAGCAGCTGCGGGGCGGGGGCTGAGAGCTGGCCGTAACCGCTGGCCGCGGGAAGACCTGATCAGGGAGACAGGCTCAGCCGCCACAGTCAACACACACATACGTATACACAGGCTACTACGGTGACCAGGAAGCAGGAAGGGGCGGGGGCTTAAAGCTGACCATAGCCGGTGGTCGCGGTAGACTAAGGCCAGATCTGACCACGCCGGGCTGAACAGGGAGACAGACTCAGCCACACAAATCCCTCAGTTGTTTCCACAAAATCAACACCGATGTTTACTCTGGTTTGACGTCTGGCTTTATCCAGAGCCTTTTTGTTAGCAGCCTTTTCAGCCTTTGGCTTTCTCTTCCTCGCCCTTTTCTCGGGGCGAGCCGTTACAAGTAACGGTACAAGTAACGGTGGAAGTAGTTACTGGGGCTGCATTTTCTCAGCCATTGCTCGTAAATGAGCATGACATCCGTTCTGCTGTAACTCTGTACATTGATTTCTTCCGGCAACAGCGACAGGTGAAGATTGTGCACAAGCGTCGGTGACAGGGATCGAGGGGGGCGGAGACAGAACTAGACATGAAGGCATCTGATTGGTTCTTGCTCTTCGCACTGAAGAGCGTGGATTGGTCGGAGTTGTGTCAGTCCTGCAGCTGCCACAGAGGACTGATTACTGTCGTTCCTTTTTCTGATACATAATGTATTGATTACTCAGAGGGTAGAAGGACCATTTCACCCAGTATAACAAAACGTGTTTCTGAACAGGATTACCAACCCCAGCTTTAACGAACCGAGGCGGACGGATTTACCTTGGTGCCGCCGGTTAGCTTGATGTTAGCTGGCCGTTGCTCAGGAGATTTACGATCCAGGTGAATCTCCGGTGTTCCGTCGTGGGTCCAGACTCTTTAATCCACAAGACAAGGACGTAATGATCGATCCAACACGACCGTGGACTGTGTACAAAAGCCAAGGAGAGGCACGGAACCGAGAAGATGGGCATACAACGAGACAGACACTGCTGCTGATGCTACCACTCCGGTACGTTGAGCCGCCATGTTGTCTCTAATGGTACCATTTAGAAAAACAGGTGTGTGTTGTTGAGGGACGCCATGGTGCGGGGAGTGTGTGCATGTCAAGGGTGGGAATTAACGGCTGAAGGGACTTTAGATGGTTACGAAAAATGTTTACATTCATTATTTACCTGGTGGATTGCCACATTTTGTTAAATGAATGGTTACTGTATGTAATAATGCTTACATGTTGTTGTTGTTGTTGTTGTTGATGAGGAGAAGCATCTTGAACTCTGTGGAACTACTGTTTCAGGAGTGTTGAGTGGACAAAACAAGATACTTAAATACATCATGGCCATTAATTCATTGAGAAAAATAATGTGTAGTTTAATGAATAGTGAATGATAGTGTATAAACACACTTTGTTGACATAGTTTCATTGCAAACCCACTGTGATTTAGCAGCATACAACATGAAAAGTTCAAATAGTATACTGTTTATTGACTTGTATGCAAATTAGCCATTAGAGACATCTTCAGAAACTTTGATGATGTTTATATTTTGCAGATTCCACCTTACTTCATGTTTTCCCACACCTTCAGTTGCCTTAAGAGCCAAAGGTCGGGGTCAGTTTGAGGTTTACATCTGGCTGCAGATTAAACACCAGCTCCCCTCCACTCAGCAGCTAATACTCTTCACTGGTGGCAGGGATTTAACCAGCAACTTTTTCCGGGGGTTATTGAATTAGAGATTAAACTTTGCTGATCCCTGTGGAGGAAAGAGTTGTGACAGCAGCAGAATAACAGTACTCAGCAGGGGAAAGGAAACCAGAATAGCAGCAGAACACAAATAGACTGTGAAATAAGCAGGAAAACAGAAGACAAACTATTGTAGGGTTATATAAACACATTCTGCTGAGACTCTCGATATGTTAAGTAGGTTACAAGAGTGTGAGAGAAATATGAAGACTACTAATATTTGCGGATTTACCTACAGATGTTCCCACTCAGCTTTACCTGCCTCGAACAAATGAGCAGTGAAAATAATGCTCAAGGGCATGTTGGCAGCAGCAGTGAGCGCCATGTTTGTGGTTATTAGTCGGCCTCTGTCCGCCAGCCAAACTAAATCCTCCAACCGCTGGAATGGCAGTGCCCTTATTAGCACAGATTTTAAAGTATAAGCCCTTGTTAACCATCAATGGCAGGAGGGGAAAATGAAAGTGAAAGGCACCCATCAACCCCCCCCCCCCACATCCCTCTCCTCCTCCCCCCCTCTCTCACCCTCGCCTCCCCTCCTAGCTGGATCTAAATAAGTGGCCGGTTACAGATGAGAAAGCATGGAGGACTACAGAGGATAGTGGAAACTTTCACTGAGGCTATTTTAAAGGTTGTGGGTGAAGCTGCATCAGGCGTCTCCACTGCATGAAGATTGTAGTTGTGCTCCAGGAATTTTTATTTTGTTTACTGTCACTCTGCAGGACGCTGAATCTCAGCTGTGCTTGAGTATGTGCTGATAAAATATATATATATATATATATAAACTAACAGATGCTGCTAACATTTAGCATCATGCAGGATGTTACCATGCTAATGTTAGCACATTACCTGTAACATGTTAGCATGTCAAACCAAAGATTTTCAACCAGAGCTCAGTCCTTCAGAGCCATGTTGGTGTTTCAAGTCACACATTTATTGGAGGTAAATTTAAGATTTGTGTGGGGTTTTTTTCCTATGAAGGAAGGAAGGACAGACGCTGCTTGTTTTGATTTCTGTGGGAGATCTTATCGAACTCTACTTTTCAGTTGTGTATTTATCAAAAAGGAGTTACCTGTTATTTTATCCCAGAACCAGAGTCCGGTCTCTGCTCTGCCAGCATTGCAAAGTGCAGAGACGTGTTTCCTTCCTTAATTTAAAAAAAAAAAAAACACTTTTTGTTGAGTTTCCTTCCTGCAAATTCGTGATTTTATAATTCGAGAGAATATCAAAGTATCTTTCTCATAAATTTTAATGTTTACACTCAGAAATTCAACATATAATGGCCTGTATGCCAAGCCCACCCACCCTCAGTCATATCAGTGTTAGTGTGAATGTAAAGTGTAGTAAAGTGAAGTTGGGGTATTTGTTGGACTTGGCGAGTTGCCCCCTGCAGGCATGACGGCCTGTGTTGTCTCACAGTGAACCCTCCTGCACTGGAGCTACTGGTTCAAACCCAATACGCACTTGGCACTGGAGATGTTTACAGACGTCCTGGCTGGAGGATAATTTCCATCCCTTGTTAGCCATAAAAAAGCAGACATGTTTCTGCTATTCTCGTATTTGACTGCACATTTCATCGCTTTTTTTTTTTTTTTTTTTTTTTTACCCCTTGGGGCAGAAACACACTGAAGCTTCCTCCTCGTCCAGACAGCGTGGGAGGAGGGAGGGCGAAGGGAGCGGGGGGGTGGGCGTTGGGTTTACCAGTCTGGGGGTCCCGTCACTGGGGGAGATAAATTGTTAGCTATCTATCCAGCAGAGCCCCTGGCATGTTCTATCTATGGCAACACAACAGACACTTCAGAAATCCAGGTTGATCCTTTCTCCTCGCCTCAGAAGGATGCTGGTGTGTGTGTGTGTGTGTGTGTGGGGGGGGGTTGCGTCCCAGCTCTCCAAAAGCACCATAAATATCAAATATGTGGGCAGCTTGCAGGGATTCATCCAACCTCCAAATAGGAAAATAATATCTGCTTCTCAGGCTCCTCACTCCATCAGCTCACTGGTCACACTTAGTCTCTTTCTTTGTGATGCATCCACACAAACTTCAGCTACTGATTCATTTCTCTCTGCTCTCTCCTGTTTCTGTGTCAGGGAGGGGGAGGAGGGGGGGGGGTCCAAATGCTTTTGTTATTTATTGAGACAAAATAATATACACAGGCCCTTGAGACTGAAGTGAGCTCTCTGTGTCTGTGTTCCCAATCTTCCCTCCACCCTCCTGTCCAGACTCAGCAGCTGTGCACACAGAGAATAACACTCACTCAGCCAAATCCATTCTGCTCTAATTAATGAGGGAATCAGCCCGAGTACCTGAGTGTTTGCAGCGACGGTCGGCAAACAGCTGCCGGTCGGTTCCCCCCGCCTCATCTGCACCGAGAAGAAGAATGAAGCACGGCCTGCAGAGCTGATCAGTGATAATCCGACATGACTTTGGAAACTTATAGAAAGACGTTTTTAGTGTCAGCGTTGGAAACGTGTCTCTGCAGTGCCATTGAATCACAGAGGAGACCCCATTCCCAAACATATTCAACCCCACTGTAGGTACTTTACTACATAATTACATGCAATTGTGTCTCATGTTCACACTTGTATGTTTAATGCTAAATGTAGCTTCATCTGTTTACTATGAGCATCTACTGTGAACTCCATTATTATCAAGGTTAAAAATTGATGAATGACATATAAAATAAACTCAGTCCAAGTACTTTAATCACTGACCTATTGACCTCAACTAAGATCCAGTCACTTGAATTATACAAAATAATGACTGTGTCGTGTCTTTTACACCTGTTCAGACGAAATCCAAACTGTCAACCAGAGCAAACCGTTGTGCACAACTTCCCCCCGGCTTCAGGAGGACATACATTGGGTTAGTTGGACATATCAAACCATTGAAACGACGTCTGATCCCGTTCCAAAGGGCTGCAGCCGTCAGCAGTAAATAACCTGTCATGTTGTAACATAAACATGAAACACGTTAGCCCCAATCTCCCTGCAGCAGACTGCAGCTCTCTGGTTTTTATATAGGATAAAAGGAGCACCTTATCTACACGGTGAGAGCGAGTCGAGCGTCGATGCTCGCTGCCGCAACATTAGTGCAGCTGCAGCTAACACCTGCTCAGCTGGGACAGATGTCCCCGGGACGCACAGACACTGTCGAGCCAAATTTATCAGTCCAGGAACTCTGAATATTTACGGCCTGCGGTAAAATGCATCTATACGCAAACCAGGGAGGGTGTCGCTTACACGGCTCATCACCTCACTGTTGATTATGTTTGAAGCATGTGTAATCAGAGTGAACATTCGCACCGCGGCTACGGCTCCGCTCTCTGCTCCCTGACACACATGCATTAACAGATGATGGATTCATCATTGGCATCCATAGTTAACCACATTATTCTCTGGCAGTGTCGATCTGTTACTGTTAGCATGGCTGCTGCAGGTAGCTTTTCTTTTTAACATGCTAACATTTATGTTAACGCAGGAGGAC